>HG992160.1:7092946-8292946 GCA_905220505.1 Laothoe populi | reverse complement strand
TTACACCTCTGCCTACCTCCTCGGGGATTACAGATGTGACTGTATATGTATGAAATAATTAAATTGAAAATCCATAACACATGATTGTAGGTCGGTGAAAGAGGTCTGCGACTTAGTGGTGGCGAGAAACAAAGGATAGCCATCGCGAGGACCATCCTCAAGGACCCAGCGATAGTGTTGCTGGACGAGGCCACGTCAGCTCTCGACACCCACACCGAGAGGAACATTCAAGTTAGTGAGCATTACACTACCTTTTTTTTATTCCTGAATAGGCAGACGGGATACCTGATGGTAAGTAGTCACCGCCGCCCATAGACTTCTGCAATGCCAAGGCACAGCAAATACAATACTGTTACCTATACATAAATACATATAAAACTTGTTCTGACTGATTCATCAACGCCCAGATATAGTTGAAATTTTGATAGCGTATTCCTATAGTAACATAGGTAATCAAGCAATTTTTTTTATATTCCATCCCTAAACGGGTGATAAGAGGTTGCAAAAATTGTATTAATAATTTTTGTTTGGTCTGCACAATTCATATTTATGCCATTCGAAACAAAATATGATGAAACGCGTACTTTTTTTTTATTATTTCACTCCTAAATCAAGAAAAAAGGTGGAATAGTTTGTATGGACTTGTTAAATATGTATCTAATGTATCGTAACATTACATTTTCAGGCTGCACTTGCACGAGTATGCGCTAACAGAACAACGCTTATAATTGCTCATCGCCTATCTACAATTATACACGCAGACGAAATTCTCGTGCTGAAAGAAGGTGAAATCATCGAACGGGGAAAGTGAGTCTAAAATTTATATTATCACCATTTGTTTAATACATGTGATCTTCCGAGAGACGTTCGTTTTTGCAGTGCTTTTATGGCGAAACGCATTTTGAACGAATGCAGCATATAATTACTAATATTAACTATAAATTATTCATTCTATAGCCCAACTATGTGCACTGTAAAAACGAGTTTGCATATTAAGTGTGTGCATATGTAAAGTTAAAAAAACGCGGCATGACTCTCGTTGACTTGATAGTAATTAGACTGCACAGCTCTCTACTTGCACGTTTCTGCTTGACCTTTTAGATCGATGTTTAAATCGTTTGTCGAATAGCACTCCAGTATTTAGCAATATATCTTACCTACATTGAGTTCTAAAACACAATCGAGTTTTGCAAAGATTTAACTGCTATGTTTATACTGCGTGGCCCGTGTTCTGTCTTTCTTATTTATTTTTCCATCATCGCACTACAAGAGACATGGCGTCATCGATACATGGTTGATATTCCACCAGTGCACGCAGCGTTTTGCTAGTACATTTAACATGCGCACCGCTAGAGAGTGGAACTCTTTGCCGGAGTCTATATTTCCCGAAAATTATAATCTGGGGTATCTTCAAGTCGAGAGTGAATAGGTATCTTCTAGGCAAACGTGCTGCACTGTTGACCACATCATCACTTACCATCAGGCGAGATAGTGGTCAAACGCAAGCGTATTTATGTCAAAATATAAATGGGACATGGAACTGGACTGGGATCAAATCTAAAAGGGTTTTTATGGACGTACAATTTTTAATAAATAACACCCAACAGTCACACACTTAGCCCCGATCCCACACTAAGATACGAGTCTTGTGTCGTGGGTATCAGGAACTACGATAAATTTTCCGTCTCACAACACCCAGACCCCAGACACAAATATCTGTTTGTCACACAAACATTTGTCCCGGTGTGGGAATCGAACCCACGGCCTCTCGGTTCACAGCCGGCTACTCTACTACTAATATATGAATATTTGTGTGTAGTCACGAAGCGCTGCTGGCTCAGGGCGGGTTCTACGCGTCGATGTGGCAACAACAGCTCGAGAACAGGAACAATGGCAATGGCAACAACAACACTGACAACAACGCAGAGGGCAACAACAACCGCTCGCACGCGCAACAAAATGGTGGCGCGGGCGGAGTGTTCGGGCACGGGCACGGGCACGGGCATCTGTAGGCAGTTAGTTATACATCTATACGTATATATACGTACGTATACGTATAGCTAACGTGGGTGCTAGATAATGAGTAATGACTATGGTTCGCGGAACATACAACTCAACAGAGACATGACAAATCGCTATCGAGTTGGAGCATTTGTGACTGATTTTGTATATTGGCGTAACAATTTATATGTATATTTACGACACAAATTACCGCGTGTGTATGATTGTGATGACAATGAAGTACGATGTACCTTGTAGTATTAAATATTACATTGTGATGGGGAAATTTATGTGCTATTTCAGTGTTATTAAATTGTTTTGATTTATATCGAGTTTTTAATAAAATAAGCATTAGAAAAGTAACATTTATTCGAAACATCTGGTAGATATAATCAGATCAATAAAAATGTTATAAAGTAGGACGTTCATCAGGCTTTCTGTTCATCCTCCTGTAATTAAACGTTCTATTAGTGCACTGTCTTGAATGAGTAAAAAAAATATTAACACTAAAAAATCTTACTTCAGACGAATATAATGGCGTATCGCCAGGCAATCTTAATCCACCTGAAGAATGTTGTTTTCCTAAGAAAAATAAAAAAAATAAGTCTCCCAAAACCATTTTTCATACAAATAACTTTTTGTCGGGGGTCTAGAGTTGGGGTACGGTGTTTGGCCGTTTTGCGGCCTTCTGAGTACTCTGACCCTAATAGACCCTCGACCTCTTTTTCACCTTCTTGCCCATGGCTTAGTGTGAAGAAGCAGGCCGGCATGATCGTGTTGAGTAGCGGGGGATAGATTGTCTCTCGCTACTCGATACTCTAATTGGACCGCACTGCGCTTACCATCCGGTGCACTGTGGTCACTTTGCCATGCCAGTATAAAAAAATAGTTACCAAAGTCAGGCTTAGGTTGCATGACTGTCTTCACTTGCGAGTTAGAAGATCGTCTCGTCTCGTCCGAGTGTTTTTTATTCTTCATCTGATACTCTGTTACGGAGATGGCGGGTCGCATTCTGGCAAATTCGATGCTTCGTATAGAATTGTCTAGTTTCTGCTCCATTTGGTCTATTGTGTTTACATAGTCCGAGGATATTTTTCGTGCCACCTTCTTCCCGTGTTGTAGGTTAAGGACGTGTTCGTAAGACTCCTCTACGGTGGCGGAATGTCGAAGATACCTCTGTCTCGAATTCTCTTCATTTTTTATATACAAATTTGGTGAAAACGTTAGAAGTAGTAAATTCTTATGACGAGTTTCAGACATAGGCCTAGAATGTTACAATACGCTATACTGAAATAACTAACAATATCAAATATTTGAAATACGTTTATTTTAAAACAATCACAACTATTAATACAAAACAAAAATAGAATTTCCAAATACTAGAACATAAATATTTATATTATTCATTTCCATATAATTTCCACAATATTTCAAAAATGATGCATATATTAGATCCAGGTACGTATTCATGTTTGAATAGTGACTATACTAGGGTTACCAACCCCGGAATTGAAATACTGGGAATCGAAGTTAGAAAAATCAGGACAATTCAGTTTAAAAACAGGACGCATCTTTGTTTTAAAATAGTGTAAACACTTGCGAGCCAAGACGCCGCCCCTATAGTAAAGATTGCAAAAGTAGTGTGCGAATTTTAAAATATAGGACCTTATCAGGGCGCTTTAAAACCCCAGGACGCTGCTTAAAAACTATCCAGAACACTCTAAAAACCAGGACATGTCCTGGGAAAAAAGTACGGTTGGCAACTCTAGCCTATACTCACTTATAATCTTTCAAAGTGGGTCCGACTGATGTGTCGTCGTGTGTCATATCGTCGTATAAACGTGTGAGGACTGATTGCCTCTTGACCTCGGTGTCGGAGTCGAGTAGTGGAGCGCGCACGAACCCTGTGGGTCGGCGAGTCGGGCGTGATAGCGACGGTGCTCCTCTTACAGTTGGGGATATACGCACTTTTCTAGGGCAAACAATACTCAAAATTGACATAATTGAAAGACGCGCAGACCAAAACTAAAACTTTTTATTTATAAACCATATACTCTTTATCTTCTTTATATATATAATACTACTGTACGTGTGTATGTCACTGAACTCCTAAACGGCTGGACCGATTTGAATGATTTTTTTTTTGTATTGTTTGGGTGGCGTCCTGGTAGGTTTAGATTCACAAATCAGCTCGGCAGATGGCGCTGCTTTTACGGGAAAGACGATTTTTTTTATAATTACCACTTAAAATGTTCATAAGCGAAAATATGTACGTTATTTTAGTTGCGAGACCACGTTTTCTCCGATGTATTTTTTTATGCAATAAATCTTAAAACCTTCTGATGACAAACAAGACCATCAAAACCCCGGACATTCCGTAGACTCGTTTTAATTACTCATTCTTCAATATCACAAATGAATTTTATAATGTAAGTGTTAGGTTATAAAATTAGTTTTTCTATATCGTTACCTATTTATTCCTCAATTAAGTATCGTTACATAATTCAATACGATACTTACGACAGTTTACTACTAGAGGTAGCCAAATCAACATTTTTCTTATTGCGGTTGTTATTGTTTTACTAAATTAGAATATTCATTATAAACAATGGGCACGTCTAAGTTTATGACGTAGTCTATAATAAATTACATATACACTCACGCCTGTGATCCCCGAAGGGGTAGGCAGAGGTGTAACCAGTACACGCACTTTTCGCCGAATTTATTACGTTCCCATAAGGTGATAGGGAGCGAGTCTATCGACATACCGGGTTCCATTCCAGACTCCGAGCTGATACTGAGTATTTATAAACAGAAAACCCAATATCACTTTAAACGACCCGGGCATCGAACCCGGAACCTCAGCTCAGCAGTCGTAACGCATGCGCGTTGTACTTGACAACTGCGCCACCGAGGCAGTCGGTGTCGGTTGGCTATAATAAATAACATAAAAAATAACCACCTAGTCATGGCTGTAGCCGAATCATCTTCCTCATTCAACACTGTGGTGGATCTAATTGCTTTTTCCAGATCCTGTGGCCTGACAAAGCCAGTTTGCCTGCGCTTTATCTTTTTGTGTCCCACCTTACCCTTATCTGGGACGGATATCGACACTGTTCTAGAACGGAGAAAAAGATAATAAAAAAATATATAAAAATAATTGGGCATCGAAATTGTTCAATATATTTGAATATATAATTAATAAATATTAAGTAAAGTACCAAGTATTTATATTAGTATGTTCACTATATTTATAATAAATAATTAATGTATAGAAGGAAAACTTACTTATCTCGATTTCGGTAGTCTACAGATGCCATTCTGTGTGGAAGAAAATTAGAGTTGGTACATTTTATAATAAACATATATGATATAGGCCGTTAGTTCATGGGCGTCGCTAGGTAGTGGCAAGGGTTGGGACTGCCCCTCTAAAAATCTCATTACCCCATACAAATAGCAGCTTGTAGGCTTAAGACTACGTTGAATGAAAAATGCACTGTCAATACTTTTAATACTAAATAGTTACACATTTATTGAGGTTTGTCTCGAAGCTAATCTCTCTAGAAAAAATACCTAGTTACAGCAAAGTCTTTATTAAATGTTGTCTTACTGCTGGGTGCTGGCCGCTTCTCTCAACGAGATAGAGGTGGGTCGTTCACGGTTTTTGCGCTAACGTAATAAAACCGTTTCCTACAAACGGTCAACTGGTTGAAAAACCAGTTGACGTTTTTAACTGGTTTTCAGAAACATGCACAGATCTATACGTTAATGTCCCGTTTCGATAGCGTCTGTCGTTGATTCAACGACGTTGACTGAAACAGGTTGATAAATTCAACTGGTTTATCTGTGCGGCCGCTTTGTTCGCGTCTGTCGTTGATTCAACGACGTTGAATGAAACAGGTTGATAAATTCAATTAGTTTTGCGGTAAAGAGAAAACGGTTGACTCGTTAACAGTAGAAAAACAGTTTAAAAAAACGGTTCGTTGATTCAACACCCATTCTTACAGCGAGTATTTAGACCTTGACACAATAGCCTACCATTGTTGGTAGACCTCACATACCTTTGAAGTTGTACAGGTCTCGAACCGGCGACTGTCGTCTCGGCAGAGGTACCACTTAAGGCTATCGTGGCTTCATATAGAATAAATTAAATTAAGGTCAGATTTCAGTTAAAAAAATTATCTTACCGGAATTTTCTTAGTTCATCATCAGTTATCAATTCCGATCTGAAATTTAATATTTAAGGATGATTTTTGTTTCTAAACTGATTGTTCTCGTACATTAAAAAACGCATGAATAATATACTAGGACGGAAACAATTCAATTTACTTTTGACGCACAGCCGTATACTGGGCTGACATCAACTCTTTATCCGTTAGAAAAACTCATACAATATTTAGTGTGACCTGAGAATAGAATGCATGACCTGCCGAATCATACAGCTATCATAACTGCATTTCGGTATGCCGTCACTAAACTAGAATGTGTACTTTATAAAAAATATATAATTTCTGTGCCTCCTGTGACGACTGATTTAAGTCGAGTTGTACCCTTTTTGTGTTTTTTTACATAGAAATTATTATATATTTATCTTACTCACGTTCTTTTATCTACTATAGTTTCGGAGATAATTTTGTGCAAAGTGATATAACTGGCAGGATTTCTGCAACCTCTATAAGTAATTGATTTTTTTACTTGTATCACTTATCACGGAAGGCACAGATTTAATGTTAACAACATTATAAGATGCAAAGACACAAGCGGCAATATGTATATAATGTACAAAGATAGGTAGATTAAGAAAGCAAATTAAAAAACTTTACTTTCTGGTTTCGTCAAATATATTCAACTTTCCGACTCCTTTGGCAATACCTCTAACGATCTCACCAGCAAAACTCACACGGTCTACGTTCAACCTACAAAATAATCGAGAAAGAGAAATTAAGCAAAATGATAGAAATTTAAAATATATAATTTGCGTGTTATTTTATTTACTTTAAGTATCTTCGGATTTCTCTTTCTTCAAAAGATTCTAAGGATTCATCTAAAAAGTAATCATCAACATTAAAGAATTATTTGCGAAATCGATACAAATGACAAAATATAGGCACCAATACTAGTGTGTAATATTATGTAAATACTACATGTCTGTAAGGGCTTTTTGTATCCTACCACGGCAAAGTAACCACACTGCACCTTGTGGTAAGCACAGTGCCGGCCAATTAGAGAATCGAGTAGCGAGAGATAATCTATCCGCTACTCAACACAATCATGCCGGTCTGCTTCTTCAAACTACGCCATGGGCAATAAAAGCGTTAGAGGGTCTAGTGTCAGAAAATTCAGAAGGCCGCAAAAGGGCAAACATCCCAACTATAGACCCCCGACAAAAACCGAATGTACACTGGCTGATCCCGGAACGCGACTAACTTGCGTGTGCCACTACGGCGGGTTTTACACCCTTTGTACGGTGTTCGCTATCCGGGCGGATATGAATATCCTACCACCAGCAAAACATCGTGATAGTCTCCACATAGTGATTACATTCTCTTTTTTAAAAACAGTAGGTACCGCTATTGATGAATTTAATAAATAATCACCAGAATCAATTTCAGATTCTTCATCGTCCAGTGTGAAGAGTTCTGATGCAAACGAGGGACATTTCACAGCTTTCTTCGGGGTATTTTTTTTTAGATCGCTTTCATGGCAATAATCGCCCCTTAAGAACCTGAAAATATTCCATAAATAAATTTTTACAAACCACAAAATGTGATATATTTTATTACATTGCATTGCTATATCTGATGGAATTATAGGTGCATTAGAATTCTTACTTTCTCAAATCGTGTGTAGAATCAATTTCACCGGGGTACGGTACATCAGTCAACGGTAAATAGTAAGGTCTCTCTGACTTCAGGACAGAGCTAGCACTCGCCCCAACCGACACATGCTGGTAAGAACATTCTTCTGGTTCGTATTCACACATTTCAATGTCGAACTCATTATTCTCATTGTTGTCCGTAGGCGAAGACTGGGATATCCGCGGTTGTTCCTCCGTGTGACTCTTTTGTAATTGTTTTTCTATGTCTTCTTTCTTTTGAATAAATCTAAAACATTTAGTTCGTTGGTTACTGATAATTATTAAATAGTCAAATTTTATTTATTTATTTATTTTATTTTATTTTTACATTTTTTTTTATTTTATTTATTTTATATTTATTTTTATTTTAGCTTATGATAGTAAGCTAAAATATAGTATAAGTTTAGTTTCATAGGTAGAAAATAATTATTGAGTATTTTCTTTTCTACTTTACGTCAACAGAGATTAAAGGAACTGAAGATCACATCAACAATAATAATAAAATATTAAATTGCCTTTGTGTAGTACGAATTGCTGCAGATTCCTCCCCTGAAGCATCATCGCCTTCTTGCATTTGCAACTTAGCCACTCGTCTTGCCTCAACTCTTTTTTCCACTTCTAAAAATACTTTATCTAATATTTCCTGCCGAATATTAAGTAATTACAATATTATTTCCGTTTAAGTACTTATTAATTTGAATCAATACATACACCATAAAATAGTTCTGCTAATAATACAAGATCTTCAATATGTCCTTGTATGTATTCAACTGTTCCTTTGTTAATTGTTATATCCTGACATTCCATATTTAATATGCCAGCTTTATGTATAATTATTTCGGAAGTGGGTGATTCATGCCAAGTGGGCACACTTTCAATTTTCTGAAGAGTAGCTTCGCCTTCAATAAGTTGACCAAATGCAACATATTTATGTGCCATCCATGGCGCTGGTTGGAGTAGTATGAAGAATTGTGTCGAGCAGTCAATATGTCTACAATATCAATTTCAATTCGATTAATATAATTTTTAGAAATTTTAATGAACGTCTATTTTTATGGCACAGTTAGCTGCCAGGGCATGTGATTGAGGTATTATGTATGATTTTTTTATTTATTATTTAATAGAGTTTTATAATATGGAGGATATTAAAGAAATAATCACCATCGATTAAGTTTCGCTAGTAGGTACTGTAAGGAATTTAAAAGGTTTTTTTTTATTCCTTTCTCCCATTTCTCTGACCAATTGATAACTTGATTTTACCTGCCGTCATTAGCCATGCAAAGTACTCCACGTCTATCGTGCGGTATAATAAAATTTTCGCATGCCAAATCAGTGCTTTTGAGACCAAATCCTCCACATTGTATCCAACCATCTTTGACAATTCGGTGCACAGGAGTACCACCAAACCCGCCTTTTTTACTTCTACACAATCGAAGAAAGTTTTCGCTCGTATGCGGCAGTAGATCGGTGTAAAGCTGGACACAATAATTACTTATACATAAATTATCTAATATTTCTAAAAATCTAATATCTATGCAGTGCTGGTCCTAGACAAATTTAAGAATTTCAAGTTATCCCGATTTCGCGCCTGGATATTATGGCGCCTTTTCCTGTGCCATAATATTATGAATGTCGCGCCGGCCTTGCATTTAATATAAGATGAAACCAAGTAAAAATTAGGAAACTTGACGTAGGTATTTCATACTCAAAATAAGTACAGTGTGTTGACAGCATCTGTCGCGGAATGGGCGGGTGGCCGGCTCTGAAAGGGCTAGCTGTAGGTTCTATGTCCGCACGGAGTCAAATATTTGTTTTGTATTGTCCACTAATATTTGTTTAGGGTTTTGTGAATTGTGGGACGATCTCGAAGTTCTTGATACCCACAATACAGGTTTAACCTAGAGTAGGGGTTAGGATTATGTGTGTGACTGTTGGGTGTATTATTATTTTAAAAAAGGGAGTAATCAAACAATTCGCTTTTATATAATTAATTTACGTGCATGAAATATATTTATAAGACCATCCTTAAATATGAACCCTGACAATATTTTTTATTTGTCTTAATGATTAGACAAGCATGTTTCTCGCCTGATTTTAAACGCTAAATAAATCTGCCCATAAACAATATCATTCCAAGACACATAAGCTGTAAGGTCTCATATTGATTCATATTATTCCTGTCTTCAAAGTTCAATGTTCTTTACAACGAGACCACGGAACTGATGGCTGTTTGTCGAAAGCAATTAACAAAGTGAATGATTTAGGTATCTATCTACTATAGGTAAATTATAAAACTAAGTATATAAATTAAAGATATAATACCTAAATCATTTGAATAAGGAAATTATCTTACCATAAATATCATCGTACCTATGTGCTCTTCATTTATAGAAAAATGCATGTATGCGCAGGATCTCTAAAAAATATGAAAAACCTTTAATAGAGTGATGACTTTATTTGGTAAGTAGAACCAGCCTAAAAGTTGTTTCTATAACTTATATACAGGATGCGACAAATTTACTATCCAGACTTTATCAAAAGAACTCTGATAAACTACCTAGCCTTGCTCAAGTACGTGTTATTGTAAAGGCAAATAATAATGGTAAATAAACATATTGGTAAACTTACACCAGATGAGTCAATAAAGTTAGCAAACTGATTGATGCTTTCTTGATAATAATTTGGATATACGTGATATCTGTATTTCGATTCTATTAAACTCTTAAGTTCATTTTCACCACCAAGAAACTTGTCATTTAAAAGCACTGCACATTGTGACTCAAGACAATAAGCTAAACCTCCAAATCGAAGTTTCAAGTCATTCCACACATGCGGCCATTCTACACTTGTTACACCTAAGTAAAATTATAATTTATTATACAGTGTTTCCGATTATGAATAAGACACTTCTTTACTTTAGTGTGAATGTCGTAAAATTATTAAAACTTGAAATCCGTACTCAGTAATAATATGAACGTAATGAAGCTTTAAATCTTACGACTTGTATTTGAAAGCCTCTGTGTCGCAACGGGCGAGTAATATGCTGTGGAACGAGAGATCGCGAGTTCGAACCACGCATCGATTCACCTTTTCCTGAAAAACACATATGTCTGTGTATTTTTCGGGAAAACTCATTAAATTAAGTACTAGGTAGTCTTCAGCACTACCAGGCCTGTACCAGTCCTGATTTTGGCAGAACAACCTTAGAAACCCTAAATATTATGTCCCGCAAGAGACACTGCACATTCTTGTTTGGATTATCATTTGCATCTTCAAAACAATACAAATGATAATTTGTATATGCATTTATTACTTATGCACATTCATTATTGTACAAAAATATTACTCACCAAGTTAATCCGTAGTTCCACCCACTTGACAGCTTCGGTTAGGCATAAAGTGCTATTTTAGTTCACTATTTTCCGAATTTTTTAAAAGATCTAAGTCCAAATCTGACTATATAACACAGTATTCGAATTTGTCGTGATCAAGTCCCGATGATTATTTATTTAATAACATGCTATGTTAGTATAAAGAGTAAGTATTTAAAAATGTACCTCTTATAACAGGAGCTTCAAAATTCTTTGATCTGTATTTGTGTAATCCTTTAAGTAAATTAATACAATATAAAAATTCTTTAGTTACTCTGTTTCCAATCACTGTGAAATGAAAACGATTGTCATCAAATTTTTTAGTCTTTTTCATTGGAAACACTGGATTGTTAATGGAATTATGAGCATATTTCATTTTATTAGCATAAACTTCTTTTATTGTTCTTTCCCAAGGATGATGTGAGAAAGCTTTGGCGTTGTTATGTATATCAGGATTCAATAGAGGCATTACTTAGACAAAAATAGATAAATGGGTGATATTATAATTTAGTTTAATGTTTTGTGTTTTGGGAAAATAATGACGGAATTAGTCTAAAATTTATTTTTCTTTTTGAAAATATTCCTATGTATAATACTTTTTTGGAATGTAACTACGTACTGTTTGACTTAAGACAATTAAACTACTTGTAATGTTCTCTTTGGTATTCATATCAATTATACAATATAATATTTGTCATCCCAATAATTAAGTTTGGACTTCCGTACATAACTACCTGCCTACACCTTATTACGAAACTGTTAATCAGGATTTTGACAGCCAAGATTTATGTTTTTGACCATTTGATTGGTTATATTTAAATTGTAAAAAAAGTTGTAAATCATACAGAAGTCGATGCCTAAGTAGGTTATATTTCAAATAAACGCGCCATCAGTCGCGTCGGCCGCTGCAGGGACTAGGAAATCAATACTACAACCCTCCCTATTTGCGTCAAACATGCTGGCCAGATAGTAAAATTGTTCTGTGTCGGCTGCCAGTGCAGTGTTAGTGCATTAGACAACTCACATAGGACTTGTTTCGCAAATAAACGTACCGGCTGTAGGGGCTAATAACCTGTTTAATTTGCTGAAATTAGTGATTTGACTGGTGCAGTTGATACGATCCATTTGACTTATAACCTATATGTTTACATGTACATATTATGTATGAAAATGTTTGTTGTCCTATGAGATCCGTCAGTGCACCAGGGCCCAGGATAAAGGGTGTTGAATACTTTGAGACCTATGGTACCTATCGATATTAAAACTGACTTTTGCTCGTTCTATTGATCAATATTTACTTTGGAAACCATATAATAGTAGGTATAATCGTGATAATTATGACTTCAACGAAGAAAAGAAAAGTGTTCAGTATTGGAGAAAAATCGAGTATAGTGCAAAGATTGCTCGATGGGGAACTGAATATTAATGTTGCTAAGGAATTTGGTGTAACACACTCGACTATTTCAACAATTTGGAAGGATAGAGAAAAGATTTTGAACTTTTCCGAAACAAAATCTACCAAAATCAAACGAGCAAGAATATCATGTCATAAAGACATTGAAGATGCATTAGTGAGTTGGCTTAATGAACAAAGGGCTGCAAATGAGCCTATAAATGGAACAATCATTAAAAAAAAGGCTGAAGAGTTAGCAGAGGAATTAGATAAAAAAGACATCAAAATTACTTCTTCTTGGATACAACGTTTTCGAAATAGACACGACCTTTCTGGGCCAAGAATACCTAAAAGGCCAATGCCATCAGCAAATTTAGAAGAGGAGTGGTTACCTCAGGACTGGTTAACCCAGGAGTGGCTTACACAAGACCGACTATCAGATGAATGGCTTGCTATGTGTGAAGGTTACGCACCTGATGATATTTTCAATGCGGACGAAACAGGATTGTTTTTTAATATTACTCCTGATAAGATAGACAAATTTAAATTTGAGCAATATTTAGATGGAAGTAAACCTCACAGACGAACAACGCTTTTGGTTGCTGCTAATATGACGGGTACTTGCAAAGAAAACCTCTTATTAGTTGGCAATAAAAAACTGACGTTGCAAAATTTTCGTTCACTTCATGTAATTTATGAAACTAACAACAAATCTTGGATGACATCTCAAATATTTGAAAAATGGATTCGTAATTGGGACAATAGGCTAAGATTAAAACGAAGGAGTATTGTTCTCATAATTGACAAATCGCCTGTCCATCCTGTAATCAGAAATTTACGATATATAAAAATTGTACATCTTCCAGAAAATATACCACCGGTTTTGCAACCAATGGGACAAGGAATTATAACTGCGCTTAAAGCCCAGTACAGAAAACTTCAAGTGTTGAATATGTTACAAAAAATCGATAAAGGTGGTCACAGGGATTTTAGCCTCTTTGATGCAATTTTAATGATATCAGAAGCTTGGGAGAATGTTTCTCAGAAAACCATTGCGGATTGCTTTGAGTTCGCAGGTTTTAAAGATTTGTCTGTAATATCTACTCCATCCCAAAATGCGAATGAAAAAAATACTCCTTCAGCAAACACATCTGATAGAAGTGGTGTAAATAATGAAAACTTGATATTGATTCGTTTGGTTCAAGCTCTTGGTTCCTCTTTTACGATGACTCAAATAGAAGAGTACATTGAAGTTGATAAAAATGTTACTGTGTGCCCGACACCGGGTGTGACAGATAAAGAATATCCGAAAAAAAACAAAGGTAAATTAAGTACTGTTGAAAGTGCAAGTAACCAAGAAAACGTAACATTACCTTCGTTAAATGATGCCTTGGTTGCAGTACAAGTTTTGCAGAAATTTCTCAAGTTTAACGAAGAATTTAAGAATGACAGTAATAAAGAAGCATTGACACAAATGCGAAATCAAATACAGGATGCATATGTAAATCAGCAGTGTTACAAAGTTAGCTGTACACCTGCGACGAAAAATTCTTCCTAATTTTTATCGATTATATATATTAGCCATACCTAACTAAGAATTTAGTTTTATTTGTTACGTACATAAACGTATGTGCACGTAAACCCTTGTTTTTTTGCACTAAGCCCTATCGAAGTGTTTACCTAGTAGCCCTATAAGTTATAACGATTAATAGCTCGCTACATCGTCAGTATAAGTCGTGTACCACAAGCGTATTTGGGTAAACTTGTATTATTTATAGGAAAAGTTATCCAGATCATGGCAGCGAAATAAATATATACACACACATACACTCACGCCTGTAATCCTGAAGGAGTAGGTAATATTTATTTATTAGCCAAATGATAACACCATTACAGTAAACCAATACGATGCTATATCTAATACATATAATATTAACTTATTTCTACCACTTTGTATGCCGCTTCAATGAATTTCGGCTGGTTACAATTAAATATATCCATATCTTGAGAAATAATAACATTTATAAAACGAATAGCACGTGATAAGGGAGCGTACTGAGACAAGTTAGTCCTACCGGCGCGGTGGGCCCGAGGAGCAATGGGGGACGGTGACGCTTATAAACGTACCTATTGGGTGTACGGAACTTCAGTGCTGCAAGCACATCTGGTTAATGGATCCACCCACGCCGTACCTTCCACAAGAAAACGTCTCTCCTTACCTGTAGCCTACATAATCCGACCATACCCATTACTAATAAGCTCAGATACATAAGTGGATTGTAATAGTAGACTGTAAACTGTTTTTGGTATAAAAAACGTGTAAATTTATTTTGTATTTTTTCCACCATGAGACTGTATTTGTTTTCATGGGGACTCCAAATTATAGCGTTAGTTTCAAGACGACTACGGACAAGAGCGTTATATAAATTTTTTATTATGGTCGTATTTTCAAAATCCCTGCACTGCCTCATAATAAATCCAAGACTTCCAAAAGATTTCTTACAAATCCCTACTATGTGTTTACGAAAGGAAAGTTCTGATACCATTTCAATACCTAAATCACTAACCTGCGTGACACGCGGGACTCGTCTGGCACCTCATACCTATGTGTAGTTCAGTGGAGTGCGCGAGCGACTGTAACTCATCACACAACATTTGCTTACCTTGAAGAATAATTTATTTTCTTCACTCCACTGCACCACTCTGTCAATATCCCTTTGCATTCTCTCGCAATCTGTGATGTTATCTACCGATAGAAACATTTTGAGGTCATCGGCAAACAACAAACACTCAGCGTCTTTAACAACTGCAGGAAGATCGTTTATAAACAAGATGAATTCTAAAGGTCCAAGATTACTCCCTTGACTGACGCCAGAATATGTGTGGTACCTATGGTTTCGAAACATTGCCTGCGTACTCCACGTATTGTGTGCGATCGCGAAGGTAACTCGCAAAAAAATTTAATAAACTAGCTGTAAAATATGTTAATGAATATGCTAATGTTAATTATATTTCTGAGGAAAGAGTAAAATCCTAAGCATAAACATATGTTTAAATAAATTTCGATTGAAAAAAATAATCCCACTCTAAAAATGCGTTCTACTATATCACAAACATATACTCATAGTCATAGCGCGGCTGCGACGCGATGGCGGGGGTCGAGGCCGGGTGCCTCACGTTGCCGAAGACTCCGAGGCGCGAGGGAGTTCTTATTAGCCGCGCAATAACTGGCAATACTCGCCTTTATTGACGTGCGTATTTAACAATTTATGTATACGTCTGAAGGACTAGTATCCATGGACACGAATAAATTAAAAAAAAATGACGTGCGTATTTGTAACTTTTCATTTAAACGCAGCAAGCGTAGCTTCTCTAAGTAATCTGTGAACGCAGCCGCGCTATGAGTATTAATATATGTTTGTGATATAGTAGAACGCATTTTTAGAGTGGGATTATTTTTTTCAATCGAAATTTATTAAAACATATATTTATTCCCATTGGAATAAAATTGATTTTGGCTTGTATTTTTACTTACTAATACTTATTACCTTTTTTCAAACACTGGTGTCCTTGTGTTGCTTGAGAGGTTTGCACCAAAAAGAGACGGGGTGTAGGCAGGTGTAGGCCACCGCGCAGAGACAGTTTAGGCAGTAAGTAATTCAGAGTACTCAGAATCCGGTACCCCGCATACGTAACGTGACCTTTATTATTTCCCCCACAAAGGGCAACCTAAAATTATTATCGATTTAAAAATAAAACACATTACTATTTTACGGATGAATTGCTCAAATAAGTTTTTAATTAATATGAATGGAACTGTTTGCTACCGTTTTTTTTTATCCTAGCACTCCCAAGTAACCACACTGCACCTGATGGTAAGCGCAGTGCTAAATTATTAGAGTATAGAGTAGTGAGAAACAATGTATCCCCCGCTACTCAACACAAACATGCCGGCCTGCTTCTTCACACTACGCCAAGGGCAAGAAGGTGAAGAAGCAGTCGAGGGTCTAGTGTCAGAGTACTCGGAAGGCCTTCTGCAGCATGGCCAAACATCGTACCTCAACTGTAGACTCCCGACAAAAACCGGATGTACACTGGCTGATCCCGGCACGTGACACACTTGCGTGTGCCACTATGGCGAGTTTTACACCCTGTGTACGGTGGTCGCTATCCGGGCGGATATGAATATATTCTTACCACCAACCTAACCTAACTCTTTTGATCGTGTGTTAGTGCTAGATGGTAGACTTAAGACCTAAATCGGCATTCATGGTCGGAAGTTTGGTGAGAACGACATAAACATATTTCCGCAATACCTATTTTTTTATTCACTTTTTTAAAGTGCCACAATACAGACCTATCAAAAGAGAATTTATAAATTTTTCTCCATTAAAGAAAGAGTAAGGAAAAATGCGAATGTTTGGATGGATGGATGTTTGTTACTCAATCACGCTGCAGCGGTTGGACGGATCTGGTTGATATTTTGGCACCGAGATAGATTATAGTCTGGAATAGGACATAGGCTACCTTCTAGCCCGGAAAAATGTACAGTTCCCGTGAGATAGTTTAGTTTTTCACAGAGCAAGGGATCGACATAATTTTTGGTATAGTGGCAATTTAGGGATCAGAAAATTACATAGGCTACTTTTTATCCCGGAAAAATACAACCATCCTATGAATTAGTAAAATATAGAAAGGTGTAAAATCTTAAAACGATGCCGCAACTAATCATACATATGTACATACTTTTAATAAATAGTACTTTAGGCATATCTTTGCAATCGTAATAAGATTGGTCTACATTATCTATAGCCTGTCCTTTGGACGAATAAAAATTCATTGACTGTTATCTTAGAGTAGGCAACCAAAAGGAGACGCCATTACGCTCGAATCTTGAACAAAAAATTCAGCAATGTCGGTGGGGGGCTTCGTACACCTACAAATAAACATGTGCACACAAATGCAAAATGTAATCACGTCGCTACGCACGCACACTACACCATTTCATACAACACTGGCAAATTTATGCACACAGTTACAAATTTATCTTGGTGTCTAATGTATTTACAGTGTCATATATTGACAACTGTGTAAATACAGTAGAGCGTAGCAATGTCGATAGGAGGTATAGATAGCGTTGTCCTTATCTATCGATAGATAAAATAAAACAATTATAATTTATGAAATGTTTTAAGATTATTTTTTATGTGTAACATCTTTTCTATCGCTTTCTTGCAATCTCTGGGTGTGATTTCGTGAAAGGGAAGTAGGGAGGTATAGTTAAAAAAGTGTAAATTAATATTTCTAATTTAATCGAAATGCTGTAAAGATAATAAAGGTAATAATAGTGAGAAAAATACAAGCCAAATAAGCAAAAATAAAAAAAAAATTTAGAAAATGAATTTTAAATAATACGCCTTTAATTTATTTAAAATGGATATCCAGCTGTTTTTACATTACTTAGGACTAAGTTATAATGAGGTAACAATAATCTTACTATTAATGAACAACATTTTAAGAATCCGACTCCGCCTCCGCCCGCGTGGAAGTTGTTTTTGAGAGAAAAGGCATACAATCCATGGAGGCATATTATGCTATTAGATCCCTCTAGCATCTGCCTAGTAGCCGGATGCCGGGCGGTCACTATGCGGAGACGCGAGGATCTTGTATTTGAGCTCAACCAGACCCATGATCTCATATTTTCGCAGGATATCAGGAATAGGATTGAATTCAATGCCAGGCAAACATAGGTGTGCGCGTTTTCATGCCACAAATCCCCCTTTTCTCCAGTCTCCACTTTCAGGGTGTTCCAATGACACTGCAGAATGATGTTAGGATCTTAAGGTATAGATATCGGATTTCATTTTGCGGCGGCGATTTCTAACGCCCAATTAGCGTATATTAGCGTGATGCTAATATAAAGCGCAGGTACAGCCGGGAATGGAATACTGCCTCCACCTCTGTTATGGTTCCGATTACTTGCTCGATGGTTGATCTGGATTGCAGCGACGGGCCATCCGCATTATGAATGATGCAGACGTGACCAACAGCTTAGAGCTGCTACAACTGCCCTGGGACATTTCTTCGCTTAGCATGTTCTACCGTCTGTAACGCGTACCGGCTTGCGGAGCTACAACACCGTGGTGTCTATTACCCTGGCCTGAACCAAGAGGTTCGCGAATTTGTATCTTAGCCGCAAGACAGATTTTATCAAGACTGAAGTAGATGATAGTTATGTACCAAAAAGTCAAAGCAATAGCACAATCCTGAAATATAATGCAATTAAAATGCTTATTAATTCGACTTATAAAGGCTGGCACAGAATATTTACCGATGGGTCCAAATCTAATGATGGTGCAGGGGCAGCCTTTTATGATCCCAGTCGTAACGTGAAAGAATTATATAGAATTGTATCTCCATATAACAGTATCATGTCAGTGGAACTCTTCGCAATCTCAGAAGCAATATCCTACATTGCCACTTCCAATATTAAAGAAGCAGTAATATTGACAAATAGTCAAAGTGCTTTGCTGCATATTGCTCGATGCGCCTCTGTAGTCAGAGGTGCTTCGGTAGCATATGCCATATTATAAAAAGTGTTATTTCTACAAAGCAAGGGTGTTAATCTGAGATTGCAATGGATTCCATCGCATGTTGGTATTCAAGTTAATGAAGTTGCTGATAAATTAGCAAAAGAATCTGTACTAAATGGTTCTCCAATTTACATTTGGCCAGAAAACACTGAAATATTGAACACATATAGATATAAGGTATTTGAAAATGGAAAGTACACAATGACAATATATTCAGGGAAAAAGGAATTTGGTACAGAATTTTGCAATCTGAACCACCTCGAATGCCATGGTGCAACAGTACTTTGAAGAGACAGTATATGGTTATAGCGCATAGACTCAGATCTGGACACATGCCACTAAACACATTTAAAGATCTGATGAGACAAACAGATTCGCCAAATTGCTCATCCTGCGGAGTCCCAGAAGATGTTTACCATCTACTTGTTGAGTGCGTCCGGACTGAGTGTATGAGAGCATATATGGTAGATAAATACAATATAAATCCTGTAAATATAGGTGTATTTCATAGTATACTAGCTGAACCGTTGTGTGACGTAGCTAAATGTTTGTACTCCATAATCTACAATATTAGTTTATAATTTCCTTTTTGTACAATGGGGCTGACATAGTCGCTGCGCGACTCAAAGCCCTTACTTTAACTAAGAAAAAAAAAATCTTAGCCGCACCATCAAGTCGTGGAAAAGTTTGCCAGCGCACGTGTTCCCTACTTCCTGTATTCCCGGGTTTATTAAGCGTACTGGGAAGAAGCTTCTGACTGACTGAAATGATTGTGTCACTTTGTGAGGGATGTTTGTCCTCGCTACTTGATAGTCTACTTGGACAGTACTGCGCTTACTATCGGATGCAATGTGGTCACTTAAACGTGCCAGGATAAAAAAAATCGTTTTAGTTGTACTCGTATACAGCGAAATTATATTAAAAACATCGAATATTACGCAAGCACCTTAATAATAATAAAAACAGTGTTGTCATGTATACGTACACTATGTACATATTCATCGACCCACTGCTGGGCACGCGTGACGTCCTCTATTGAAAACAACAATTCACATCAAGCGAGTGCTAATTTTACAGCTAAATCCTAAAATCTAATTTTGGCCTGCAACTGAGATCTAAATGTACATACATATACACTCACGCCTGTAATCCGCGAAGGGGTAAGCAAAAGTGTATCCATTACACTCACTTTTCGCCGAAGTTATTACGGTCCCATAATGTGATAGGGGGCGAGCCTATCGCCATACCGAGCACAATTCCAGACTCCGGTCTGATACTGAGAATTTCTAAATAGAAAAACCCAATATCACTTTACCCGACCCGGGGTTCAGACCCGAGACCTCAGCACAGCAGTCGTAACGCATGCCCAATTACAACTGCCCCACCGAGGCAGTCTAATATTAGTCAGGCAGATCTAAATGTATTAGATGATTTTATTAACTCGTGAAGAATCATGACATGCCGATTTAGATTTTTTGTTATCCTGGCACCTTTAAGTGACCACACTGCACCCGATGGTATTATAATATTAAGATTATATTAAGATAGTATGCATACATAAGTAAGCACTCACACCTGTAACCTCCGAATCGGCGGGTAGAGGTGTAAGAGGTGTGTACATTTCGGAGAGTTTATTACCGTCCCATAAAGTGATGGGGGTGAATCTATCGCCACACCGGATACTATTCCTGACCGCGCCGGGCTGATACTGAGTATAAAGATGAAAAATCTATTATCATTTTACCCGACCGTGGTATCGAACCCGCGACCTCACGCACAGAGGTCATACCGCGTATGCAGATACAACTGAGCTACCGAGACAATCTTATATTACACTAATTATAGATCTTGAATGTCCCAAAAGTCGACGTCAAGCCGGAACCGGGTGAAAAGGCAAGTCATACCGGTTATCAAAAAAATATAAAAAATCTAAGTTGCATGTTTTTAAAATTATAGGCATGGCCCGCGATTTTTCAAAGTATAATCCTAACTTTGCGCATTTGTGTGATCTTACGTAAGAACTATTGAGACTCCCTCCCACCCATTGTAAGAAAAAGTTAGACATGATCGACTCCCCCCTACATCATCTTACGTAATAAATGAATGGCGCCAAAATTCATACCTAAATATTTTTTAAATATACCGGATACATTTTTAGGATCAATTTTTTTTGACAAATACTTTATTCTGGTTTTGGTATATTTTGTGACATTTCTAGCGTGTTAGAACTATTTACGTTAAAAGTATGTGTTTAGAAGACAGTCCAGATGGAAAAGTAATTTTATCGATACCCTTTATAAGTTTATCTACAACACTATTTGAGTCTTGCATAAACGACAGTGTTACCACATAAACCACCCAAAATGCCAGTGTAATAAAGTTTATGAAATTGTAAACTTAGTCAATATGTCAACTGTCCTAATATTTTTAAATAAAAAATTAAGTTAAGGAAGCGTAAATAAAGAAATCCTACTAATATTATAATTGCGTATGTTTGGATGGATGCATGGTTGTTTGATATCCAATCACGCTACAACGGCTGGACGGATCTACTTAAAATTTGGCACAGAGATAGATTATAGTCTGGAAAAGCACATAGGCTACTTTTTATCCCGGAGAAATGTACAGTTCCCATTGGATAGTTTAGTTTTTCACAGAGCAAGGGATCGACATGATTTTTTGCATAGTGGCAGTTTAGGGATCAGAAAATGACAAAGACCACTTTTATCTCGAAAAAATAGCAAAAGTGCTTTTAAGGATAATATTACTTTAAAAAAGTACGTCCAGGTGAAAAATAATGTTGTATTTTTGTAAGTTTGATGTGTCAGATCTATTTTTACATGTTAATACCGCTACAGGCAGGCATTTTGACGGAGCTCAATTCGCTCGTAATGTCACTTTTTTAGTGGCGGATCACGAAGCGCAACTAGTTTTATAGAACGTGTATGAGCACCGTGCTCTTACATTTGTCAAACGGGGTAAGCGCTCAATGGCGTCTCCAGTGTTAAATACTCTAAGACTGTTATACTCGGAACTTAGCAGAACTAGGGATGCGACATTGAGTGAAAAAAAACGATTATATACAAATCGATTTTCCTCTTTTGAATAATAATCGATTTTTGAAAAATCGCTTTTTTATAAGAAAAATAATAGATTTTTTTGAAAAATCGATTTTTCTATTAATGTTTTGGGTATTTTTTTTTATTCTGGCGAGAGAGAGATTCTGGGTAGAGCTGACCAGGTGTGAAAAACCGCCGCACCCTGTTCAGAATTCCGACCCTGCGTGAAGTAGCGGATATTACGCCCTCGATGTGAGTTCTTGGATTAAGATCACAGCGGATATCCATACCTAGGATGCTAAGGTCATTCAGCATTGCGAGTGGAACACCTTGAAGAACGAGTATGGGAGAAAACGGGGATTTCTTGCACAAAAACGCGCACACCTGGGTTTTCTTGGCATTAAACTCAACCCGATTCCTGGAACCTCATGATGATATGAGATCCAAGGCCTGGTTGAGCTCAATGATAAGATCCTGGACCACGCGTACTGTATTTTGGACCACAGCTTCGTGTTGTCTTCTACCCCGGCCCGAACTAAGAAGTGTAACCAAGAGTGTTCGCAAACTCGTATTTTTGCCGCACCTTGAAGCTGTGGAACAGTTTGCCAGCTACCATTTTCCCTCCTTCCTATGATCCTGGGTCCTTTAGACGTAGTGTGAAGAAGCTACACAGCAGGCCGGTATGATTGTGTTGAATAACGAGAGATAGATGGTCTCTTGCTACTTGATACTTGAACTGGACGGCACTGCACTTACCATCGGGTGCAGTGTGGTCACTTTGCCGTGCTAGGATAAAAAATCGGGGATGGGAGAAAACGGAGACTTCTTGCACGAGAACGCGCACACCTGGGTTTTAATCAACTCGATTCTTAGTACAGTAGATGAGATGAGATCTAAGGTCCGGTTGAGCTCAATGACAAGATCCTCGCATCTCCTCTCAGTATCTGCCCGGCAACCAGGAGGCTTGCTGCTGTAACGCCCATGAACCGTGCTGTCATCCGCATACCAATGAATGTTGCCAAGCGATAACATATCATTGATATGCAGAAGAAACAAGGTGGGCGAAAGCACAGAACGTTGTGGTACTCCGGTATTTACTAACATGAGCTGCGAAGCGTGTCCATCAACGAGGACACGCATTCTACGCTCATGCGGAAAGCCGGAAATCCATTTGCACAGGTTGTCGGGCAGACCGTATGCCGGGAGCTTGGAGAGACGGCCACGATGCCAGACCCTATCAAACGTCTAATAATATGCTTTGTCTGTAGTAATATGACTGAGAGATTAATATTAACAATCTTAAATTTATTTTGTGAAATTTTTATATTTTGGCGGAAGCCAAATCTTTTTCCTTATGTATTTTTCACAGTATTGCAGTTGCTATTCAAGATAATAAGATTTTGCTTACGTAGATTTGAGAGGTTAACTGCTGTATGATGAAATTTTTCAGCGCAGTCTGTAAATTCTAAGCCTTCATTTTATTTTGTTCAGATTGATGATTAACACCATTGTTGACACACTTCATGGGTTAATAAATGAGGGAAAGCATGGGAACATCTTTCTCTTCAGTCGCTTCCAAAACTTAAATAAAATGTCTAATTTACTACATTGTGTTACCCCAAACGCTACCTGTATATTTACTTAAAAAATGTGTAATATACGAAAAAATCAAATAACAAAAGTCTTTTTTAAAAAATCAATTTTTAATTAATCAATTTCCTTAAATTAAGAAATCGGTTTTTATTTAAAAATAAATGATTAATATAAAAATCGATTATTTTTTCACATCCTTAGTAGAACATTGTCACAAATTGTCAATAAAAATAATGGGATTCAATTGCTAAAATGGTTGAGGTTTTGGTCTCGACACGAGTGGTCGCATAACCTCAAAATTTCTATTACGATTTGGTGTTTGTAGTTTTGTATCTCATATATATTCATTGCTGTTTATAAAAACAAGAAATACATAAGTAGCGTGAGTACTAATTGTTTTAAATAATGAACTCGGAGGAGCCCCCTGATAGGGGGGGAGGTATCCCTCCGGATATTGAAATTGAGGAGTGTCTCGAAAATAATATTGATTCACGCCAAGATAGGTCCAATTTGAAACGCTCTGCAGAACAAGAAAATGTAAGTGACACAAAAAAAAATCGATCTCCCGCAGACTCTATTCAATCTGTATTTACAAAGCCGGGATTTGATAATAACTCAAAATTTAATTATAGCGGTAGTGACAAAGCGCCTTTCACTGTTATTGTTTCAAAATCTGAATCAGACCCTTCAGCAGGCCTGATTCTTAAAACACTGAAATTCGCTCAATTTTTATACAAGAGCAATATTAAAGGTATTGTAGAAGGAGGAATTAAGGCTATGGGCAGGAACAAGATCTCGGTTCAGTTTAAATCAGCAGATGAGGCTAACCAATTTGCTTCCAATGAAATCCTTAATAAAAATAACTTTAAGGCTATTATACCCCGTTTCCAAGTCACCCGTATGGGCGTTGTACGAGACGTCCCAACCGATTGGTCTTTGGAGGAGTTTGTCGAGGGAATAATGACACCTCCAAGTTGTGGGGAGGTTATAAAGGCGAGAAGGTTGAATTTTAAAAATAGAAGAGATGACATTGTTAGCTGGTCTCCTTCCTCCACTGTCGTCCTAACTTTCTCAGGGCAAATTCTTCCAGAGAAAGTTTACTGTTTTAATACGTCACTTCCAGTATCATTTTATCAACTTCCGACTATACAATGTCACAACTGTCTGCGTTTTGGTCATATTCGCTCGCAATGCAGATCCAAGCCTCGTTGTTATAAGTGCACTCAACCCCATTGCGGTGACAAATGTGATGTTCCAGATGTCAATGTTTCCTGCCTCCTATGTAGAGGTGGAAAACACACAGCTATTGACCCGAAATGCCCTGAGCATGCAAGACAAAAGAGTATCAAAATTGTTATGTCTCAAGAAAACCTCAGCTATAGGGAAGCTTCGTTAAGATATCCTGCATCCAAATTGTCTTACTCTGAAGCCACATCAAACTTTTCACACTCCCAAGCTACCCAAAAATTTCCCTTTCAAATGTCTCAATCCTTAAATACTTCTTATGCAACAACATCTCCTCATAACACTCCTAGAAAAAGCTATACTAAAACAGTGATTCGTTCTCCTCGTCCTAAGGGCGACTTAGGTAAATCATATGACTCTCAATCTCATAAATTGATTGTAAACACTCCTACTTCTTCCCAACCTAATGGTTGTGCCTTTGACAATTCTTACATTGAAACCACCCCCTTAGTCACCCCTAACGATAATCTAATTGAATTGTTAACCTGCTCCTTAATTAATATTTTATCCAAATTCAGTGACTCCATACCGTCCAATGTCATCGTTCTGATAGAAAAGCTACTTTGTTCATGGACCCAACATGGGTTACAAGCTTCTCCAATGGAATAGCAGAAGCATAAGACAAAAAAAACATGAAGTTATCTATTTACTAAACCGAGTCAAGCCAGCTATCTTTGCCATATCGGAGACATGGCTTAGACCTGGAGCCATGTTTAGGGTTCCTGGGTACTCCTGTCTGCGGGATGACAGAGATGATGGCCGAGCTGGTTGTGCCCTGTTAGTTAGCAGATTGATTACTTTTTCGCAAATTCCAATTCAACAACGTAATCCAGGCTTTCATATTGTAGCTATTAAATCCTTCAATGTGTCCTTCATATCAATCTATATTCCTCATCCAAACGCCGAAATCTTCTCTGAATTAAAATCTATCCTTGCTTCTATTCCTGGTCCCCTAATTATTCTAGGTGATTTTAATTGCCGCCACATGTTATGGGGCTCTCATTGTAATGATCCCGCTGCCTCTTTTTTACTTGAACTGTTAGATTATATTAATCTCTGTGTGCTTAATGATGGATCTGCTACCCGTAGGGTCTCTCCTACTCAAAACATAAGTATTCCAGATCTTACTCTTGCTTCTCCTTCCCTGATATCAGCTCTATCCTGGTCTGTCCTCCCTAATTCATATGGAAGTGATCATTTCCCAATTTTAATCTCAGTAAACGAGTCTTTTACACCTGCCCCCTCCCCACCCCCCCTTCAGAAATATCGTTTACTTCAAGCGGACTGGGATAAATTCTCCCTCCTAGTAGATTCGGAGGTCCAAAATCTTCCTCAAATAAACGCTACTAATTCCCTGCTACTTTACGATGATTTTGTGGCTTGTTTGTTACGAGCAGCCATTTCTAGTATTCCACTAAAGAATTCAACCCGTAATCTGATTCCGTCTTTACCTTGGTGGGATTCTGAATGTACTGACAGCATTCGATCACGCAAGGTAGCCGAAGAAACCTTTGCCACTTCTCCTAATATGACCAATTATTTAATCTTTAAGAAAGTCGCAGCTGTCACACGTCGGCTTTTAGCCAAAAAGAAGAGATCTGGTTGGTACAATTTTTGTGAGTCACTATCGCCACGCACTCCTGCCTCACAGGTGTGGAAGAAAATTAAAGCTTACCGCAGAGCTCGGGATGACCAATTGTCAAGTATCGCCTCCAACGATTCTAGTGTCTGGTTTGAAGATTTCTTTAATAAATTGGCTCCTCCGTTTGTCGCCAACTATGACAGCTGCACTTTACTGAGTTCAAATCCCTCTTCTTCTGATAGTTTTGATGATCTGTTTTCTTTTGCTGAACTTTCTTGTGCTTTAGACCATCTTCGAGATTCTACGCCGGGCATAGATGGTATTCCTTACTCGTTTATAACCAAATCTTCCTCTATTTGTAAACAATATTTCCTTAATTTAATTAATTCTTTTTTTATTTCTGGCAACATACCAGACTCTTGGAAATCTCAAATTATTATACCTATTTTAAAACCTGGCAAAGATCCGAGCGACTCAGATTCCTATAGACCAATTGCCTTGTCTTCTGTTCTAGCTAAGATTATGGAAAATTTAATCAAGAATCGCTTAGAATGGTTCATAGAAAATAAACAGAGCATTTCGGCCAGTCAATTTGGTTTCCGTAAAGGTATGGGTACTTTGGACAGTATCAGTATTTTCATGTCTGAGGTGAGAATTGCCTTTTCAAAAAACGAAAGCGTCATTGGAGTGTTTTTGGATGTAGCGTCTGCGTATGACAACGTTCAACTTCCATTACTCAGGCAGAAGATGCTCCATCTGAGTATTCCTGTGAGGTTGGTCAATTTCATATGTAACCTACTTATGGGGCGTTCAGTTTCTGTCCGTCTTCAAAACTCCATTTCTTCCTCTCGACTTGTATGGAAAGGTCTTCCTCAGGGATCGGTCCTTAGTCCTATCCTTTACAATATATATACTTCTGATTTGGATTCTTCAGTAAATTGCTTTTGTAAAATTCTACAATATGCTGATGATATTGCCCTTTATTACAGTGCGCCATCGATCACTGATGCTGCGATTCGAATAAATTCTGCATTGTATTACTTAAACCAGTGGCTAACAAATCATGGACTAGGGCTATCGATAGCGAAATGTAATGCTGTGATTTTTACCCGTAAACGTACCTTTGCCCCTGTTAGCCTTTGTATTGAGGATGAACCCATTGCCATTCAACAGAAGGTTAAATTTCTTGGTGTTATCCTTGATTCGAAATTATCAGGCCTTTTCCATCTTGAATATATTACTAAGAAATGTGAAAAAGGTGTGAATGTACTCCGTGCCCTTTCTGGAGTTCGTTGGGGCTCCCATCCTACCTGTCAAAAAATTTTATATAACGCCATTATTAGGAGCCATTTTGATTATGGCAGTTTACTTATGGAACCTTGCAATAAAATTGCCATTTCCAAATTAGACCTAATTCAGTCCAAATGTCTGCGTATTATCACAGGTGCTATGAAGTGCACCCCAATAAATGCAATGCAAGTTGAGTGCTTGGAACCTCCACTTCATCTACGCCGTCAGTATTTATCTGATAGATTCTTTTTTAAAGTTCTTCAATTTAAATCTCATCCTCTTCTTCCTCTTCTGCGCTCACTTTCAGAACTAATCCGTTCTTCTCGTTATTGGTCTCATAAAGATCGTCCTCTTTTAATTAATAGTCTTAATTCTTTTTTTAATATGCGTACTTCTATTGTTCAGTCAGATATTAACCCTCTCTTTGAAATTCCTTACGAAGCATTAATTTTCCAACCAAACATACACCTTAATTTCAATATTAGCAAACAAGATCCTGGTGCTAATTTAAAGCTTAACAATATATTAGATAAGGATTGGCATGATTGGCTAACCATTTACACGGATGCGTCTAAGCTTTCCGCTGATAGCAATGTTGGAGCTGCTGTTTGGATCCCTAAATTTAAAATCATCTTGAACTTCCGCTGTTCGTCATATTGTTCTATCTATTCAGGTGAAGCGATAGCCCTTTTTGAGGCGATTTCATACGTTTTTTCACATGGGTTGAACAAAACAATTATACTTTCGGATTCCTTAAGTTGTTTAAAGGACTTACTAAAATCTAATTTCCGTTCTCGCCAGAATTTCTTACCTATGTTGCAAATTAAGGAATTGCTATACAAATGTCAGGTGTTGGGCATTGAAGTAGCTTTAGCTTGGATTCCTAGTCACTCTGGTATTGTAGGTAACGAGAGTGCCGATTCAATTGCTAGAGCGGCTATCCAGTGTGGCATTGATTCCCATAGTGCCTGTTTCCCTCAGGATCTGCGTTGTCAAGCCAAAGATTTGTTGACAAAAAAATGGGATTCCTTTTGGCAAAGATCTCGTCAAATAAAAGGAAAATATTTTGGTTCAATTCAACCTTCAATTCCTCCTAAGTGCTGGTTCAGTAATAGGGAATTGTGTGACAAAGTTAGCACATCTGTGATCATACGAATGCGGTTTGGCTTTGTATGCACACCGGTATTCTTAAAAAAAATTCGAGTGAGAGATCATTCACTTTGTGAGTGTGGTCTGGATGAGGGCACTTTAGAGCATATATTTTTTTCTTGTCCTAGGCTCTTGATTCCCCTCTACGACCTTCTTCCTTCTGATATACCCCGACCAATAAACATCCCGTTTTTATTAAGTCTAGTCCACTCTCCCATGATTAAAGTTCTGTATAAGTTTATTAGGATCAATAATATTCGATTATAATTTTTGTTATTCGTCTCAACTTATTTTCCGCGTTTCTGTTCTACTTTATGTATACTTATGTTTTTTTTTTATTTTCGAGTTGTTATAATTTTATGTCTACTTAACTGTTCTGCTGTTCTGTATTATTCAGTATCTTCAAGCACATGAGATTTCATCTCTACAAACACCGGTTAATGGTTAGATAATTTAATTTTTCTTAAATAAAACACCGTGTCTTTTCCTACCTTGACATTGGCAAAATCATCGTTAAACGATGGAGCCATTAATATAAAAAAAAAAAAAAAAAAAAAAATTGCTAAAATCCTTATAATATAAATAATAGTTTAGTTTTATTATCAGTCCTCTTTAAAATGAAATCACAGTACAGGAAATCTTAAACATAAATGATAAAAATATTTAAAATGGATGTTACTTTATCACAGCACTTTTTATCAATTTCCGGAGAACTTTGCAATCTTCTGTACATAAAAGATTCTAATAAAGCTACGATCAATTCCCTCATAGACGATCTTAATGCTCAACCTTATAAAATTCAGTTATTTGTTCGAAAAAATGTAAGTATTAATAACTATACTCGGTGAAATCTTATAACTTAGACACTATATTATAATAAATATTTTTGTTAGGATGCAACAAGTTTAATCAGCGCTTTATGTGTTATTGTAAAGCCTGCCGATGAGTTTTTAGCTACAAAAACTTCGCATTTAATAAATAGCCTTGTTACTAAACAAAGCTTACAGTTTACTACAGAATATTTGGAGAAAGTAGTTTTATGGCATATGGAATGCATCAAGAGATGTTCAGAGATGATATTACCAGATATTCTTCACAATTTGCAATGTGTTTTGCAGTATCACCCTCAAGCGGGTCACAAGGTATAGTGCACAATGTTTATAATTTGTATAAAATAATTAAATGTGTATTGTATAAAATTATTTGTGCCCGGTATGGCGATAGGCTCTCCCCCTATCACATTATGGGACCGAAATTCAGCGAAAAGTGGGTGCACTGGTTACACCTCTGCCTACCCCTTCGGGGATTATAGGCGTGAGTGTATAAAATTATGTTTATTTTACTAATATAATAAATGAAAGAAATAAATTGAATATAGACTATTTAAACAGAGATGATTCATAAAGTGATGTCCCAAACTTGACAGGCTTTATTTATTACACCAGTTGCAGTATATGATATTATCAAATAATATTTTTATATGTATTTACATAGATATTGTAGTATTATGAACAAACTCTTACTTGTTTATGTGTTTTAGTTTGCAGATGAATTAATTGGTGTTGATGGAATCATTATTAATTTAATAGGAAACAACAAATGTTTACCTGTACAAAATGTAGCTCAGATCCATTTACTAGCTCTTAAGTGTGTATCCAGTCTACTTTCAGCCACAGATGACAAGAATATAGAAAGTTCTTTAATTGGTGCATCTAATAAAGATTATGTTTCACAAACAGTGGTCAAGTTCCTAATAAGAGGTGCCACGAAACATCAAGATCAATTTCTGTATTGCAAGGTAAGCTATAAGTATAATAATTAATAGGACATATACACTTACCCCTGTAATCCCTGAAGGAATAGGCACAGGTATAACTATTATACCCACTTTTTGCCATATTTATTGTGGTCCCATAATGTGATAAGGGGTGAGCCTATCGCCACACCGAATGCATAACAAATAGGAATTGGATGTTTAATAACTGGCAGATACCAAGACTTCTTTGTAAGGTCAATAATAAATATGTTCACTGTGTACAAACACCTGTGTTCTTAATTACTCATAAAATATGCCGCCAGCACACAATAAATGGTGTTTTAACAAAAATTGTATAAAAGAATGAGGTGCCATAAGCAAGGGGCATTAAAATCCTTGATTGGAGTTGAAGTCAAACAGCTAAGTAGGTCAGATATAGTGTATGGTAACTCATATCTAACCAATATTATTGTATTTGTACATATAATAATACTAGCCCTGTATTAAACATTGTCCCACTGCTGGGCACGGGCCTCCTCTACTAATGCAAGGGGTTAGGCCATAGTCCACCATGCTGGCCTAATGTGGGTTGGTAGACTTCACATACCTTCGAAATTCTTATAAGAATTCTCAGGTATGCAGGTTTCCTCACGATGTTTTCCTTCACCGTTAAAGCAAGCGATAATTGACATTTAATAACTTTAGAAAAGTCAGAGGTGTATGCCACTTGGGTTTCGAACATACAAATTTAGTCTTGGCAGTCCGTACTGCAACCAACTAGGCTATCGCTGCTTTTTACATTATTACATATACAATAATATACTATCATAATTTGTTATTCTCAGTAGGAATGCTATAATTCAATATAAATAATTATGTGTGTCAATTTCAGATAGTAATCACAGCATTAAGGGTCTTGGCACAACTGTATTACAATGACCAGAATATGACAATTCCTCTGCCAGAAGTGATGGGTATATGCAGACATTTTATATTATATGGTCTGAATAACCAAGCCAGTAAACCAGAGAAGGTAATGCCTTCACAGCAGACTATCGCCGTGACACCAGTTACTCATTGTCCACAAACTAAAGGTGGAAAGGTAAGTATTTTATCAGGGCACCCGATATAGTAAGGAGTTAATCCATGCTGAAGGCAGTAGTTTTGTGTGAAAATGAAAATGCCAGATCAACCAGGATAAACTTGCAACAATGTGAAATTGGAACTTGATTTTGCGCTTTATATTATCAGCGAGAATTCCAGAGGGCTTATGCCTTACACAATAAGTAAATACACCCAAATCTTATGTCAATAAAATAAACAGCGCGATAATGAAACCCACTGCCGGGATAAACTATATGTATACCAGTTTTTAAGTTAGTTAGCTTTAGCACTGTATTATGGTCCAACTGTAGGATATAGGCTTCCTTCAGTTATGCAGGTTTTCTAACAATTTTTTTTCGCCCTTAAAGCAAGTTATATTTAACAATGTGTACACCTAACTTAAAAAAAGTCGCAGGTTTGTGCCCTGAGGTCAGGTTCGAGCTGATAGCCGATAGCCGTGTGTTTTATACTATTAAATAAAATGTTTTCAATTTTCACACAGAAACAAAAATTACGTAAACAAAGAAATAATGCAATAGAGAGTCTGAAGAAAGAGATACCTGTTTCTGATCGCAGCTTGATGAAAGACGTTGACAATTTTGAGAACAATTCAGCTTATAAGCCTGCGACTGGGCATTATTTAGATCCTCAGAAAGCTAATAGCTGGGCGTTGACCAGTGATTCTGATCTTTCCGATGTAGAGAACAGCAGAGAAGCTAAATTAATTGCATTGAAGTCGAGAGTAAGACAGAGTGCTGCGAATTTGCTTCTTGTATTGATAAAAGTGAGTTATTAAAACAGTTTATACCACATATAAAGATAACAAAAATTTGAAAATAATTTGATTAGAATCAGGAGTATAATCCTACTTCTAAATTTTTTAAATTACTTTTCATGATTTGTCGTGTCTAAAATAAGATTGCATACATATTTTTAACATTCAAGAATGTTTTTTTTTATAAAATTCTATTAAAATGAATAATTATTGTTTTATCATTTTACTTTATTCAATCAATGAGTGTGCTTCGAGGTTTTAGGTCATTTCATTAACACGTTGGTATTATTTTCATTGTAGAATTAAATAATAACAAGTGATAAAAAACAATAATTTTGGGTAGAAACTATAAACCATAACTTTAAACTGTGTCATTTAAAGACACCAACTAATTCCTAAAACATGTAAGGATCCTATTCTAGATAATATCTATTTTAAGCAAATAAATAATGTATCCTTTAAAAATTTACTTTTTGGTTGCATTTGATGATTTAGGTCAAAGAAAGGAAAGAAATATTCGGCTACTGGTGGGCCTTACTGCCTGATTCTCCTGAACCTCTCAATTGGTCTGCAGAAGAAGCAGCTAAGAAGACATTGGCGTATTGTGCTGTTACTGATCCAATAGCAAGCAGCAGAGCCAGTGTATTGAGTGTTATTCTGGCGCTGCTATCAGGGTCTAGAACATATTTATCTCAAGCTGAAACTAGGTACTGTATACACGAGAGTCTAATAAATTTATATAGAAATTATTTCTCACGGGACATTAACTGTTTAAGAGTGTACATTAATGTAAATCTAAAATTAAGAAAATAACATTTCCCACATCGAGTTACGTTCAACATCAGATGTTGCATATGTTCTTATTTCAACTCGTTATAATTCTGGCGACCGGACCTTTGAAGAGGAACACATTGTTTCTCTACACTCGAAATGATATATTATGGTTAAAAATAAGTTGGTTACTTCAATGATTCTGTGTAGTCACCTTGTCAACCCAGGAGAAAAAGTTATCCTTTTACTGTAAACAACTTATTTTTTTGTTGTTCTCGTAATAGAATTAAATACCAAATCTGTTGACTTCAGGTATTTATAAAGGTTTGAATGTTGATTGTCTTTTTATTGTTTTCAGTAAAAAAGACAATGCATCATTTATTCCTTTCTCCATATCATTGGGCTATATGATCACATGCATGCACAGAGTACTGATCAGTATTTTGGACAGTGAGCGGAGTCATACAGTGATCATAGTCGCATTGAAGTGTTGCGCTGCTCTAGTGCAGGCTACACCTTACCACAAAATGAAAGAAGGGTTGATCAGTGATATAGTGCGATCAACAAGGAAATTTCTTGTTCATAGAGGTATGATTCACTGAAATTGTTTTTAGTTGTACAAAATTGTATTGTCCAAGCGCAAGTAACTGGATTGTAACACGCATAATGAGAGGGGTTACGTCTTAGTCTACCATGTTGGCAGTACACCTACTTTAAAATATTTATCAAAAATGGTACCATATTTTTGATAAAAAAAATTATACTTCATAAATATTACCTAAAAAATATTATCTAAATAATATTTTAAATCTACTAAAAACAAGACGTTAAAAATTTAAATCTGATTTTGAAGATTGTCAAATGATAAAAAAAGGATGCACGACATGATTCATGACGTCATCATGTGGAATGACCATTACGGCAAGTGTGCGAGGGAGACAATTAGTTCCACTTACTGCCACTCTTGCTTATTTTCTACAGATTTTTATTCAGTTTTCGCAAAACGGTTATTTTTGGTTCAATATAGATTATGTACAGAAATAAACAGTGGAAGCTATTCTACTCTTAGGTAGGCTATCAAGCGAGTGAAATTTAATACACGCGGCACAATTAATACATGACTCATAACATGTGTGCCCTGGGAGAAGGTTTCGTGGACTCAATAATTTATATTTACTAACGTAATAGCAGCGATAGCCTAGTTGGTCGCCGTACGAACTGCCAAGATGAAAGTAGTATGTTCGAAACCGTAAGTGTCATACACCTCTGACTTTTCTAAAGTTATGTGTGAATTAAATGATAATTATCGCTTGCTAACGGTGAAGGAAAACATCGTGAGGAAACCTGCATATCTGAGAATTCTTATACGAATTTCGAAGGTATGTGAAGTCTACCAACCCGCATTAGGCCAACGTGGTGGACTAAGGCCTTACCCCTCTCACTAGTAGAGGAGGCCCGTGCCCAGCAGTGGGAAAATGTTTAATACAGGGCTAGTATTATTACTAACGTAATAATAATTCACTTTTGGAGTTAATACAACAATTTAAATCAATTAGTATTCCAATGTATGTTCTTAACATCTTTTTTGGGTGTATTTACAGCTTATACATTACAAGTTGGGGCGTTAATTACAATTGGATGTGTGTTATCTGTGGACCCGAAAGTGGATGAAATCATTAGAGCCGTGAGAAAAGATACAGCTCCCACAGAAATCACTTACAATCAAATAAAAGCAAACAATGAAGAGTGTGATGATTTTGAAGAAGGGTATTCAGATGATGAGATGTTCAGTGCTGTTAATGAACAATGTACAAGAAATGGACAAAATGAAGACAGTGAGCCATATTTTAAAAGTTGGATATTAGATATTTGTTTCAAAAATATGGGATGGATTATCAAGAATAATGAAATAACGGTATGTTTTTATTTATTTTTACGAGTTTTTTTACAGTTTTAATATTCGCAGTTTTATGTAAGTACCTTCATGTATAATATTTAAAAGCAGCTACATATGAATATGTAGCTGCTTTTAAAGTAAGGAAGTGTTTGAATATGTTTTTTTTTTATCCTGGCATGACAAAGTGACCACACTGCACCTGATGGTAAACGCAGTGCTGTCCAATTAGAGTGTCGAGTAGCGAGAGTCAATCTATCCCCCGCTACTCAACACAATCATGCCGGCTAACTCCTTCACACTACACCATGGGCAAGAAGGTGAAGAAGCGGTCGAGGGTCTAGTGTCAGAGTACTCAGAAACCCCCCCCCCCCCCCCCCCCCCCGAATTAATATCCTCCCACTAGCAAATTTGACAAATAGAATATTTAACAGCCTCCATGGCCCGGTAGCAGGCTGTTAAACGGAAGGTACCGCGTTCGATCTCGTGCCGAGACAAATTCTTGTGACCTATAAATATTTCGCTGTTCACAAGACTCGTATCTTAGTGTAGGATCAGGTCTATATGTGATTGTTGGGTGTTATAATTCATAAAAAGTACACCGACTTCAATAAAAAATGCCCTTGATTTTTCTGAGATCTCATCATCAGATCCTGACTTGGTGCAAATGGTTCCACCTGGGAAGTATATCTTTTTAAACAAAAAAAGAATTTACATAAAAAAGATTATTAACCTCCTCTTTTTTTGAAGTCGGTTAAAAAACATATTAATTATTTCCAGATGTGCCAACCGACTAAAATACCAGTGATATTGGAGTCCCTACAAGTGTTATCTGCGATCGCGTTCCACCACTTGCACCAGTTATTGAACACGCACATGATGCTGCTGGGGGACATACTGAGCGAGATGTTGCAGCACGAGCATCAGGACGTGGTGGTGCATTCTGCGAGGACAGTCAGTATTATCGGTGACGCTATTAAGAAATTAGGTAAGAGTTATATTATTGCAAATTAAAGTTAAGATAACTAAGTATATTTTATATCTAATAGTTTTTAGGGGCTAAAATTAAAAGGACATTATGTTTTAAAAGTCATATAAAAAACTGCTGAATATTCTCCTGAAAGGACAATCAAAATGTTTGTATTCTTATGTAAAGCAGTCACTTCAAAACGATCGATGAATTATATTAATTTTTAAATACTTATATTATTCATTGAAGCTAAAATTTAATAAATACAAATATTTATTCAGTCAAATATCAATTACACCAAATGTAACGCCCATTGCCTACTCCAGCCATAGACATTATTAAAACCGCAAACCGAGCAACTAGCTCGTGCATACTACTCCTGCACCACTAATAATAATAAATACAGTCACACACATAGTCCTGACCCCGCACTAGGTCAAACCCGTATCGATTAACAACTATGGGGAAGTACGCATAACACTTAGATCCTAAACAAAATCGTGGGTCATACATTTGTCTTGTGCGGGAATCGAACCCGCGGGAAATCGTTTCACAAACGGCTACTCACCCGCTGTGCCATGGAAGCTGTCAGTATATGCATCTTGTATAAACACTTTATGATATATATTATCCCACTATTGAACATTGTCCCACTGCTGGGCACGGGCGATCTCTACTAATAATTTTTCTATAGTTTAATGTAGATAAATCAAAGGTTTATTTTTATTACAGAACAAACAGATCAAGCCCCGCCTTTGAATCATTGTGTGTACATGTGGGAAAAACTTGTAACGCCACTGTCTGCAATTTTACAGTCTCACGAAAACTCACCCGCAAAGGCAATTGCATGTGATTGTATTGCGAATATAGGGGAGAGATCATTTAAAGAATTACCGGTAATTAATCTTTTTGCAGTCTATTTTGTTAAGAATTTTAATTGAATCCGCTCAAAAATAAGTCAGAAGCCATTTAAATCTGGTGGTAGGGGTAATTGTCAAATGAGAGAAAAATAATATGAGTGAACGATATGAATCATGATCATCATCCCGAATGGCTACTAAATGCTCCCATGACGCACTCACTTTTGCTCATGTCAGTATTTAAAATGCTACCTAATATTTGAACAATTGATTTTGTTTTGGCATAGAGTTTCTTTTTCGTATTATTATCGGTTGCATATCAAATAATGTACAAAATTAAATACAAAAATAGGTTTTTGTATTTAATTTGGTACATTATTTGATATGCCGAAAATAATACGGCTGTGAGTTGATCGATCAGTCAGTCAGTCAGTCAGTTTCTTCTTTTATATATACAGATGGTCTCTATGTTAGGGTAGGCCCTAACATAGAGATTAAAAAATGTGATGAAGGTTACACTAAATACAACAAATAGCCTTGTACTACTATTACAGAGATGGCCCATTGGTCGGAATTCGACCATCCGTATATATAAAAGAAGAAACTGACTGACTGACTAACTGATCGATCAACGCACAGCCTAAACGGCTGGGGTTAGAGACAGTAGGTACCTTTTATCACGTAGGCATCCACTACGGAAGGGTTTTTGGAAATACCACCCCTAAGGGGGTAAAAGTTTGTATGAAAATCCGTCATTTTTGAAGTTAAATTCATGAAAATTAATATTAGGCATTTTAGTTAAAAATAAAAAATATGTTTCAGGATTTTTGGAAATTCCGCCCCTAAGGGGGTAAAATAGGGAATGAAAGTTTGTATGAAAATCCGTAATTTTTAAGTTAAACGCATGAATATTGGTATTTTGTATTGTATACTTTTTCTCCCAAACATGACCTCCACGCGGGCGGAGCCGCGGGCAACAGCTAGTAACTAATAAAAATTTAAATTCAAATATTATTAAAGTTCTTTTTTATAATATTAAGTATATTCTTCTATAATCATTGCATATATATTTTTAATTTTGTTCTATTTGCTTTCTGCACTCCTCCATATAAGCTTTAGCTATGTCAAAAGTCCTCGGTGCGCGCATTATGCATAGAAAGGAGTACAAAGTTTTACACTATAAATACTGTGAATATACATGCAGAGACGCCTACAAGTGTTGTGCTGTGCCCTGTTGGTGGGGTCGTGCAGCGATGAAGACCCCAAGATAAGAGCAGCTGCCGTGCGGGCACTCGCCATGGCTGTCATTTACCGATCACTTAGAGAGGTTAGTACAATACAATATATAAATAAAACAAACCACAAAAATATACAACATGTCGCAGTAATCTCGACTTACAGTTAATTTTATTTCACAACGGATTTTAATATTGCATTTAAAAAATACATTATCACCAGTATTTATGTGTCAATTTCGTTTGTTTTAAGTTATTTACTTGTTTCGAAAAATTCACAAATCGATTCAGTTGCCCATCCTTAGCAAACTACTTGAATTGTGTGTGTTTATGTTACATGGTGTATAATAATCAACTAGTGTCGGGCTTATTTTCAAAATGGTTATCCTACGCTAGTAGTATGCAACTAATAGACAAGATTAGTGAATTATATATAAACCGTGTTTTGATGATGATTTAGACCGAGTTGTCTGTTTGTTTATTTGCAGGACATGTGTTTCGTGAGTGACTGTGGTGAGAACATCCTTCGCGCCCTGCAGGAACCGACTCTGGTGGTGAGGACGAAAGCCGCCTGGGCTCTCGCCAATCTCAGCGACGCTCTAGTGTTGAATACGTGAGTGGATCACTAGATTAAGATCCTTTTTTAACCGACTTCAAAAAAGGTTAACAATTCGTCGGATTTTTTTATGTATGTTTCCCGATTACTCGAAAACGCCTGGACCGATTGGAGAAATTCTTTTTTTGTTTAAAAGGGTATACTTCCCAGGTTGTCCCATTGGCACCAAGTCAGGATCTGATGATGGTATCTCAGAAAAATCGAGGGCAACTCTCAAATTTTATAGGGGCGCATAATTTGTTTTTATTGAAGTCGGTGTACTTTTTATGAATAAAAAACTTTTATATTTTTTAGTGCCTGGATACGCAGACGAGCAGACGGGCCACCTGATGGTAAGTAGTCACCGCCGCCCATAGACTTCTGCAATGCCAGGGCACAGCAGAGACGCTGCCTACCGCTATTTATGCACCTACCCTACTTATCTCTGCACCACCTTAAGGTTGGCTGGGAGAGAATGCCTTCATTAAGTCTGCCTATATACAATGTATCTAAAGTGTATACATAAATAAAAATTAAGCAAGCACGGCGCCCGTATCAGTAAGCCTTTGATCTGCAATTTTTTTTATAAATACGCTTTCCTTTGACCTCTATCTCGCCTGATGGTACGTGATGATGTTGTCTACGGTGGAGCACGCTTTCCTAGAAGATACCTGTTCACTCTTGACTTGAAGATACCCAGTTTATAATTTTCGGGAAATATAGACTCCGGCAAAGAGTTCCACTCTCTAGCGGTGCGCATGATTAAAGTACTGGCAAAACGCTTCGTGCACTAGTGGAATATCAACCATGTATCGATGACGCTTCGCCGAGTCTCTTTCTTCTTGGTTCTTAGGCTGAATTATCTTAGTTGGAAAAGGGATTACGTTTCACGTTTTTGTGACATAAATAACTGAGATAAAATCCGTAATATTAGTTTTATTTCTATACAGATATAAGGTTATCTTTCTATCGCCCTGCTCCCTGAATTTGTTTGAAAATCTAAACGAAAACAAAGCTAGCTATAACCTACATTAAGGTTAAATTGGAATTAGTACAGGTTATCTAATTGTATCATTTATACGACGTCTAATAATAATGCCTTAAACAAGTAGTTCTACAAAAATATAAATCCCAATTGATAGAGTAGTTAGTTTAGTTCTATAGCCGGAATTCTTTATAATCGCTTCTAGTCAAGCGTACTCCACCGTAGACCACATCATCACTTACCATCAGGCGAGATAGTGGTCAAACGCCAGCCTATTTGGGTAAAAAAACGCTTTGTATGCGAAATGGCTAGGTTATAAGCATCCGGGCTCTCTCTGTGGCAAAGAAGTTATTAATAAAAATAATAACTAGCCAAAATATTATTTCCACACAAAATGATCTATCATTTATCTACCCATAATGATTGAATCTTAAAAAATTGTAAAATAAATGTTTCATTCGTTGTCCCTAAAAGCCACAATTAATAATTAATGTTTCAAGTAAATTGATATAAAATATATAATTTCTCATATAAAGTTTCTCAGTGGATGTCTTGTGTCATTATGCTTGATCTAATGCCAACTATTTCGGTCCAGAAGTTGAATCCTGCCGTGGATAAATCGTGGAGATGTCATGTTATAGGTATTGGTATATACACAGTCAGGTCATAAGTATTGTCACACAGTAAAAACTTTTATTTTAGAATGCTGGCCACAAAAAAGTTTATTGAATTCGAATTTCAAATTGTTCATGAAAATAAAAATATATACTTTTTAGAATTTTACTCATTTTTAAATATGGAGTGGACGCTTAAAGAAGACCGTGTTGCAGTAATTGCGTTGCATCGTTGTGGTTACGCGCCAATTCAAATTTTTGACATACTGAAAAATTTGAATATAACCAAAAGATTCGTTTATCGTACCATCAAACGATACAATGAAGACTCTAGTGTAGATGACAGGTCAAGAAGTGGTCGCCCTCGGTCTGTTAGGACTCCAGCAGTGATAAAAGCTGTGAAGGCGCGAATTCAAAGAAATCCCAAACGTAAGCAGAAACTGTTGGCCCTTCAGATGGGGTTAAGCAGAACCACGGTGAAAAGGGTGTTAAATGAAGACTTAGGGCTTCGGGCATATCGAAGAAAAACAGGACATCGTTTGAATGCTCGTCTAATGGACCTGAGACTGAAGAGATGCCGCGCTTTGTTGAAGCGGTACGCGGGAAAAAAATATCGGGAAATTCTTTTTTCAGATGAAAAAAATTTTACCGTAGAAGAGAGCTACAACAAACAAAATGATAAGGTGTACGCACACAGTAGTGAAGAAGCGAGCAACCGTATTCCGCGTGTCCAACGAGGTCATTTTCCATCCTCGCTCATGGTATGGTTGGGAGTTTCTTATTGGGGCTTAACAGAGGTACATTTTTGTGAGAAAGGTGTAAAAACGAATGCAGTTGTGTATCAAAATACAGTCCTGACGAACCTTGTGGAACCTGTTTCTCATACCATGTTCAATAACAGGCACTGGGTATTCCAACAAGATTCGGCGCCAGCTCATAGAGCGAAGAGCACACAAGACTGGCTGGCGGCGCGTGAAATCGACTTCATCCGGCACGAAGACTGGCCCTCCTCCAGTCCAGATTTGAATCCGTTAGATTACAAGATATGGCAACACTTGGAGGAAAAGGCGTGCTCAAAGCCTCATCCCAATTTGGAGTCACTCAAGACATCCTTGATTAAGGCAGCCGCCGATATTGACATGGACCTCGTTCGTGCTGCGATAGACAACTGGCCGCGCAGATTGAAGGCCTGTATTCAAAATCACGGAGGTCATTTTGAATAAACTTTAGTGTCATAAGAATCTATGTTTTGTTAAGTTCATTTTGGTATATAAATGGTTACATAATGAATAAACTTGTTTCAATTATTTTATATTAAACATGTGACAGAATTTATGACCTGACTAGGTATTATAGATACTAATGAAGTAATGACTTATGTTTACGCGAATATTATACCTTGAAATGAAACAAATTTTACGGATTCTATCGCGGTTTATTAAACTTTTTCTTTATCCCGACGTTTCGAAAGCTTTATAGCCTTCATGGTCACGGGGCGGACGGGATAAAAAAAATAATTAATAAACCGCGAAAGAAACAAATTTATCCGTAAAATTTGTTTAATTTCAATAAAATAAGCTTTTAGAATCTGTATGAAATTGTAGGTGAATATTAAATCTAACATTTGAGATCTTTAATCCATCCAGGCCCAATCATACGGTTCAAAACTGAAAACGTCATTGGAAAGTAGTTCATATTAGTTTAATTCTATTCAGTGCGTTTACACTTTGTGTCCAGATGATCGAATTCTGATGAAATAATTAAATGAAAGGCAAAAGTAAACGAAAAATGACCACGAGTTCCAGCATGATAGTGTTACGTATAATTATTTATTTTGTATTGTTAGAAACCATTAGCTATTTTATTATTCAGGCAAAGCCATTTATTACGCGAATGTATTTTTCTTAACTTCTGACGAATGAGCAACGGTTTGGTACATTTGTTTATAATGATATCATATAGGTTGTGATCCGTAAAATTAAATGTTTTGACGTGAAACCCGTCTTTACAGGGAAGAACCAGACATTGATGATATCGACGACGACCTGCTGGTCCGTTTGCTTGAGGTCACCATTAAGTGCGCTCTCGATAATGATAAGGTAACCAAAACATGTACTACAAACATACTGTTATCATTCAAACGTCCGGTATTTACTTCACATCATTTTATTATACTCCTTATCTCATTAAAGAAAGTTTTCATTAAACGTACTGGCTTATATTTAAATATAATATTTTTCTTTTTTAATATTCAGTTAGCCATTAGATATAACTGTTGCAGATACATATTTTAAACTTTAGCTAGCGTGTTGAACTATGGCCTACCCATCGTTAGTATAAGAGGCCCGTGCCCAGCAGTGGGACAATATTTAATACAGGGCTATTATCATACATACAAACATATACACTCACGCCTGTAATCCCCGAAGGGATAGGCAGAGTTGGAACAAGTACATCCACTTTTCGCCGAATTTATGACAGTCCCATAATGTGATAGGGGTCGACCCTATCGCCATACCGGGCACAATTCCAGACTCCGGGCTGATACTGAGTATTTCTAACTAGAAAAACCCAAAATCACTTTACCCGACCCGGGGATCGAACCCGAGACCTCAGCACAGCAGTCGTAACGTATGCACAAGCACCGAAGCAGCTGGTATTATCAGTCAATGGGCAATTCAGTCCTTATTTATTAACAATATTAGTCTTTGTGTTTGGGAAAATATTTGTCCTTGCTTTACATACCAAATTAGTATGGATGACGTAGTCCGTGGCGCAGTGGGCGAGAAGCCAGCTGTTATACAAGTGGTGGCCGCGGGTTTGTTCGCCGCATTCCATCGACCATTGACGGCGTTTTAATTCTTTGATGATCTACAGATATTTGTTTTATATTTGGTCGTTGTGAGACCGAAAGTCTATCGCAGTTCGTGATCCCCATAATATAATATCGAGTTGTATTTATGATATTTATGAAACACTAGCTTTTGCATGCGGCTTCGCCCGCGTGGTAGTTATAAAATCCATAGTCATCTTAGCTATTACATCTTTCTATATTATGCTATCCCGTAGGAACCCTGTATTTTCGGGATAAAAAGTAGCCTATGTCATTTTCAGACCCTTCAATTAACACTATGCACAAAATCATGTCGATCCCTTGTTCTGTGTATTACACAAACAAAACTATCCCACGGGAATCGTATCGTATATTATCGTACATTTTTAAAATAAAAAGTAGCCTATGTACTATTCCAGACTATAATCTACCTCTGTGAAAGAGATATTATTCTATTTTTAGAAGTGGTAGAGCCACGCTGTAGACATATTTGTTTACAGCATGAATGGGTCGGCTCGACCGGGGTAGTACCACTGTCTCACAGAAAACCAACGTAAAGTGACAGTTTACTGTCGCGTTTCGTATGGTAAGTAAGATATCCGGAGGCCCAGATTCCCCCTTCCCTCCCCTAATCCCTATTCCTGTCTTTTAAGGCCGACAGCGCATACATGATACTTTCGGTATTGTGGATGTTCATGGGCGGTGGAGATCACTTAACATCAGATGACCCACAGGCTCGTTTGTCGGACTATACTATAAAAAAAAATTGGAAGAAAAGGTATAAAATCCATGGAGGCATCTTAATCTGTTACACCTTTCTATATTTTGCTATCATATCGGATGCGTGCATATTTCCGGAATAAAAGTGGCCTATGTCATTTTCTGATCCCTAAACTTCCACTACGCAAAAAAATAAGTCGATGCCTTGCTCTGTGAAAAACTAAAGTATCCCACGGGAAGTTTAATTTTTCCGGGATATAAGTAGCCTATGTACTATTCCAGACTATAATCTATCTTTGTGCCAAATTTCAACCAGATCCGTCCAGCCGTTCTGGCGTGATTGAGCAACAAACATCCATCCAAACATTCGCATTTATAATATTAGTAGGATAATAATATTATTATGTACAAGTTTTTCCCGAGGCTCCGTCCATAATTGTTTTCAATTTAACATACCGACAGCAGAAATGAGTATATGTGTAGATACCAATATTTGGCATCAGTCTCTTCTGCGTACGATACAACGTCAATTTTCAAAAATGTTAATTAACATCATATACTGTAATGTGACGTAAACATACGCGCCGGTGATTAAAAGAAATGTAGTCAAACAAATTTTAGTAGTCTCTATTTGCATATTCTATCAAGCGAGCTTAATTACGATATTTAGGCAAATACACTGATTAAATGCTAATAATATACGAAGACAGCAGTGATATGACACAAAATCATATTGATAAAGACAAATCAGTACAAAGTTATAACTAATAATGCTGTGGTTTTTTCCATCGCGTGCACAAAGTGTGCATGCGGTCACATTTCCAGGGCGTAGCCCTCCTGATGTGGTGATCTTCGCGGTCCGTGAAAGCGGACCGGTCCTGGGGGGCGTCGTGCCATGGTGAATCATGGTACGACGAGCGATGTCCGGGGTTGTGTAGATCGGCGTGCAGAATACCGAGGGGCTCTCGTGCTCTCCTCTTCTTGCCGTCCACGCGATATCAAACCCAGCCAGGTGGAACCCGTTGGGGAAGCCCAGCTTAGGCGATCAGCAGCAGACGGCGATGGCGAAAAGTGTCACGAGACCCTCGAAGTAGGTGGCACGCCGAGGTGTGGTGTGTGATGTGATGCGGTGATTCCGGGGATCGCGTGACGTGGGTCACGCGAGGAGATCTCGGGGTAGGGGCTTCGCGTCCGGAGGTCGAGCGTGCAGCGGCGCCATGTTCTGGAGGTGAGGCCAGATCGAGGCATCCGCGCGCTCAAACATCCTCGTCGCGAGCCCCTTGACGAAGTCGTCCAGGCTCTCGATGTGCAGATCCCTCTGGATCGTGGAGTATCTGCAGTATCTCCAGCATGATGTCGGAGAAGGTCTCCGCCGTCATTGGAGGGCGCTGTGGCGCGGTAACGCTGCGAGTGGCATCTGTCGTCTTCTTGCCAGTTGTCTTCTTCTTCTTCGCCTCTTCCACGGCTGGCGCTGCGGGCGTAGAAGTCGATGAGCTGGCTGGCGTCGTAGTCGTCGTCGTCGTCGATGATGTCGTCGCGGGGGGCGACTTCTTCGACTTCCTCTTGGCCCTCTTCCTCCGCTTCTTCCCTTTCGAGCCCGAAAGGTTAGGGTTGTCGGCGGGGGCCATGAGTGACGAGGAAGCGATAACCTTGTCTCCTTCTGGGGCTGCTGCTGGGCGCTTCTCCGTTATGGCGATGGCGCCGGCCTTCTTGTTCCGGGCCTCTGACCGGAAAATAGGACACCCCTTGTTACTCGCGGGATGCGCACCTTTGCAATTTGCGCAGGTGGCAGGCTCCTCGAGTGGGCGGGGGCAGTCCTTGGCGGCGTGTTGCTCTCCGCATCGGACGCAGGCTTGAGTGCGGTGGCAGTTGTGGCTCGAATGCCGGAACTGCTGACATCTGTGGCACTGCGCTGGGCCTTTCTTTCCTCGCCAAAGTTCCACTTTGACGGTCTTCATGACCAGGAGCTCGTCGATGTTGAAGATCTCCTGGTAGTTCTTCGTCTTCTTGATGAGCGCGAAGAAGATGCACCCGGATCGGCCTTGACGCGCCTTTATCGGGCGTACGTACTCGGGCTCGAAGCCTAAGTGTCGAAGCTCGTCGGCGATGTCATCCGGGTTGGTGTCGGCCAGTAGCCCTCGGATGGCTACTTTGAGGCTGCGCTCTGCAGGAAGCGAGTACGAGAACCATGAGATGTTCTCAGATTTCTCGAGCTCGTACAGGTACCGCTGCACGACACGGTACTCTGTTTTACCCTGGGGTGCGGAGTGAGGTGCGCGTCCCAATCTGGATTTGTTGGTGCGCAAGTGGTGTAGGGCGTTCGGCAGACTCTCCACTACCAGAGGCGGGTAGCGGGTCTTGCCCTTCACGGCGTCTGCCTTCTTGGCGTTTGCCGTGTTGGCGTCCTTGGCCTGGGTGGCCTGGGAGGCCGGAGTGGCCGTCGGTGACGTCGGTCTCGAAGCCGGGGGGCTGCTGTCGCAGATCCTCGCCTTCTTCGCTGTCTTCGACTTCGTGGCCTCCGCGTACGAGAAGGAGGAGGAGCAGGTGCTTGATGCATCGTCCGCCTCTGCCTCTTCCTCGGTGTCGGAGGGGCTCCGAAGTCGCCGGCCGCTGACCGACTCGATCCCGTCCATGGGCTCCGGCTCGTCTGGACGGGAACCTGTGGGAACAAAAGAGTCATTAGTGGGAGTGCTCGGGAGCGCCATAGCGGCGCTCGACCCAGCAGGGGCGGGACATTTCTTCTCAGAAATGTCCTGCATGATGGCGTTCATCAGCCTGCTGCATCTCCGGGCAGCGCTCCGGCGTCTCCTTTGTGTTATGCCTGCGATACAAACAAAACAATAAAGGAGCCTTTCGGCGAACAGGCCAAGCGACCTTTTCACCGAAAAACAAAGCGCGCTAATAAAAGGGTCCGAGCGGCAGAGCACACGTGTGCACTCTACGACTCACAAGCCAATCCCACTAATAATGATCACTATAATAACGCCCGTTCCTATTGCACAAAAAACCCCAGGTTTAACCTGAGCAAACCTAACGGTTGAAGATATAATAATAATAAATAATACTAGCCCTGTATTAAACATTATCCCACGGCTGGGCACGGGCCTCTATTAATACATAAATACATACATATACACTCACGCCTGTAATCCCCGAAGGGGTAGGCAGAGGTGTAACTAGTACATCCACTTTTCGCCGAATTTCGGTCCCATAATGTGATAGGGGGCGAGCCTATCGCCACACCGGGAATCATTCCAGACTCCGGGTTAAAACTGAGTATTTCTAGGTAGAAAAACCCAATATCACTTTACCCGACGCGGGGATCGAACCCGAGACCTCAGCACAGCAATCGTAACGCATGCGCAATTACAACTGCGCCACCGAGGCAGTCTATTAATGAGAGGGGTTAGTAGGCCTTAATCTACCACGCTGGCCTAATGCGGATTGGTAGACTTCACATGCCTTCGAAATTCCTATGAGAATTCTCATGTATGCAGGTTTCCTCACGATGTTTCCTTCACCGTTAAAGCAATCGATAATCAACAATTAATTCACATGTAACTTTCGAAAAGTCAGAGGTGTATGCATATGCATGTATATTTTGATTTGGAACATACGACTTTCGTCTTGACAGTCCGTACCGCAACCAACTAGGCTATCGCTTCTATTTATGATCACTAAATCTTGTGAATTTTTCTCACGTCGCTACGATGTCTTTGGTTTATTTATATAGTTTCATATCGATGAAAAGTCGATTCAGCAAAATAATTGCTAATACATTAAGTTCGAGTCAGTAAACCGATAAATTGTATTCTATACACGTGCGGTATGCGGCTCGTGTTGTTTACATATCTGTTGATCATGGTAATATATTTCCTTTAATATTTAAACTTTGAGTTGCGACTACATTTTTGTAACTTTGGAGATGTTTTAATTACATGATACCTAAATGTTCTGTCCAGATGTTCTGTCCATGAAATGAAAATATACTTTATTGTGTACTTTATTTATGTACATGAAAGTCTTTCAATCTGATTAAATCTACACAAAGTCTGGTTTAAAATGAATTCCTGTTACTAGTGCAGAATGCAATAAAATATATTTTTATTATTTAACTGTAATGTAATTTTTATTACGTTTTTACACTTAAATAAATTTTATGTGTAAAAAATTACGTTACTGCCTCGGTGGCGCAGTTGTAATTGCGCATGCATTACGACTGCAGTGCTGAGGTCTCGGGTTCGATCCCCGGGTCGGTAAAGTGATATTGGGTTTATCTATCCAAAAATTATTAATATTAGCACCTAGTCTGGAATATGTGCCCGGTATGGCGATAGGCTCGCTGCCTATCACATTATGGGACCGAAATTGGGCGATAAGTGGGTGTACAGGTTACACCATTGCCTAACCCTTCCGGGATTACAGGCGTGAGGCGTCTCCTCCAAAACGATACAAATATTGTTCCGTGACAGATCAAAATGAGTGCGACCCGCAGCCTCGGCAATCTGCTGCGTTTAATAAAGAACGACAGACTGCAAAGGAACCCGCAGATGAGAGCGTTGTGCGAGACGGCCATAGAGAAGCTAATGGACTGCGCGTGCAAGGTCACCAACATGAAGGTGCGGTGGAACGCCGCCTACGCCATCGGCAACGCCATGAAGAACGATCATCTATTCACGTGTTTCAGTGGATGGCAGGTATACAAAGAGTTTTAATTCTACTCTACCATTTGTTGTATAAAATCAACAAATGAATAGTGTTTTTCTAAACTAGTTAAGATACTACGATACTATGTCTAAACCGATTGGTTAGAATAGGGCAATTTGCAGTGAATTTTTCTTCATTATTGGTTTGCCATCTGTATATATAAAAGAAGAAACTGACTGACTGACTGACTGACTGACTGATCGATCAACGCACAGCCTAAACGGCTGGGATTAGAGACTTGAAATTTTGACTGTAGGTAGCTTTTATGACGTAGGCATCCACTACAGAAGGGTTTTTGGAAATACCACCCCTAAGGGGGTAAAAGTTTGTATGAAAATCCGTCATTTTTGAAGTTAACCGTATGAAAGTTTGTATTTCGCCTTTTAGTTAAAAATACATGTTACAGGATTTTTGGAAATTCCACGCCTAAGGGGGTAAAATAGGGGAAGAAAGTTTGTATGAAAATCCGTCATGTTTGAAGTTAAACGCATGACAATTTGTATTTTGTATTGTATACTTTTTCTCCCAAATATGACCTTCACGCGGGCGGAGCCGCGAGCAACAGCTAGTCAAATATAAAATGACAGAAACTCTTTTATGAAAACAGAATATAAATTGATTCAGATATTAGGGACATTATTATTGATTTAATATTGGTGTGGGAATATCTCATACCAATGCTCACGACGCACTATCACACTACGAACGCACTATTGTACGTGCGTAGTGTAATACATCTCACTGTCTCTCTCCCACGCTTGGACCGTAATGACCATTACTAGTGGTGACGTCACGAATCATATCGTGCATCTTTTTCTGTTGTTTAACTATTAGTCCTTTAACCAAATTTCACTTACTTGTAAATGATCAGTTAAAAATTTATTTCGACAATAGCTTTTATGTATAGTAACTTATTGATTCATATAATAAAAGTTTTTTGTATATTAAAATGCTCGTTGTTTCACAAGTATGTAATATCGTTAGGACTTAGTAGCGAGAGCCAAGGACTCTTATGTGAGAAAACGTAGTGGTTTTATTGTGGGAGGATATTCGTATGTAAAACCCGCCATAGTGGCACACGCAAGTGTGTCGTCTTCCGGTATCAGCCAGAGTTTACATTGTAGATCCTCGACCGCTTCTTTACCTTCTTGTCCATGGTGTAGTGTGAAGAAGCAGGCCGGCATGATTGTGTTGACTAGCGGGGGTTAGATTGTCTCTTGCTACTCGATACTCTAATTGGACAGCACTGCGCTCACCATCAGGTGCAGTGTGGTCACTTTGCCGTGCCAGAAAAAAAAGCTAGGTAGGTACTAGAGAATGAATGGTATGTAATGTTGTAATGTGTTTGTTTGTCAGAGGCATGTGTTTTCAAGCCTGTGCACGCTCGCACAAGAGTGCAAGAACCTGAAGGTGCGTATAAACGCGGCGGTGTCGCTGCGAGCGGCGCGCGCCCGCTCCCACCTCGACGCACACTACGCGCTCGTGTGGCGAGGTGTCATGGCCGCCATGGAGCACGCCGCCACCGTGCACGACTTCACCGAGTACCAGCACAAGGACAACTTGATAGAACAGGTACTTCATATCCTCTATAGATAGTCTAGTTGGTAATGGGCATGGCACGGACTGTCGAGACGAAAGTCTTATGTTCGCAACCAGCCCATATGCGACACACCTCTGACTTTCCTAAAGTCACGTGTATATTCATTGTTAATTATCATTTGCTTCAAAGGTGAAGGAAAACATCGAGAGGAAACCTGCATACCTGAGAATTCTTATACGAATTTCAGATATATGAAGTCTACCAACCAGCATTAGGCCAGCGTGGTGGATTAAGGCCTAACCTATTTCATTAGTAAAGGAGGCCCGTGCCCAGCAGTGGGACAATGTTTAATACAGGGCTAGTAGTAGTATTATGCCACGTGAGAAACTACCATATTGTGAGCACGTCATACAGGCATACTCATACACCGACCGACCTCGGTCCGTCTGCTCGTATTACATCCGGCCCGTCTAGTTCGATACCTAACCGATTTCCGCAGATCGTTAGCAGACTTTGTTAATATATGTTTTTCAAATCCACAACAGATTTTACATTAGGTGTAACAGTTAGTTTATCAAATTTATTTATATTTGAGTGTAAAGGCCACTTACATAAGCCTATAGAATATACACTGTGATTTTAATCCGATATATATAAATCTGTATAAATGTTACTGATTTTTACAGCGTTCCTCCCTTTTATCCCGTTTCTTAACGTCCAGAAAATTTCAAATGACGGTTCTCGGGCGCCCAGTGTTGCCAACAATAACTTAATTAATCTTACGCCCAAATACGCAAAAGCTACTCAACTGGGCGACCGTTTAACGGCTACTTATTTTGTTACTCGCCATACAATTATGAGAAATGAGAGGATCCTAAATGTCTAACACGAACTTAAATGATTGAGTTGTGTTTTAGTATTCGGGCGTTAGTCTCGGTAACCTCACTGGATTCAATCGAGTTCAAACCCTAACAGCAGTACAGTACAGTGCAGTGTAGTGCTTGCACACAAATATACTAATCTGTAGTAGGTACCTACTTATACGCCACCTAGTAGTTCATAAAAACTTTTTATTTCCTTTATTGGTTATAATAAAATTTTCAAAACTAAAAAAAGGCCTTCAAATATTTATTGAATCCATGAATATAATGAAATGAAATAACATATAATATACATTATTTAGATTCAGTAATTTTTACTCTCTAGAAAAGAACGGGCAAGAAACTCTAGCGTTGCTAACATCGGTTAACAATATTTGGTAATACAATTAATATACAATTTAAGTTTAATAACATTAGAATTTCAGTTTAATTACATTAGAAATTAAGTTCAATTACATTATAATTTAAAATTAACTACATTAGTATTTAAGATTAATTACATTAGATTTAAGTTTAATTATATTAGAATTTAAGTTCAATTACATTAGAATTTAATTTTAATTACATTAGAAATAATAATATTATAACATTTGTTTCAGCTCTGCGTTACCCTGGCACACCTATGCTGTCTCATGACCCAGTCAGACTTAGGGGACATTCTCGATCCTCTAGTATTCCACTACGACTGCGCCAAAGCTTTGTTCGCTCAAGTGTGCCACAGACTACCGCCGGAGAACGCGTCATGTTCCAAAATACTGCAGGCGGCTAAGTATGTGACGGTGGATTTGACGGCCTCCAATGACGCTCAATCACAGTCCCTGGCGATGTTGCAGAATATTTTCATATGGGATATGTAGTATTGTAAATCTGATAGAGTAAATCTCAATCGTGTCTTTACTTACCTAATATACTCAAATCTGTTATGATTCTTCTTCTTGTCGTGCCTCTCCACTACTGAAGGTTGGCGGTCAGTTTTTTGAATTTTTCTCGGTCTAGTGCAAGTCTGAATAGCTCTTCAACAGACTTGATGCCAGTCCACTCTCTGATGTTATGGAGCCAAGACATTTTTCTTCTACCGACTTTCCGTTTGCCTGCAATCTTGCCCATCATAATGGTTTGTAGTAGCCTATATTTGTCATGCCTGAGAACATGCCCCAGATATGCCACTTTCCGCTGCTTGATGGTGCGCAGTAGTTCCAAGCTCTTGGACATACGTCTAAGCACTTCCGTATTGGTGACTTTATCGGTCCAACTGATGCGAAGCATGCGACGATAGGTCCACATTTCAAAGGCCTCAATCTTTCTACGGAGGTCCAACTTGATTGTCCACGCTTCGCACCCATAAAGGACTATTGGCCAAACGATTGATTATAGAGACTAAATTAAAACTGATTTAGTTTTAAGATAAACTTGGTTGTGTTTAAAAAGTACTTGGGAATGGATCTGATACATTTTGTGATTGCGAATATGGTATTAATGAAATAACATATAATTGAATAGGTGTATTTAAAAGAGCCAGCTTCCAGCAAAAGCATCAAAATAATTTTCTTTATATTTAAAATAGAATTAAATACACAAAATTTACAAATCTTTGATTTATTATCCAAAATCACAAAAAAATATATATATATTTGCGGATAAGTTGATATTGCCTTCTATACAACTTGAATATTGATCTATTTATTTTATTTATTTCAACATTGATTGTGGTAAAATGTGTTCCATGAAATAGGGTAATTTTCTATGTTTCATTTGATATAGTAATGTCTTTTTGTATAACAATACGCAGCAGCAAAAATAAATATTTCTTAGAAAACATCCAAAACGGATGTAAGATGTGGCAGTAATTAATATTTCAAATGTGGCTAAGGGGAAAAGTGGTTGCATAATGGGAACATCTCTCCATCTCTTTCAGACACTTACTATAATAGTACAATACAAGGCATGACGTCACCATTTGTAACGCCCATATTTTTATAGATATAAAACGCTTCCAACTTATAAATAGTAGTTTATAATTTTCTTTATTTCTTAGAAACCGTGTAAGGAATATTAATCAAAATAATTGTCTACCTTATTGTTAACTTGATAATATTATGATTAATTGTTATTTATCATTAGCCAAGTTTATTTACATTTATGAAATTGCAGTGGTCACAATTTCCGAGAGTGGTTTAAATTCTATATAATAATACTAGCCCTGTATTAAACATTGTCCCATTGCTGGGCACGGGCCTCCTCTACTAATGAGAGGGGTTAGGCCTTAGTCCACCACGCTGGCCTAATGCGGGTTGGTAGACTTAAATTCTATATTTCACCAATATTAAATGTAATGTGACTTGTTTTTCAAGTTACAGTTAATACGTATTTGTACATTAATTTTCTCTTGTGCATAGATAAATTGACAATTTAGCTGCTGAAGATCGAATGAGGAAGATAACTAATGTTATCTCATAAGATTTAATAAGAGAAGAGCACGTTTGGATATTTTGCCGAGCATGCATGCGATGCCTATCTAATATGTAAGCTACTAGTATCTGTATTAACACCACGTACATATGTTCATAGATAAGCATAATGTTTTCTAACTAAATATATTTATTGACTCGTTAAATAAAGTAAGTTATACAATAATGTCCTTGTTTTTATATATCGTTTCCCCACAGTTAGAAAACACCGCGTCATAAAGTAGTTACACTCGGTTAACATTCTGTAGTTATAACAATTCGTCACATTTAATTTTTTATTTACTCACATACGAAAAATGTAAAAAAAACTACGTTTGCTTCTGTTCTACCCCTCCCCCCGCTGACTTGTTATTTATAATTGTTTTTACATAATTTGTTTATGTGAATTATTTCAATTTATTTACAGCCTTTGCTTAAAAGGCGATTCGTCTCATGGCTTGGTAGTTCAGTTTACTCTCTGTCACACAAATCAAAATTACATATTTACAAAGTCACGCTAAGGTGTAGATGAAGTAAAACATTTATACTTATTACCTAACAAAGTACTTATATATTATTTACACTAATTGAGAAGTATCAACTTCATCCAGTAAAACACAGTCATCTTTAAAATTCTAATAATATTAATAATTCTAATAATTGTCGTAATAATCCATGAAATATGCACGCAGTAACTGTTCTGGGCTTAATATATGATAAACATCATATACAATGCCAATGATTAGGTACGATCATTTTTGAAGGAATTGGAAAATTAAATACATGTTATAGCAAATATTTTCATAACAGGTCTGCACGATTGTGTTTCAGCAGGCATTCAGGCAGCGGAATGAATGTGTCAAGTAGCTACGTATAGTTGTCTGTCGCTACTTGATACTCTAACTGGATGCCATCACATGCAGTAAAACAAAAAATAACATTGACATTTCTAAATTCAAACAATTATTCACCAAGGATCTATAAATAAATAATTGCCAGTTCCGTTCTAATATAAATGCTCAGAGTAAATTCATGTCTACTGACATAATTACACGTATGCTACCTTACCCCTCTCCTCTTCTTCATCTCTTCTCTCTTCTGTACTCGTCTCTGCTTCATCTAAGTCCCGCTTTCCAACGCTTACGTAATTGCTTGTGCTAACTCTAACTCTTGTTCGTTCCAAAAATCATAAAAAATCCGATTATGTGGTGACCGTATGAAAATATTCTATGTGATATTTTATATAAATAGCTTTTTAGTTTCTCATAAACACAGTAGAAATTATCCTTGTGCTTCTCATATGTATCAAGTTACGGCGTGTCATGCGCCGCAGTCAGCCGCAGCGAAACAACAGCTTGGCACGCCAACGCCATTGCACTCCAAAAATAGATAATCGAACATCGTGAACATGCAGGAAAAATCAATATTTATGGTCATTTCAATAGCAAAAGGTTTAAACTGGAACGGAATAATAGTGAAGTAAATCTGCCTTAATACAAAAACTAGAAATGGGGTACAATAGGTTATCGATAGAGATAAGTATAAATACTTAGACGTGACGGAAATGTTTGCCTACCAAGGAGGCCATTACTAAAAACTTACATTATTTAAAATTCAATGACTAGTGTTTTATTTTAATAATTTGTTTAAAAATATAATAAGATTTACAAGATTCGCAGTCTTCATTTTATTGACGGCACTGTTTTTGTTAGAGAATTTACATATATACCTACCAAAATGATCAAGTAAAATTTTGTATAAGTAGCTATAACGATAAGAAGTGGGCCTTTGGTGGGATCATAAGCTTTATCATGTCGTGCTATAACGTTTCTTTGTCTTTACCCACTGTGGATGAAACAACGGTAGGCAGCAGCTTTGCTGTGCCCTGGTATTGCAGAAGTCTATGGGCGGCGGAGACTACTTACCATCAGGCGGCCCGTCTGCTCGTCTGCCTATCGAGACACTAAAAAAAAAACAAAAGATAATAAATCTTATGGATTCTATGAAAGAACAGGCGATCAACCACCACCTCTTAGAGCAGTATTGTTGTAATATTACAATGCGAATTCATGGTACCATATCGGGCTTTGTGTACACTCAGTTGCAATATCTACGAAGCATTTCTTGGAACTTAAAAATGGTTCATTAAACCTAGTCATACCCAAAATCGCCGTTACATCCGAAGACGCTGAGAAGTTCCATGAATTGTTCTAATGAGTCTTTGTTTTAGTTAAATATCGTTACTACCTGCATGAAGTGGAAACTTACAAAACTTTATAAGAGTTTAAAAGATAGATACGTGAACTCTACCGACTTGTAATAAGGCCATCGTGCTATACAAAACAACTCAACCCTCTAAATTACTGAAAATGTCCATGAATATGAGTATCAACATTTAATACGAGGTTGATATTATTATTTACTAGATGTTGCTCGCGGCTCCGCCCGCGTGGAGGTTATTTTTGTAAGAAAAGGTGTACAATCCAGAAACCTGTACAATATTATGCGTATATCATACATATAAACCAGCCTCTTGAATCACTCTATCTATTAAAAAAAGCGCTTCAAAATCCGTTGCGTAGTTTTGAAGATTTAAGCATACATAGGGACGGACAGTGACAGCGACTTTGTTGTATACTATGTAGTGATGATGTAGGTACAGAATGAGTTTCCCTGCAATACATCTAATACAAACACAAATTATAGAGAATACAGTAACATTTTATTTCTAATGTCTACTACTTTGTGGACACCGCGGTAATACTACGAATTGTTGCTTGTGTTTCCCCAATCGGTGTTGAACCAAAATATCAAAAACCCTTGTTTTGTAAAAATATATGATAGGAAATCTTCTATTTCTAGCAGCAGAAGCTTCTATTTCTGCATTGTGCAGGCGACGAAAAAAATGAGTTTATAATTAACTCATTTACATGTAATACTCGGATTCATCCGGTTTGAAGTGGGACGTCTTGTTATTGTCACAACGTCATTCACCGGCAAGTGTGTATTTGGGTTCTTTGATATTACGAAAATATCTATTTTAAGTTTGTTAATCTTGTAGCTGGCCATTTATTATCGTGGCATAGCAACTTAAAATTTAACAGTGATCCGAGTCATTGCGTAGTCTATCGTCACAATCTGGGTTACCATGACGATAGTCATGCATTGACAGCCTCCATGGCGCAGTAGGCGAATAGCCGGCTGTGAAACTAGAGGCCGTGGGTTCGATTCCCACACCGGGACAAATGTTTGTATGACAGACAGATATTTGTTTCTGGGTGTTGTGAGACCGAAAGTCTCTCGTACCCTGATACCCACAACACAAGACTCGTATCTTAGTGTGGGATCAGGGGGCTATATGTGTGACTGTTGGGTGTTAGTATTATTTATTATTAGTTAGAAAGGATTATTTATATTAGTCTGTTGTTTAATTGAATTTGTATTTTAGATCATATAAGTCTAAAGTAAATGTAAATTTAGGCAGTATGGAAAACAGTAGGTATCAATTTTAACTACCTATTATATTTTTTATTTGTCGTAAGGAAAATTTGCAAATGAGTCATATTTGAACTGGGGCCATTATATTTCTATAGGTATATTCACAAGTTGAAATTACTGGTCACCAGCTAATTGGTCGTCCACGTCTATCATCTTGAAGTGTCAAAACAAGCGAATTGTGTGACTTTGGTGATTGTTGAAAATTTGTAGGTGTATGTAAACGACGAACTTGATGAAATTTGCACAAAAATCGTCGCAATACATTATTTCTTAATTTTATTATCAATAGCATACTTATATAGATTATCGCATTAGGCGAGCAATTGTTACAACAAATATTTATACTAGATAGCTCTGGATAATTGGTAAAGTAAATGTAATTATGTTAATATGTACCCTACGTACGTGTCATGAGCCAAAATATAGTAAGAAAAGTCAATGTTGATATTTCTTTTGCGAACTGGAACTCGTTGAAATATTTTAGGCAAATGTTTTAAATTGGGATTTGGGGACATATGAGTTATCGGTTGAATTGTATTTTTAGTAGAAGATTATCAATACCGATTATCAAAAAATTATAAATGAGAATCAATTTTTGCGTTTTAACATTACTAGTTTTTAAAGTAAAAATTAAAGGTTAAAAACAAGAGTAAATGTACAAAATATAATGGTATTCATCCAGAAGCAAGATGGGTTGACCTCGTTAAGATAGGAGGTCGAATCTGGATGAGACTGGCTCAGGACCGTGGCATGTGGCAAAACATGGAAGAGGCCTATACCCAGCAGTGGGATTCTACAGGCTGTGGATGATAATGGTATTTGTCCTTATTCGTATCCATCCTTACCCTTCTTTTCATTTTCGTTACTGATTCGGAAGCTTTAGTTTATGCTCGGGCTGTTTATTTATTTATTTACTAGTTACAGCGTTTGTATTTACTTTGAACTTTGGACGTTGGCACAGAGACGGAATTTAAGCGGAATTCATAAATTTTGTGATATTTAAAGAAGCAAAACATTGTCGCGTTTTTAAAAATAACAAATAGCTCACAGAATACATGAGGAGTTCATATAATGGTTATTGGAATGTATGCGGTCATTACAAATGGGCATTATATAAAATGACCGGGTAATATGCATAATGAATATTCAAATAGTTCTTGTTCATGTAATTGAGCAATAAAATTGGTATACATGAGCTTATTAGTAAATAAATAACACCCAACAGACATACATATAGCCCCGACCCCACACTAAGATACGAGTCTTGTATTGAAGGTATCAGGGAATACAAGAGACTTTCGGTCTCACAACACCCAGATCCCGGACACAAATATCTGACTGTCACACAAACATTTGTCCCGGTGTGGGAATCGAAGCCACGGCCTTTAGTTTCACAGCCGGCTATTCGCCTACTGCGCCACGGAGGCTGTCACATTACTGGTACACAATAGCCTATAATTTCTCAATTTAACACGCACACTATAAACATTAGACATAATAGGTAATGTTGGATTGTATTTTTTTTTTTTTTCTGGCGCGGCAAAGTGACCTCACTGCACCTGATGGTAAGCGCAGTGCCGTCCAGATAGAGTATCAAGTAGCAAGAGACAGTCTATCCCTCGCTACTCAACACAATCATGCCGGCCTGCTGTTTAGCTTCTTCACACTACGCATAAAGGACCCAGGATCATAGGAAGGAGGGAACACGGTAGCTGGCAAACTGTTCCACAGCTTGATGGTGCGGCAAAAATACGAGTTTGCGAACCTCTTGGTTCGGGCCGGGGTAGTAGATACCACGAAGCTGTGGCTCCGCAATCCAGTACGCGTGGTTCTGGTATGGAAGGGAGAGGATGGGATAAGATCAAACAATTCTTCAGAGCATTCACCATGATACATATTTGTGACAACCTGCCTTATATTTATTGTCATTTTACTCTTTTTTCTTTATATGTGATAATTTCTAAACTGCCTGAGCCTCACGAATAATACCCCATTTTAAGCAAATGGTCTATCAATGGTCAGCGTGGTGGACTACGGCCTAACCCCTCTCATTAGTAGAGGAGGCCCGTGCCCAGCAGTGGGACAATGTTTATTACAGGGCTAGTATTATTATTTATTATTTTTTTAGAATTCCGTGGTAAAGTAAGCCCGCTGCGTTTGTTTCGCCGGGTAATCTTTTGCAGGATTTATTAGATCCGGTGGTTTAAATACGCATGACGATTCGGTGATACCCATGGTTCTTCTTTAAACCCCGTTGGAGTTATAACAATACCAGACTTTGTTTTTCATTAAATAAAAAAATGCTTGTTATATGTATAAAACCAGAGTATTGCTGATGCATATATATTATGTATACTATTAGGATATTTCCTATTATTAGAAATACCGAAGGTATAACGGAGGTATTTAGGATACTAGTTGGGGGTAGATTAATAATGACAAACAAAGTGGGAGTAGTAAATGTTTAATATAAAACCGGAGTGCCTTCCGCGCTCCGGAGTTCAGTTGGTTCAGTTGTTTTGTAAAGTAGACGAGACGATAGCCAGTATATTCGTGGTTCGGTGTTGTAAGAGTTAATCGTAATCAGTTCAATGGCCGCGTAGTTCAGCTTAGAGGGTAATACTGGTAGATTAATTATAAAGAGAAGCCTTGAGTGAATCATGACATGCGTGTGTGTTAATATTAAGCTCTGAGATGTGTAACAGTGCCGTGTTAATCAATCAATAAATTATAAACATTGTATTTGTGCCTTTTAAATATCCATCTTGCATAGTTTTGTTGATGTTCCTAGCAATACGTAAGTAGATTTACTTATTTGTATCTCTTTTTTATTATACTGACTTAAAAGCTTTTTAGTGCATGAGTACAAGAATTCTATTCCAGACAGCCTCCATGGCGCAGCGGGTCAGTAGCCGGCCGTGAAAAGAGGCCATGGGTTCGATTTCCGCATCGAGATAAGTGTCTATGGCCGAAAACGGCCGGGAGCATCATCATAATATTTTTTATTTTACTTTATATTTCTTCTAGAATTCTCTAGTTGACTTTTACTAAACGACAATGTCAACGATTCATTTTGCATTTTCATATGTAAATTTAAATTATCCCACTCATTTTTCGTCATGTCTCACAAAAACAGAGCAGTGTATGGTTTCAGGTGTTACATTGCAAATTTTATTAATCTAAGATGAATTCCCAGATCATATATTATATTTATAAAACAATAAATATAATATATGATCTGGGTTTGGGTATGAAAGTGCCTACTACCATTTAAAGGTCAAACTTACAATTTATTTACGTGTTTAAAGAAATTATAATATAAATCAATTATCACATTAACCAATCCATATTCCTGAAAGTAATTATTTTTAAAATACCTGTTCAAATTAACATTAGCAAGTTTTGGTTGGATAATGCAGTCAGCACGAATCTCTATTTAATTTAGGACTCTTTCAAATTAGCGCCGCGTTCGTGATACGAGCAACAAAAATGTTTGGCCTTGTAACTATTGTATTTTTAAATTTTAAGTATAGACGACGTAGGTGTTTGTATACACCTTATCTTGAGTGCATATTTCAGGCATTAAAGATGATTGTCAATAAGGTTATTTTCGTGAGCAGAATTCATAAAAGTTGCGTATTGGTGAAAAATTAAGATATGTGATCTTATAATTTGAAATATTAATACGAGTAGGTACTTCATTGCAACGAATCCACTCTTCTGGTTTTGTGGGTGTGGATTTATTATCAGGTGACCCACTATCAATAAGCAGCAATAGCCTAATTGGGTACGGTACGGATTGTCAAGACGAAAGTCGTATGTTCGAGACCAGCCCAAATGGCAAACACCTCTGACTTTTCTAAAGTTATGTGCAATGTTAATTATCGCTTGCTTTAACGGCGAAGGAAAACATCGTAAGGAAACCTGCATACCTAAGAATTCTCATAAGAAATTCAAAGGTCTGTGAAGTCTACCGACCCGCAGTAGGCCAGCGTGGTGGACTAAGGCCTAACCTCTCTCATTAGTAGAGGAGGCCCGTACCCAGAAGTAGGACAATGTTTAATACATATATAGGGCTAGTATTATAACCCACTTGCTTGTTTGTCAGCTATAAAATGTATAATCAACAAATAAATTAAGCACGCCAACATCGTAGTATCTTGGTAAAGCAGGACATAAAATTACAACCGTATAAGGTTTTGGTGTACTTAATGATTTTAAAAGAAGGCGGAATTAGATACTTACAGCTATGCCATCATGCTATTTTACCCTGAAGTAACCTAAATATTTATAGCATGTTCAACGCATATTATTATTGAGCGTGGTAAGTCTTGTTCTCTTTAGAAATGCTTACAACAGTACCTACAGTTTTAAATTAAAGATCATTTATTTCTCGACCTTAAAATACACTAATGGAAGATAACAACTTTCTATTAAGCAAACTTGAAAGGTTGCACGATAACCGCAAACTTATATTTACTGTGTTAGTACATGAGAAATCAAATCTTTGTTTATTAATGTTGAGAATTGATGACACAAAAAGTGCATTTGTAACTTTGTGTATTGTCTAAATTTATTAGTTAATAGATTTTAACATACATACATACATATACACTCACGCCTGTAATCCCCGAAGGGGTAAGCAGAGGTGAAACCAGTACACCCACTTTTCGCCGAATTTCGGTCCCATAATGTGATAGGGGGCGAGCCTATCGCCACACCGGGCACCATTCCAGACTCCGGGTTAATACTGAGTATTTCTAGGTAGAAAAACACAATATCACTTTACCCGACCCGGGGATCGAACCCGAGACCTCAGCACAGCAATCGTAACGCATGCGCAATAACAACTGCGCCACCGAGGCAAGATTTTAACAATCTGTGTTAATAACAGCAGTTGAAGCTGTGGTTACGTAAATTATTTTCTTGTTATGAAACCAATTGTGTCAATTCTCCACATTCTAGCTAGCTAAAACATACCTAGTCTAAAATACTTATTTACATGAAGAGCGCCATGAATATTTTATATTTTCACGTGAGAATAACGTGACATTTCAACAATGTCTGTACATGTGTATATAATTGTGGGTATTGAAACACTTGCATGTTATGTTAGGTCTATGTTATGTTAAAAAGTTCTTGGTACTATTTTACTAGCGTAATTTATATACTGTGCTATTACTTATTTTTATCAATTTATCAAATTAGTATGTTTTAGCAACTCAACAAGAGTCGACAAGTCAAGGTGCTTCCAATTCTGCCGCGATATACTACAGTATATTCATTCAGGGCCATCCGTTAAAATTATATTTTAGTGGACAACGATCATTGGACCTCGTACGTAGTAATTTATGTGTCGATTGGCAACGAAGTCTCGTCCTCTACGTACACGCCTTTTGTTGTATTAAAAATCCTCTTACTGCAATGTAAGTAATACATGTCTCAGGCAAAAACCTCATGAATAATGCTACGAACCGAAGCATCAGATATATAGATAAGGAATTTAATTTGAAGATCAGAGAAATTGAATTTTTGTACACAGTTTTGTTTGTACTTGGTACTAGCTGTGCCCGCAACTTCGTACGCGTAGTATTAATTTTTGTACTTATTTAGCTTCTTTACGTAGAGCATTTTAGGGACATGAGCAAAGAGTCCGGTAACATAGAGAGTTTTAACGGTAAGCAGCGGCTTTACTGTGCCTTGGCATTGCAGAAGTCTATAGGTGGCAGTGACTACTTACCATCAGGAGGCACTAAAAAAAAGCTCGTTTCCTTCATTCGCAAGGGAGAGAGCCGCGTAGAGTTGGTTGTGCGAAAAGCAACTGAGGGCTGACGCTAGCTACACGCGTCTGGTCTTGTGCATTCTGTATGAACATGGCATAACAATTACCATAAGCTCACAGGGAATTATATTCAACTAATGAAGCGCCATATTTTGACTTTTCAACGAAATACACTAAGCTCCAGAGACGACAAGATTTCTAATATACTTCTAATATTTTAAGCTATGATATTTTGATTTTATTTCAGGCTACGCTCAAGTTAGAACTCCATGAAAATGCGTCTGGTAGTTTTGAAAATTAGTATGTTCAAGCAGAAAGATAAAGTTTGCAAAAATAGTCTTGTTTTATTTCGTTACACTTCATCACCCGCAATTATTTTTTGGCAAATACATACATATACACTCACATCTGTAATCACCGAAGGGGTAGGCAGAGGTGTAACCAGTACTCCCACTTTTCGCCGATTTTATGACGGTCCCATAATGTGATAGGGGACGAGCCTATCGCTATACCGAGCACAATTCCAGATTCAGGGTTGATACTGAGTATTTCTAAATAGAAAAACCGATATCACTTTACCCGACCTGGGGATCGAACCCGAGACCACAGCACAGCAGTCGTAACGCATGCGCAATTACAACTGCGCCAACGAGGCAGTGTCAGTCTTTTTGGCAAATATTTTCAATATATTATAGACCTCCGCGACGGTAAACAGTTCCCCATGTTGCGTTACAGTAATTTAAGTTATTTTATTCGTTTGTATTTCCTGCAATCATAGCGTTTTATTATGAAGAACAATTGAAAACTTTGTTATATTACAAATTGATTAAATCAGAGTTGTCCATGTTTCAAGTCTTGTGTTTAATCAAAGATCTCGGTCGTCAGGTTCTGTTATTTGAAGAAGTGTTTATAAAACATTCACTTCTAAGAACCGCGTCAGTGTCAACTTCAAGGCATTGGATCGACTGTGCATTAATACGATCACATGTAATGTGATGCTTTCACTTTGGACGCAATGACTGATTGTTGAAATGTAACAACAATCCATCCATAGGTCGCTGGTTCATATCCGGCTCGAAGGACCAAAAAATATGTTGTGCTTAGTAGTCCGTACACCTTTTTGTATAATGAAACACGTTAAACTGCTTTTAATTGATATATTGAGTTCACTTAATGATTTATTTAATGCTATATGATAGTATGTGCGATGCGGACGCGATATGAGTGTGAACTGATTGATTTTAACATAATTAATGTACGCGTGTTATGCTAATGTGCTGAGTGTATAAATATGTGCGGTTATTCCGTACAATTATCAAATCCGTACTTTCTTGCTTCTTCTTTTTTTATCCTGGCACGGCAAAGTGACCACACTGCACCTGATGATAAGCGCAGTGCCGGTCAATTAGAGTATCGAGTAGCGAGAGACAGTCTATACCCACTACTCAATGCAATCAGGCAGGCCCACTTCTTCACATTACGCCGTGGGCAAAAGGTGAAGAAGCGGTCAAGGTCTAGTGTCAGAGTACTCAGAAGGCCGCAAAACGACCAAACATCGTACCCCAACTCTAGATCCCCAACAATGAATATCCCACCACCAGCATTATTAATAAATTCAAAATTATATTCAATTCTTAAGATATTGTACTCCTAATTGATCCGGCCAGATCTTTGCTTTGCTAATTTTTGATGACATGGGGCTCGGGGGGTCTGAATGGCGATTACATCAGCATTATTTATTTATTAAATTTATATTTTTATTGAAAAATTTAGAAGATTCTGATTTGAACATTTATGGCAATCCTACTTCTCTATGCTTAAAAGCTGTTAAGATTATGTCATAGACATTGTTAAAATTATACTTAGGTAAGCGTTGGGGGGAGGGAAGGGTAAGAACTTTGCATACATTTGCTGATAAGGAGGGTTGAAAATGACTAAAATTTTGCTTACTTAATACTTGAATGACCCCTTACTACAGGCAGAGGATACCGTGATTTGTATTTTTTTATCACCACCAATACGCAGGGCAGGAATCTGGGGTAGTCGACCTTGGCACCTACTTCGGCTTCACTGGCGACAAGAGGGATCGGATTGTTCTCGATGCCTCTCGGAATTTTCTTTCCCGAAATTACCCTCTCGCAGAAGGCGGCCACTGCACAGTGCGCACCTTTGGTTGGCAACCATAGCTGACACCATAACCGGCAGGCAGACATTGTCTTGCTCTTTTCGGTACATACGTGTGGGGTAATATTGTGTTATTTGTTTTTTAAATATCGTCATCTTTATAATAAAAACTGGTACAACATTATACCAAGGTCAATTTTATTCATAAATATGAAATTGTATGAAGAACTTGACTATTGCCCTACTTATCGGATCTTCGAATAGCCATGACCCATCTCGACAGTACAATACGTTGTAGGAATATGATCTCCATCGGTCGAATCGTTTAAGAATTACATGACCACTAACAGACGTACACATAACTTTTATTATTATTCGACATTCTCCGTGGCGCAGTTGGTGAGTAGCCGGCCGTGAAACGAGAGGTCGTGGGTTCGACTTTCACACCTAGACAAATGTGACAGACAGATATTTGTGTCCGGGGTCTGGGTGTTGTGAGACCGAAAGTCTCTCGTAGTCCCTGATACCCACGACACAAGACTCGTATCTTATTGTGGGGTCGGGCTACGTGTGTGACTGTTGGGTGTTATTTATACATAAAAAATAATTGTATTAAAAAAATGTCACAACAATTTTAAAGTAAGTTTGTATTCGTTTTGTTGACTTCACCGTGGTTCCTTTTTTTAACTGCACCCAACACTTAACAGTTACAACCATAGTCCTTACCCCACACTAGGTTAAACCTATATCGTGGGTGGAACTACGAAGGGTTTTCGGTCGCACAACACAAATATTTATCTCAGTACGTATCGAACTCACGGCCTCTCGTCTCACAACCGGCCACTCGCTCACTGCGCCACGGAGGCTGTCATACTTCAAATAATGAGTTTGCGTAAAAATATATTTGTTTTGGTTGATAACAATTACAGTAACAATGTAGGTGTCTCAAAGAGTTAACAGATAACGTTGTAGACGAAACAATTGTATCGGTTTATTTCCGTATGAGGAACTTCATCTAAACTATGAATTTTATGACCGATTGTGCCTAAATTAAGATTGTCTCAGGCTTATAAGATTTTCGTATGTCATGTTAAAATCTTATTTTATATTGTTTCCTTGTTTATTTCTCTTTTGAAATAAAATTATCTGGCTAAATTTATTTTCCGCTAAATTTTGAATACCGCATTCGGCCATGGAAATGTTTATCGCTAAACATTGCAGTTTATCCTTGAACTGCCGTACAACTAAATTACTGTGACTGTTTTATCGATTTTTGTACAAAACTGGTACTTTTGTCTATATACATAGGTACTTTGAGTTTTGTGTTCTGTTACGTTTATATTTTCTGTCTAGTATATTCGATTATCGGCAGTCATGACTCACGGTTATACTAGGTTAGCTGTTTTAAAATTAGATATTTTCTAAGAAAGTGGGGTTAGTAAGTACTTCAAGTTGTTACGTATCAAATTAGAGTTAATTACACCATGTTGTGCTATGGTTAACGCCTGACTTAGTTATACATTTAAAAAGCAAAACACTTTAGTTCTGCAGATCATTTCAGTTCGCGAACATTCTTCGGATGATGGCAGTAGGCAGGCGTTCATAAGAGTTTAAGTAGGTAATTTATAAATTTATTATAAATTGGTTCATAGCCATACATATACATATAGATCGCAATTCATAGCACTGTAGTTTCCCTGTTGAATTATAAGTTCCTAAACATTTGTTTCGTAAAATATTACATACTATGTGTTACTTGTTCTTAATTAAAATACAAACACTCGTTATTATTGGTGGAATATATGATTTTCAATGGTTAATTATAAATAATATTGCTAATTTATAACATGGATGTATTATTAGCATTAGTTTTTCCGGTGAATGATCATATTACCTATATCGTAATTTGGGTCTTCAGGATTGTCGCTTTAAGCATTTCCTCTTATATTGGTATTGCCGGGTGTTGTTTGTAAGTTTCTGTAAAGCAAGGTGCCCGCATAGTTCGGTGTGTCTGTCCGCTGCCGTTCGGCACACGCCCTCCCTTGCACTTTGATCTGAAATGAGGACAGTGACGTCGTCTCGACGTTTGCGACGTATCAATAGCATGGACGCATGCGTAACAAACTCCTTGCCGCCTCGCTGTGTGGGTAACTGTCTAGTGGAGCACGCGGTCACTGCGTGCTCCTATGACCGTCTCGCTTCAACCTCATATCTGCATCCTCTTCCCCCATCAGCGATACGTCTGGGGCGCGTTTGTTCAAGTTTAAAATACCTCCATCGTGTGCGCTCACCCTCAGTGGTGTTCAAGCTGCGCTCCAGTACGGTTCACTAGCCTTGCAACGTGACAAGTTCGCCGCAACTGTAGTGATTTTTATTGAATTATAGCTCTGTGGAGTCCAGTCGAGAGGAACCTTGAGACTTGTGCCAGCCACAACTGTTTTCATATTTTTACATATCTCCGAGGTGAGTTGGAAAAGAAACGAATGCTATTATAAAAGTAACTGAATGAAATGACATTTTATTAAATCACACAAAACGAGATGTCCGTCGAATGTTCTAGTTAAAGTAACGGAGTACTGGTGTATACTGTATACAGCAAATGGCCGACATAATATAACTGCATCGTAAGCGCTTTCTCTCTCGACAGTTGAGTCGACGTATCCACGGGGTCACTAATCTTCGTTGTACACTATCTAAACCACTATCATATTCACTTTCTAATAATTTAATGTGTATGTTATTGAACAATTATACATTTAAATTGTGTACCTATTTATCTGTTTTTTTTTTTAATTCTACGAAAAGAATCATTGCGAGAAATTATCTGTTTATATTTTTTAAATCTAGCATGCATTTTATGTTAGATATTCGTATTTTCTGTTTTGTCAATATCTTGGTATAAAACTGACTATCGTTATTTGCTGCCTGCTCTATTGAATAGGATTGTTGGGACATCGCAGATTTTTATCTTAGCAATGTTAATCTCAATAATGCAGAAAGATACTCCACTTTTAGAAAAAACTTAAGCTGAGCAACTGAAAAAATGAGTCACTACAAATTTGTAAATGGAAAATTCCTATTCAATTTTGTATGAATATAAACCTAGTTGTCCTCTAAAGTGCACGTAAGTTTCAGCTGTTCAAATATCGACGTTACTTTATAGATGAAGGTCTCGAGTCAATATAGAAGTCGATAATACAAAAAATATGTATCGTCATAAAAATCACGGTTTTACAAAGAAAGTAGACGGTATAAAATATGTTAATTGGATATAAAATAAATATAGGAAACTCAGCACGTGCTTTTATGCATATTACTCAATGTTTAGTAATGAAATAGGCGCGAAGCTTGATAAAACTGCATAATGAATAATGCAGCGGGGAATCCGAGTGAACATTTACGTGGCAGTTCAAAACGTTGGGTTTACCTATACTATTTTCCTTTTAGATGTTGTTTATTTCTGTTATTAATGTGTTTCTTGGTTTTGAAATATATATTATTAAAAACTTGTGATAACCATAATTGCTTTTCATAATAGGTATACATATATCGTTAATGGAAGGTATATGTATAAAAGAGCTACAACTTTTCATGTTAATTAATACAAGTTACAAATATCTATTCGCGGAACGGATGAAGGTTTCCGTATAGAGTCCCTTCCGCGAAGGGACCGCGAGGAGACTAATCTAACGAGACCTCAACAAGTTTCCGCCTTTTATTTTATCCGACTACTTTATTTTATATAAATTAAAAATATTACATACAAATCATCTATATCATAGCTTTTTATACAACAAATGACGAGTATATCGCTCTTCTGATAGTAAACAGCATGTCTCACAATAACAGTAGCTATACCTCTCAGAATTTTCAATTTCTAAGTACTGCATGCGCTCTTCATCCAGACACATAAGATTTTAAATCTCATGATACTTAGTAATTTTACTGTCTTTACGAATATACAGAACTATGGTACTCATCTAAATAGACGCACATACAAGACCCTGCCTAGGAAAAGTTATAGGAGTCAATTAAATCGATTTATATTGCGACAATTTAAAGAAGTTAGGTGATTCTGGGTTGATGCGCATAATAAAATTAATAAAGCCATCTCAAAGCAATAAAACGGTGCATATTGTCTAGATAAATCGTATTAGAAATGCACAAGAATATACAATTCAAGAGAATTTAGAGAAGAGAACTTTAATTAAGAGAAGAGTGTCTTATGGGACACGACGGTATGATTAGATGAAGCTGCTGATTTTTATTAGCTGCTGTCCACGAGGATAGCAGCGATTAAAAATACTCAATACTACTAAAAAAATATAGCATACGAATGCTATATTTTTTTAATACCACGGTGGTGGCAAACAAGCTTACGGCCTGCCTGATGGCAAGCGGTTACCGTAGCCTATGGACGCTTGCAACACCAGGAGCATCACATGCGCGTTGCCGACTCTAAATGCTATATGTGGTAAAAATATCAATAAATCGTTCTTTTCAACAGATTAATATAAACTCAATCAACATGCTCGCCAGCCCAGCTATGGAAATGCAAGCGGAGGAAGCGCTGTTAGCGTTGCAACGTCTGTGGAATTTGACGCGCGCTCGTCTCGCGGGCACTTCTACCGCGCTTGGTGGCGAAGCGGCTTTGGTCGACACCTTGCCCTCCGCGCAGGTAAATATTTTTTTCTAAAATTGTTAAGACATTCTTACCTTTATTCCTTTTATTTGGGCTTGTATATCCTTCGACGAAACCAATTGATCTTAACAAAAGTAAAACCGTCTATGTGTATTTTTTTGGTCACTACAATATACAATAGACACACATTTTCTACAGAAGTATGATGATGCATTGTTATGTAAAATAAGACCATTGTCTAAGTTACCAAATAAATAAAATTGAATTAAGGAAAAAGGCTAAGATTGAATAAAGAATATTGTATACAAAATAATTTTTTTAAGTAAGTAACTGGTAATTTGGCAAAGTGGGTAATTAGGAGGAAAATTACTAGAAATATAAACATACTGTAAGAATCATAGCAGGTATATATATATAGCTAAAAAATTTGTATTTGGAAATGTGAAAACAGTCTAAAATATATTAATTTTGATATTTTATTATTAACCGACGTAAAATATGGAAGAGGTCTTCAATCCTAGGGACATTTTCATATTGCTCTTTTGTAGTTCTCATTAAAATAAGAAAAACTAGCAGATCTACGGAAAGTTATAATTCCAGGATTTATAGCTTAACTTAATTTATGAATTTTCGAAGAATCGCTTATGTACGTAAGAATCAGTCATTGTGTAGCAAAACGGCAATCAAAATGAAGGGACCAATATAATTACAATGTAATTACAAACGCAAGAACAAATAAACAAGGGTTTAGAAAAAATGCTCACTTAATTACGATGACTCAAAGTTAAGCTACTTAAATACTTAATGATATTCAAAATTATTTAAATGTAACTTAAGATACAGACTAAAAATAAAATCGGCATATAATATTGAGTCCAGCAAACTTGTGAGTCAAGGGCTAGTGTGTATCTGACCTCCTTTTCTTATCACTATTATAATATGTAGACATTTTGTGTTATTTGCATGTGATAAATATATCTCGCGATATTTTCAGAAGTATAAAAAAAAAATGCAGTCATTTCAGACTGCCGATAGAAGTGGAAAATTAAAACTATGAAGTAACAGTGGTTTTTTGTTTTATTTTGAAATCAATTGTATGCCAAAATTAAATTTTCATTATTGGCATTTTAATTAAAATCATTAAGATTAAGTCTGGTTTTCACGTCTATGGGCACTCCGATCAATAATTAGAGACACATAAAATAAAAATACTTTCCCAAATATACCGCATTTTGATGACGCGAACTTGTAAGATTTTCGCATTCCTTAAGCATTCAATGCGTATACCTATCATACGCACAACACGTCATGCTATAACTACAGAAACTGCATACATGATTGTATTCGTGATACGAGCTCGATAAAAGATTTCATCTACCCAAAAATCGTTCTACGTGCCGAAATAAATGTTCATTTCAAAACATTATTTTAGGAGTTGGAGATAACCCCAAAGACTTATCCTGCTCCTAGTGACTACGAGAGCGATGGCGAAGAAGCCTTCCCAGAAGCGGATATTCAAGTAAGTACCAATGATTCTATGGTATAATAATATTGCACCAAGTAACACTCACTTGTTAATCAGTAGACTCGTACTTAAACTAATCTGTATATATAAAAGAAGAAACTGACTGACTGACTGACTGATCGATCAACGCACAGCCTAAACGGCTGGGGTTAGAGACTTGAAATTTTGACAGTAGGTACCTTTTATCACGTAGGCATCCACTAAGGAAGGGTTTTTGGAAATACCACCCCTAAGGGGGTAAAATAGGGGATGATAGTTTGTATGAAAATCCGTCATTTTTGAAGTTAAGTATATGAAAATTAGTATTTGGCCTTTTAGTCAAAAATAAAAATATATATTTCAGGATTTTTGGAAATTCCACCCCGAAGGGGGTAAAATAGGGGAAGAAAGTTTGTATGAAAATCTGTCATTTTTGCAGTTAAACGCATGAAATTTGATATTTGGCCTTACAGTTAAAAATTAAAAACACATATTTCAGGGTTTTTGGAAATTCCACCCCTAAGGGGGTTAAATAGGGTAAGAAAGTTTGTATGAAAATCCTTCATTTTTGAAGTTAAATGCATGAAAATTGGTATTTTGTAGTGTATATTTTTTGTCTCAAACATGACCTCCACGCGGGCGGAGCCGCGAGCAACAGCTAGTATTTTATATGAATAGTTTAAATTCATAGTGGTGGTATCACTGTCTAACAGAAAACCCTCGTGAACTGGCATCTTTACTCTGCCTTAATACAGTTAATTAATTTCTTGGAAGTGTAACAAATCTCAGCTGCCTTCCATTACTTTTAATAATACGCCCCTATCTTCTCTCTGATTAAAGTGGTCAAAGTATTTGTGAAATTGATAAAAATGAATGAATTAAAAAATATAATAATAACTCAAGTAGTTGGTTAGTAGTAGGTACTATTTATGTGAGAACGAACATTAATGACAGCCTGACCCTACCTAATCGCGAACGAAATTAAACTTTGCCTTATATGAATGCTATCCTTGAAGACGCAGTATATCGATTACAAATATAACAATTTAATAATTGTTATTTGATGTAATTCCGTATATATTTGTTAATTATATCGGATATATTTATGTCACACCCTCGACACCTAGTTATCTACATGTGTACTCACTCCTGACCTCTTGCCAAGAGTTTGGATAAATAACACACAAGGGCTGTGATAACGTCTTTAACGCATTTTTTCATGTAATGTTTCGTATACACACAAAATAAAATTAATGTAACTATTGTAAATCGTATCTGAACAAAATATATTTATTTGGCTGCATTTTTGTGATGACAATATAATTATAATATTATTGTATATAAACTCAAAACCGCCGTCTGTCAAATACGAATTTGGAAGTAAATTTTCCAAATGGAATTTAAATAATTTATTCTTAGATTATTTCCTATTTCAAATGAATTTCATGTAATATGATTATTTTCCGATTGTGCATTAGTTCAGCTTCACTGTGTTTTGTTTCGGGGTCAATCACACAGAGTTGTAAGGTTTCATGTGATTGAATTTACGAGGTCACAGCCTTGTTGGAGGAAACCAATCATGCTCTTATTTTATTCATGAAATAGTTCCGGAATACTTCAAATTGTGTAGGTTGTTCAGAATTTAAGAAAAGTTGTGCGAAGCAGCCGAAATAGATTGAAGGATACAGTATAAATAGCTCGCGATCAATCTCCCGGATGGACTTTGTACATCGCGTCGTTTCGAGGCGTAATAACAAATCAATGTATTATTATTGCAATATGCACTGGGGTTTATTTTGTAACTAAATATATTTCCAATATCAGAGAGCACAATAAATTGACACAAATTATTTTAGATTGAAACTCAATGCCGAATTTATTGTATTGACTGACATGATTCGGACTGTAAACACTGCAAGAGCTGTTCTTCTAGCGGAGCATTAATACGCAAAAATAAACAGGTGTTTTTGTAGAGCCCCGTTTTCACTTTTCGTCATAGGCTAGCAAATCGAAAATCATTGGATAAGTTTGTATCATTTTGATTTCTAAAATGACAGATTATTTAGAAAAAATTATCTTAGTGTTTATACTAATTGTTTGGGATCCACTTTGAGATTTAGAAGTATTTATGTATTCTATTTTGAATTTGTTATTTGAAAACAGTTTAATTATAATATAAAAATTTTACCTTCCAATAAAATTTGTATTATGTTTCCTCAGACGTCCAAAGTCCTTTTATGAGAGAGTACATCCGTTTTCTTTCCTTACACAGCCGCTAGATTTACTCGTTTCCGCCCGCTATACGCCTTGATCGCCCTCTAGGTACCTTAATTCAAACTATAATAACGACAGAAGCCGCCATCTTTTGCTCATTGTTTGGTTCATAATGATATTAATTAAGCCCAGGAAGAGCTTACCTGGACTTTGGACGTCTGAGGAAACATAATACAAATTTTATTGGAAGGTAAAATTTTTATATTATGTTGTCCGTTTGACGTCCAAAGTCCTTTTATGAGAGACGTGTTTGTTATCTCCTGGCGGCTTATGACATTTAAATGCAACAATGTGAGAATAGAAAGCGTAATAATATATGTGCCACAATTGAATTCACATAATTATTTTCATAAGTAATTACATATTACAACGATAGATATTTATTCAGATAGATAAAAGTTATTGAAAAGAATTTTCTGAAATGCTATTAGTTTCAGATAGAATTTCCTAAAGATACATGCCTACTTCCAATTGGCGTTGGTAAGGATTTCAGTATTAGGATAATTTGTACCCAGTTAAAGGTTGAAACGGCTGCTCTACTGTTACCAGGTAATGCATATATTCCAGCCGCAACTAATAATCGTAATAAGTACGTAATCGACATTAATAGTTGGCATGGCTGTCCGAACTGGAACTTTAGACAAACTTTGATAGAACCTCATATATCTTTAGTTGTATTTACTATCGTCCTAAGCCAAAGTAGCTACTTTGGCCTAGTGTTCTCATCTGGATATCTATAAATCTACATCCTTATCTCATAAATTTCAACCCAGAATGTTGGTATTCAAATGATTGCCTTTGATCCAAAAACAGGATTAATAAAATGTAATGTAATGATATTGATAAAATTATCAGGATAACAATGAAACAAGGCTAAACCAAGTATCCTGCGGTCTGATTCTAATAAAATCAATGCCGTATATATTGAAATATAATTTTCAGTAAGTATTTTTTATGAAAAATAATTTTTAACCAACTTTAGCCTCATATTGGTTATGACTTTGCCAACGTTAATTAGCTAATTGTTAGTAATACGTTTTATAATAAAATTACTTGAAACTTTTACATCTGTAATAGTTTTACACACTGACGCTTTTGTTGAAAAATGCATAAGAATTCTACGGCAATTTATTTAATGAAAACAAATTTGCTAAGCACTTATCTCACTGTCAGAGTTTCGGTAATAAGAAGTTAGATTATTTTGACAGCCCGAATGTGACTGTTTAATCACAATTGAGACATAAGACTTATGGTCTCCAGCATGATCTCAACCGAAATTTACTTTATTGATGGGAATCATGGAGCTGACCTGTGATAATAGGCGTTCGATAAGTGTTATGCGATGTTGGTACGAAGAACAGGTCGCTACTTGGTGTTCCCATCGTTTCAAAAACTTTGACGTAGCCTTGTTTATAAGGTGCAACTCGGAGCCCGTGCGTGAGAGTTTGCCGGCTTCCGTATTGTACAATCCCGGAAAGTAGTGAGAGATGAGTACAATATTAAGCTTGTCCATCAGAGCCGGTTAGTCCTTCAACAGCAACTTCAGTAGGAGATGTTTATGATCTGTTCTACTGATCTGTTTTCGCTCATTAAGAATCACTGGTGTGTGTGTGCGAGAGCTGCTGCTTCTTGATGTTGTAGCAATCACCGTGCTAAATTTGAAGTTGCTCTTTTACTACACTTCTTATATAAATAAATCTGACTGGTTTTGTAATTTACTAAATGGCCCCATTGTCTATGCGAAGCATCTGTCATAATAGATGTCATAGGAAGCATCTATGTATCAGACTCTAGGGCAATGTTTTCTAGCCACCATTTGAGATCTATCAAGGACTATTCCGAAATATACAGAAGGCTCGCGTGGTATTTTTCAAATTGCTGACGCTGCAGAAAATGGCAATGCAACCTTCCCCGGAGGGTGATGAAGGTCACATAATTTAGGTACCCTAAGAGGCATTGAGTCTGCTTGAGGGCCTAATTGCCGGCAGCGGGACGTGTTGGCAGGCTCTGGTGTATCTTGTGACTTGTGGTAGAGGCTCTGACGCTGCAGAGAATGGCAAAGCAACCTTCCCCGGGGGTTAATGAAGGTCGCATAATTTAGGTACCCTTAGAGGCGTTGGCCTGCTAGAGGGCCTAATTGCCAGCAGCGGGGCGTGTAGGCAGGCTCTGGTTTTTCTTCTTGTGGTAGAGGTTCTGACGCTGCAAAGAATGGAAAAGCAACCTTCCCCAGAGGGTGATGAAGATTGCATCATTTAGGTACCCTAAGAGGCGTTGAACCTGCTGTTGAAGGCTCTGGTGTATCTTGTATCTTGCGGCAAGGATTCTGTTGTTTCCTGTGCCCCAATTGATACTCAGATATTCTATCGATCTCGTCGGGGCAGTTATCGATTTACCCAAATTTATAAACTAGCCCAGGCTGGCTAAAAAGTTTATTGCAGAATTTGCCTGTGACTGGAGTATATTCTGGTACCCTACATTGTCAATGAAGTGAACCACTTCGGTGCCGCTGCCTGGCCAAATGGCAGGTCGTAGTAGGTAGCATACCTGGCTCTGATATGACTCAGATTTTGTTACGCGATTTTGATGGAAAAGACGCAATTCCGCGGCGCCATAAATAGATTTAAGGCCTTTAAGCTGAACATTACGCGATCGATTCAGTTATACGAGAGGTGCAATAGCACACCCACACTTCACCGAACCCATAACCGTCGTACGTTGTGACAGAGGCGAGCCTCTGGCCATACTGAACTGATAATGATACTTCGTAATAGAAACACCCAATATTCAACAGCCTCCGCGGCGCAGTTGGCGAGCAGCCGGCTGTGAAACGGGAGGCCGTGGGTTCGATTCCCACACCGGGACAAATGTCTGTGCGACCGACAGACATCTGTGTCCGGGGTCTGGGTGGTGTGAGATCGAATGTCTTTCGCAGTCCCCGACACCCACACCACAAGAATCGCATCTTAGTGTAACGGGGTCGGGGCCGTGTTACTTATTATTATTAATATCACTCTACCCGACCCGGGGAATGAACCCAAAACCCCAGCACAGCAGTAGCAACACGCACGTTTACATTACAACTGCGCGACAGAGTGCCACGAATTGTGTGTGTGCCTTGTGTAACATCACGCGATGTTCTCAGGCGGTCACCCATCCAAGTACTGACCGCGCCTAACGTTGCTTGACTTTGGTGATCGGACGAGAACCGGTGTATTCAAAGTGGTATGGACGTTGGCTGTGGTCGATGTGAAAACAAATCGCCCCCGGTGATTAGTTACAATATTATTTGAGCATAATCCCGGAGGGCGTTGCTTCCAGATGTCTTGCCACAAACTGTGTGTGGGTACGTGTGTTTCGTGTTTTTGTTGTCGAGGTGAACACAGATCGCCCCCGATGAATCGTTACAATATTATTTGAGCACGATCACGGAGGGTGTTTTGTTATTAAAACAGCGCGCATATAAAAAGAAGGAGAATTATTAGATTATAATAATTTACCTTCTTTTAATTTCCAATGAACTAATTTTAAAAGACAGTCATGACATCTAATGTTGGTAAAATTAAAAGAAGTGTACAGTTGAATGCAATTCGAGACCCAGATATAATTTTCAAAACCGCTTTGTTTGGATAGAAACGTAACTTATGGTCTTTTTCGCATTTTGCCTGTTTAAGGGCGCCTTTTTTTATGCTCCCCTCTTCCTTTTTTTTTTTTTTTGTCCTCAAAACTGTTGTTGCAAATATTTGCAAGTTTTGTGGATGAAATTATTTCAAAGATGGTGGTATGTGTAGACATACATGTAGATGTATACCCACTTTAAAAATAATAAAATAATAATAACTTAACAATTAAAAGCAGCCATAGCCCAGCTAAAAGCGGTACCGATCGTCCAGACGAAAGTCGCGGGCTCGTTCAGCCCAAATTTAGTATACACCTCTGACTCCTCCAAATTACACGTGTATTCACCATATATACACTTGCTTCAACGATGCAGGTAAACCTCGTGAGGAGAGTCACACGCTCGAATTTTCCACATCTAAATTTATGGTTTAATATTTTAATATTGCGCCACAGGGGCGTTAGACAGCGCCACAAAAATGCGTCATCTCCATCATATATCTGCATAAAGAGCACCTTTTCCAATCAGAAGAATTGAATCTTTGCATATTGTGACAAGTCAAGAACAGGACTTTCTTTAAAACGCTCATATTGGCAAATATATCAATTCCTCCTGAAGGTGGATGCTTGATGAAAATCTTATATCGTACGTAAGAAAAATAGTCGCGTGATCAATTTAGATTTGGTAGTGACGGTAACAGAAAAAATATTATTATAATGTTAAGCTGACTTACCAGGTGCTGAGACAATTCAAACCTTTATTCCTTGTTATCTTACTGCAAGTCGTACGGTGCCGCGGTCTGGCACGCTGTTGCTACGGCCCGCATTTGGCGAAAACATATTTCGACCGTTTTCTTGCTGATATTTCTTGCATAACTCCAATAACAAAACGGACGGAAACTAATCACTTTTAAATATTACTAAGTAAATTTTCTACTTTAATCTCGAAAATTTTAAGAAAAATTATCGCACTATAATAATTTTATCCAACGGTGTGCACAGTTTGAAAAACTTTGCAACAATGAGCAAAAGATGGCGGCTTCTGTCGTTATTATAGTTTGAATTAAGGTACCTAGAGGGCGATCAAGGCGTATAGCGGGCGGAAACGAGTAAATCTAGCGGCTGTGTAAGGAAAGAAAACGGATGTACTCTCTCATAAAAGGACTTTGGACGTCAAACGGACAACATAATAGGGATTAAAAAGTACCTACATAAGTCTATAAGTCTAATTAATTACGCGTGTCATTACCGGAGTGACGTAACACAATATAATACTTTCTTGGCAATAGTGTTCATCACCACATGGTAGTCAATATAAGATGCCAAGAAGACAACAAAATATATCATTTATAATAGTTTGCCTTATTCCTGATGATCGTGCCCAGGTGTACAGTCATTGTACTTATTTAGTTTAGTACAAAATATAATTTAGAAATATGATCGCTGTAAAGGCAATCGACGAAGAATTTGAAATCAGTGATATTGATGAGTTGTTCATTTGCAGTGACGATGAAGTGGTGCGTGTAAACCATAAGTATTCATTTGTACTTGATGTCGGTATCAAAACAAGTGTTTTTCGTAGGAGCATGCTGACATCCCGTGCAAGAGTTTCTGGGCAGGAAGCGGGTTTGAAAAAGAGGTTTTACTCGATGCCAGTACTCTCGGCGACGTCCCTGCGGTTTACAAAGTGCCGCAACCTGCGCCCTACCAAATGCCGGTTATTGGAGTGTACATTGATCCACGAGTCAGAACCGGATTCCGTTACAAAGTTAGGCCGATGCAGGTGAGACGAGTAATTAAATTTTATATTAAATAATCATAAATATAACTACCATTCTGCAGTGTGGGGAATCGTCTAACACAAATAAAAGTGATGATGGTGTGCTCGGAAGCATTTCAGCGAGTATATAATCATCTACTTTTCGTCTTAATTGATGTAGTCATATTCGCACTTTATGACGATCCCCCACCAAACAAAGTTGAATGTTCGCTTTAACCACCGACATATTTATGATGCAAATTGTATGAAATCGCTTTCGTTTCATCTACGTGGAGCTTACCCACTTTGAAACAGCAGAAAAACTCCGAAGATCCATATAATAATCGATCAAAATTTTAGTTTACTGGACTACGAAAGAAACGATTATGCTGAGAAAGAGATGATCACACACGTTTTGAGATTGATTACCGAATTATTCCATTAGCTAACTTTAAACATGTCGTGCTTATAATTATATGTAGGGATGTTTTCTCAGAGGAAACTTTCAGTGTTCATTTATTACTTTAATTATATTTCCATAACGAGATGAATGTACGAAGTTTTAAATTCATTCAATATCAAACAAAAGAAAATCGATTGTGGTTAAACTAGTACATTTTTGTAAGCTAACTTTCAGATACAAGAGGATGGTGAGTTTCTTCATGTCTCACAAAAATGTTCATGGACTAACCGAAAATTCTTGATATTTGTAACCTTTACAACAATTGGTCGTTCGTTTGTATTAAAAGTATTACTTATAGTAAAAACAAAAGGATTTTCGTGAAGGTCCATATTCCTAACCACAAACGATTCATTGTATTGTGGACAGGTATTCTAATTAAAATATTACATTTTAGGATGTTTGAAAACTGCACGATAATGCGTAAGATTGTCATGAAATTCCACGCTTATCTAGAATTTTTATTGTAGTCTACGTGATGAATTTTAATTAGAGCAAGTCTCTTTATTTTAATAATTTCTTTACTTTTGTATATTGGTTAATTTCAATGATTGTGTAGATGGTGTACATAATTGAACGTAAGCAAATATTGTGAAGGCAATCTTACAGATAGATGTTTAAAGTTGCTATAAATCTGGACATATTCATTCTCTCTCTAATTATGCCTGGGTTTTGACAAAGTTCAAATTCAATTCGTGATCATCAGCTAGTCGGTTTCAGTAGTACAGATTCACTGTTCGGTCAAATTAGTTTGTCGGGTAGTACAGTGGGTAGCGGTGTCCGTTGCTGACATTTCCAGAATGAAAATATCATCAACGCTCAACACTGTTAACTTGCGCATGTCTTTCGCGTGGTTGTGTGCACTAGCCGTTGTAGGCGATGGTATGTGGATCGTCCAGTTTTTCAGACCCCCGCCCAGAGCGGAGTTCACATACAAACTTCAAGAACCTCGCAGTGATCCGAGAGGTCGAAACTGACATACTGGCTGGCAGCATGTTATGTCCATAATAGGTAAACCATAAGTATCATTCATAAGGGCGTTCAGCCCTGTTATTCATAATATCATTATAGTTTTCCTAAATAAATTTTACTTTTAATTGTGAGTTTGATGTGATTATTTTTTCATCTGCCTACGTTAAGCGTAGTCGATGCAATTTGAGGATCACAGGTTAATATTATGTTCATGATAAAACCATTGTTAACTAATCGCTCCTTCTAATATCGCGACTAAAATGGGTGCTAATTTACCAACACACTTTCACCACGTCTAGAGTTTAATTTATTGTTTGAAAAAATAATCATGGCTGATCACATACCTAATTTATATAAAACTGAATTGCAAATATTGTTGAAAATAATAAAAATAAATTCAGTAAAATATTAGTTGAAACCCCATAATTTTTTCTCATAAAATAGGAATTGTTTATAGTAGATGCTCTTACGGAACGGTGTATTACATCATTTTGTATATTTCAGGCCGTGGACGCTCCCCTACTATCAGTGAAGCCGAGGTACTTGTTTGGAGGCAAAGCTTTGACCCTGCAGTCGATTGGGCGCGGATTTGCTCGCCGACTTACTTTTGAGCCCGTTGGCTCTAAGCTCAATGACAACGATAACTACTTCTGGACTGACTCTAGGCCTGAAGGATTTGTGTTTGAGATCGAAGCCGTTTCTATTGGAGATAAATTCACTATTTACGATGCTAATCATGAACCTCAAGGCATATTAGAAGTAGTACAACAGCAGGTAAAAATCACTGTATACGTGTTTAGCTATGTTTATATATCGTTTTTACCATGATATACATTTTGATACCCATATTTATTTTACAGAAAAATCAAATTGAGTTGGAGCAAAAAATACATGAAGATGGTTCTATTGACAAGAGAGTCAAAATTAATACTCTCTGCAAAGTAGAGTGGTACGAAAACGACGGTGCCACAAAGTTGATGCCTGTTACTGGTGTAGCTATTTTGAAGAAAGGAAGAGGCAATGCCGCAGTTACGCAAGTTATTAATGTGGCTATTGGTATCAAGCAACTGAGGAAAGGCTATGAACTCAAGCCTGGCATCGAGTCCTCTTCTAGAAGAATCACCGTTAACGGTAGTGAGATTAAAGACATTCCCTGCCAATATTGTATTGTGGGACTCGAGAAATACGAATTGCCTGCCATTGGTGAGTTTGATTGCGTATAATTGATTCCTTTTGTATTTAACATTTTATTAACTCTTGCTTAATATTTATCCATTTCTTTACAGGCACTTATGTTGACTCCCGTATAATTCCTGGATTCTACTACCGTGTGCGACCAGCAGGAAGTCGTCGTCATCTCTTTGATGGACGTAGCTTATTGCTTCAATCCATTGGAATGGGTTATGGAAAACGCATAACATTCAAACCTGACACATTGAACGCACCAGAAAATTATTTCTGGTCCGACTCGCATCCTGAGGGCATTGGCATGGAACCACGCGCTATCCACCCAGGAATGAAATTTACAATCACAGGAAATGGAGTAAGTATTCAAATAAATGTGTCATACGTTTGATTGTTTTTAGTAGCATAAGGCGCCGTCTGGCATCTAGCCAGTGGCACACCACGCGATTTTCAAGATATAAATGGGTATTCTGATTTGTTTACATCTTTATAGTCATCGTGTTTACGTTACTTTTGGCAAAAGGTCAATTTCTAATTGCATTTTAAATTGGATTCCAGCCAAAGATAAATTATTTCAGTGTGGCAGTATGCGTTTATTTATGTGAAACTTTTTTATTACAGGGTTTATTAGGTGAAGCGAGCGTATTCAGAGCTGATTTGCCGCAGATTGAAGAGAAGACTGAATATATAGAAGTTCCAGGGAAGCGAGGTTTGGCCGTACAGAAATACATCCACGTTGACGTCACTTGCCACGTTAAGTTGGCTACTACTGGTGGCGGGTCGGTAGACTCCGAGGTACATTTGATGAAGGTATCAGGGGTGGCTGTGGTCCGCAAGGAACCAGGACAAGCTGTTGCAAAATTGATGAAGGTGTTCAACGTTGGTTTGGACTCACAGCTCAACTTGCTGTTCGCTCACTCACAAACCGAGCTCACTTTCCATCCTCTGCCCTAAGCTATCCCCAGCACGAATGGTATTGCAATACAAGTGAAAGCGCTCGCTTCGCAGAGTATTGTAATTCCAAATTAACATTTACCTGGTGCGACATCGGCTTCGTCAAATGCCAATTGAATAGTCATGTGTTTGCAATCGGAATTCGGCCAATCTAGTTAGACCGATGCAGTTAGCAGTTCGATTGTGAACTCCTTTCAGCTTCGCGCTGAAGTCTATCTAGAAAGCGCTACTGTTGTGAGTGTTGCCATCCGAGCTCACTCTGCTACATGGATATGAACACTTTAAAGATTATAGTTACACAGTAATATGTTGTTTTAAAGCTTTTAAAGTATTACTTTAACACCGCCCTGCGATAATAACGGATAGGTTTAAAGCTGCAGCCATTTCAATATCTGACCTTATAATTATTGTAATAATGATCAGTATTTTAATTTGTAATTCTTTTGTGACTTTAATAAATTATTTGTGTACCTATAACTTATTTTTTCATTAAATATTCTGGAGAGAGTAGTGAAAAGACTAGAAACCATGTCTAGTTGAAGATTATTATACTAAAGCTTATTATTACTTATGTAATCTTCGCATTTTCTTTATAAGTTCATTATCCACTATTTTTACAAAATAAAATAAATAAATTTGGAACTATGTGTTTTATTTATAATGTATTGGTAGGTAAGGGCCAATAGAAGCCCGATTTATTTACAATGTGCTGTAATTCAATTGTTCTTCCTTCATAAACCTTAAACCTAATTCCACACCTTGATGGAATTTCATAAACATCTTGACTGCGGTGCGATATAATACGATATATAATCTATGCAGTTCGCAATACGCTAACTCAACGTGACTACGGAAAACACGCCACGCGTGTGCCGCCAGCATACAAAATGCGCAATTGAAAAACGTCAGGCGTGTGCGCCGCAGTGAAAGTGTTAAATTAATATTAATAGCAATACGGATAATAGCTATCCTGCGTTGCTATTCATATTATCCAAGATCCTATGGTTTAACTGCGGACGCTAGGCGTGTTATCAACAGGGCTTGTAGTTCACGGTGCGAACATGCAGGTTAGCGCACGCACCTAGCATGTTTTTCAATGAGCGGTGTATGCAGCTGTCACACGCGTGGCGTGTTTTTCCGAACTCGCGTTCCCTTATTGCGTTACGAGCCACATAGGTGGATTGATCGTATTATTTCCCGTCGCAGTCAATGTGTTAACACACCTGAGGCATTATTCTCTATGTCTTCACAAACGCGTAACGAGGCGCGTTACGTTAACAGCATATTATTGACATGTAATTCGCATGTTAGGCATATAATACGTTGCGCACTTCGAAACACAGCAGGTATATTTAATGCATCGCACTCAACATATTAACAAATCAGAAACATTTTAAAAGCTTTGATTGTTTTATTTTAATTACAATAACAAGCTAGTCGCTTACACTGGCTTCAATTTCAAATCCGATCTCAACATTGCTTGTACACTGTAGCTCGGCGGTAGCAAGACAAAGAGGTGGTGGTAAAAAATCAGCAATTTTGACGAAGCCTCTGTGGGCCGTGGCACAATGGGCAAGGATCCGGCTGGAAAACAAAAAGCTACGAGTTCAATTTCTGTTCTATGACAATTAATGTTCCTAGTTCTTGATACCCACGATGCAGGTTTGACCTATTGCAGACTCAGGGCTGTGTGTGTGGATGCGTCTATTATTTAAATATCATAAATAGTTAAATACTGGGCTAAACTACGAAAATGGGCCATTTTCCAAAGATTCTGTCTAGGAACATGTGTTTTACGACCAATTTCAATAAACGATCTTAATTCTAATCTAAAGTCGTTCCGACAAATGAGCCAGTAAGAATTAAGTTTGAATGCCACGCCTACGAATGACCTAGTTTGATTGGTTTATTTCTTGGTTCGATCTAGAAATGCGGATTAAGATTGCTTATTGAAATTGGCCATAAACAGGCAATTAAATGCCATAGTAGCCCATCAAGTAAACAAGTACTGTAGTAGTAAGTAACACTGGCTGCTGACTTGCTGCTGGCTACTGACTTGGTAATAAACAAGTATAAGATTAAATTTGGACAAAGTATTAATTAGGTCATTAAAGACATAACGTACATATATATGTTTTTTATATTTACAAAATCTAAATATTAAGCCGCATGCTGACTTTTGTTGAAAACAATACAATGAAAGTGTAATTATTTTGATTATTGTGTAAAACTAAAACTGAAAGAGTAGAGAAGCTCGTTAGTTTGATGGTAAGCACCACGTCTGCACGGTAATGTTATCGATTAAGATCATTAAGGCTTTGTCCGCTCTGGGCAGAGGTATGATTGAGGGGGTGAGATGCGACGGGTGGTGGCGGCGTGCGCGGGGGCTCCTTCCGCAACGAGTAGCGATAGGCGCTACGAACTGTCGAAGAAACAATATGTTCCAAATACCTTGTCCGCCCACTAATGCCATCTATTCATTTTACTAAGAACTATTTGGTAGTTAGAAGCGTGATAACTCCGTCACTTTTTCTCTAACAGGACTTTCCGCGCGCCAAAACGGGACAAACTATATAATGAATTTTGTTGTGAAATATAGACTTCCCGTATTCAGAATTGAAATTAATTAATATTTATTGATATTATGTTCTAAACGTTATGAAATTATGTTATTTACCTTAAATACTATTAACAGTTTCACTGTAAATCAATTTAAGGCAGATGTGTTCGGGAATGTCGCTACAAATAACTAAAATTAACTCGACATTGAAATATGCAATGTGGTGTGCATATTTAGGTGGCATGAAGCAAACTAACGTCGGTTCGGTGGTTCCACCGCAACTCGGTGGAACATAATGTTTGTTCTGGTCGCCGCATCTAGTACGCAGCACATATTTCGCTGATTACGATTGGCATTACCGTGACGCCTGGCAATAAATAGACCGTCACTCATTAATTAAAAAATACTACATTGCAAAGTTAAAAGACATTCATAATGCCTGATAATAATATATACCTATAGTACAGTTGGACTTTGCTTTAGATAAGGAAGAATAGGAATCGTTCTTAGTTAACTCTGTGCTCTTATGAAACATGACGGCTTGTTGGCATTCGAATATTCTAGATTCTTTATTTTCACGTCACTAATATTGAGTCTGGGTGGCTTACGTGGTCCATAGGTTCACTAATATGAAACATATAATATTTTTTATGGTGCCATCTAGTGGAGTTACTTGGTATTGTTAGAAATGAAGGGTAACAAATTATTACACATTGCCAACAACAGATGGTGCTATATATATTTTTTTAATTTAATGTTTCCGTATCGTGAAACCACTATAGCCAACAGATGTCGCTTTACTCAATTTACTCTTTTAATAAGGTTTTATGAGTTCAGTCGCCTCTACCACGAGCACCGGAGCTCTACCGTGTGTGCTGTGTAGGACGAGCCGTGACGGTGTAGTGGCAAAGATACGAGTAAAGTTTAGCGGGAATACTCAGCCGGCGACCGGCAACCGTGCTGGGGGTCCCGTTGTCACACGTCTGACGGCACGAACTATTAACTACGAATATCGCGATGTGCCAAATTATAACTGGGAGGCAGTGAATTTGTGCGATAACACGATACATTCTACGACAACATTGCGAACTGTGTACGCGATGGCTGCGAAATTTAGGTGTAGTTGTGTGTTATTTTTGTGTATTTTGTACAGTGTCACCGGTTTTAATCTGGAACCGCGGATCCCAGTGATAAAGTTTGGAAAGAGCGGCTCTTACTTTGGATTCTCTGTGGCTGAACACATCACCACCCAAAAAGACGGTACTAAGGCGAGTTGGTAAGCAGTTTTATGTTATTATTAAAACTTATCTGAGTACTAAGACGTAGTGATGTCATATTTGAAGGTCGTGGCGTTCCATGTGCTCTGTATCGCGCTGCCGGTCTAACTTCTGTGAATATAATCATAGAGCATATTATGTTCGCACTTCATATCGGAATTATCAGGAATTCTTATCAAAGATTTACGGAGCTATTGTAATTTATAATATCCACTTACATGTTACATGTAGAGGTATTTTATACGGTATTGATAATCATTTCCAGTCATGATTATATGAAATTAGCTGCTCAAATATATATTTGAATATAGTTCACAATCCGTACTCAAAATATAAGTCTAACTTAGATACATGTTTTGGGCACATCACAAAAGAATATCCGTATACCTGTAAATGAGCGTAAAAACTTCAATAATGCGGCGACTTATACATTTTGAAGAGGCTTCATAAAGGTTAACGAAAACAAACTAAAAAAAAAAAAAATTTGTTCTATTTTAAACATAGAATTGCAATTCACTTTTAGTACTATATAGAGAATAGTATAGTTTGTACAACATACAAACTACCATAATATTTTATATTAATATTTTTTCTTATAACTAATAAATTCAATTAATGGTAGAAATTAAGAAAAATACTGCAATATTTGAATAACAATATGATGAAATAACTATTTATTTTAGTTTTCTAAGAATCATAATAGGAATAATAATAGAAAGTAGTGCCACGAATGTAGAACTTGCTAACCTAGTGCCAATGAGTTATTTAAAACTACCTGGGTACTTACTAGATTTATATCTATGTTCTGTCTGTGTAAGTGACAGTTACGAGTATACATTCCCAGATTCTCGAAATTACCTTGACACTAGTTTACAGTAATTTTAACATTTACAAGCCCTGTATATACGTATGCCCTGTCCAGTGTATACATATACACTGTCCCTCTGCTGGACACGGGCCGCTTCTACTAATGAGAGGTGTTAGGCCTTAGTGCATCATGCTGAACTTCTGAAGATTGGTATACATATATAGCTTTGAAATGTTATGGTCAATTTTCAGGCCTGCAAGTATCTTTACAATTTTATTCGCTGTTTAAGCAAGTGATAATTAACACTTGCTCACGGATCACGCTTTTAAACCTGCGAAATTAGCGTCGGTAGACTATACCACTCCTAAGTAGGGTATTGCTTTTTTTTAACTTAGTTTTCTTCATAACGTTAGTATTTTATGAATAGTAGGTATATGCTTTAACTCGTGGAATTTTCAGTTTAATTTCCAGATCATTTATATCTTTGTGAGAAGTAACATCAAAGTTTTGTATTATAAAAATATGACTTTCCGGATTCAAACTTTCCAAAAATCGTAATACTTCATTTCTATAGTTTTAGTTAGCTGTAAGCTCTACATAGAGCGGTTGGTTTTTTTCGTTCTATACGATATTTTTCTTTTTTCGTTGTATTTGCTAAATGTACATTATGATATCTAGATCATTTTATGTAGCCCGTATTTTAATGAAAATACATTTTATTGAAAACTAGCTATTGCTCGCGGCTCCGCCCGCGTGGAGGTCATGTTTGAGAAAAAAAGTATACACTACAAAATACCAATTTTCATGCATTTAACTTCAAAAATGAAGGATTTTCATACAAATTTTCTTACCCTATTTAACCCCCTTAGGGGTGGAATTTCCAAAAACCCTGAAATATGTGTTTTTAATTTTTAACTGTTAAGCCAAATACCAAATTTCATGCGTTTAACTTCAAAAATGACGGATTTTCATACAAATCTTCTACCCCTATTTTACCCCCTTAGGGGTAGAATTTCCAAAAACCCTGCAACATATATTTTTAATTTTTAACTAAAAGGCCAAATACTAATTTTCATGAATTTAACTTCAAAAATGACGGATTTTCATACAAACTTCCATCCCCTATTTTACCCCCTTAGGGGTAGTATTTCCAAAAACCCTTCCTTAGTGGATGCTTACGTGATAAAAGGTACCTACTGTCAAAATTTCAAGTCTCTAACCCCAGCCGTTTAGGCTGTGCGTTGATCGATCAGTCAGTCAGTCAGTCAGTCAGTCAGTCAGTTTCTTCTTTTATATATACAGATTATATTTTAAATAAAATTGCATACTCGTAATGACTATACGGCACACACTGATAAGTGATTATTATTCTTTCTGATTCAGTATTTATCAAGTGCTTGCGTGCACATTTCATTTTCGCAGAATTTTTGTGGAATAACGAAAATGAGTCAGCGCGTAGTTCAGTTTTAGCGTGACGATTCTAATATAATAGTAAATTGGAAGGATTCCAGCGCCTCTTCGGGTGGTACGACAGATCCTCGACTCACTCGCCCTCTGAACTCATAGAATCACTGCTTTTGAGTTTGCAATATAGTTAAAGCTCAACTGAAATTTTTATTCTAGTACGCCAAAGTGACCACACTGCACCTGATGGTAAGCGCAGTGCCGTCCAGTTAGAGTACCAAATAGCGAGAGACTTGAGCGATTGACTCAACACAATCATGCCGGCCTGCTGTGTAGCTTCTTCACAATACCCCATAGTGTGGCGTATTCTATATATAGAGATCATTTTGACAAATTAATTGCTTATATGGGTTTGACTGTAGCAATTTTGCCAACTCGTCCTTCGACGGTAGGCAGTGGCTTTGCCCTGACATTGTAGAAGTCTATGGGTGGCGGTGACTACTTACCATCAGGTGGCCCGTCTGCTCGACTGCCTATCTAGGCACAATATTTATTGCCGTGCCTAGATTTTCTCTAAAGGTTCAACACTATATACTTCATTACATGCTTTGATTATTTAAATTTCACCTATTTTGTTTGGTTATATAATGAAGGCGCCAAAACAGCTGAACCCATTTGGCAGATGACACGAGACACAGTCGCGTCGTTGTTATTTTTCGTTCACAATTTACTATAGGGGTATAATAAATCGTGGACGAAATAATGTATATAAATATTTTATTTCAACGATGTAATTCATTAGTGTTTGCAATTAAGAGATCTCATTTCAAATTTCACTGACCTAGGATACAGTGAATCGTTTTTTTACTCCTATAAAATATTCAGTATCTCCAATACATATACATTGTTGAAAACATAACTATAATTTCTGAATCAACATTTTTTTTTTTTATCCTAGCACGGCAAAGTGACCGCAGTAAGCGCAGTACGGTCCAATTAGAGTATCGAGTAGCGAGAGACGACCTATCCCCCGCTACTCAACACAATCATGCCGGCCTGCTCCTTCACACTACGCCATGGGCAAGAATGGCAAGGTGAAGAAGCGGTCGAGGGTCTATTGTCAGAGTACTCAGAAGGCCGCAAAATGGCCAAACATTGTACCCCAACTCTAGACCCCCAAAAAACCGGATGTACACTGGCTGATCCCGGAACGCGACACACTTGCGTGTGCCACTATGGCGGGTTTTTCACCCTGTGTACGGTGGTTGCTATCCGGGCGGATATGAATATCCTACCACCAGCGAATATTAAGATCACAGAGTCAATATTATGTCTGAGACAGAGCAAATACTTAGGTATGCCTCGATAAGACATGCCTACAAAGTAGGACTACCACTCTATATCGCCACGTTGGTAATTTTGTCCATACATAGCAGTACGGGTTCCAAGATTACGTACGGATTCAGAGTAATGTTATCTTAATCTCCGTGTTTACGTAGAGGAATTTGAATCTGATGATCCGTTTAATATTTAAAAGGTTTGTATAATGTATCACTTGTGTCATTGCTGAATTTATGTATTCATAAATTGGTATAACTCCAGACCTAATAATTCGTGTGTTGACAAAGCTCTGTCGTGTGGATTTTTGACATACATAGGCTGTTTTAAATGTAACAGTCATCCACCAAACCATTTGAAGTTGTAAAACGCCTTGTGGGTGTGATATACAACTTTAAGATCCTCAAATAGAGACATTTTCTCATCGTTTAACAACACGATGTGACCCGTTGGTATATGAAAATAGTTATTTACCGTATTCATATTACAATTTATTGTGTTTATTTGAAATATAGCAGCCGTGTCCGAATAGAGATCGACATAATAAAAAATCCAGCATGATCTAGACACTCTATTTCATAATTTTATAGGCCCGTTTAGTTAAATATAAAATTTGTGTGTAAATGGTACTTATATCGATATCGAAGGCCGCTTTCAATAATCCTATTTGATGTAGGGTGACCCCTTATAAATGATTCTCTCCAATTAAAACGTTCACACGTCAGGCTCAGCGGGAAGCTATGATACTCAATGGTTTCGCAAAGCAAATGATTTAACGACACTTATGCGGGAATATAATAAATAGTATCAACGATTTTGTTGTTGTTGATTTTTGAGTGGTTTATGTGATATATTTTAAATGTGTTAGCTTTTGTCTCCATGATTCTTTTTTTGAGGTATTTTTTTTCATACCATATAGGTTATAATGTTCAAGGTTAGCAGTTAGTGTAGCCCTCTATTATATTATCCATTAATATAGGTAATATTTCGAGAAGGATTTTCCTAAAAATATAAAATTATCAAACAATAATTAGAGAAGATTAGTGAATTGTGACGTATTTTAGAGAGTGGCTACTGAAACGTCGGTTATAAAACGAAAACGCAGTCAACCAGCAGGGTGTAATATTATTTTTATTGGAAACTTTATTGGTTCAAGAGTAAACTTTAAGTACCTATCATCAATTAATATATTTTAATACTGTTTGTTTGCTTTGTCCTAGCACGGTAAAGTGACCACAGTGAACCTGATGGTCAGCGCAGGTACAATATTAAGCAGCGAGTTTCTAGTAATTAAAAAAATAATTCTAATGTATATGTATAAGGTAAACACCTCTGAGTTCTCTAAAGTTACGTGTGTATTAAATGTTAATTATCGCTTGCTTAAACGGTGAAGGAAACTTGCATACCTGAGAATTTTCATAAGTATTTCTATGGTATGTGAAGTCTACCAACCCGCATTAGGCCAGCGTGGTGGACTAAGGCCTGACCCCTCTCCTTAGTAGAGGGGGCCGTGCCTAGCAGTGGGACAATGTGTAATACAGGGTTAGTATTTAAATTGAAATTATTAAATTGTATATATTATTTAAGTTTTAATACCTTGTATCAAAATTTTAAATTACCTAATTAACATTACAATATGTTTTTCAAACTATGTTTTTAAATAATGCATTAATGACCCTTTCATAACGTCCCCAATTCCACTATTTAACACGTGAAACTATGCCCCAAATACTAAAACGGCGCGAAAAGTTTACGTTATGTTACGTTTATTATTTATTTATAGTCGTCTAATACTACGACGGAACGATAGGCTGCTCAAAATAAAATATCTCTGACAACTGAACATTAGGAAAAATATTAAATCAAAGGTGTATTAATTATATAGTTTATTTGATGCGTCATATGCTATAATTATTTTAAGTATATGAATTTTAGACTTCCAATAGTCCCTCCTTAATTGCGAGTCAGCGTCTGCGTTTGTAATATTTACATGTAAATTCATAGAAAATGATGAGCAGTAAAGACACTAACACGGCATCATTGGCGCCTTCAATATGATGTTGACAAACCAGTATTTCACCAACACCTGCGTCTGACGTTAGAGAAGATATCGAAAAATCTGTCTAAAAGTTACGAATTGAGTAACAGCCTCCGTGGCTCAGTGGGCGGGTAGTCGGCTGTGAAACGAGAGGCCGTGGGTTCGATTCCCGCACCGAGACAAATGTTTGTGTAAGAGACAGGTATTCGTTCGGGTCTGGGTGTTGTGGGACCGCAGTCCCTCGTAGTTTTTGATACCCACTTTATAGTTTTTACCTAGTGTAGGGTCAGAACTATGTGCGTCTGTTGGGTGTATTTATTTATTCAAAAACTAAGGATTGTTTCAGCCCGGGTACATACATACCAAGAATCGCAATTAACCATGTTATATTTTACATTTCATTTTGATCTTAATAATTATTAGTTGTGTCTATGCGTTTCACAATTTAGCATTATTTATAATGTTTAAATTACCGTTCGCTCAAACATTTTGCCGATAATTGTTGAATTCAAATTCTGTATCTGTTGGACACATCAAATTAATTGTAGTGTATAACTATTTAGACAGGGTTGAACAAACATAAATAGCTTTTAGGGTTGGCACCTACTAGATTTTTAGCCACAGTTCGGAATTATGTATGTAGCCGTTGCCTAGCTGTTAAATAAAAAAAGCTGGTAATGGTTTTATATATGATACATTTTATATATGATAACCCTGATAACCCTGCTTGTGGCCAGTTAAGGTTACTTTTCGAATATACTTGCTCTTGCAATCTCGGAGCAAATCGGTTGCTATTGTTTATACCTGATTACATCGGATCTACTCGAACACCACGATTTCATTATAGATTAAATGGAATTTGTTACAGCTGTTCTGGATTCATTTCTGAATTGTACCTACAGTTTTGTAAGCCTTTAAGCATCAGCTATTATCGATTGTGTTCTGCACAGTGTCACTTTTTTTTTGTTTTAACACGCGTTTCTGTAGTAGACTGCCTCGGTGGCGCAGTTGTAATTGCGCATGCATTATTTATTACGACTGTTGCTGTGCTGAGGTCTCGGGTTCGATCCTCGGGTCAGGTAAAGTGATATTGGGTTTTTCTATCTTGAAATCAAATCATTTATTTCGTAAATTAGGCACTTTTGACATGTCATAGAATGTTAAAGTCTATGTTAAATTCTCAGTATTAGCCGGGAGTCTGGAAACTGTGCCCGGTATGGCATTAGGCTCGCCCACTATCACGATATGGGACCGAAATTTGGCGAAAAGTGGGTGTATAGGCTACACCTCTGCCTACCCCTTCGGGGATTGCAGGCGTGAGTGTATGTGTGTGTGTTTCCGTAGTCTTACACAAAACATATTGAAGTGGATCGTCGCGTGTCGTCCCCCCGTTGCTATATATGTTGAGTTTTAGGGTTCTAATAATTAATGGTTGGTAAAAACGGACACAAGAGTCCTAAAGTAGGTTAAAAGCTTACATTTATATAAGAAACACATGCAAGCGGTTACTGCTTTTGATTAATTAATAAATAAACCTTTTTACGTATGAAAGCTTATATGGCGTTTAATAATGCATACATTTTTGGTAATGGTTAGCCGTTTTTGTAAATTAAAATTAAACTTATATTTTAACTAAAGTATATAATCAACTTTTATGTTATATTGGGAGACAGTTTTTTTAGTGTCTTAATAGGCAGACGAGCAGACGGGCCACCTGATGGCAAGTAGTCACCACCGCCCTTAGACTTCTGCAATGCCAGAGAACAGCAGAGCCGCTGCCTACAGTGTAAGATTAAATCGTTTTTTGATCGTGTAGTTAATTAAATAGCACCCATGACAACTTGAACAGTGCAAAAAAGGAAGAACGTATCAGCTTATGTATACCGTTATATTGATTTCATCATTAATAGGTGTTTTATGAGCCACTACTCATTACGCTAACTCAGTTTATCTTGAAATTCTCAGTATTAGCCCGGAGTCTGGAATCTGTGCCCGGTATGGCGATAGGCTCGCCCCCTATCACATTTTGGGACCGTCATAAATTCGGCGAAAAGTGGGTGTACTGGCTACACCTCTGCCTACCCCTTCGGGGATTACAGGCGTGAGTGTATATGTATGTCATAGAAACAAGTGGGTATAATGTGTATGTCCATGCTAACACAAATGCACATTACGTATTTATTTCATAATATAATACAATATATGTATATGAAAGCGTGCATGCAATCTACAGTACAATAGTTAAATGAACCTAATGTTAGAGACTGCACCAATGTGCCATGGTGCACCGAGTACCGTGCACCGTCCGCCCACAGCAGCGCGGCGGCGTGGCGTGGGCGACGCGGTCTGACGACTACTCAACCAGTCCTCAACGCCAGCGTCGCCAGCCCGTGTTACGGTCAACTTAACATGGCTGTAGGTTCGGAATGTTCCGGGTGTACTAGAAATTATAGGAAGGTGAGGAATATTACCGTGTATTTATACTTTTAGCAACATATAACTGAATCGCTATGTAAAGTGGGTATTTTAAAAGGCACATAAACCAAGATTACTAATCAATGATTTATTTAATGATCACTGTTGCACAATTTAGTGCTTAATGTTACCAACCTATGTCAGGATGTACTAAATACGGCTTTACAACAAATATCTATGAGTTCGGTCAGCATGACGCTCTAAGCTGAACTACAACTAGACTTGATCAGGGTATAGGGCGACGTGAACCAAACAGACTACCAACACTGACTGTACGACTCCACTGCTCGCGAACTGAACAGAACTCGGACTGAAGAGTTCAGTTCAGTTCGCAGTCTGTTTGGTTCACGTCGCCCTATACCCTGATCAAGTCTAGTTGTAGTTCAGCTTAGAGCGTTCACCCCGCTTTATCTATAAACTTATTAATCTACCCACAGTTAGTTTCTAAAATACTTTCGATATACCTTCGGTATTTCTAATAAAAGAGATCTACCCTAACAATACCATAAATGTAAAAATCTTTGGAATACTTCTCATAGGACAACAAAATTTTCATGGTTTTGAAGGACGGTTTAATTTAGATACTGATAAGAAGTAGGTACCTTTGCGATGAAATAATATCTTCACACAGTACTTAGTTATATACAACACAAAAAAAAATAGGAAGCGTCCCGATGCTTCCAGGGTCTTTCAACTTATCTGGTAACCCTAGTCAAATAGAACCTCAGCGCATTATATAACGCCATAAAACCTTATGGGGAATAAAATGTAATTTTTAATTTATTAATCATAAATATCGTTTTGATAGAGCTTAGTTTTTAATGTGCTGGGTTGTAAATGAAAGTAAATGGTTTAGTCAAGTCGTACATGGACACTTTACCTTAAATATTTATGATTGAAAAATATATAATTTTTGGAGTGTTCCAATACGATATGTTTAAGTGTACAATAAAGAGTTTAAATAAAAAAAAGTTAGTATAATTTGTTAATGGAGAGTTCATCATTATTCATGTACACTCATAATTCCAGTGGAATCGTGGTTACATAGCCGCAAACCGACCATTAAAGAAAGAATGGATATATGGAATTACTAACTGTTGCCCGCGGCTCTGTCCGCGTGGAGGTTATTTTTGGAAGAAAAGATGTACAAATCCATGGAGGCATCTTAAGCTAAGCTTAAGCTTACACCTATCTAGATACCATAGAAAGCGTGCATTTTTTCGGGATAAAAAGTAGCATATATCATTTTCTGATTCCTAAACTGCCACCATACAAAAAATCATGTCAATCCCTAGCTCTACGAAAAACTAAACTATCCCACGGGAGCTATTCCAGACTATAATCTGTCTCTGTGCAAAATTTCAACCAGATTCGTTAAGCCGTTATGGCGTGATTGAGTAAAAAAACCATCCATCCATCCAAACATTCGCATTTTTAATAGTATGAAAGATAGAGCCTCTAGGAATGTCAATAAAATCTATAGCTATTCGAGATACCATCCTGGTCAATCCAGCCTTTTCAGTTTGATGCCAAAACTACAGCATGGCTCTGTCAGATCGTAAATTGAACAAAAGTTATAATAAATTATTAGATTCTTGTCTAGATTGTGGTTATTCTACATGAAATACCATTGTCTATTAATAATATCTTACATTACACAATAAATTACCTCATAATGTTGATGATTTCAGTTCTATTATTTATTAATGGCTGCAAAATTACATTGTGGGAGTCGTAAGGTCAGACCTCAAATAGCAATCTCTAGCAATCATGCTATTGTGAAACCTTATTTGAGACCTGGAGGGTTACTCTTGACACTCGATTCCAATTTAAAATTCGGATTGGCTTTGAAAACTGCACAATTGGCACTCTTGAACGTAACACCAGCGCACGATTAAACTGAATACGGCGGAATTTTTAGTAACTATATGAAATAGAGTATTTACGATCGCTAGTTCATAAATATTTTATTTCATTTAGTTGAGTAAGTTAACAGTTGTCAGCCTCCGTGGCGCAGTTGGCGAGTAGCCGGCTGTGAAACGAGAGGCCGTGGGTTCGATTCCCACACCGGGACAAATGTTTGTGTTACAGATATTTGTGTCCGGGGTCTGGGTATTGTGAGACCGAAAGTCTCTCGTAGTCCCTGATACCCACAACACAAGACTCGTATCTTAGTGTGGGGTCGGGGCTATGTGTGTGACCGTTGGGTGTTATTTATTTTATTTATTATTATTTATTTTAGTTCCAATATCTTCTAGACTGGAATTGAAACTGTATCGAGTTCGAGATTGGAACTGATTTCAAGAGTAGGCCTGCTGTATTATACGATTATTAGCGTTAGCATATATGCTGTTTGAAGGAATAATCACTACTGTTTGTTTAAATATGCTCTTAAAATAACTGTTCATGGGATCCTTAAAATGACATCACATTTGAACAATACTGAATTAACCGTCATAATATTTCTGCAATTTCACTTATATATTTGTAATTTTTATTAGTCACGGCTTTAATTACTTTTTACGGTTACTTGTAAAGTGAATGCGTCGCTGGGTTAATGAAGCCCAAATATGGACACTTCAAGTGCTTTAAATATACAGTTTTCACCACTGCAGGAATGCGATGTCGGTACGAGATATATTTTTATTACTCGCATTTACCAGAAAGTTTTTGCGGGTTGCGCGGGATTTATGAGATTACTCTTACTACTCGAATAATCGTACCTTCGTAGGTATAGGTACATGACAAGATAATCGAATGTACACAGTATTTTATTTATACAGTTATTTATACTTGGTTATGTTATCTTTTTGGAATTAACTATTTTTATCTCAAGATTGTTTTATTCATAGCTTCTACTTTGTTTTTTAAAAGTAACATGTTTAATAAAGCTTTATACTATACATATAATACCATGCTATATAATACCATGGGGAGAGATAGGAAAAAAAACTTACACAGTTCATGTCAACAATTCATAGCTACAACATTTATCCGGTAACATATTTTATTATTTTAACGATATTTTATATGTACAATATGATCTGTATGTACCTACCATGCACCTATCTGTGTATATAATTAAGATAATGCCTTGTAACACACATTTTTACATCTGTTTTCTTATCTCGGATTAATTTGCTCGAAGGGGGACGTAGGCAGAGATGTAACGCATCACACTTGTCAACAGTGTTTCTATTCACGGTTTCATAGTATATAAGCCTATCATTTATTTATTTATATACTTCATATACAAGGTAGGTATATAGGCGGAGTTAATTCCAAAAGCATTCACTCCCAGTCATAGCAATAGCAAATATATTATGATTGTACAATGTGTTTTAGGGATTTGAACATGGGGTTATAAACTTCAAGAAAATCGCTACGTATAAGAAGCGTTCACGAAATCCTTGATGCCATGCGGTGGTCCCAGTATTGATATTGTTCTATTGACGACGCAAAGTGTGAATGCCGCTAAAGTTCACCCATGATTGAAACCAATTTATATGCAGAATGCGACGCAGTGGCGATACTTCATTCAATCAATCAATCAATGTGTTTATTGTACTACTGGAACAAAGATTGTATGTAGGGTCAAGTGATTCATATTATGTTGATTTAAGCTTTCAAATTGTCGTCAAGCGTAGAGTACCATAAATAAACAATATAGGTAATTTTGACTCTTAATTGTTCCAATATTTTTTTAGATTATCTCAATTAATTTTTAAGGTTAATAACCAATTAAGTTTGAAATGGTAAATAGTCATGCTTATTAATTTACTATTAATAGCGATTAAATTATATAGTGACTAAAAACATTAAAATTAGCAAATGTATATTGAATAACATAATTAGTGAATTTTGGATGCTAGTCGAATTTTTAATATCTCAAGTTTAAGTATTTGGATATTGGTGATTAAAGACCAATTTTTTTATTTTTTAAAATATCTCTGCAAAAATAAATTCTATACTAACAATATAGGATAATGTCGGACGACCAATGGAGTGTTTGTGAACCGTCTCGCAACGTTTGTCGATACGCTATCAGGGTAACCTAATTCGCATGCATCTGGCCCTATTCGCTAGATAGCCGCCATGAAAATCCGCTCGGTGACAGAAAGTTTATGTGGCAGAATGAGAACTTAATATTTGTATTAGGATATTGATAGTTTTGTTTACATAAGTATTATTGTGTCATATTTTGATTCGCAAGATAGATTTTGAATTCAGATATATTTGTTGAACGATAGTATAACTCATCTAAACTATAAAACATCGTTTAATAAAGCATAAGAGAACACGAAACAGACGTCGCTCTCGCGTTCCGAACATCGGTCGCTTTTATTAGTTTATTTTTTGTGGCAGGTCTTTATGCGGTGGGCTTTGCTTCTTTTTGTCGAGAGCCTTGTACGGGCTGCAGCCTTCGTTAGCGCGTGCAAGGTCATCGGATTGCTCTCATTGGACCCAGGCATTTTTTGTGGACTGAGTGCTGGGCAACCGAAAAAGATTAAACAAAGTTTTGTTACCAGTTTTATCTTAAAGACTGAAAACGGTGTGGTGTGATGTAGCATTCATGCAATTTGTTGTGTTACTGTTTTGACATAGTGTTAGGTCAAAAAGAGCCCTAGTTCTGTTATTATAAAGATGAATTTAATTAGTCAAAAAATAGTTATTTTACTTTCCGTACTTGATCGAGGCAAAAGATTTCTCTTAAACCCGTAAAGGCAATCGCAATATAATTTACACTTACAGTCTGTAACAATTAGCTTACAATGATTTTGTGAATATGACGGTCATAGATTTAGTGACGATGGGGACATGGCGCCGTGTGTACCGGGCCCAATTTACCGTGTATCATGTTATCGTGTATAGTTAAATAAGTGATAATCCCTGATATCACGTCCGGACACTTCAAGGTGATTCACGTACGTGAGTTACATTTCATGGGCCCATTTACTAGCTAAAGGCCATTTGTGGTAATTGATGAACTTTATATATGTTAATTAAGGAAATGTCCGTGAAGTTTATTAACTATTGTAATATTCACATTTTATTAATGTATGTTAATAAGTCGTCTAAAATAATAAAACGCACCCTCTATTAGATAGTAATATTTTTGAAACGAATATATCTTAATATTAAAGGAATAAATTTCATTCACAAAATGTATTATGTGCATACTTCGTATGACGCTTATTATCGCAAAAATATTTCATCCAAGTAACGTCCGCGTAGAATAAATTCAAATTATACAATTCTTTGGAAACAGATATAAATTGTTAAATATACAATCAGTTATGTATTTCATATAATAACTCATCACAATTCCTGTCAGTCTGGTTTAAAATGTACCGTAACAGTATAATAGCTAGCAATTAAACATACAGATTGGCATAAAATATGCGTCAGTCACGGAATGATCAGCCTCCGTGGCGCAGTAGGCGAGTAGCTGGCTGTGAAACGAGGGCCGTGGGTTAGATTCCCACACCGGGACAAATGTTTGTGTGACAGATATTTATGTCCGGGGTCTGGGTGTTGTGAGACCGAAAGTCTCTCGTAGTCCCTGATACCCACGACACAAGACTCGTATCTTAGTGTGGTATCGGGGCTATGTATGTGACTGTTGAGTGTTATTTATTTATTTAATGATGCAAAAATAAATGCGAATGATAAATGTTCGCTCATCGTCACTTATTCTGTTGTATGCGCGTCCACTGCAAGTTCCATTTAAAAAGCTATTTAGCGAGGCGAGCTCGACACGACATAATATTTTCTCCTCAAATGAGCTGAGTTCCCATGCTATTGTCGACAACCCGCCTTTTAAGGAGTCACTCGAGTACAGGCGGATCTCAAACTATATTTTATAGTTAACTTTTTTTCGGTAAGACTGCTAAATGTTTTACGTATTTTAATTAAGAGATTCTTGAAGTAACTGTTTTCGAAAATTGAGCTGGCAATTATACTTAATACGTTAAACATTGAAATATTACTTTTCTCAAATATTATTTTATTACAATCTTCTTTATAACACATTATAACATAATTATTTGAGTTACGTTAGTTTACCTGTACGTTTGTACGATACACTTTTTTTTACCAACAGTTTTTTTGTGTAACAAAGAAATAGTTATTGTTTCGTCTTCTATGTATATTTATAAATAATATTGAAAGACTCCGGCAAATCTTTATGTTTATGTATATACGCACGCCTGTAATCCCTGAAGGGGTAGGCAGAGGTGTAACCACTACACACAGTTTTCGCCTAATTTATTACGGTCCCATAACGTGATAGACAAAATTCCAGGCTCCAATAAAAATAGTATAAGAGAAAAACCCAATATCACTTTACCCGACCCGGGGATCGAACCCGAGACCTTCCCGCACAGCAGTCGTAAAACATGCGCAATTACAACTGCGTTACCGAGGCAGTCTGCAATTTCAATTATAAATATTTGCGTTTGTTTATCATAATTACTAACTATGTTCATACATACAAGGATTAGTCGTGCGTTATCGTCAGAATATATTTGTCTATTTTACGAATCTCAAGATTCCTTTTTTCACTCCATATAACGGAAACCCTATACAATTAAAGAAAATTGTACTGTTACGAAACACGTGTTCTAAATATAAAAATACTAGAATATACAACTTGAACATAGTTACATAACGATTTTCATGCCACCTAGAACTAACTTTACGATGTTGCTGTCGGTGTGCGCGCGCATCGTAAAAATTCACTCTCATCATTTTTCTCCATAGCGCCAAAAGAAGTATAACTTCAAAAATATTTAGTCTCTTTAAAGTCGTTGATATAGAGTTTATATTGTAATTGTAACTAATAATCCGTAACTTTAAATATCGCTTTAATAATGTAGGTACTGATTATAGTATTGGCCATATATGGGTATGTACTTGCTCTTTCATATTCAATTTGAACTTATTATTGTGCAATTCACAAGTGCAATGTCACTTGATATGCAATAATATCGATATTTGGTCCGCATTTTTAACTGACTTCAAAAAAGGAGGAGGTTAACAATTCGTCGGAATCTTTTTTTTAATGTATGTTACCTGATTACTCGAAGACGCCTGGACCGATTCGAGAAATTCTTTTTTTGTTTAAAAGGGTATACTTCCCAGGTGGTCCCATTGGCACCAAGTCAGGATCCGATGTTGGGATCACAGAAAAATCAAGGGAAACCCTCAAATTTTATAGTGACGCATAATTTGTTTTTTATTGAAGTCGGTGTACTTTTTACTTATGAATGAATGCTAATAATAACCACTATATATCCACTTTGTCGTGTTGTAAAATACATTTAGGTTGATACAAAACTTAAAATTTTGTTAATAATTTGCCTATTTTTATAACACGCTTTTATTGTTTGAGATTGAAGATACAAAGATATTTAAAAATAGTAACCGCCTGTACTGTGTTCGTTTCCCGAAGGGCGCGCATTCCCTCTAATTGGACGTCTGCAGTGCCCGTTATGGTGGCGCGGCGCGACACTGACCACTTTCGCTTCACTTTGGTTTATTTTGCAAAACACTGATAATGTACATTTAAATAATGGCTTTTTATCTTTATTTAACAATATATTTTTGCTATAAGGGGCTCGTAGCCCAGCTGATAACATGATTAATTAAGTGAGCTCACTTACAGTGGATAACGTTATCAAGTTTAAAACTGCTGTTTTTGCTGGTGGTGGGATATTCATATCCGCCCAGATAGCGACCACCGTACACAGGGTGTAAAACCCGCCACAGTGGCACACGCAAGTGTGTCGCATTCCGGGATCATCCAGTGTACATCCGGTTTCTATCGGGGGTCTAGAGTTGGGGTACGATGTTTGACCGTTTTGCGGCCTTCTGAGTACTCTGACACTAGACCCTCGACCACTACTTCACCTCCTTGCCCATGGCGTAGTGTGAAGAAGCAGGCCGGCATGATTGTGTTGAGTAGCGGGGGATAGATCGCCTCTCGCTACTCGATACTCTAATTGGACCGCACTGCGCTTACCATCAGGTGCAGTGTGGTCACTTTGCCGTGCCAGAATAAAAAAAAAACTGCCATTCATTTTGTACTTAGCATGTTCTGCGAGGTTTTTTCCAAAATGTTGTAATGTTCGAGACAAATAAACTTACAATGTACATGAAATTTATAAGGTACATGTCACGTGTTCCTCGATACACTGAAATTAAATTAAATAAACGCTGATTGAACAGTAAGGCCACTATATGGGCCTAGTAGACTTCGATTGTGTAAATCATTCCATAGAATTACATGTTATTTCGAAAATACCTACTATTAGTGAAGAAGTATGAAGAATAGAAGCCGTTGCTTCATATGTTGACTCGGGTGTCCAATCCATGTTGCCAACAACGGCCGTGTTGGCAACATGGCAAGATTGGACACCCGAGTCGACATATGAAGCTTCCCGACCGATAAGGAGCGGGTTAAAAGGAAGAGTGCGGGCGACGTGGGCATTGTGTCTTTGTGATTCTTTACTAATAAACATCTTTATGCAGAACATAGTATTCAAAAGTACACCTGAGACTAGTTTGCTACGTTGGTTCTTTGAAATATCGTAATAGGTTTATTTTTATAATACATATATCTATCTAATGTCTATTACAAAAAAATTATACCAAGTCGTCGCCTTTGATTTAATTATAAAAAGACTGAATGAGTATGACGGCTTACGTTTCCTAATCACAAACAGTTGGAAGTATTAAGTCGTTGAATTTGTTATCGATACGTTCAAAAACTAAATTGTAACTTATATTAATTCATTGAGTAAGTTTTGTGAGGTTGAATAATGAATTACTTGTTGAATCACAATTTTAGTGCTGACGTATTTGAATTTGGAACTTTGAATTTAAACAATACTTTATTGTCTATTTTTATCAGAATTTTAATAACCTTAGTTAGTGGATGAAGATATCATATTTTGTAATAGTTAGACTCTCAAAATCATTTTTATAAACAGGCATTTATTTAGTTGCTCTTAAAAGAAGAAAATAGTGATTTAAAGTTGTACGTAGTGAATTAATAAAAAAGTACTTGTGAATACAAATCAAACGGCGCTAAACACGATATGGCTGCTATATTATATTAAGCTATTGAGGAGTTATTTGTTCTGCAGGTGGCAACTGACCATAAATTAATATTTACCGAATTTCAGCCTATTCGGTCTACGAGAACTGATACAAAATTCAGTTACAAATTTTATACAAAACCAAACTACAAACATTGCAAGTTAAATAAATGCATAATAATAATGGCATTATTATTTACTGGCACATAATATGAACATCACTACATAGTTTAAAACAAAGTCGCTGTCGCTGTCTGTCCGTCCCTATGTATGCTTAAATCTTCAAAACTACGCAACGGATTTTGAAGCGCTTTTTTTAATAGATAGAGTGAGGTTTATATGTATGATACATGCATAATATTGATTGATTGTATACCTTTTCTTACAAAAATAACCTCCACGCGGGCGGAGCCGCGAGCAACATCTAGTATATTATAAATAAATAATAATATAAGTACCTAAGTCAAAGCGGCTCCTTTAGATAATCTGAAATTATCCAGTTCAAACACAAAGGCCTGTACATATCGCATCAGCTCGTTTTACACCTAATTAGGCGCGCTTCTCTTTCGAATAGTCCAACTATAGTTACCAACATACAGTACTACAATTAATATTAAGTCTTCAATATGAATTATATATTATGTAAAATGAATAATTCTTATTACTTATTTTGAAGTAAACTTTAGTTTACAAGTTAAAATACGATGTTTGTATTCTAGTTCTAGTGTTTGTTAAAATACTAATAAAAATCTGAATCTTTAGTACATAGTAAAATTTAAAATTGCAAACAGATTATGCTAAGGCATATTAACGTTCACAATAGCTGAACTAGTTATAATTTCATTTACAGTCGTATATTGTGAAGTTTAGACTATAAATATGTATAATTTATTATTTCATTAAAATTTATTAGGAATTAAATATATGTACACTTTTAAAAGTGACGATATTACACATGGCTTGTACCAAATAACTCCCCCTAGTACCGATACTTAACTCTGGTGGATTTGAGCGCCAAAGTTAAACCTAAATATAAATTATGGTACCATAAAATAATATAAAAACAAAACACTTATTATGTAAATACTCCCATATGCGTTGTATAGATTAAACATATTAAAATAATACACAAATAAATAACACAGAATACAATATACAAACTATTTTAGTATATTTTGAAATAAATCACGTATACTGTTTGAGCATGCACTGTGCGGTGGCTTTGTGTTGCCTCCCTTGTTATGGTAAATACTTGGCCTGAAGGCACGGGCTCTCATGTGTTCAATTGCAGTTCCAACAGTCGTTACTCTCAATGGGATTGTTGTTAGGGCGTACCGCATGCTTATTAGGGAACCACTTGTTCCGCACCATAGTCCTTGGTACGTGTAATTTTAAACTGCCTTAAGTAGGAATGAGTATGTAATGGGAAGCCTAAAGTAACACCAATTGTGGAAAAGATGAGGAGTGCTAGGTTAGCTTGGTATGGTCATGTGATGAGGAGGGATGAAAGGCATGTGACAAGACTGGTTGTCAATATGAATGTGGATGGAAGAAAGAGTCGTGGGAGACCATAAAAGAGGTGGATGGATTGCGTGAATGAGGACATGCGCATGAAAGGGGTGAATGCAGATTTGACGCATGATGGGGCTGCGTGGAGGGTACAAACCGTTTGTGCCGACCCCACTTAGTGTGGGATAAGGGCAGGTAGATGAAGTAGGAATCAAGTTGTAGATGGTTTTTCCATAGTATATATGTTTAAGATTTAATATAGTATTATGTTAAGCTTACAACACGCTACGTCAGTTTTACTCAAGGAATAGATGAAGAAGGTTGAAAGGCTAATATGTGTGGAACAAGTTTGCCACGAGATGAAAGTATGGACGCTAGCATTTATTGAGTTGAGTTTCTATTTCAATTTAAATTACATATGATATGCCCATTAGAACCAATATAGCAGAAGCCTAGTTGGTTAAGGTACGCACTGTCAAGATGAAAGCCGTATGTTGGAAACTAGCCCAAATGGCATACACCTCTGACTTTTCTAACGTGTATAATATCCATTGTTAATTATCGCTTATTTTAACGGTGAAGGAAAACATCTTGAGGAAACCTGCATACCTCTAAATTTTCTCACGAATTTAGCCTTACTTATAAGTTTCTAATCACCGACATTTTATACAACAACAACATTAATTTATACAACGACAACCTGTATATATCCGTATAAACGACAGTCGCGTATGAGTGTGTTCACTTGAAATAAAGTGAAATTGCAGAATATCTAATGGAGTAAGACGTTTGTGCTAGTGCAAGCAGTAGCATCATTTTCTTATAAGTGTGTGTCGTTTATTCCAGTGGGTAACACGGGTATCAGTTTTTATTACGAAGTGCAATAATGAAACAAGAGTGTACTGGTGACATTTGACCTAATGTAAATCAGTAATAATACCCTTTCCAACCAGATGGTTGGAAAGGGTTGGTTATATAGATATATGTAATATGTGGTTACTACAGAATATGTTCTTAGTAAGGTTTTTGTCGTCAACAAAGTTTGTTAGTTGGTAGCTATTTTTTGGTTTAACATAAATATAAGTAGTTGTTTATAGCAGATATGCTTGAGAGTACAGTACTTAAAGAGCTGGTATAGCTTATTACTTACAATTTCTTCCTTATGCTATGTACGATTCCAAAATACGTTAATACTGATGTTTAAAAGATGACGTACTTTTGCTCTGGAAAATCTTAATTTAATTATATTTAATGTTCCTTTATCGTTTAATCCGTTTAGCATCATCTTGTTTAATCTACAAACAAATTTTGTATAGAAGGTTGGTTAGTAAGCACAGGTGACATCATGAGAAATCTGTCGTCATCGGTAACTTAATGAATGCGGAAATATACAGGATTGTTGATGTGTAATAGTAACAAGTAAAATAGCGCTCATTACATAGAAATATAATTAACAGCATGACGACTGCTAGAAATTGTTAATTCATTAGAAGCTTATTTATTAATTATTATTATTTAATTTAGTATCGATTCTTGCACCAAGAGAAATGTTTGTGTGATAGACAGATATTTGTTTCGGGTCTGGGTGTTGTGGGACCGTAGTCCCTCGTACTTCTTGGTACACACGGTACAGGTTTAACCTAGTGTGTGTGTGTCTGATGAAAAGTTGTGGAAAATGTGAAAATGTGGCTTATTATATCTTGGTGTACTTATAACACGTCACTTCTGGGTTTCCATATATATCTTAACAGTAAAAATTTGACATTGTTCCCATACATGTGTGGATGTATAGATTGACTATGTGAAAATGAGAATGAATCTAGATATTAATCAAGTATAAGATATCGACGGTCCCCACGTAAACTATCGAAATTGTTTTTTTTTAAATGTAGAAGAATATTGAAGTTGCCACTTTCTATGTTTTAATGCGTTTACTTTACGAACTATCAATTCTGTTCGATTGAAAAACATTTGAAGGTATAAAAATTGGTTCAATATTATTTATTATATGGAATAATAAATCTTTATCTCTACTTGCCATTAGTGCAATAAAACGAAAAATTTTTTTTTTCAATTTCGATAGTTTACGTGGGCACCATCGATATCTTGTACCCAACACTAATATTACTAGTATTATAGTTACAACATCTAAGAAAATAGAATCTGTTGTACTTTAAAACATAATGTAATCAAAGTCTGCTTTCTGGTATAATATGTTCACGAGAATATTACACATTAAAATAAATCATACACACATCAGTTTCCCCCTTCCCTTCCCTAATCCCTATTCCTGTCCTTTTAAGGCCGACAGCGCATACATGACACTTTTGGTATTGTGGATGTTCATGGGCGGTGGAGATCACTTAACATCAGGTGACCCACTAGTTCGTTTGTCGGACTATGCTATAAAAAAAGTTTCTTTTCGTGACGACATACATTTAAGTCCGCGCCGTGATCACGATAGCTTTAAAGTCTACGAAACGTCGGAAATAAAGAGAATAAACCGTGTAAATAAAAAGTATAATAAACCGTGGTAAAATCCGTAAAATTACTATTATTGAAATAACTATCGATCTAAACGAATAGTAACTATCTAATAAAATGGTTTTATTTGATAAAACTGCTTTGAGAATAATTCTTAAAACAAGTAAACTTGCAACGCAAACACCACAGCAAAATACCTGATCTAAGGAGCAAAAACAAGAAAAACTGGAACCCTGCGGTGTTACTAATTGAAGAGATGCATTTTTAAGTCCTTAACGTAACAAACCTGTGCATTACTTCTCGGAATCCTTTCAATAATGAAAGCCATCTCATTGAACTAAGTGGGGCTGGACAATGTGACCTCAGGTAAAATCTTAACAAGAGGATATCACATAGTGTAAAATCGTCACGTTCGAAGTGTCCATTTAAACATTGTAAAGGCAATATATTGTATTTAGTACAGAAAATAACTTTTGAAATAGCTACGTGTTTATGGAAATACGTTTGATTACTGGTTTTGTATTCGAGGTTACTGTAGTTACTTTAAAGGATTGATTTTCTGTCTAGTTATTTATGTGGTACAAAGCTTAGATATCTAATATAATATACATATACACTCACGCCTGTCATCCCCGAAGGGGTAGGTAGAGGTGTAACCAGTACACCCGCTTTCCGCAGAATTTCGGTCTCATCATGTGATAGGGGGCGAGCCTATCGCCATACCGGGCACAGGTTTCAGACTCCAGGCTAATATTGAGAATTTCTAGATAGAAAAACCCAATATCACTTTACCAGACCCGGGGATCGAACCCGAGACCTCAGCACAACAGTCGTAACACATGCACATTATAACATGTGCGATATAATGACATTTCTATAGTAATTAAATGTCTATTTTTTATGTATTTGCAACAGAAAGGTGTTCTATACATGTGCCTAGGTCAAAGTAAAGTATACAGAAGGATTTTGTTATATTAGTTATTTTTATAATACTTCGGGATATGTGTTAAGATGAATAATTTTAATTGAAATTTGAAGCCATTAAAAATATTACCAACGCACAATTAACTTAACAATTTCTTAACCGACTATAGCCACTAACTGATAGATGAGAATTTTAGGTACAAAGTAAACAAAAGATCAACTTAAAAAGACTAGCAGCAATCACGGGCTTTAGAAAGGTCAAGCCTTAATGGATGTCTCGGTATTGTAACGATGATAAGTCGAACCTTAAAAGGTCACTCGATAGACGTACGCGTCCAATTACCCATAACGATTGTCGTTAAATGGTGAAGCCATGGCACCTGTCAACAACTTATAATTGGTTGTTGGATTGTTTTTTTGTTAAATGCGCGTTAAAGCATCAGACAGCGTTCTGATTTAGATTCTGTCATCATTACGGAATTGTGGGAAATGAAGTTAGAGCAGTCGTTATTATGAATTGATAACATTTAGGAAGTATCCACACGGTGTACAAATATTATAAATTAATTACTTAGATTTATATTTGATTACACTTCATATAATTTGGACTAAGGCCTAACTCCACTTATTAGTAGAGTATCAATAGTATTTGTATAATAGAGAAGGACAATGTACATATAAAAATGAATATAACATATTATTTGGTAATAATGGAAAGAAATGTTATAGTTACTATTACCTCATATTTAGTAAGTTCTAAAGATTCTAGAGTAAAGTCGAAAAGAAAAAAATTAAACGCAAAAAAAATCATTCATGTCCCAATTAATAAACTATGTTTCGTAAAAAACTCAAGAGCATTGCACTTTGATCCAAAACACAATAACTATGAAATTGTAAATAAAATATAATTAAATAGACCTCGCGTTTCTCGGATTTATTGAGTCATTATGACACCATTGGATCGTCATCACTCATCGTATGACTCAGCGAAGTCATCGAGAACGTTAAAAACAGATGAATAAATACCAGATGAATCCCTGTTTCCTGTATCACCGCGCGGATAACGAGCGTCACGCCTGTAACGCAAACACTCGTATCAAATATTAAAGATAAAGATATCGCTTATCTATTACACGTTGCTCTGATTCAGATTGCGTTACTATTGAATTAATTTAAAGAAATATTTTTTGTATATTGTTTTTTTTATTTATTTTCACAGTTTGTGTTAAAGGTCTAAGCTTAAATGTATAATGAAGTCTACCTTTAATATAATGAAGAATTTTAGAACGCCTGGAGCAATATACCAATTTTTTAAGCAATAGTCCGAAACTCGTACAAGATTTTTGAAGTAATAACTTCTTTAAGCTCGTCGGGCACTTTTGGGATGAGAAAAAAGCACTGAACTCGCGTGACCTTGACGCTTTACGATTATTTTACTTTTGACGTAAGCAGGCCTATGAAAATATATAATTATCGTCAAGTAATCATAAACAAAAAAACTCTACTTCGTGGACGCTGTTCAAAAAAAGAACACAGGAATTCCAAAGATTTCAGATTTTACCTTTTAACTTTATCCAATGATATTATTGGAAATGGTGGTACCGCAGCTATAGACTGCTCGATCTGAAATCATGGAGCAAAAGTAAATCGTAGTTTTATTTATAGTTAGATAATCAAATACCAGTTCATTGCGCTGTCCGGCTGTCACGTAATCGTGATCAACAGGAATTTGGATATTTATACAAATTTATATTTTTAATGTAACAAAATAATGCAAATCCATGAAATTGTTATCTAACAATTCCATTGATTGTTAGATAGCCACTGCATTATATTTTTCAACTATATGTAGATACATAGAATTGAATAATATGTAGATACATTAAAACCTTGAATATTTTCATATGGGAGAAAAATACGGGCTTTTGTGCCAAGCAAGAAAGGGGATATTTGATTTTGGGAAGAAGGTGAGACATACAACTTTTAGCGGGTAAGATTTGTTGACAGAATTTTTCTAATAGAAATAATATCATTCCGCAGATTTTATATTATTCTTATAGTTAATATATATAAACTAAAATGCCGTTAGCTAAACGAATGTATATTAAGCTAATATTGCAGTCACTCCGCGGTTTCCTTACATAATTGTGCTATCCATATGCGTGTAATAGTACCGCGACCGCAAGTCAATGCGGGGCTCTTGTGCTGTCTGTACGCTAAATACAAGTGTACAGAGCAAACAGCTCGAGTGGTAGCTGAACTGGTTAATGTATCAGCAACACAGGAGTTGCATTACGTCAATATATTTTTTTTTTTATCCTGGCACGGCAAAGTGACCGCACTGTACCTGATGGTAAGCGCAGTGCGGTCCAAATAGAGTACTGAGTAGCGAGAGACGATCTATCCCCGCTACTCAACACACTCATGCCGGCCTGCTTCTTCACACTACGCCATGGGCAAGAAGGTGAAGAAGGGGTCGAGGGTCTAGTGTCAGAGTACTAAGAAGGCCGTAAAATGGCCATTGTACCCCAAATCCAGACCCCGACAAAAACCGGATGTACACTGGCGGATCCCGGAACGCGACACACTGGCGTGTGCCACTATATTGGTATTTACCTTTAATTAGCAGCCGGCATTCATTAAATTGCATCCAATTTAATAAACTAATTGCATGCCGTTTTTGGTTCAGACGCTTTTGCGTGGATAATAATGTATAACTAATGAGCTGATTTATATCAGTAAATCTTAATAATTAATAATTAAGAAATTTTTTATTTAGGTTTTATTTATTTATATTTGTTTCCAATAATAAATTTCCATATAGGTGTTTTCACCTTTATGGAAATTGATGAATAAATAATTTGCAGCGACTGTATGCTCGCTACTAGTTTTTAAGAGCTCATGTTAAACTTCTACCTCAATTAAAATAAAAACTGTTGGATGTGATTACACACTTATTTCTATTTAAATACTTATTCACCACTAAAACTGTAATATTATCCACTTATCTTGAACTATTATTAATGTCTTATAGTATTATCTATGGATGTTTACAAGATAATTTATCAGCGTAATTTTGCCATTCTACTAATAAAACCATTTAGTGTTACCCGTTGCAATCGCTAGTGCTTTTAGAGTTGACATTATAGCTTGGTCACATTATACAGCTGTACAGTTATATTGCTAACGGGTTTCATCGCGAAATGAACACATGGGTACAGAGAGATCATCTTATAGACCGGATTCATTAAGTCCACATATAAAAACTTTATTCATTGCCTTTTCCTTGAAGACATTGGTTATAAATTCTTTATGAATGCGTGATAATTAACCTTCACAGTTAATAATGCGTCGTTAATCTCACCTATCATTGAGTTTTATGAAATTCTCGTCTCTTTAAGAAAAATACTTGGTAGTAAATAGATTACATAATTAAAATACTAGTATTAAACTTGTCCCACTGTTGGGCACGGGCCGACTCCACTACAAATAAGAGGGGTTAGGCCTTAGTCCACCACGCTGGCCTAAGGCAGGTTGGTAGACTTCACACGTCTTTAAAATTGTTATAAGAATTCTCAGGTATGGAGGTTTTCTCACAATGTTTTCCAGAACATATTACATATCTTAAACATAATATTTACAAATCATCGAAAAAAACAGAATGTATAAAATATATAATAAATGAAAAGAAAAAGTACACCAAAAATATGTTAAAACTAAAGCGATACAAAGCTCATGTATGTTTTATAAAATATATGTGAAAGGAATCAATCAGTCTGTCAAGCGCATCTGATGCGTTCGGGGTCGTCCATTAAATGCAAGAGAGGGGCGACTACTTTTTCACTTCCATTGACTGTTCCATCCAGGGCGCGCCGTTAGTCGGCTAGGCAACTTGTTTTTAACTTTTTACCACATTTGTCCGACGTTATGCATTTTACGTAACTGTGCTTCTAATGGTTCTGAGTTTTTCCTGTCTGTACCGAGAGCCTGTGTGTATTGATCACATCAGATGTGAAACGAACAAAATGAGTTTACTGATGATTATTCCACCAATTGCCGGGATATTTTTCAGGTTCATTCGTTCAATGGACGGCAATGTTTATTTCAGTTACATAGATGCTTTAAAAGTTCAGAAAAGCTTTTTAGCCGGCAATCTTGTCAGGTTTTGCGGTTCAAATATTTTGTTTCTAATTTTTTTTTGCTGACGTGTATTTTTGTTCTCCACACTCATTCGGTTTTTATTCAAATTATGCTGACATTAGCTTGAGCCAACATATTGATACATCCGTTTAAAATTTAAATACTCCTATACAACTTATTGTAAATATTTATAATTTATACAGAAACGAAATGCTTTGTGACTGGATACATTCCCAATATAGACATCCAATTTAATAATAGCGTGCTACTTGAACGAGTGCGATAAAGTAGAGCAAGATTTGCGTATTACAAACTTCGTGCTACGACGATAAATCTTTCTATTTTCGTTCTGAAATCTGACCATTTTAATCTTGTTGGTATAATATTATAGTGCGTGTTTCAAGGTTACAAGTTACGACCGCAAGATTATCATGCAATAGAGTGTCTAGTTATTCATAATGATGCGTGCATGATGTCACTTTACGAGCTTAGACTTAATGAAACAATAAAATATAGAAAGAGGAAAGTGACCGTTTCATTTATATATTTACGAAGGCATACTTTTGCCGCGTTTGATAACGGAAATTACAGGTACTTAAGCGTATTATAAAATTAGGAACGGAAAAAACATGCACGGTAATGCTGTGCTTTATAGTGTAAATACTGTCATCTTAATAATAATCTACATTTATTTTCGGCAGAAATTACCAATTTAATTTTTCATAGATTTTTCTTTGTTTTCAATTTTAAATTTTTCATGGGTTTTTTTACATTACAAGTGGTACAGTGACTATATTGTTGGCGTTGTCCGACATAAGGTTCACCTAAAAACAAGCGTGCTTTCCTTCCCTTATGGCTGCGTATGTGAACCGTACGTTGTCTATGATGGCTGGCGACGGACCGCACAACGTTGCACAACATGTCTAACGTTGACTCACCGCTGCAGATATTTGGGGAAATAATTGTGGTATTTATATCATTAAAATATTGCTCGATTAAGACCCGTTCCTAATTTTATTATATGTATTCAAATCGCGAGAGTCTAAAAACATTTACTTAAGCTTATTTAATATGTAATTGTTCATCAAGAATATTTATATATTAATAATAGGGTTAATAGTGTTGCGATTTTTGATTTGATAAAATAGACAAAACAATTAACATTTTGTGAACTTTTTGATTATGGATGAATGTTATTTAATATGTCACATTATTTAATTTGTCCTACATTGATGATAAATTTCACAAATGTCCACAATATTGGTGATTTGTGTAGATATACTAAAAATAACAAACAAACCAACGACAAATATATAACACATGCATGTCTTTAAATGGTTTTAACAACACCAGAACAGGCTTTGTGGATGCCATTCGCGGTTTTAATTGTCAATAACGTTTCCGCAGTGCATTGTCAAGTTATATTTGGATGTTGTTTCAAGCACAAATAACTAAAGGACAATTCTCAGAAAGCTTGTGGTTTATCAGAGATAAAAATGACCTCACACGGCAAGATTCATTCAAAACAGTAAGCTCATTTGTTGTTCGTAGCTTAAATGACTTACGTTTGAAGAATGTAGTTATATAGAAACTTTATATTAGTTCATATGAAATACATAATATATAACTAATTTAGAAATTTACAGATTTTAATACAAATGTATTTTTAACCGACTTCAAAAAAAGGAGGAGGTTAACAATTCGTCGGATTTTTTTTATGTATGTTACCCGATTAGTCGAAGACGCCTGGACCGATTCGAGAAATTCTTTTTTTGTTTAAAAGGATATACTTCCCAGGTGGTCGCATTGACGCCAAGTCAGGATCTGATGATGGGATCTCAGAAAAATCAAGAGCAACCCTCAAATTTTATAGTGACGCATAATTTGTTTTTCATTGAAGTCGGTGTACTTTTTATGAATAAATTTTTTTTATTAAAATTTATTCATCATAAATATTTACTTAAATTTATTATCTATCTATAGGCATGTTCTAACTGCTTTATCAACGCCCTGCTAAAGTCCTTCGATATTTTGACAGCATATTTATATAATACCATAGATAACCATATTTTCTGATATTCACGTCTGATGATTGATGTGGTCATCCTAAATATCAAGCCAGAAATCCATAATCACATCCTTTAGGAAAATAATGTATGTCGTAACTCTACTAAAAGTTTAATCTTATACGAGTCTTAGACCGGAGCGTAATACATCAAACTATATTTACGTCCTAATAATCAATTACTTTAAAAATATTAAAGAGTACTCTTCCGTTCTATTTAAAGTATGAGTGTCGGATGTGATGTTTGTCCTAATCTCGAATTTGTGGCTGATTCAGCGTACATTGAACTCTTTGAAGCTGCCATATAACCAGTATACTGTAGATCTGTTCATAAGGATGATTTTATTTGTGTGCATAAATATATCTGCATAATACATTTCAATTAACTTGCGTGTCAAGTTGGCGCAAACTGCATTTGAATATCGACCTCACGACGGCGCTTCCGCAAAACCTAGCCGACAACTTGCATTATATTATATTCTACATATAGGTACCAACTTATTATTCATTAAATATATTATAGATGAGCTATAAATCAATTAAGTTTTAGTACTTGTACGTGGTAGTGTCATGAATACGGAGACTGAAATAAAGTTACAAATATACGATTCCTTGTAAATTGTGGGTACCGTCAGTTACTTTATTCTCATGTGGGTAGTTTGCATTGTTTATAAGGTGGTCTTGGAGTATGAGAAAATGTGTAATGGATTTTTTGGAATGGCAGTTCAGGGGATTCCACGAGTAGATATAGTGGAGAATTATCTTCATTTGAAATTAGATATCATAATGTTGAAATTATTTCCTACAAAAGTTATCATATTGTATGTTCCTCACGTCTATGACATTTTGTAAATAGATCGCGCATTTTGGGTATAGAGCTAGCCACATTTCTTGAGATGCATTAATGTTTTTGTAACAGTAACAACTAGTAAATAATTCTTTATTACATTAGAGATGCATTGATGTTTTTGTAACATTAATAATTAGTAATTAATTCTTTATTACATTTGAGATGCATTGATGTTTTCGTAACATTAACAATTAGTAATTGATTCTTTTTTACAATAAATAACAATGTAGAGCTTCGCACTGCTTAGCATAATATCTCTATCGTAATACAGATTAATGGTAGAGATTAAGCGAATAAATATAAAAGAGGTGTTAACGCAAAGGGCAGGTGTGTCGCGACGCCGCGCGACCCATCTTGGCGCACTAGCAATCTATCGGTTGCCCTGAACGGAATTCGCGTGGGTGACGCCAACCCGTTTGACGCCCGTGCCGTTTTTCTCTCTATTAATCTTGTTCCGAAGAAATTGAAGAAGAGGACGTTTGAATACAGTTTGACGTTATTTTAATGAGATATAAACATTTATGTGATTCTTAGAAAATGAATCATATAAAGTTTTGTTGTGTGAGTTTTCATAGTTATATACAGAAGTACATTTGTTTTAAGTAAAAGGGGGCAAAGTGTGGTATATTTACGGCTGGCTATAAACTACTGTCAGAGGAATCTATACTAATATTGTAAAGAGGAAATAGTAAGTATGTTTGTAACGAATTGGCTCAAAAAGTACTAGACCGATTTTAAAAATTCTTTCACCATTTGAATGCTACATTATCACTGATTAATATAGGCTATTTTAATTGCAAGAAAAAATAAGGATCCCTACTAAAACTACAATATGCTCCCGAAAATAACATCCACGCGGGTGGAGCCGCGAGCAGCTAGTTATAAATAAGTTGAACAGCTTAAATAACCTTTATAAAAAATATGAGTACTTACTCATTTCGGCTATATTATATATACATTCATAAAACTACAAAAATAAAGTGTGTATTTTATTTACAATTATCTCGTATTTAGCGATAAGGTAATAACATATAATATGTTCAATGTATAATACTATAATACTAGCCCTGTATTAAACATTGTCCCACTGCTGGGCACGGGCCTCCTCTACTAGTGAGAGGGGTTAGGCCTTAGTCCACCACGCTTGCCTAATGCGGGTTGGTAGACTTCACATACCTTTGAAATTCGTATAAGAATTCTCAGATATGCAGGTTTCCTCACGATGTTTTCCTTCGCCGTTAAGCAAGCGATAATTAACATTTAATACACACATAACTTAAGAAAAGTCAGAGGTGTATGCCACTTGGGTTTCGAACATACGACTTTCGTCTTGACAGTCCGTACCGCAACCAACTAGGCTATCGCTGCTATATAATAATATGCATGTTCAATGTAATAAAGTGTAAAACGAGAATTATCTTATTATCCGCCTTCTCTCGTCCCACGGGATTGTAAAACAGTGTTATTTTAAGACTTGCCTCTATAAATGCAAATACAATGTTATATCTATACTCTAGTTTTGCATGACTCATGGTGCAGCGAATTAAATCCAGCTGACCTGAAAACAAACAAGCTTTGCTAATTTTAAGTAATCCACATTTTTTTAATTATATTTATGGTCGTAACCGTCACACGAACAAGTGGGTCACCTCGTGGTGAGTAATGTCCACCACTCATTATTCAAAATACCAGAATATTTATGGATGTATGGCAACATTGTTCTTGGTTGACCTTGGACAGGAATGGGAAACGGAGAGATATGATTTCGGCATTTAGATCTCACTAACTGTATGAAATAAATAATTAAAATAAATAAATAAAAATCTTTATTCATCCTGTAGGCATATAAAATACACTTATGACAGGTCCAAATACAAATGGAAATTCTCCATACGGAATGAGTAATTATGGTTAGTGGCGTAGGAACTTGGAATCTACCATCAAGGGCTGGTAGGCAGGGATACAACGTCGAGGATAGGACTGGAAAAGGAGAAAAGAGGATGACCGGAAAATGAAAGGAATCATGATCGTCGGTAAAGGAAGTGACGGGAGATGATGATCAGGAGAAAGACAGGAATGGGACGGGAGATGTTGAAAGGAAACAGGACGGATTTGGAATGAATGTAAACCCTAGTCTAGCTAACCTACTAAATGCAACCATCACTGTTTTTCGTGGGTCAGTGGTACGATCCAGGTGCAGTTGACCAACACATTTTGTGGACAAAAACACGGACAAAACTCTTTAATATACAATACCTTCTAAATTAAAAAGAAAATACGAGACGGTTTTTTTCTGCAATCTTTATAGTTTCTTTATTTCTTCATAGATATAGGATAAGGCGCTCTATATCATTATGTTTTTAGTAACCTAAATAATTTTTATATTGCGATAAAAATGTGTGACGATAATTCAGTTCTCGGAACCCACAATGATCTAAGTTTAAACATTACTTTATATTTCTTGTACCAATGTTTTCTTGTTCGAAGTGACGTGGTAAAAATAACAATCCCATGAAACAGAAGACTAATGGAATGTCAATTAATAATAAAAATAAATGTATAACGATTTTACATTCATTTCAATCTTTCATGAAAAATCTTTTACATTTTTACACACATTTTAGACACTCCATTCACACTTTCTCAGTATTAGCCCGGAGTCTGGAGCCTGTGCCCGGTATGGCGATAGGCTCGCCTCCTATCACATTATGGAACCGAAATTCGTCGAAAAGTGGGTGTACTGGTTACATAGTTGGCCTACCCCTTCGGGATTACTGGCGTCAGAGTATATGTAATGTATGTATTTACAATCTTTCCACTTCATATTGCGAATTCCATTTACTGACTGTAACGTATGCATGCATATATTTACCGTAAATGGATGAGTACATATGCTCGGTGATTAAATGCCCTTAGCAAAAAGTGAAATTGCTCGTGCATCCAACTATGGTGCATTTTAAGATTCGCCAGTGGCAATATTAATCGATTGTCGAATCAGTACTTACAGGCTCTTATCGGATAATTAATCATGTACTTATACGGTGACATGGTCACTTTACCGTCGATAAAGCTGAGATAGCATTTTAATATATCCGAACAGTACCATATTTCGTGAAAATGCTATATAACATTTATTACTATACAAACTTATTTTTTTTATTTATACTAGCCCTGTATTAAACATTGTCCCACTGCTGGGCACGGGCCTACTCTACTAATGAGAGGGGTTAGGCCTTAGTCCACCATGCTGGCCTAATGCGGGTTGGTAGACTTCACATACCTTTCAATTTCTTATGAGAACTCTCAGGTATGCAGGTTTCCTCACGACGTTTTCGTTCAACGTTAAAGCAAGCGATATTTAACATTTAATACACATATAAATATAGAAAAATCAGGTGTATGCCTTTTGGGTTTCGAACATACGACTTTTCTTAACAGTCCGTATCGCAACCGTATAGGCTATTACTGCTTTATAAACAACTACAAACTAAAGGCGTAAAAATCACATACAATTGTGGCGTTCATGTTGTACATAATAATTAAATAAATATTTATTTTGCAATAAAGTATATTGTATTACATTGTAGTAGAATAACATTTGGACGCGAATATTTTAAACTCGGCTTAGGTAAAGTTTGTGGCGTAATAAAATGTTATCGTAGCATTAAAATGGATTCGTCAATAGTTGTTCCCAATCTTATAAGTAAGTTATTAACAATCATATTTAAATTCAATTATAGGATTTTAATTATGTATTTCGTAATTGACTGGGTCTCAGAAATAATGAGATAAATACATTATGGTTAAAACTAAACGAAAGTAAAATACGTTTTTTGTTTATAAAATGTGACAAACACAAATTGTGTCTTTGGAATAGCAATTTTTTTTATAAGTTATGTGCCATATTATGATAGGAAACATGTCAGCAACCAGACAATTGATCACATCTTTATTGTGAAAATATGATCGAAAATACCTTCTTAATTCGTCGTGGGCGGTGAATTGGCTGATTTATGAATCTGTTCTCTACTTCCCGGGAGTTCCCGATTCTAAATTCTCGAGATGAGACACTTTAAATTTATCAGAACTGCTAACCGGGAAATACCTAGTTAGTACGTATAATTGATACCTACCTAAATTAAATGTAATCTTATTAATAAGAAAGGACGATGAAATGAATTACATTTAAACCAAATCAACTTTTGCTGATTTAATATGTATATAGATTTTATTTATATAATTTTATTTAGATTATATTCGATTAATATATGTAACCACCTATATTAATATCCGTAGGTAGGATATTCATATCCGCTCGGATAGCGACCACCGTACACAGAGTGTAAAACCCGCCATAATGGCACACGCAAGTCTGTCGCGTTCCGGGATCAGCCAGTGTACATCCGGTTTTTGTCGGGGGTCTAGAGTTTGGGTATAATGTTTGGCCGTTTTGCAGCCTTCTGAGTAGTCTGGCACTAGACAGCTTCTTCACCTTCTTGCCCATGGCGTAGTGTGAAGAATCATGCCGGCATGATGTTGAGTAGCGAGGGAGAGATTGTTTCTACTCGATCACGCACTGCGCTCACCATCAGGTGCAGTGTGGTCACATTGCCGTGCCCGAATAAAAAAATGAATGATGCCGGTAAAATAAAGGTAAACAATGTATGGAACATTTTAACTTATTTTTGTATTGTTCGTCAATAAACACATGTGTATAAGTAACTAGAGTCATCCAGTTAAATATTAATTACCGGCTCGTAATGCGTGTTTCGAGACAATTTTATTTCAAGAAATAATTGAGTTTGTACGTAAATACACAACGGAATATTTGATGTCGATAAATGTAATGTTTCAGTGAAATTATTTAAATAGTAGTTTAATTATGGCTTAACATGCTTATTGTGTTGTGCTGTAAATTGCTATTAAAGTTTAATATCATAATTTATTAAAGTTTAATATCATAATTTATTAAAGTTTAAAATCATAATTTATTAAAGTTTAATATCATAATTAATATTATTTAAGTACATCTACCAACCAACCAACGTAAAGTGACAGTTTACTGTCGCGTTTCGTATGGTAAGTGAGATATCCGGAGGCCCAGATTCCCCTTTCCCTTCCCTAATCCCTATTCCCGTCCTTTAAGGCCGACAGCGCATACATGACACTTTCGGTATTGTGGATGTTCATGGGCGGTGGAGATCACTTAACATCAGGTGACCCACTGGCTCGTCTGTCGGACTATACTATAAAAAAAAATACTGTGTAAAATTTATAATTCTTTTTATAAGTTTTTATTTTGAGAATCGTGCACAGAAATTATGTAAAGATGTAAGCAAACCAATGGCAATATAGCCTATTGAAAATAACATAATTTGCACGTTTTCACATAATATATAAACATATGCAGTAGCTTCGTTGTCTGCTATGGACTTCAGAATATTTTTTAATTACACCTCTTCTAATGATGCTCACAAAATTCAGTGTATAGTGTTCTGAAAACGGTTGAGCTCGACATAGAATTGCAATACTGCGTTAGAAATTATCGCAATTGATTTGTTTGCCTTGGATCAACATAGTCGACATTTTGAAATTAAAATTAGAACACAATATTGGTATCACCGTTACAATATATAATCAAAGTAACCTACCATATTTTATTTGCAGTACACACCTAAAAATATTATTTTTTAATACATTATTTGGATACTTGAGGAAAATATTATCAAAACTAAAAGATAAGGAACAGTAAGCGTCAAGTTCTTAAAAATAAAATCCCCTACGGCAATAAAACTTCAAGAATATGGAGTCAATGACCGACTTAATCACTTAAAAACTGCAACGTTGCAAATATTGCTAATGGTTGTGAAATAAAAAAGATTTTGGACTGATTAAGTGACTGAACATTTTATACTACTCAGCTTTAATATTGAGTATTGGTCACATCAAAGAACAGCACGTGTCAATCACCATGGACATTAAACTGAAATAAATAATAATAATAATAAATAACACCCAACAGTCACACACATAGCCCCGATCCCACACTAAGATACGAGTCTTGTGTCGTTAATATATTTTGCGGACTGGTCTTGTATTGACCTAAAGTGTAACAAACACCACATCCACTGTTCACCACAATATATTTTTTGGCTTCTTGTTTAGGTATATAAAGTTGGATAAAATAATATATTGTTGGAAATACATCCATTAATCTTAATAATAAAATGTCAAGAATTTGATTGTGTCTTACTTTAAGAATGCTATATAAAAAACGCAAGCTATTTAAATTCGAAGAAACGCTAAACTTCTGGAGATTGGAGATAGAAAATAATATTCTGTTATTAAATAAGTACCATAATTCAATGGAAATTACAAATCTATATATTATTTCTAAGATATTGTTATCATATTTTTATTACATATCAGTAAATTGGAATAAAACCAAACTAAACTTACAATTTTCCTATAAATTATATTTCAATAAAGGCGATTGTATCATAGTGAACATTAAAATCTTTGAACTGCTTATCTCAAAGACATAGTAGCAAGCAACCCTTAAGACAACAAAACAACTTCAAAGTACAACATAATTTCTCTTCAAGGAATGTTTAATCCTTTTGAGGGAAACGAAAGGCGTTCCTGTTACAAAGAACTTGTTGTTTTGTTTTTTGTGTTTTTTTGACTGTCTGTTAACGTTATTTCTGATCTCGTGGCCCCGTGCTTAACACGATTTCATTGTTCCCCTCACGGACGCGAATGCCTCTAATTTACTACGGTTACGGCCAAGGACTAAGCTATTTCTGTTTAACAATTCGTTCGGACAGATTTCTTACAACATGGCGCCTAAATATCGTTGTAATTCACTCTTAAAGGCTATTAATAAAGTAATTTAAAGCTATCGCTTAGTAGCGTCTTATGCGTTTAATTTAGATAAGAAGATTTATTACGGGTAACGCACTCATCTCATTCATATATTACACTGCTCAAATGTTTATATCGTTTCATTTGATTAATTATTATGTTCTACTATATAATGAATATGATCGCTTAGCTTCTTTTGTTTGTCGTTGGAATTAATGACTTGTAAAAGGTCTTTGTATTTCCACAAATATTTTTGAAAGTATCAAACAAAGCATTAAATCAAATGGACAATGAATCCCTAGATTGAATTCGCCCCAGTCATGTCCGTTTGAATGACTGGCATCAAGTGCCATCTAAAGCTTTTCGGGGTGGCCACGTCAGCTGTCCACCAATGTCAGCAAGTAATCGAATGCGTTTTAATTACCCGCTTTTATTTCTTTTCTAGCTTTTATCTCTTTTTATTCTTTTATAGGGGATTTATGGAACTTATTCCAAAGCTCGACACGTATTGTTCCTAAGCAATTGTGTGATGTTAGATGGTGGACTCGTTCATAGACTAACAGCGATTGATAACCCTAATTTAAAAATCTATAACTTATATTCTACAATTACTAAGAATAAAATATTGTAATAGTAGTAAGTACGCTCCAGCGCTGGTCTAGGATGTATCACTAGGATATTTTTTGATGAGGCGATCTTCTCTTGCAAATATTATTTATATAAGTAATTAATCCAATAGAATACTTTATTTACGCAGAAGACATGGTATTTGCTGCATATTTGTATGCGACTGTAAAATATTGCCACCGCAGTTTGCTTCAGCAAATCACCTTCCAGTGTTTACTGGTGTATATTCAGTTAGTTTAGATCGAAATAATCCTGCCGATCGTCGAGTCAAGGAACGCTTTCGTCGGTAATTGCATTTGGACTGTAATGGTACGAGGTGCACTGTTATTAGTTTCTCCTCTGCCAGGATAAAAAAATTAATCGATTCTAACAAATGTTTCAAATAATTATAAACTTCAAAAATATTGTTAACTTGATGTAATATTGTTTCTTTGTTCTAGGTAAGTGGTGATATGTTAAATTTCGATGAACATCAATGATATGCATCGTTGAGTTTGTACGGTGCATGAGGTAAGTACATTCGCATTAATATTCATAGCTTGTAATTAATTTTGTTGAACTATCTTTTACAAGCATTTGCTCGGGGCTTCGCCCGCGTAAAATTTATAAAGTGGTGAGTGGAGGGTTTTAAAAAAGTAACCTATGTCCGTCTTTAAGGTTATATGTATTCTCATACTAAATCTTAGCAAAATCGGTTTATTGGTTTAAGCGTGAAAACGTGACTGGCAGAAAACTGTCGACGAGAATCACGTATACGAAATTTCCTACTTTGAAAATGACGAACGGTCATACAACCGTTCTTCCCTTAGGCGTGAAATTTTTGAAAATCCTTTCTTAGTAGATGCTTACAACATAAAGAGCATCAACTGCCAAAATTTCATTCAACATTCAAATCGGTCCAGCCATTTAGGAGGAGTTCAGTGACATACACACGTACAGTAAGTAGAATTATATATATAAAGATATACATATAATAATATAAATAGACCATAGTCCCATCCTGACGTATATGAGTTCTGTTACACTATACACTAAACAGCATAAGAGCAGTTTTATTTTTAAATTGTGGAACATTTCTGACTGCTTCAATTTGTAAGTAGTTAGATCAAGTGGTTCTATAAAAGTTAATGCGGTCAATATTTTCTAAATTCATTATTTCAAATCAGATACTACATTATTAATAATAAGTAATATCTGTCTATATTCTGATATGTTCTCAAAACCTGAACAATCTCTTGAAATTATATTCAAACAGAGATAATAAAGTGCGTTTTGCGAACTGAGAAAAATATTTAAGTAAGAGACAAGTCAGGCTTATCTCTTGAACTTATTTATATAACCGATAAGCATACGGCACGTAAAGTACGAGAAAGCTCTTAAACAGATTTTTTATAAATATCAAACCTATCAGTTACTACAGGATGTGTAAGAATATCAAATAACATGATTATATAGAAAGGTGATTCTGAATTATTTCCGCTTTATATAAAATGGGATATTTAACAAAAGATTTGCCTACATTGAGGGGAATAAAAGGTGTTGTATAATGCAGTCCTTGAACGCCATTTGTTCAATTGTCCGTTGGTTTATTGACTTTACAATAGGCAATATAACCATGAAGAGGATACTTGAAAACATGAAGAAGGGACAAATTTTACTCCATAGACATTTTATTTCTAATCTTTACATTGCGATAAAATAAATTTCATATCCTCTTAGATACGGTTCGGGTATTTCCTGTTTTTACATCGAATTATCATAAATCATACACGTTGTTGAATAAAATTATTATAATCGACGTGCGATAACTTTCATCCGTGTGCCGAAGAATCTGTCACTTTCTCCGACCCTATTGGGTAAATATACGTCAGTGCCAGCATATATGGGTACACACCGAAACGAGGTATACTTACGCGTGACTTCCCTCATATTACGAATGGGACAGGATCATCGAATGTTGCCGGCACACGCCGGTAGTCGATGGCCCACTTTCTGCTTCGCTTAACTTCAATTCACCACGTGCTGACTTATTGGGACGTGTGTTGGCCTCTCGCTGATGGGATTCGGCGCACAATTCTACACTATATTCATTGTTAATGCTATTTACGATTATTATTTGAACTTAATCGTGCGTACTTGAATAAGTGTTATGTCAGTGTCATTGCCGGTTGATTACGTTGAAACTATTGTCGTATAAATAACCGACTGTTATTTTCCGGTTTCTAATTGTTAGCTTTAATTGGAGACGGAAAAGAGCAATTCTCGATAGTGGACTAAAAACGGTTTTCCGTTTTGCAAAGTTTGTTCTATGATCCAAAAAGAGTATTGTAGGACGATTACCTAATCTTCCATTAAATAAATAAATATACCTAACAGTCACACAAATAGTCCTAATCCCACACTGGGTCAAACCTGTGTCGTTGTTAGGACTATAGTCCTACAACACACATAATAGAAACAAAAATCTGTCTGTTACAAAAACAGTTATCTCGGTACGGGAATCGAACCCACGGCCTTCCGTTTCACAACCGGCTGCTCGGCCGCTACGCCACGTAGGTTGTTAAATTGATACCGTCTTACTAACGTCGTATAATAATGTATCAATATTATGTACAGTACTCTTTATTTAAAAGGTTTTTTTTTTTTACATTTTTAAATATATATCATATAAAAATACATTTAAAAATATAAAAATGTGCACCCTCCGATGGCGAGGCCTAGGACCCAAGCCACCGGCGGTTAGGACCCCAGAGTGAGGAACCTCCTCACAATGCGTGCCGTATCCAATAATACTGCCTTTTGTATCTGGCTTTTGACCCAACGACCAATAAAAATAATCAATATTATTATTATTATTGAGTGAAATATTAGTATAATGTCATGTTAGTAGAAGCAATACACTGTACGGTTATGAAAAATATAAACAATATTTAACAGAAAGGCCCTTAATATTTACATCGTGATATTGTAATTAATGTTGATGCTTGTTATACTCGTTAAAGTGGATCATAACAATATAACTGCAGACATTCGCCCTAACAGTTTATATTTTCCCAGTTGGAATTTCATTAACTTTTATTGGTCTCTATTTATTAATGTGATTTCGTAATTTCATAATTTTGCTATTAAAGAAAATAAATAGGCAATACACGTACACGAAAGACTAAACTGAAGTAACTAACTAAACTTTATTACGTTTTCGCAAGACGTTTAAATTCTGCTTCATGGTAAACGTTAACGTACGTTACGTAGATTATGTACATAAATAAAAATCAATGTAATTATGTTTTTCCTATATAGTTTCTTAAAATTTGGGTGAGTCGTTGTTGTGTTAGTGTTGAACAAATAAAAAGAACTCGCTAGATGGCGCTCCAACATTAACTTTAATATCGTTCAACCGATCGCAAATTTACTTTACGTGGCATTGCAACGTATGCCGGGTGCAGCTAGTCTATACTAATATTATAAAGAGTATATATAGTAAGAGAGAGATTTGTATGTAAATATGTTTGTAACGAATTGGCTCAAAAAATTCTAGTAAATTTGAATGCTACATTATCACTGATTAATATACGCTATTATAATTGCAAGAAAAATTACACTCTGACATTACACATGACCTCCACACGGGCGGAGCCGCGAGCAACAGCTATGTTAAATAAATTTCATGATCCCAAATTGTAGCGATCGGCACTATCATCTCGAGCGAAGTTAATTAATGAATGGATGAATCATACTAACAAAATATTACGATATATGAAGTTTCCGTAGCTTGATTATGACGTCTACGACTGTAATTCGAGCAGTTAATCCTTAAATTTTATTATTAATAGTAAAGGCCAGATCATGAGTAAGTGGGCAGTTTCCGCGACCATGTTTGCTTGGTAATTCTGCGAATATTACTAATGTTAATCAAACGTCCTATATAGAGGCGCCATTCAGTTCAGACTGCAACATTATATTTAACTTATTGAATGCTGAGATTAAATTTATCAGAATAAATTATTGATAAATTTGCTCTAGAATTTAGTTGACTAACTATGCTGCCAAGGAGTTAGTATAAGCATACACTGGTTTGATAAATTTATTGAATCGTTTATAATATAAGATGTGGTAGAGCCACGCTGTAGACATATTTGTCTACAGCATGAATGGGCCGGCTCGACCGGGGTAGTACCACAGTCTCACAGAAAACTAACGTAAAGTGACAGTTCACTGTCGCGTTTCGTATGGTAAGTGTGATATCCGGAGGCCCAGATTCCCCCTTCCCTTCCCTAATCCCTATTATATTATTCTGCTTGATGTTATTTAATTGAATATATTTTGTCACTTTTGTAACATAGTATTATTTGTTGAAAAGCTTTAGTAGCGTTTTCAACAAAAAAATATAAAATGTTAAATTTAACATAAAATTTGCAACGTAGGGTCAAACGATATAAAAACACTGTCTACAAGTAGAAATGATTTAAAATTATACTATCACGCTGCAACTCTGCCGCACGTTACTCAGTGGCGGTAGTTTTTTTAAGGACGCACATAGCTTAAATTGTGAAGGTTATTGGTATGGGTTAATTGTCAAAACCTTAGTTTGTGAACGTAGTGCATTTAGTTTGCTGTTTAGTAAACAAGTAAAATTCAGGTCATGTCCAGTCGTGATGTTGTTTCGCAATATTCGTCTGTGTAACGTTTTTCTTGGCCTATTCTGTGTATAAAAATACTGAACATTGACTCATCGAGTTGCTCAAGTTTTATGATACATATTTACTGATAGTAAACATGAAACATAGAAGAAAACATTGTGAGAATTCTTAACTGTTAGATTTATAGTTGTGTAAAATATATTTTTGTATCTTTATAAAATAATAATAACTTTTGTTTATTGACAGCCTTCGTGGCGCAGCGGCCGAGTAACCTGTGAAACGAGAGGCCGTGGGTTCGATTCCCGCACCGAGACAAATGTTTGTGTGATATACAGATACCTATTTGTTTCGGGTCTGGTTGTTGTGGGACCGTAGTCCCTCGTAGTTCTTGATACCCACGATACATTTAACCTAGTGTTGAGTGTATTTATTTAAAGTAATAAAACTGTATTTAAATCATAAATAATGCGGTTTAGTCACGGTCATGTTCTGTGGTTTGGTGCTTTAGTATTTATGGTAATTATGTTGGCGGTGTCTTGACTTGCCCGATTTGTGACAGAACATTTTTGACATAAATCGGGTACTGCAGTCACGAGCGAGCACACTAGTAGGGGAGCCCAAGCGGGGATTTCGGGATTTACTAAAGCGCGACAGATTAATATACAGGGGGATACCTTGTACCCGGTTAAGTACCTCCACAAAACATGAGACCCATATATAAGGCCGCCCGTGAAGGATACAGGATCAGATTAGTAAAAAAAAATTGACCATCAGAAATTCTCGAGCGCGTCAGATTAAGGTAGGGTGAGTTAATTACATCCTAAAAAGTGTATATTCCACTAATCTGACAATTTGAGAGTGACGTAAAAAAAGGGGAGGGCAACAAAGTTGTAAAAAAAAAACGTCATCTCGACATTCTCGAGCGTAGCTAAATTTTTTTTTATTTTGAAGGAAATAATTCAAGAATAATGAAAAATATATAATCTGACAATTTCCGCTAGCCGAAATAACAAAAATTCGTCGATAAAGTTATGTTTTGAACGACTAAACCGATTGGAATCTACTAAACGGCGTTCTAAAGATTTCCCTCAAAATTAGATTTCCTGTGAATTTGAACCCATTCGGACCGATAGATTTTGAGAAATTTTGAAAAATCACAAAAAAATTTTTTTTTTAAAGTGGTTTTTTTGAAATAACTTTTAACCGGCTGTATCGATTAACTTCAAAAACTAATCCGTCTTTGAGCTTGAAAAACCACAATGATCGCCACCAAGCTGGTCAAAATCGGTTGATTCGTTCGAGAGCTATATTTAGATATATATATAATATATAATATATGTTTCGTTCTAAATATAATTTATGTGATATTTTGAGCTCGCTGAGTTCAAAGTACAATTTTAAGCGCCCAGGAATAGAATTAGCGGGAAGTTGCAGGGATGGCCTTTAAGGTGAACCGTTTTTCTAATTTTTTTTTGTCAGATCAGGCGAATCCCTCTAGATAATCGTCAGATTATGAGACAGTACGTTTAGAACATAAAGATGAACCATATATATCTTAATCTGACGCGCTTGAGTATTTCAAAATGGCGAATTTTTTTTGCACATTATGAAAATGGCCGCGAGTTTGCGTCCCATCGAAATCGTCAGATTAGTGAATGAGAGCCTTTTTTTGGTGCACTTAATACTCCCTTAGAAAATCTGACGCGCTGGATAATTTTTTTTTTTTTCATTTTCAACCCTTAAATACAACCACCCGCATCATGCAAACGATCAGATTAACATACGTACATTATTAAAAATACGTCGGGCATTGATGCTATCAATATCTGACGCGCTCGAGGATGTCCATGCAACAGTTTTTTTTTACATATTTAAAAATCTATAGCCGCTTCCCCCACCGATGTAAAGGTATATATCATATAACATTTTTTTCTTCTTATCATCTAAGCTTTGCATCCCAATAGGTCTCTACGACGCTCGAGTAAATCCCCATTTAGCATCGTGGGCTCCTCTACCACACCGTCGGCGGGCTGAACAACAAGCGTCTGCCTTATAGATTAGCCATCTTAATGACTTATAACCTGAAACAGTCGCTGTGGCTGAAATCGGCTAGGAAGTAATCATCCTTTATGGTACCATTTCATATCTTCTCAGACGTAGATATATATTATATCAATTAGGACTAGAGCACGGACTGTGGGATGGATTATAATTATAAGTGTATTCATTCTTACTGTTACTATTTCTTAGTTATGTACTGTGACTGAGTTATAAAATAATAATAATAAATACTCACACACATCTAATCCTACACTAAGATACGAATTTTAGATCGTCGGTATCAGGTATTATGAGAGACATCGGTCTTGAAAAATCCGAAACAATTTGTTGATTACAAAAACATTTACCTAGGTGCGTGGATCGAACCTGCGACCTCCCGTTTCATTTGCCCGTTGAGACACGGAGGCTATAATAATTCATCTATGAACTTCAAATGTTGATCGAAGGCTTCAAAGCTCAAAACAAGCAAACAATAATCGTATAAGCGTTCCCGTGGGTAAAGAAATTCTATATTATCGCATAATGGTGTAGAGTTACTCTACAGGGACGAATTCCAGGCAATTCGTTTTTAATTAAGTACCTACTTCGTTTTCTAATAAGGTTATATTGTTTACATAATTTTCTAAAGTATTTTATACAAATATAACTTTATACTTTTTGTAAACACAATGGATAAAAAACAGTTTCAATAGTCTGTGGGCGATTAACCGGTTGCGAAACGAAATACCACAGGTTCGATACTCAAATGTTTACCGTTCTAATTGTCGTGGGACCGTAAGATCTAGACCATAATACATTCGACGCAATTTAATCTGGTGTTAGTTGTGATCTATGTGTACATATTGGTTATAAATATTATTAATTAAATATTCTTCATTATGCGTTGTTTATGACGTTATTTTACTATGCGTTCGTGTATCGTTTCAGTAAAGTTATCTTATTTTATTATTTGTAATGTTGATATTTTGTGAGACGTAACCCACGAATAGCAGCGATAGCTTAGTTGGTTGCGGTATGGACTGTCAAAACGAAAGTCGTATGTTCGAAACCAACCCAAATGCCATACACCTCTGACTTTTCTAAAGTGACTTGTGTATTCATTGTTAATTATCGCTTGCTTTAACGGTGAAGGAAAACATCGTGAGAAAACCTGCATACCTGAGAATTCTCATAAGAATTTCGAAAGTATGTGAAGTCTACCAATCCGCATTAGGCCAGCGTGGTGGACTAAGGCCTAACACCTCTCATTAGTAGAGGAGGCCCGTGCCCAGCAGTGGGACAATGTTTAATACAGGGCTAGTGTTTTTATTATTATTATTATCGCTTACCAACTCCAGCCCTGGTGAGCATACATTTCCGCGGCGTCACCGAGCTCGTGTTTAATTTCACTTAGCGATCGCCTCTTGTTATTGTGGCCTAGTTGCTGTGGAAAGCGGGCCCTGCCCATTATCTATGACTCTCTGACACGACCAACATGTATTTGAAAACTAATTATAGGTATGTACTTATACAAAATAATGCGATATGCCTTTCTTTGTTGTTAAGAAGTAATATTCTTTGTTATTAATCAGTAGTTACCGTTCTATATTGTAATAATAAACAGCCGGATTTTGTTAACGTAATAGAAAAACGCAAAGGAATGTTAAATCATAAGGCGAATAGCCGGCTGTGAAACGAGAGCTCGTGGGTTCGATTCCCGCACCAAGACAAAAATGTTGCGTGAGACACACAGATATTTGTTTCGGGTCTGGGTGTTGTGGTACTGTAGTGCTTTATTCCAATAATACAGGTTTTACCTAGTGTGTGAATTCAGAACAATTTGTGTGATTGTTGGTAAAAAAAATTATTTATCATCAATTGGAACGAACAATTGGATTGTTAACCGACTTCAAAAAAGGAGGAGGTTAACAATTCGTCGGAATCTTTTTTTTTATGTATGTTACCCGATTACTCGAAGACGCCTGGACCGATTCGAGTAATTCTTTTTTTGTTTAAAAGGGTATACTTCCCAGGTGGTCCCATTTGCACCAAGTCAGGATCAGATGATGGGATCTCAGAAATATCAAGGAAAAACAAATTTTATAGTGACGCTTAATTTTATAGATTCAAGCGATCCATTTATAGTCATCTCTATGTACAATAGCCATACCCCGGAGTCTATGACACGTGCGCCATACATAATGTTGTTATTGTTCTCCACGTGATGTCTTTACCTTCCCGCGTACGTAGGTCGATATCATGTGCGTGATGAATAAGACATATGACAGTAATGTATTACGCAATTCGCGTGTCGCCATAGGATTAAAAGCGCAAATTATGTGGATAAAAGATAAATTAAAAGTTTTACCGTTTTGTCAACTATAATTATGTTTAAGTATAGTTTTTAGTATTTTAAATAATTTATACCTTTTTTAATTCACCCACCCAACAGTCACACACAAAGTTTGACTTCACACAACGTCAAATTTGTATTGTGGGTATCCAGAACTACGAGATACTACCACACAAACCTGAAACAAATATCAGTCTGTCACATACACATTTGTCTTGGTGCAGGAATCGAACCTACGGCCGTTTCACAACCGGCTACTCGCCCGCTGCGCCACGGACGCTGTTAATTACAATAGTTTTATATAAGCTCAGCATGTATGGTTCCGTTAATCATTACAGTTGATGATTGCGCCCTACACATTATCTCTGGGATAAAAAGTAGCTTATGTTATAATTCAGGATAAAAGCTACTTGTATTCTGGACTTCATTATAGTGTGTTAAGCTGCTACAGCGTGAAATAGTAACAAATATCGCATACGTAACATTAGTGTGGACATTCTGAATGGTATACCGTTAGTATATTTAAATTATGTTGCTGGTCAAAACAATCAACAAAGAAAACAAAAGGTAATTAAAAAAAAAACACTCGTCATTATATCCTGGGGTATTTGAAATTCGAATAACAGAGGGTGTAAATGCGAAGTTAAGGTGATTTTACATAGTGATTTGGGAAGAGGTTCGTCTGTGGCAACGCAGGCACAAACGCAGACGTATAGCGGTCCGTCGGCCTCGGAACAGAAAAATTTAAAGTTTTTTTTTGTACCTCTATAGACAGACGAGCAGACGGGCCACCTGATGGTAAGTAGTCACCGCCGCCCATAGACTACCTCAACGCCAGGGCACAGCAAAGCCGATGCCTACCGTTGTGCTTGTTGTTCATGTGGGCATCTATCAATTATTATTTATTTCTTTTATGAATGAAAAAATTACATTAAAGCTCTTATCTCCAGAACAGACTGACACGTACCATGTGATCACGGTTGTCTGCGTTCGTATACTGCGTTTAATATCGCCCTAAAAACTACGCGTCGTCGGAAGCGACCTTTACAATGTCCCTACAGGCTAGGTACACCTACGTTTTAGTATTTAATTTTAATTGCGTGATATTTTATTGTTTTATAACCTTTTGTTTCTGGTTTTATTGTGTCGCCGCACGTGCCAGTACTTGATTAACAGAGTGTTCCAGAAACTAAAATATTCGGTTAGATGTTGTTTAGTTAAGAGGGGAATGTATTTTGTTCAATTTCGAAGTGCCTATTGTAATTTTCGGAATGTTTATTTCAGCTAATACCATTCCGGGAATATAATGGAGTCTCGTAAAGCGAACGTTTCCTGGACGATCGATGTACAGAAATGGCAATAAAATAAAGAATGCCACGCAGGGAATTTAGATGTGTTGTGGTGCCGGTGATGGAAAGAACTAAATAAAAGTACGAGTATTATATTATTTTTTGTAAATGAATATTTGATTTATGTGTATTTACAAAAATTTATAATGTGATAGAGTTTTCAAGATATATTAATACTACTTAAATAAATAATGTGCATAAACTGCTATCACCGTATTTTATTTCCTTGTTATCATATTATTGTAGGCAGAAGAATTAATATTTTTTTTACAATAATTACAATATACTTCTGATTGCGATGAATTTTGAATACCTTTATACTATAGCCGTCAGGTATATTGATCTACAAGTATCGTCATTAATCAGATTTTTGATTTCCTATTTGAATTATTGTAATTATGTTTCATAGCAAATTCATTAATATTTCTACAATAGCCTATCGTCTGACAAACGTTTCAAAGCGAATTTCAAGCAAGCTATGTGCCCAAAACGAACGCATATAATTTACATTGGATGCAAACGACTCTAGGCGCCACCATTCGAACTCAGCCGCTATTCTATAATATTAGACTCTAAATATTGAAACGTTGTTCAGTCAGCGGACTGTATCTAGTTATTTTGTAACACGAAATACAATTAAATAAATAAAAATATTTCAAAGTTTAACACTTTATTGAATGTTTAAATTGCTTTTAAGTATTCGGACATCAAAGTAGCCTCATGTCTGTATTTTCGTATTTTTTTTTGTAATAACTTTTGCCCGTATGGTTATACGGACAAATGTAGAAATCGGAAGCAATGCTCAGTATGTAGCTTGCAAGTCATTTGTCTATAGCAGCGATGGAGAATAGGGTAATCCAACTAATCCTACTAATATTATAAATGCGAATGTTTGCATGGATGGGTGGATGGATGTTTGTTACTCAATCACGCTACAACAGCTGGACGGATCGGATTGAAATTTGGCACAGAGATAGATTATAGTTTGGAATGCACACTGCAATCAAAATGCAATGAAAATGCACACTTCCTATGAAATAGCAAAATATAGAAATGTGTAATTACACATTTCTAGATTAAGATGCCTCCATGGATTGTGTACCTTTTCTTCCAAAAATAACCTACACGCGGGCGGAGCCTCGGGCAACATCTAGTATTAAATATTGCAATAAATAATGCATACTAATATATTAATAAAAATCCAATCCATCGTATTTATAACTTAAAAGTTATAAAAAGACAGAAAAATAAATTAAAAATGCATTCTGTAAATAAAAAGACAGAAATATAAATTCAAAATGCACTATTTGTATAGTTTTAAAGTTATTCAATAGTGTCCAGTTGTTTACATAGCCGCTATAAATAGCCTGAATCTAAATTCTAAACATTAATCCATTTTGTTATGGGAATTCACATTCCCGGTGAGGCATGTTTTAATCCCACATACCGTCATTTTAATAAACGGGATTACATACATGAGCCACTCGTGCTCGTCGGCATTTAAGATACACAGAATGATTAAATATATTGACATCGGGGAACCGTTAGTAAATTCTTTGATATCTTTTAGTTTCTTGCCCTATTTATTCTATCTTATGAAATATTAACCCGAGTATCCGCCAGCGCCCGGCGAGCTTGTATTATGTTTTATTTTTTGACACTTTGTGGCTGAATAGAATTTCTATATGTTGTCAAATAATGTTAAGATACCTTCATAGTAGATGGAGTCAGTTATGTATGCAAATTCTCTGTAAAACTACGCAGTATATTCATGTGTATACTATATCAACATAAGTGTTATGACAAACTAAATATCTTGTCTATGCACATTTTAAATTTTCCAATAAAAAAATTAAAGTAAATAAAAAACCTTAAAAACGCATCTCTTGCGCTAGAAATCTCCGCTTCAACCACTGTTTGTATGGCGGTCAGTGTTCAAATCACCAAGATCATGAGCGTGGGGTGCATTGCCTTGCTTAGTTTCTTGTTTCTTTCAGATCTTTATTTACTACTCGGAAATCATTCTAGTTGTTTTTTGGAATTTTGTTTACATCTTCTTCATTCTTGGATTCCTCATAGTCTATATTGAATATGTGACAAATAAGATTTCTTGTAGTGCCCATATATTCACATCGCGTCTTATTAAGACAGTGGATTAATATCTACACGTATAGATAAGTATTAATTACAGATTGCCAACGTCCGGTCTAAACTGTGCGAATAGCTAATTAAACTAAACTATAGAATCTAGGTCACCTGCTAATTACGGCCCTTGTCAGTGTCACTCGCGTACTCTGATCATGTGACATGACATTTAACAGTGTCACCGTCTGAGTAAGTACAACTACTTTGGCTATTTTCTGCCAAGCAGTAGAGCATAAGCACTGGATTCTGGGTTTTATGGATACTGAAGCCACCGGGACCAAGACGAATGTTTGTATGACCTGCAAATATTTGTTTCGGGTCTATTGTTAGATTGAAAAGTCTCTCGTAGTTTCTAATACCCACGGCACAAGACTCGTATCTTAGTGTAGGGTCAGGATTATGTATGACTGTATGGTGTTATTTTTATTTATTTATTATGAGTCTTAATATCTTACGGCTTAGAATGATGATCGCAGTGCATCGCCATGCAGTACTTTATAGTTCATAATTCTAAACAGTGTTGTCACTGTTCAGAATTTTGAATTGTGACAACAGGCGTGGCTTACCATCAGGAAAAAGTCTGCTCTCTTGATATTTAAGCAATTAAAAAATCCTTGTATTACTTATGACTTATGTAATAACGGCATAAAGGTATAAAATAACTTTTATAACAAGAAATAATTAATTTGTAAAGTAATACTAAATCATAAAGTGTGTATGACACACTTTTACCAATGAAACGTTATTATAAACGTTTATGTTCCTTTTATCGTATTTGTCTGAGTAGTTTTAACTATCGTACGCATATTTCAAGATACATAAAAATAGAAAAAAACAATTCCTTGAGTGTGTTTGTGCCGCTGGTAATGATTAATGAGCGCTCTGCAAATTGCCGGCTGCCTTTGTGTTATCACTCGTATATTTTTAGACGCGCTCATAACATTAAGATCAATTTGATCGTACCGTCTCGGTTCCCACAAATAAAACTTCAATCTTCAAATATTCCCTTTTCCTACGATTAAATCCACGTCATGTCAAAATTTGCGGTCCTGTAATTATAGAAGATGGACAGATGATTTAAAGCTGATTGGAGGGACAGTCTGGTCTAGAAAAGCTACCAATAGAGAAGAATGGAAGCAGCTGGAAGAGCCCTATGTGTCACTTGACACGCTGACCACTGAACCGGGAAACCCGATGTATTAGATTTAGGTTAAAACAATTTGTATGTAAAATCATTGTTTAGTATCAGCAATAAAGGCTAATAATAATAATCTGTATATATAAAAGAAGAAGCTGACTGACTGACTGACTGACTGACTGACTGACTGACTGATCGATCAACGCACAGCCTAAACGGCTGGGGTTAGAGACTTGAAATTTTGACAGTAGGTACCTATTATGACGTAGGCATCCACCAAGGAAGGGTTTTTGGAAATACCACCCCTAAGGGGGTAAAATAGGGAATGAAAGTTTGTATGAAAATCCGTAATTTTTAAGTTAAACACATGAATATTGGTATTTACTATTGTATACTTTTTCTCCCAAACATGACCTCCACGCGGGCGGAGCCGCGAGCAACAGCTAGTTATTATTATAAGAAAGCTCAATTTACCTGCACATAGCTTACTCTTACAACTCTTAAAAAATCGAACTATATCCAACAAAATACTCAAATCGTTCTGTTCCAATTAATTGTATTTTGATTCAATTTGTTGTATTAATACGTATGATGAGGTCAATGAAAAGTTCCTTCGTAACGTTTTCATAAGTTTGCGCGCATATTACCTATACATTAAAATCGTCGGACTTAAAAAATAAAAATAAACCGCGATAAAATCCGTAAAATTGGTTTTATTTTAAAAGTTTCTTCGTATTTTATATTCAAATTAAAGACAACTTTTTTAAACGTTACTTATTAAATATCGCATATTAGCAGCGATAGCCAAGTTGGTTGCGGTACGGACTGCCAAGACGCAAGTCGTAGGTTCGAAACCCAAGTGGCATACACCTATGACTTTTCTGAAGTTATGTGTGTATTAAAACGTTAATTATCGCATGCTTTCTTTTTTTGAAGGAAAACATCGTGAGGTAACCTGCATATCTGAGATTTTTTCGAAGGTATGAGAAGTCTGCCAACCCGCATTAGGCCAGCGTGGTGGACTATGGCCTGACCCCTCATTAGTAGAGGAGGCCAGCCCAGCAGTGGGACAATGTTTAATACAGGGCTAGTATTATTATTATTATTAAATATAGGCACCGTTCGTTTATTCTTGTGACGTGTTTAATAAATAAATAAGCAGTGTACAAAGTAATGATAAGTTCTCACGCTTGTATAAAAAGATTAAAATGTATTAATCCATAAAATAGTCCGTATCAGAACCCTACTCTAATACATTTATGATTATAAAATAACTTAGCATGTGCATAAATCGAAGCCGATGTGAAATGAACCAGTTTAATAAAACGAATTACACGTTAATTACGTTGATAAGCGTTTTATCGTATGAAAAGTTATAAATTGAATTCTTTTGAATCGGCCACGGTGACTAAATGAGGAGAAGTTGCCTTTTCTTCAATTAGAATATGGTGGGTGCAATCAAATTTCAACGAAATAAACAAAAGAGTCATATTGGCTTGTTTTGTTCGCCTTATTACACCATTCATGTGCAAAGTAGTTATTCTAATTAAAATACTCCTGTCGTGAAAGTTCAATTTGTAACTGTCAGTGCGTTTTAACTTTTTATCATTTGTCAAATTCTAGAAACTTCAAGCAATATACACGTGCGCGAAGCTTTTAAAACTAAGTAAAATTTTATGATTCCACTAATGGATGTAGTTGTGATTAAACTATTGCACTTAAAATATTAAAAATCTTCACTTTTTTCTTTAAACCATATTTTAAATTTTCAACTTAACTACGTATTTTTATGTATACAATGAAATATTTATAAAAGTAATATTTTAAGTTTGTTTAAATGTTACGCCATACATTTAGTCTTATGTCTGGCGTATGTTCGAAACCCAAATAGCACCTTTGACTTTCCTAAAGTTATGTGTCTATTACACGTTAATTATCGCTTGCTTTAATGGCGTAGGAAAACATCTTGAGGAAACCTGCATACCTGAGAATTCTTATAAGAATTTCGAAGGTGTGTGAAGTCTACCAACCCGCATTAGGCCAGCCTGATGGACTAAGGCCTAACCCCTCTTATTAGTAGAGGAGGCCCGTGCCCAGCTGTGGGACAATATTTAATACAGGGCTAGTATTATATATTATTATTATTAATAAATGTCTTACTTTCATATTTTTAATGAAAGTTCGAGATAATTAAACTACACTTGTAACCACGACTAAAAACGCATCTAAACAATTCCACATTCACCTGTTGTCCTCACAAGTTGTGATATTATTGTCCATTTGACAGTCGGCATAGGGCGCGACTTGAAGGCTTGGCTATACTCACGCACGCAACCTTTCTCTACAACGTATTTACAAAATAACTTAATGGCCTTTGTGATTTATATTCTAAATAAACATTTTACAACATGACTTACAGTTCTGCGAGCAATTAATTTGTGTTTATGTAAGTGCGCTGAAGTTTCCGCGAGCACTGTTATGTCTATTTCTAGATCTTTTATGAAAAACTAGCATTGTTTTACTTTAAATGAATGAAAAGATTTCGAATCATTAAATGATAAATAAATGACACCCAGCAGTCACACACATAGCCTTGATCCGACACTAAGATACGAGTATTGTGTCGTGGGTATCAGGGACTACGCTACACAAATATCTGTCTGTCCAACCAAACATTTGTCCCGGTGTGGGAATCGAACCCACGGCCTCTCGTTTCGCATCCGGCTAATCGCCTACTGCGCCACGGAGGCTGTCAAATCATTGTAATAGTCATACTGAAGGATAAATTAAATAATCATCTGTTAAATAGATACCGCAATTTGGTCACTTAGATTATAAGCGATCTGGCACTGTCGATCACACGTTAGGTACGGAGCACGGAGACGTAGGTTCAAATCCAGTATTCTTTTTCTGTTTTTAATTTCTAGTTCCTTTCGTAAATTCCAGTGCCTAATATATTAAATTTAAGGTGAAGGTAGGATGCATCGAAAATGTAAAATTTATAAAATTCATTTGTAGATTCGGGTGAGCCGACAGCCATTTTGTGTCATTCTTACACATCGTCACACGCATATTTGTTCCGAAGAGATTAATTAATTAGATTGATTAGCAATATCCTTATTGTTTTATATGTACTTAATAGTTCTCATAGGGGTAAGTGTAGCAATAGTGTTTTGTTTTGAAACAGTGCCATTTCTTAAGGATTTTGTCAAGTAAGTGGTTAAATTGATTGTATTTGTTGTAGCTTATGGAAACGCCCTGCCATTTATCGTCATAAAATCTACCACGGTGCATCCTACGGACTTCCATATTAAACTAGTTGTAAAATAACTTTAAACACCCATTTGCTGTACCGCTAGCTGCCGGTAATTGCGGATTGGAAGGGTTCCGTCGTCCACCTTGTAAAACCCTCCTGGCGTCCAACATTTACAATAAATTAGTGCTATATGGAAACGTTACGTTTTAATTCACAACCTGACACGTAACATCATCAATTATTAATTAATAACATTTTCATTGATAAGTTGGTTAAATCTTAAATAAAGGATATAAAATAATATCCTAATCAATAAAAATGGATGGAGCGAACAACAAGAAATCTTTAAAAGTCGATCTATATTAAAATAGAACATAGTCATGGGGACAGAATAGAAACCTATTTATAGATCAATCTATTTACGTCACCTCTCGGAATGTCTGTTTGTTGACTTCTTATTTATTTATGTTATTCAGGCTCTTGAAGCCACTGTGTCATTTTCAATTGTATTTCTTGGTAATGATAATTTATAAATTTGTAACAATGTTAATGGTCGCCGGATGTGTCTGTCAACGGCCTAAGAAAACTGTCTGCAATAAATAAACATTTCAATACTTTGTACCATCTACCGACTTCGACGTAAGGTACCCATTAAACTTTCAAATTAGATCTTCCGAATGAATTCCTGATTCATACTCTGTTAAACTGAAGAATGAAATAGGTGAATGGTACATATATTTGAACCTACAGCGTACCAAATTAATCCGGTTTCGATTTGGTAAAGAGAATAATCTTTTTTATTAAACTCCATACTAGCAAAGTTTGAAATTGTTGCATATATGCAAAATTGAAGATATTACTATAACCTGTTGTAAGGTTCAAAACAGAGATTAAATTTACAATGCATAATAAAGCTGATTGCTCACATCAGTTTGTAATTAAAAGATTGCTCCCACAATAATCTCGTATAAAACAGACAAACAGACAGTCATGTCAAATAAATTAGCGTCGATGGACATATGTTGTGAATGAGGACAATGAACTCAAAACAAATGACTGCTGATGGTACCGGAGCAGCACCACGTGTGTTTAACTACTGCAGGAAGCTTAGTACTGTTTAACCACAATCCGGCGCATACAAAAACAGACGCCTTGATGTTGCAAATTAAAGGGTAGAATATCGTTAAAGTCCAGAGTTTATTTTAGTTGCCCTCTTTTAGGAATAAACAGTTTAATGCGAGCTAGGTTTAATAAGTAATTTTAACTAAATCCATAGATTTTCAATGCGCTTTTTAAAGGCAGGTGTTACAAGATTAAATTAAACTCGTGTCCTTGGTGATAGGCTCACTCCTTATTATATAATGGGATAAAGTAAGCTAGGTGAACTATGAGCTGGCTAAACCGTTATGTTACTGTTTTGTCTTATTGTACATTTTATTTTTGCTGCATTTTTCTAATTATCTTGAGTAATATAAGACTGAGCTTCATATTATATATAGACTCTCTGTGGCGTAAAAACTAATCACATAACGGTGAGAAGAATCCATTAATTGATTCATACCTTTTTGTTAGACACTTTCAATAGACCTAGTGTGAGTTCTAGGACCGAGTATAATTATTGCAAATGCTTGTCTAGAAACTAGTTTAGAGTTAGTGGCCATATTTTTGGAGCTATATGCGTAAGTATAATAGAAAGTGTTATTACTTTCGAAATAAATTTGTCAAACAAATGGTGACAAATATTTCAGCTCGTACAGTCACTACATATTTGTTTGCTAGTAATAATAATAATATAATAATACTAGCCCTGTATTAAACAATGTCCCACTGCTGGGCAAGGGACTCCTCTAATAATTAGAGGGGTTAGGCCTTGGTCCACCACGCGGGCCTAATGTGGTTTGGTCGACTTCACAGAACTTCGAAATTCTTATGAGAATTGTCAGGTATGCAGGTTTTCTCACGGTGTTTTCCTTCACCGTTAAAACAAGCGATAATTAACATTTAATACACACATAACTTTAGAAAAGTCAGAGGTGTATGCCACTTGGGTTTCGAACGTACGATCTTCGTCTTGACAGTCCGTACTGCAACCAACTAGGCTATCGCTGCTTCTGCTATTGTTTGCGAGTATCCGTAACTAATAAATGACACCAGATCATGTTTTAGGAACGATGCGGAACTTGACCCAAGTAACTTTATTAATAGTTTTTTCCAAATAGTTAATATTGTAAATATAGGTAATATATGTTTTTCAAATCATGACCCAAAAAGTATATAAGTATATTTGAATTCTTCTGAAGTAGCTAATAATATGCTTTGAAAACAGTCTTCAAATAAGTTTTTTAAATAAACAAAACGATACTTTCTAAATCGTGTCGTTTTACAGAATGTCAAAACAATAAAGTTGGTAGACACAGGTGTTTCACGTGTCGTTGCCATCTAAGTTTATCCATTTTACTTTACACACCATTGTTTCTCACAGAACAATGGGGAATAATTAAATTAAGTTCGGTTTCCGTAGATAAAAGTGGACACTCTCATACACGCCCACAAAGATAATTAATATTTTACGTTAAACCCAATGTGTTCCACGTAGACGTTGTTCGATTCTTTTAATTACAACCTTCATTATTAAATTGAAAGAAATTATGTTTATTTTATTCCGTTACTGTGTTACTCGTGACCATGTTTCGGTGCGTTTTCTAATCTTAATAATAGTCAATTAACATGAGTTATTAATATTATGTTTCGGCTTTTTGTTTGATTTCTTTTTGTTTTAATTTCATGTTTAAGTATGTAATATTTTTAAATATTATTGAATTAAACTATACGTTCGAAAATAAATAATGTTCCTTATCGTAAGTAGATACACTCACATTGTAGATACATATATTCATTCAATTTAGTTCGATTAAGTATACTTCATTTCTTTATTTTAATCGTAGTTTAGTTGAGTGTTAGTTTGGGAAGTTCTGTCATTTTTTTTACTGCCTTGATTGTTAGACGAGCAGATGGGCCATCTGATGGTAAGTAGACACCGCTGCCCATAGACTTCTGCAATTGCAGAGCACAGCAAAGCCGCTGCCTATCGTAAAGTATTGTTTCATAATTAAATATTATTAAGATTAACATACTAGTTATAATAGTTAGTTATATTAGATTATATACGTTACTAGAATTTGTAACACAGTCCGTACACACATGTGTATTACTCATTCATATTCGATGGCTGGCCATGCGCCAGTCAATTGGGATTTTCAAGGCTAAAAGTCAATGGAATAATAACTCATTGTTGTCCAAAGAACGATTTAATACCGACGTATAAATTCGACAGGTTTATCAAAGAATTCGTGTAATTGTGGGGGTCTGTGAGTGCCTCTGTAATTACTGAATGCAGCGATCCGCGAAATGGACCGCGGCGCGTACGCATTCGGCGCAACAACACTTCTTACAAATTATTGTTCCGCACGAATTGAGACACCTTTACAAATAACCGTGAAACGTAAATATCGATCGTTTTAAAATAACTTTTTCCCACTTCTCGAGAAATTTCACAATAAGGTGCGACCGATTAGACAAAACAGTTTATACCTTACTGTGTAACATTTATTTAGCACATGTATAAAACTTTCTATGAGTTTTCGTCTGATTTCTTATTTCAAAGGTGTTTTATGATATTTGGGGAAATAATATAATTTTCAATGCTATTTAGACTTGAGAAAATATTATGAACATAAAAAGTATGTATTGTATGGTCTTTTTCGGATATACAACTAATAATCACCACTTTGGTCCAGAACCGTACGGAACCCCAGAATGCGATACATACTCGCATTTGACCTATTTTTAAGTCATAACTACGCTAGAAATGCGTTCAGTAAATATCTGATTTGTATGTTGGATTTTAGGATATTTCGTAATGTCTTTTAAAAGTATTTTAATTTTTTAATATATAGGCACCTTAGAGTCTCTAAGATAGGCACACATTTGAAATTGTAGCAAAAGTACTGGCATAGCTATAACGCTAAAGATGTAAAATTTTCAATTTTAATGGAAAGTGCACCATTCGAACGCTTATACAGAAAACAAGCAACACAAATTTGTTTTCATAACCATAACATATTCATTAGTTAGGTATTTTAAAATAAATAAGCATGTCACATGGGCGTAGATAGTAGTACCCGAGGCGGTGTGAGACCGCCCAAAGAAAATTACGACCACTTGTGTGGTCAGTCGCAATTATCGAACAAGTGAAGGTACATCCGTATATGAGCCGAGGCTTCATAATTCCATAAATATAGACAGCGTAATTTGTATTCCTTATTTTATACGCTAGTGAAACGCTTTGCAACAGATACAAAGTTGATAAAAAAGAAGCTGCGATTAACTCTATATTTTTTTTCTCAAAAGTGTTTTTTGTCGGTACACCATAACTTTCATAATTCTTCAAATTTAATGATTCAAACACAATTTAAAAGCTTATGTTACCGGTTTTTCACGGAAAATACATAGATGTTGTAAATTTTTAGAATTTGTCAAAAAAAAATCAACTGTGCAATCTGTTGACATAATGACTGACTGTTCTCATAAACATAAATAAGAATTAACCCTTCCTGGTGGAATTAAGAAGTCATAAACTTCTTATAGATTTATTTGTAAATGGACTTGTAATACTCTTTCCGAATAAATGTTTTCAGTGCCGAACAAACTATAATTGAAGTAAAAATCGACGAAACGATCCTTTTGTTAAAGACAAAACCATTATGATAAATAACACCTGATTAAATACACCGACTTCAATAAAAAACACAAATTTATGCACCTCTATAAAATTTGAGGGTTGCCCTCGATTTTTATGAGATCCCATCATCAGATCCTGGCTTGGTGTCAATGGGACCACCTTTAAAGTATATCATTATAAACAAAAAAAAAAACTCGAATCGGCCCAGGCGTCTTCAAGTAACAAAACATACATAACAAAAAAGATTTCGACGAATTGAGAACCTCCTCCTTTTTTTGAAGTCGGTTTAAAATGGAATAACTAGGAATAGGAAGGCTTACAGACTAATAACAACAACGAATAAAGTCTATGATATAAAAAAATAGCTAATTACAAACCTCCACTGACTTATAGCCATACTAGCTGTTGCTCGCGGCTCCGCCTGCGTGGAGGTTATATTCGGGAGCAGAAGTATACAATCCAAGGAGTTGTCTTCTGCACTGAGGCACCTGTAGCGATTGTCCAGCCTCTCAGGTGTTGTGCCTGAATCTTGAGATTGCATATAAAGAATACCCCATAAGTTTAAACTCACTTTGCCCCTTTTATGGATGATTTTTCAAAAACGTTGAAACACGTTTTTCTTTATTTCCTACCAAAAGCCTAAATATGAATTTCCAGATCCCTAAGTCGAGGAATTATGGATTTCCCATACAAATTTTGAACTCCTATTTGACCTCTTTTAAGGTTGTTTTTTGAGAAAAAAAAGCCTGTGTCCTTCTCCAGGATATAATCTATTCCCTTACCAAATTTCATTACAATCCGTTCAGCCGTTTAGTCGTGAAGAGGTAACAAACAAACAGAGTTACTTTAGCATTTATAGTATTAGTATGGATTGTCACCGTTTACTAAAGGACTGACTAATCTCGTTTATTACACTATACCTAAGAATGGTTCTATATACGTAAGTGAAACCGACTATACATATGAGTGTACACTTTTATCTCAAAAGCAGATGCGCATGAATGAGATTAAAATAACAATTGCGTACAATCGGTATTGCATTGAACGAGCGGCTCGGGGATCGACTCAAAATTATCATCTTGATAATAATTAAGATGGATAATATCAAGTATAATAAGAAAGAATGAAACCTAATAATTTATACGCTATTTGCATTATAACGTTACAAATAAAAAGAGCAGAAAAACTCAAAAAAAAAAACTAAAAACTCGACTAACGTTATCACGACTCTACGTTTAAATTAAAACTAGATCGCATTATTATTCATTATTTTTATATACAGACTAGCTGTTGCTCGCGGCTCCGCCCGCGTGGAGGTCATGCTTGAGACAAAAAGTATACACTACAAAATACAAATTTTCATGCATTTAACTTCAAAAATGAAGGATTTTCATACAAACTTTCTTACCCTATTTAACCCCCTTAGGGGTGGAATTTCCAAAAACCCTGAAATATATATTTTTTATTTTTGACTAAAAGGCCAAATACTAATTTTCATAAACTTAACTTCAAAAATGATGGATTTACATACAAACTATCATCCCCTATTTTACCCCCTTTAGGGGTGGTATTTCCAAAAACCCTTCCTTAGTGGATGCCTACGTCATAAAAGGTACCTACTGTCAAAATTTCAAGTCTCTAACCCCAGCCGTTTTGGCTGTGCGTTGATCGATCAGTCAGTCAGTCAGTCAGTCAGTCAGTCAGTCAGTCAGTCAGTCAGTTTCTTCTTTTATATATACAGATTAGTTTATTATGTTTTTCTCCCTACTTATTTATTTGATCTACAGTTCATCATAAAAGGTTTAAAGAAAAGTCCTGTCAGATAATACCATCTTTGCTTCATTATAAATGTTTTAACAATTATTACTTCTACATCCATGAATAAATTTACCTAACTCTCTCAAACATTGTTATACCCCCAACACTAAGATACAATCTAGTGTTGTGGAACTAAGAGAGACTTTTAAACAAAAAACAAAGTTTTCCCGGTGCCGCGCTGTTCTGTTTTATCATTCTTTGTACTCGCATTACGACTTACGAGATGCATTCGAAGCATATTCAAAGTACGTCGAAATCATAAAACCTAAACGTCACAATATGACGTCTATAAAATAAGATATTGATCTCACGTTTCATAGCAACGTGGTTGAATGAAAATAGTTAATACGTTCTGTATTCGATTTGTGAATTCATAGCTCTTATCAGATTAATCTGCACAGACAAATAAGTCTATTAACGAATCAAATACCTATTTCGTTTAATTTTAGTCTTGATTTACCAAAACCGCTATAACGGATATACAATCCGAATATATGTACTTAACTAGCGACCCACCCAGGATTTGCACGGGTAGCAGAGCATATACGTCAACAGCCTCCGTGGCGCAGCGGGCGAGTAGCAGGCTGTGAAACGAGAGGACGTGGTTCGATTCCCGCACCGAGACAAATGTTTGTGTGACAGACAGATATTCGTTTCGGATCTGGGTGTTGTGGGACCATAGTCCCTCGTAGTTCTTGATACCCACGATACAGGTTTCACCTAGTGTTGGATCAGAACTAGGTGTGTGACTGATAAAAAAAACATAACATTTTTTGTTACGATCGAGCATGTGGGATTGATTAAAATGTAAATGATGTTCATAATAACTCAAAGTATTTTTTTTATTTACAAATCTTAAAATATTTTAAAAGTGAAGAATACAGTACATAATCAATCAACATTAATGCGGTGCTTTATAGCCTTCGCAATCTTAAGCTCGGTCGACACCCAGTCGGCATGATTTTTTTCTGACATCATCTAGAATCATGGTTATATTTCAGTCAATTTACACAAAACATTAATAAACTATTTACCTAAATCTTCCTCAGGAATCATTCCGTCTATTGGTCAAAACTGTATGAAAATCCATTTAGTAGTTTTTGAGTTTATTGCGTTCAGACGCGACGGGACTTGGTTTATACATTGTTCATGAATACCTATATAATGTCGTGATGACTAATAAGATGTTCAGGCACTACATTTTATAATATTTAAGAGGTACGGATGTATATTTTCTTGTAAGAATATCCTTTGTTTTCTCTTAATCATGCGTAATAAGCCATAAACATTTCGTCTAATGTGATATAAAATTATTATATCATCCAGACGAGGCTTTGTGTTCCGCGAACTATATAATCAAGATGAGGACGGTTTTATTGCATTTTGTAGGTTAACTAAAATAACAGGGTGAAAGTTCTAAGCGTCATTATTGCTTTGACTAAAGGCACAAGTAGTCAGCATGAAATCTAGAAGTATGTTCTATAGTAATTTAGTAACATATTTTCTTAATGTAACTACAAATACATTTTTAGAAAATTATAGAAGTTCTTCAAACGAGAACCACGAAAATGGCACATTTGGCAAGCTCTATTTATTAAGTTTTGAAATGTATTGTAACAGGAAAACTTGGAGTGTTTTCAACTCGGAACTATACGCAAAATAATGATCCGCAAACTCTTTGAATAGAAAGTGGCCTCTATTACCCCACTACTGGGGTTGCTTTTACGAGAGCGTCAAATTCAAATAAACTACCGCTCGTAGTTTGTTTTGACTGCGAATTTCCTTGATCGTAACTTTTACAAGCTTTTAGAGAGGTCGTTGACCTTTTGACGTCAGTCTGGAGTAAGTTCGCGTGCTTCTTTTCAGGTGTAAGCTGTATTGATAAAACTATTTGTGTGAAATTTATTTATGGAGCTTTGTACGTGTTCCATTAAAAATAACTTTTTTTGCTGCGTAAATAGTTTCGATTTAGTTTCAACGTCGGTTTATTGTACTTGTATTATTTATTAGATATTTGATTAAATAGTGCATGGTCTACCGTTAACATTTACAAAGTAGTTAAACCGATAGGTCGGTTCTATCTATTACTTATTCAAAATCCAGCATGCAATGGGACTTCTCACGCTTACTTTATCTGTTTATCTACTATTTAATATTTGCTTAAATCTAATGGGTAAATATTTAAATTACCTTTAATAAACAAATAGTTCCCCTAATGTTTGGTTCGAAACTCTACACCGCCGGTCATAAATGCCGTCTTTCATCTCGGCAGGCTTATTACCGCGCCCGTAATGCAATGGGTGTTGGTATTAAAAAACGAATGATCTCACAGGATGTGAGATGAGTCGGGAATCACGGGAGTTTCGGGCCGACTTTTTAATAAGTCACTGAAACTTGATACAACCATATTTTAATGAAATACGGATAATATTTCGAGCTAATTGTTTTGCCTCTTTTTATGTAAATCAATGTAAGGCGTCGTGTGAAGTAGCTACTCTGCAGACCGATATGACTGTGTCGAGTAGCTAGATATCTTTATCTCTCGCTATTTGATACTTTATCTGGACGGCACTGCGCTTACCATCAGGGACATTGAAGTCACTTTGTCGTGACAAAAAAACACACAAATAATGAAATAGTATAATCTCTGTTGTCTTCCGTTGCAATTTAAATTGATAAATGACACTGGCGGCGTAGCATAGGTTGGCACCCGGGGCGGTTTGCTATTAAGCACCCTCAAAATAAAACAATAAATACTAAATATAGTCCAGTCAGTAGATCCTTACTGAAGATCCCTAAAGACCTTTTTACACCACCTACAAAAGTTGGTGGTTGGTGGTAGTCTAATCACGGGGGCGTATAGTCGGGGAGGGGGTTAGATTGTCGGAGGTCTAAACTCCTCAAAAATATGATACACAAATCTGGCTACGCTCGTGACTCTGATGAAAAATCCAAGTTTGTAACTTTAACGAGTGGTCGGTCGGGCGGCCATCTTGGATGAAAGTTGCAAAAAACTAGGTTTTTCAATATAACTCCTCAACGGTAGATCCCACGGTTAAAAACGTTCAATACAAATTGAAGAAAATGAAATTTTACACATTTTTAATATGTTGTTACAATTTTTTTTGTAAGTCTCTCATGTATCTAGTTATAGCAGCGTAAAGATGGAAATTAGCTTACAAAAACGATTTTTTTCAATTTTCTGAATTCAACAACATTCAATAAATTCATTCAACGCAAATCTAGGATTTGACGAGCCTAGAATCCGGGCGGCACTTTTCTTCAATTTGGTTCATGAGTTCATTAAGGAAACATTGAGATTCTTGAAAAATTTACGAAAAGATAGCGTCACACAGTGCATTGAAAATCGGCTTTCGAAGACATAGGATTCCGATGTTTTAATTGCAATGTTTTATGGTTAGAACGGCTTCTATATATTACTACTATGCTCGAATAAGTCACATGAAATAATTTGGCTTGAAAATTAAAGAGTTATAATTTTCTTACAAAAGAAATGTAGCAACTATATCAAATTAATATATTTCGAGAACCGTTTCCCGTAATATCCTTGCAGGTGGTTTTAGTAATGATTATTTGGTATACTCAGAATTACGGGAATCACTGTGTAAGTTTCTTTAAAAAAATCATCAAAAATTATCTTAACAATAAGTGTTGCTAATGGCTTCACCCACATGAAAAGCTGCCCCAGCCCTGGTACAAAAGAATAAATCACTATATCGCTCCATTGCACCGTCTGTACCATTCCAGCGCCATTTATTTGAAATACCTATTAGATGGAACAGTCAAACTATTTCCCACGGAAGCAAATACCCGGGATAAAAGTGCAAAGCCTATATGTAACTCCACGACATGGTCTAAACTTGTACCTAATTTTATCTAAATCTGTTCAGACGTTTCTGAGTTTACCCCTCGATATATGTGTTAGTTCTTGTTTACGTTCCAACAATAAAAACATCTTTCCTTTCTTACTTCTAATAAACATTCAAACGAAAAAAATGTATGAAGCGGATATATTAAATTAAGATATCTCGGGAATCACACGGTTTTCCGTAATATCCTCGCATACGGTTATAGTACTTATTATTCATGATTTTTGGTATACTTAAAATTACGGAAAATGCTGCGGAAGTTTTTTTTTAAAAAATCATCACATTTAAAACATCGGATTCCTAAGTCTTCAAAGGCCGATTTTTGATCCACCGCGCGTCGTCGATGTTCGTCGCAGGCCCATATCCTCGTAGCGAAGGGGTCGGGATGTGTGGCGGTTCTGTTGGGGGGGGGGGTCTGGATTGTGGGTGTGTATTTCTCCCCCAATAGATCCCTGGCCGAGTTCGAGCACTTTCTCGCTCGGCTAGGGGCCCTGGTGGTGCAAGGCAGTCAGCCTCGCCCCGTTCTCGTTGCAGACGACTTCAACGCCAAGTCTCTGGCTTGGGGTTCGTCGGTCACCAGCAGGCGCGGCGAGGCCCTGGAAGAATGGGCGATCTCGGCCAACCTGGCCGTCGTGAATCGCGGGTCGGTTAACACGTGCGTACGGCATAATGGCGGATCGGTGGTGGACCTCACGTTCGCCACCCCAGCTATTGCCCGCCGTGTCCGTGACTGGAGAGTTCTGGTGGACGAGGAGACGTTGTCGGATCACCGATACATTCGGTTCGACGTCACCTTGTCCCCTAACCCCCAGTCCAGTGGAGTACCGACCGGCCCGCGGTCGGACGGCCCGCGTTGGTCAGCAAAACGCCTCGACGTGGAGGCCCTGAAGGAGGCCGCTCTGGCCCAGGCGTGGCTCCCTGCACCGGAAGCACCGATGCATGTCGAGCAGGAGGCGGCGTGGTTCGGGACAGCGATGTCGCGCGTCTGTGACGCGGCCATGCCCCGAGTCCGACGTCTTCCCGAGAAGCGCCAGGTGTTCTGGTGGTCGGCGGAACTCACGCGGTTACGTATCTCCTGCGTGGCCGCCCTCCGTCGTCTCGCCAGGCACCGTCGTCGCCGAATCCGTCTTCCCGGCGACGAGGACCAGGAGCGGTTGCTTCACGGCCTCCACAGGGAGGCTAAGAGAGCGCTGCGCATGGCAATAGCTAGGGCAAAGTCTGCAGCTCAGGAGGAGTTCCGGGGAACTCTCGATAACGACCCTTGGGGCCGTCCATATCGCGTGGCGATGAGGAAATATCGTCCGTGGGCGCCCCCACTGACGCAGAGTCTCCGGGGCGACCTAGTCGAAGAGGTCGTCGCAGCTTTGTTCCCTGCCACTGAAGATGTCACTCCCCCACCGATGGCGTCACATCCATCGACGCCATCGTCGTTGAGTTCGGCAAGGATTATTTCGGAGGTTTCGCCCGAGGAATTTCGGGCGGTGGTGCTTCGGCTGCGGGGCAAGAAAACAGCCCCGGGTCTCGACGGTATCCCCGGACGTGCGTGGGTGTTAGCCGTCGAGCATCTGGGGACTAGGCTCCGTGGCCTGTTCTCCGCGTGCCTGGAGCAGGGCCGTTTTCCGTCTCAGTGGAAAACTGGGAAGTTGGTCCTGCTCAAGAAGGAGCGGCGGCCCGCAGAGTCGCCATCGGCCTACCGGCCCATCGTGTTGCTCGACGAGGTCTGTAAGCTCTTCGAGCGTATCATTCACGCTCGCCTCGTCGAGCATCTTGAAGGGGTCGGGCCGGACCTGGCACAGTGCCAGTACGGGTTCCGGCAAGGCCGATCGACAGTACACGCGATTTTGCGGGTCAAGGCCCAAGCGGAGGATGCAGTGGCTCGGGGTGAAGTGGTGGTGGCGGTGTCTCTAGACATCGCCAACGCGATTAACACCCTGCCCTGGGCCTGCATACTGGAAGCACTGCGGTACCACGTGGTGCCACCGTATCTCCGGCGTCTGGTGCGCTCGTATCTCACAGACAGGTACATAGTGTATCCAGGCGACGACAGGTGGCACCGAAGAGCTATGGCCTGCGGTGTTCCACAGGGCTCAGTCCTGGGCCCTCTCCTGTGGAACATAGGCTACGATTGGGTGCTCCGTGGTACCAATCCCCGAGGCGTCGCTGTCGTCTGTTATGCAGACGACACGCTAGTAACAGCGACAGCCAGGTCTTTCCAGGAGGCCACCCTGCTCGCCTCGTTCGCAACCGAACAGGTGGTGGGCAGGATTCGGTGACTGGGCCTTAAGGTGGCCCTGAACAAAACCGAGGCCCTTTACTTTCACGGGCCTCGGATTCGGCCACCCTTAATGCCCCACATCAATGTGGAGGGGGTGCGGATTCCCATCAGCTGTACAATGAAGTACTTGGGGTTGATTCTGGACAGCCGGTGGGATTTCCGTGCCCATTTCAAGGAGTTGTCGCCGAAATTGGTGCGGGCGGCGGGCGCGCTCAGACGCCTGCTGCCGAACCTGGAGGGACCTAATAGCCCTTGCCGAAGTTTATACGCTGGAGTCGTGCGGTCAATGGCCCTGTACGGATGTCCCGTATGGGCCGAGTCCCTGAAAGCCCGCTGCGTCGCCTTGCTGCGCAAACCGCAGCGTTTGTTGGCGCAGCGAATAGTAAGGGGCTACCGCACGGTCTCCCACGAGGCGGCCTGCGTATTGGCCGGCACCCTCCCTTGGGAGTTGGACGCAAAACTCCTCTCGTCCGCGTTCTTCTGGCGGGAGGAGGCGTCCAGTCGCCGTCAGGTGAGACTGGCCCCCAGGGAGATAGCAGCCCGGTTTCGCAGAACCGCTATGGAGGAGTGGCATACCAGGCTGGAAAGCCCAAGTGCGGGCTTGAGGACAGTCGCGGCAGTGCGTCCTGTCCTAAAGAGATGGCTAGACAGGCGCCACGGTGCGCCAACTTTCCGGCTGACGCAGGTACTGACGGACCACGGGTGTTTCGGTTCGTTCCTGTGTCGGATCGGAAAGGAGGTGTCTGCCGTGTGCCACCATTGTGGCAACTGCCGCGTTGGAGGAGTTGGAGGAGTTGGAGGAGTGCCCAGCCTGGGACGCAGCCTCGCAGCGGGGGGCTGTCAGCCCGAATCGATGCACTCCCAGTTTCGGAGCATCGTGCGACCCCGAGATGGACGGCAGCGCGTGTGGTAAGGCCTCGTTCGCTGTCGTAGTTCGGTGCGCGGGGGCTCCTAAGCCCTCCCATGGAGATGGGCCCGTACAAGGCACCGCGCAGGGGCGGTTCCGGCAGCAATTCTAGCACTCGTTAGAATACCCCGGGATCGCTCCGTAAGCGCCGAAGAAGGCCACCGCGGGGTTTTAGCTGGTAGTGTCGGGTGGGGTGTACATAGGGGGTAGGGACTCGGCCCAGCGGCTGCCCGGATAGCCATCATCCGGGCGAGGGGGATGCTAGGTCGTAAGACCGGCTAGTCCAGCATAACCGTTTTATTCTTATTCCGCTTCCCCCCGGGGCGGGCGGTAGTAATAAAACGCTAACCCCGCGACAAAAAAAAAAAAAAAAGGCCCATATCCTCTTTTCTGTGCCGACATATTATGATATATTTTTTTCACAGCAACCAAGTCCATCACATGTTGTATGCGCTCTGTTATTTGTCACCCCCATTCATCACCACGTTCACGGTCCATTGGACTGCTTCTTGAAAAGAAATTCTAGCAGCTTCCAAGTGGAGCCTCAGTCGTAAAACTTCTAAAATCATTTCCAGAGCAGAAAATTCATCATAAATTTTGTCAGAATTGGAAATATACCACGAAGTTCGCGTGAGCAGAACTTAAGGCTGAACAACAGCAAATGATATGAGAATGTCATTCATTGCCTTGTAACTATGATCTAGGTCTCCGTGAAATCTATTAAGACGTTCTAAAAAAGCTCTCTGCAGCTCTTATGGCAATCTTAGTCTAGCATGTTGAGTCATTTCTCCTGGCCGCCCGTGCCGTCCTGTTTGGGGATGAGATGCGCAAACGGCTACTGAGCTGCTCGAGTGAGTTATCGCCACGATGGCACCCCTTGGTGCTTGGTACCCGGGGCGGACCGCCCCCACCGCCCCCCCCTTACGCCGCCACTGATAAATGAAATAAGAACCTCTTGCTTAAATTCTGTTAGAAACTTGGATATGCATTCCACAGATGGTTTCGAGTTAACTAAGATACTATTACAACACGCACTCAATCCATCAAATCGATACTGCGTTTATTAAGATGACCGAGCATTGCCGAATCGGAAAGTATAGAGATCAAAGTTCGATACAGTTTATATTACAAAGAGTGCGCATTTTATTTATAAAGTCAAGACTTAGTCGAATAGATTAGATATAATGGATATAATAGATAGTATGTCGTGGTGTGATTCTCATCCCCAGGGAAAACACCTCAGATTTTTATGAAGTTATAAGTGTATTAATTCATAATTATCGCTCGTGGTAACCATGAAAGGAAATATCTTGACGAAACTAAATACCTTATTACCTTTGACAGCCTCCGTAGCGCAGTAGGCAAGTAGTCGGCTGTGAAACGAGAGGCCGTGGGTTCGATTCCCACACCGGAACAAATGTTTGTGTGACAGATAGATATTTGTGTCCGGGGTCTGGGTGTTGTGAGACCGAAAGTCTCTCGTAGTCCCTGATACTCACGACACAATACTAGTATCTTAGTGTCTTAGGGTCAGGGCTATGGCTATTTGTTGGGTGTTATTTATTTATTTATTATTTATAATCCTAAATAAGAAAATCTAAGATACGTGTAGTCTACGAGTGCCTGAGCCAACATCCTTGCCTTACGACTCTAATTAGTAGAGTAGGCTCGTGTCCAGTAGTGGGACAATGTATCCCGATTTATTACTACAATAATATTTTTTTTTGTGAGTGCCAATAATCCCAAATGGCTATAATTGGGGAAATTTTATCTTCATTCTAAAATATTCTCAATTAGGCTGATTTTTTAAATTTATTTAGCTGCTAGAACTAAATACTCGCTTAACACAAAACAGATAATGTATAATTGTCTCTACACTCCGTGCATGTTTAGATGCATAAATATTTTTTTAATTTTTGAAACTGTATTTTTATAGTAATAAAATATAGATGCTGTAACCGTATATGATTTTGAAGATATTGAATGTCAAGCCATCAAAGTTTGCTCCATAGTTTTATTTTAAAACAATTGGAGCACAATCTAACGTCCATCAGAGCCTCAAGCGTCAGCCCTGCTATTACTATATTTAAATCAATTACTATAATTATATTTGTGTATCCATCGAGAGTTCGCTTGCGTAGCTCGTAGGCGTCAGTCTATCCAGCTATAATTAATGGCTCCGTGATAAGCAGTAAAACACTTAGATTAAAATAGAAGGGCATGTTATACCAACAGACGTTACTTCTAAGTAAGTGCAGTCAATCAGTTTTTAGTGTCAGAGAAATTAAATTCACCCACGTAGATGTTCTTTTGTTTTGTAATGAGTGGGTGAAATAAACAGGGTATGGTTAATCAAGTCACGGTTTTGTTGTAGGTATGTTGTAAATGGCCCTATATTACGTGTTTATATTTAATTACTATTGTATTTTTTAAACAAGGTTTCTCTAATTTAAGCATTAGCTGTTAGCTTTGTCAAACAGAAGTTCGGATAAACCTTATATTTTTTTTATTGTTAAAAAAGATTTTTATATTTGTTTATACCATAAGAAAGTAGGTGCCAAAATTTGTTTGGGAAATAATATTTTCTGTTTAAATTTGATTATATTTATTTTGGCCTTCTGCAAAAGATAGTATATAATATAAGTATAGAAGTGAATCAAGAGATTCACTTCTATACTTATACGAGCAAGAGCTCGAATACTACACAATACATATTAAACGTCTTAAATTATGAAAGCGCACTGGACATTTAATTACTAGGAATTATATTGAGGTAAAGTAAAATGAATATAAAAAGACATTGTGGGGCGGCGTTTTCACCTTTGCACGCGTTGCTCTGTTTTTAGATTGAGGCTGAATCAATTAGACAGTACCCCGTTGTTAGACAATTTTACTGGTAATTAGATATTTTAGCTGTTACTTTAGTAAACACAGATTTTTGTATTTGTGGTATAAATTGAACAGACTAAAATAATCATTTAACACACAGTGAGGATAATGAACTTAGATCGCGTTCGTCGTAAAAAAATATACTGACGAAGGTGGAATTAGTTATTAGAGAAAATAAAGTTGACATTAAGTACACAGAACAACATCGTGACATAAACAAATTTACGAAATACATATAGTGAACTGTTGATCAGTTTGGCATAGGAACTACTTATATAATTTCAAATATGTTTTTCTTAATAATTAATTTATTTAATATCTAGCTTCTTCTGTTAGTTAAACAATTCCACTGTATTCTTAATACCAGTTGGGATGTTTCCAGGTTATTCCTTAGTCTGACAAAACTCATTTCATAAATTTACGCTTTAGTTAAAAATTAATAATCTCTCACGAGCAAAGGAGTCCATATATTTTGTCTAGGAGAACATGCAAGCTACTCTTCATTATTTATTTTTTCATTCTTAGCTACAGTTGTTTCGGTTACAAATAGTTTTTTCTCCCACCATTGTCATTAATCCTAGTTATATTTCATTGTGACACAAAGCTCAGCGATGACGTAGAACGGAAATAAGCGCCATCTGTTAGAAAACAATAAAAACAACAAACTACTTATACGTATGTAGGTCTCTCAAGAGCTGGTCACGATAGACACCGTTACATTTGTTAACAAGAGACAATGCTTCAACAAACATTGGCTATGCATGGAGATTGCAAGACGGTTTTAAAAGTCAATTTTAGTATAAGTATATGTAGGTTGAAAATCTCTTCGACATAATTTATCTATGGTGCAAATAATTCTATCTTAGTCGTCCGTTTTATGTTCGGTAACAAAAATTACTGTAATGTACAACTAGACGGTTCCCGCCTTTTTTTATCATAGTGACCTCACTGCACCTGATGGTAAGCGCAGTGTTATCCAATTAGAGTATCGAGTAGCGAGAGACAATCAATCCCGCGCTACTCAACACAATCATGACGGCCTACTTCATCACCGCCATGGGCAAGAAGATGAAGAAGGGTCTAGTGTAAGTACTCAGAAGGCCGCAAGACGGCCAAACATCGTACCACAACTCTACAAAACCCGGAAGAAAAAAAAAAAAAATGTACACTGGCTGATCCCTGAACGCGACAGACTTGCGACAGTCATAGTAGTAGTAGTCGTTTATTTAATATAGTTGTTGCTCGCGGCTCGGCCCGCGTGGAGGTCATGTTTGGGAGAAAAAGTATACAATACAAAATACCAATATTCATGCGTTTAACTTAAAAATGACGGATTTTCATACAAACTTTAATTCCCTATTTTACCCCCTTAGGGGCGGAATTTCCAAAAATCCTGAAACATATATTTTTTATTTTTAACTAAAATGCCAAATACTAATTTTCATGAATTTAACTTCAAAAATGACGGATTTTCATCCCCTATTTTACCCCCTTAAATACCACCCGTATTTCCAAAAACCCTTCCTTAGTGGATGCCTACGTGATAAAAGGTATCTACTGTAAAAATTTCAAGTCTCTAACCCCAGCCGTTTAGGCTGTGCGTTGATCGATCAGTCAGTCAGTCAGTCAGTTAGTCAGTTTCTTCTTTTATATATACAGATAAATAGCGGCATAAAGGTGATTGATCTTAATGTATCTTATATCGTCTATGTAGGAAAACGATTACAAGTGTATGTGAATTTGTTAGCGTGTCACGTAAAACAGCGCAGTAGATTATATGCGGGTGTTACTATTATGTTAAGCTAAACTCAAGTAAACATATAGTACAATTAAGTTTTACACAAGAAAGACTCAGGGACAGAGTCTCAAGCAAAAGGTACTTAGTCTTAATATTTGATGTGAAATTTATTCATATATGAAAATTCATAATTCAAAACTCATAATTAACAGCTACACATTAAAAATGTAATTTATAATAGATACCTAGGTCACATGTCTTGAACCTCCTCTATTTTTGAAGACGGTTAAAACACTACTGATTAAAATAACCTAATGATATGTTATTGTATTTTTCAGGTAAGTTCGTTGTGTTATCGAGGTGTCGTCTAGTAGTTGGGTAAGCCGGTGTCAATAGTAGAGTGCAAGCGGGGAATGTGCGTAGGCGTTGTTGTTAAGTTGTAGGTACCCGTGTAGAACGCGTCATACAAGTCTCCCTAGTGTGAAATCAAGATCATGGTCACCGATTTCTATCTGCTTTTAACAATATGTTTTAATGCATGTAACAATATTATCACTGATACTTTCATAGATATAGTATTTATTAACCCTTTTTTATTCGGAATTTAAGGTTTAATTGTGTCAAGTGGCGATGGATGGTTTTCTCTCGTTACTTGATACTCTACCTGGTCGGCACTGCGTTAACAATCAGTTGTATCATGCAACGTGGTCTTTTTGCCGTGCCAGGATAAAAAAGGTTGTAATTTATATCTAATGTTTATGCATACGGAATACAACATATAAAAATATTTAGTGTACATAGAAGTATTCTTGATGTTATATTTTTGAAAAGACTAAAAATCTAACGATCCTTCTTTCTATATAATGTAAATTAAAGTTGCTTTGCTCCGGCATGTATTGGAAATTTACAATATTTTCTTACTTTAACTTCAGCGTTGCTGAAGGCATCTAATATATAAAACGAAAATAAAACCGCCATTTATACTTTGTTTGTTATGAACTTACCAGATGCCGCAGAAATAACTGGTAGCAATATTTTAACAATAAGGTTCTTATAAATTTGGTTAGATAATAGCAGAATAATAATACTACTAAATTCAGATAGCAGTATACATATGTCAAGTCGAACCAGTTTTAAAAGTTTAGTTTTAAGACAGACAAAAAAAATATAGTTTAGCTCGAAGACATATATATGATAATCTAAATCAGATCAAATGTATGTTAGCATAACGAGCTAAATTATGCTAGTGGATTTGCATAACATTTAATTACGACATTTAATCTTGATTTTAGTCGAGGTGATGTTCAGATTATTTTCTTTATTGTTGTTGAAATCTGTTGATTAATTACAAGTTATAATAAGCCTTGAGTAAAATAATAATTAGAAAAGGTAGGAGTTCTAAAAGGATTATTTTAGTATGATGTTGATTAAAGAAGGCTTTTTACACAATAGCCACTCAGACTAAAATGTAATATTATGGAGGTATTATATTACATACATGTATTATATAATTTAATATATTACGTTTTACTAATACAATAATAAGCTGTTTGAATCAATAATATTATTGTAACTTTACCTGCTAATGCAAACCTCCCGTTGTCCTTGACAAACAATAGCAAAGCGAAGCTTTTAACATTGATGGAGAATTTTATTTCGCAGCCAATTGCATTTAAATTGCAATATAAAGAGTGAATCTTATTGAATATACGAATGCAATGTGCTGACACCAGATCGGTGTGAGAACAAACCCATAAACGTCGCGGCGTGTTCTTTACGACTTCTTGTTATTTCACTCGACTGCCACCGCGTCTCGTGTTGCTTTTCAGTGGCGGCCGGCTATTTGCATTGCATAGCATACATTGCCCTCGATGTATTGAAGTGTGAATATAAATGAATTGTATGTGTCAAAGTACAAAAATGAGAATTAACTTAATTTTTACGGCCTAGTGGCGCAGCGGGCGAATAGTCCGGTGTGAGGCTGTGGGTTCGATTCCCGAACAGAGACAAATGCTTGTGTTTCAGACAGATATTTGTTTCGGATCTGGGTGTTGAGGGTCACTCAGAAATAATAATAATATTCATACATAATTATACAATGAATGAACGTTAATAAGACGGCATTAATTTACCAACCTCCGTAGCGTAGCGGGTGCATAGCCGGCTGTGGAACGGAAGGCCGTGGGTTCGATTCCCGCACCGAGATAACTGTTTTTGTAACAGACAGATTTTTGTTTCTGTTATGGGTGTTGTGGGACTAACGTCCCTCGTAGTTCTTGGTACCGACGATACAGGATTTACCTAGTGTGGGATCAGAACTATATGTGTAACTTTTGGGTGTATTTATTTATTAAACTACACTACATTATTATAAGTATGTCTTTAAACAGTGTAACTTCCTTCTACATGATAAGAGTGGCCTAATCTTTATGTTCTGGCCAGTATCATCTATCTTTAACCACAATGTATCCTTTATGGAAGAACATCTTTCAAGTGGTTAGATCAAATAACTTAAAACCGAGTGGGATCAAGTCTATTTAAGGTGTTACGGTAATCTCAAGTGGCTGCAGTTTGAGTGTTTTAGCTACTAAAGTTCAATGGGTCTTTGAAGTATATACATTTTTAGAATACCGTTTCGGATGTAGATTTTTAAATATGTAAAATATTCCGTTTACTTAAATTATTCTAAATTTGAAAGGTATATAAAGTATACCAACTTGATTTGCGGTAGCGAGTACGCGTTAGTCTGGTAGACAAAGACCTAACCCCTCTCATTAGTAGAGAAGGCCCGTGCCCAGCAATGGGACAATACAGGGCTAGTATTATTATTATATTAAATTAATCTGTAACAATTAGGTTTAACCAAAACGTTTCGTGTCATTACCAGATTAATAAATATATTGTGTTATTACACAGGTCACTTACAGGTCCAATACAGGCTGTATTGGATATGTATTGTATTGTGTATTTGTTGTAGGCTCCAGTCTACGCAGTTAGATCGTTTAAAGTATTGACATAAACAATTATTGTTACAATAAGCGGCTGTATTATGTTTCCGACTATCTATTGGAAAATTGCCATTATTTAATTAGTTTTGTCTACGGGTAGCTGACTGGTATCTCTTCATCTCGTTAAGGTATTTCCTTGTAAATAAGCTAGATACAACATTTAGTCGTCTTCCGACCACCCACTTCGGAGTGAGATACAGTTTCCGCGTTCACTCCATGAAATAAACAAATCAATTGTGTACTGTTGTGATTAGAACTGTGTGTTTGTACGTCCAGACTCCAGCCCTTTTCATATCCGTTCCACAAGCCACTGGCCACTGCACGAATGACTATGGTAATAGGTATTCGTGTTTTTCTTTTCCTTTCGTGAATATTTTATTTTATGCCTTAATATAGCTTAAAATAAATATTCCACGAATTAAATAGGTTGGTCCAGTGATTTTTAATTTAACAACACTTTGCAATGAGATGTATTTAATAAAAAAAAAAATTTTGTTGCGCATTTCACTTAAGGACCACCACACTCACTGCACAGTACGAAATTAATAACACTTCTTTATTCTAAATATATATGTGAAATACCCACCGAATGACTCATCACGAGATCTCTAAAACTATACATCAGATTGACTGGAAATTTAGCATAGTGACTCATTTCAGGATGTAGTGATGTTAACGGTAGGCAGCGGCTCTGCTGTGCGCTGGCTTTGCAGAAGTCTATGGGCGGCGGTGACTACTTACCATCAGGTGGCCCGTCTGCTCGTCTGCCTACCCAGGCACTAAAAAAAAAAGAATGAAGACACTCACTACGAACGTTTTTTTGGGAGTAACAAAAACCCCCCTAATAGGGGGAATTAGGTGTTGAAAGTTTACTGTCAGATATGTTTTCATACCACAGAACCGATTTGTATGAAAGCAGAAATTCAGAAACCGCGAAATTCCAGAATATGATTTGAGATGCTTTAGAATCAAACTCTTAGGGAGCTCACCTCCATTAAAATAGGACAATAATTATTATTGTTTGGGTTTTCAAGGGATAGCGGCAAACTCATTAAACACGAACGAAGTTGCGGGCAAAAGCTGGTATTAAATATAAACTAACTTGTCCTTATAACACCTTTCTAGAAAACCAGTGTAACTTTTATCGCGATAATTAAATGGAGTCGAAGAATATAATCTGTTCTTTTATTTAACTTAAAAGCTTTGTGAACTAAATAGGGTAATTTAAATCTTATTCAGAAGTTGTTATCATAAGTAAACAATTAGTCGCTTTTAATATGTATTGTAGGCGAACATTTATGTAAATGAGTTAAGATAAAACTGTAGCAACTTTATAGTTCTCCTGATCATTTTTTTTCTAGGACTATACCGCTTTGCTTTGAATTAATTTACCTTACGTATCTTCCATACAATTTATTACGTTGTTTTGGTATTAATGAACTTACGAATTGACAATGGTTAATATGATTAATATTTTAATAATTATATTGTTGTAGGTAAGTTTTAAATTGGTTTTAAGAGCTGCCCATATAATTTTTATAGACGTAATTTTCACCAACATCTTGATTTTGAATCTAGACAAATGTAGAACAATAAAACCATATGACTAAAATTGTGAAACAAATTTTTGGATAGTTATGCCCTATCCATTAGACCATAATAACTAAAAATAACTGAACTTGATGTCTCACCAATTTGTAATCCGCGCGCGCAGCATCCGCAGTTTCCTTTCCGGCGTGACTCATGTGTGGCCTCATAATGAGCCTAATTGCCTCTTTTCTCACATCGTGATTCAGTACTTATTAAAAAATAAGACTCGGCGCGCCTTTTAACTGTATTTGTTATGCTCTTTTTAATTAAACCGAGTAAGGATGCCAGACACTTGACTTGATTGATTAATTGCATACCATATGTGATTTTTAAATGAACAATGCCCTTAATGTATTTCAGTGTAAACTGTGAGTATAAGTTGTACATTTAATGTTTGTTATTACATCATTTCAAATGGGAGCGGAATGAAGGAGTAATTTTTAATACGGAACTGGCACACATTTCTCCCATAAACATGACCGACATGTAGCTATAATTAGTTATTATGACTGCGAGAAGTATTTTTACTATACAGCGAGTAATAAAGTTAAATCGTTTTCCATTTGAATACATCTATAGAAGAAAGAAATGTGAAGTGTTTTTAAAGTCGAAAACAATATAAGAGGAGAAATTATAGTTGAGTTAAACCTAAATTCTATGGTCAATGTACTTTTCCTTTTTTTTATCCTGGCACGGCTAAGTGACCATACTGCACCTGATGGTAAGTACAGTGCCGTCCAGTTATAGTATCAAGTAGCGAGAGACAATCCATCCCTCGCTACTCAACACAATCATGCCGGCCTGCAATAACGTCCTTACAAAAATGTGTAATGTTCACGCGACATGTAAAAGCATTGATACGTTGAAAAAGGAATGAGGTTGTGATTAACATGTGTACAGCAGGAGCACTTACAATCTTGGAGTTCCCGCTACGTGAGCAGAGGTCGAGGGTCAGCCGACACTGAAGCCAATGCAACGAACGGTCCACCCATTTTACAATTCAAATAACGCATTCTATGGACTCTGTAAGCGGTGTGAACGCTATATTTTTTCGATAGTTGCAAACATAATCTTTAAGTTGATGATAAATATCTGATTGACATCCTCCGTGGCACTGCAGGCGAGTAGCCGGCTATGAAACGAGAGACCGTAGGTTCGATTCCCGCACTGAGACAAATGTTTGTGTAACAGACAGGTGTTTGTTTCGCGTCTGGGTGTTATATGAACGTAGTCCCTCGTAGTTCTTGATACCCTCGATACAGGTTTGACCTAGTGCACGGTCAGAACTATGTTTGTGGCTGTGGGGGGTTTTTTTTATTGCATAGTCCGACAAACGAGCATGTGGGTCACCTGATGTTAAGTGATCTCCACCGCCTATGAACATCCACAATACTGAAAGTATCATGTATGCGCTGTTGGCCTTAAAGGACAGAAATAGGGATTAGGGAAGGGAAGGGGGAATCTGGGCCTACGGATATCTCACTTACCATACGAAACGCGACAGTAAACTGTGACTTAACGTTGGTTTTCTGTGAGACAGTGGTACTACGCCGGTCGAGCCTGCCCATTCATGCTGCAGACAAATATGTCTACAGCGTGGCTCTACCACTATATAATACACTTATGGGGTGTATTTTTTTTTATTATAATCAAATGTTTTTTTATGAAAACGCGTAGTGCCCGTTTCTATTGACCTATGTTTAAAGTGTATTAAAAGCTCTGTTTAAATAAAATGTAGATGCACGACACGATGTCTATAATACGACATGATCTATGCGATTTATCTAATTTAAGAACGTTATAACTTATAAGAGCGATCTTATATTTATCAAGTTCCGCAAACAAGCATAAAGCTTAAGCTGTTACTCTATATTTAGCTATGCAGTGGTAATTGTATGAATTGACATTTACCATTTTGAAGGAACTTAACGCTTGCCATCACTTATATATTTGTTGTGTAGTGAAGAACAGTTACTCTTACAGTAACACGGTGTAAATATTTAACGCAAAACATGTATATCCTACTAATATTATAAATGCGAAAGTTTAGATGGATGGATGGATGGATGGATGTTTGTTACTCAATCACGCTACAACGGCTGAACGGATCTGGTTGAAATTTGGCACAGAGATAGATTATAGTCTGGAATAGCACATAGGCTACTTTTTATCCCAGAAAAATGTACAGTTCCAGTGGGATAGCTTAGTTTTTCACAGAGCAGGGGATCGACATGATTTTTTGCATAGTGGTAGTTTAAGGATCAGAAAATGACATATGCCACTTTTTATCCCGGAAAAATGCAAGCATCCTATGGGATAGCAAAATATAGAAAGGTGTAAAAGCTTAAGATGCCTCCATGGATTATATACCTTTTCTTCCAAAATTATGCTGGTGGTAGGATATTCATATCCGCCCGGATAGCGACCACCGTACACAGGGCGAAAAACCCGCCATAGTGGCACATGCAAGTGTTTCGCGTTCCGGGATCAGCCAGTGTACATCCGGTTTTTGTCGGGGGTCTGGAGTTGGGGTACAATGGCCATTTTGCGGCCTTCTTAGTACTCTGACACTAGACCCTCGACCCCTTCTTTACCTTCTTGCCCATGGCGTAGTGTGAAGAAGCAGGCCGGCATGAGTGTGTTGAGTAGCGGGGATAGATCGTCTCTCGCTACTCAGTACTCTATTTGGACCGCACTGCGCTTACCATCAGGTACAGTGCGGTCACTTTGCCGTGCCAGGATAAAAAAAAAATAACCTCCACGCGGGCGGAGCCGCGAGCAACATCTAGTTTAATATATTATGAACGGTGCGTTTGTTATGACGTATTTGATATTAGGCTTGTAACATTGTTGGCGTTTAAAGATCAGCTTGACCTTTCGTACCCAATGTTTGGAATAGATTTTTGTATGTATCCATAAAAATACCTTTGTTGTATGTGTATGCCTGTTAATGAAATTTGAATGACTATTACTAAGTTAAATAGTAATTTCATATAGTTTAATATAATAAACGTACACCCTGAAAGTATTTTGCTAAGAACGGGCTGCGGAATCGATTTCAGTAATTATTAAAGTATGTAATATTTTCCTAAATGTAAATAGAACTAAGTCGGTGACGGTCACCCTCCATAAAACAAACCAAACGAAATTTAAACATAAAACAAGTTTATTTTACTTTTTAACCCCACTTTTCGAAGGCTTTATATCCTTCATGATCACGGGGCAGACTGAGTTGTATGTAGTCACGAAAGTATAGTGTCATGTAAAATTCGTTTTATTTCAATGTATAATAATCGCGTAAACATAAGAAACCATTATAAAACCAGGTGACAATGCCTTTTTAATGCAACAGTAAAATAAATCCGTTAACAAATAAATTGAACTTAATGCCGAGTATAAGTTTTTACAAATACATACATACATATACACTCACGCCTGTAATCCCCGAAGGGGTAGGCAGAGGTGTAACCAGTACACCCACTTTTCGCCGAATTTCGGTCCCATAATGTGATAGGGGGCGAGCCTATCGCCACACCGGGCACCATTCCAGACTCCGGGTTAATACTGAGTATTTCTAGGTAGAAAAACCCAATATCACTTTACCCGACCCGGGGATCGAACCCGAGACCTCAGCACAGCAATCGTAACGCATGCGCAATTACAACTGCGCCACCGAGGCAGTTTTTACAAATACAGTTTCAAATATGTAACTTAAGATCATCACAGTGTATTAAGTTTAAGTGTATTTTTGTTTTAAATGAGGTTTCTGAGGATTTACTTTATTCCTGTAATATTTTGTATAAACGACATCATATGATGATGAATAAAACATGCAGAATGCTGTATGATTCTGATCATATCTGAAATAGGTAACTGTGCAAATGTCCACTGACGCCTTTTTCTGAGATGCCATCCGCAGATCCTGACTTAGTGACAATGGGACCATCTGGGAAGTATACTCTTTTAAACAAAAAAAGAGTTTCTCGAATCGGTCCAGGCGTTCTCGAGTAATCAGGGAACATATATAAAAAATCCGACGAATTGAGAACCTCCTCCTTTTTTGAAGTCGGTTTAAAAACGAAGTCCTGCATAAAATTCGACCACTATGAATTATTTCAGTTACTCCAACCTACTTTATATTCTGTTAAGGCAGGCCGGTGTTTGTATGGATGATCCGCCAAGCCGCGAATTTGGCTAGCTCTGTCCGATACGAAACTAACGCGCCATTGCAACATAGCTTGCGTCAGTGCATCAAACGCATTCTCATGTGGGGCACGTGGCTCGTCTTTGTTTATATCATCAAATCGGTTCACCTATTTAACAGAAACTATTTTATTTTATCAGGCCTCATATAATACATTTCAGTATTATAGTTGAGTGTATGATGCAGTTATCTTAACGTTAAGCTAATTATTTTTCATGATAAATATATTTTATTTGTGCTTGTCGTACAAAAAAACTCGTAAAAAGCAGCGATAGCCAAGTTGGTGGCGGTACGGACTGTCAAGACGAAAGTCGTGTGTTCGAAACCAGCCCACATGGCATACATCACTGACTTTTCTAAAGTTACGTGTATAATCATTGTTAACGGTGAAGGAAAACATCGTGAGGAAATCTGCATACCTAAGAATTCTCATAAGAATTTCGAAGCTATGTGAAGTCTGCCAACCCGTTTTAGGCCAGCTTGGTGGACTAACGCCTAACCCCTCTCATTAGCAGAGGAGGCCCTAATTAATTTTAATACAGGGCAAGTATTATTTTTGTCGTATAGAACTTGTTTTTTTTATTTTATAGAACTTAATCCTCTTAAAATGGTGGTTTGTATAAGTAAGCTAGTATACGATTTGTTTTCTACATTTATTTCTTCACATCAAGCAACACTATGTTGTATAGTGTAATTAAATTATTCATGTTATGTTGAAATATTGCGGCAAATGTATTAACACAATGGGATGTGTTCATTTTTATTATAAACTAGCTTTTGTTTTTATTTTATTTTTATAGTATAGTACGAGCCAGTGGGTCACCTGATTTTAAGTAATCTCCACCGCCCATGGACATCCACAATACCGAAAGTATCATGTATGCGCCGTCGGCCTTAAAGGACAGGAATAGGGAAGGGAATGGGGAATCTGGGCCTCCGGATATCTCACTTACGATACTTACCTTACGAAACGCGACAATAAACTGTCACTTTACGTTGGTTTTCTGTGAGACAGTGGTACTACCCCGGTCGAGCCGGCCCATTCATGCTGTAGACAAATATGTCTACAGCATGAATTGTTTGGTCTTATTTTTGAAAGAAAAATAATAAAATCCATGGAGTGAACATAATTACATGTTTCTATATTTTGTCATTTCGCCAACAACTGAAAGTTATGTCAAACGCACTAAGGTTTTCTGATTTTCGTATTGTTTGTAAAATAAAAAATATGGGTTATGAATAGATAATGAAATATACTATTTTTATATCCGAGTATCTTGAGCAAGCGTTAGTGATGTCGTTTCTTAGAGTTACGAAAGTATATTTTGTCTGTGATTTACCTATACACATTTATGTTAACCTAGATAGTGAGAAAGCGGCCCTTGGCTAATTTATTGCTTTCTATTTTTTCATGGCGAAGTCATTGCGATATATGAACGTAGGCGAACACGTTTTCAAACAAACGGCGAATTATGAAGACATCTGTTTGTAATATTTACAACGTAATTTAAGTCAGTGTTTCTGTGTATCGTTATGGTACACATAGCCCCGACTCCACACGAGTCTTGTGTTGTGGGTATCAGGGAGTACGAGAGACTCGATCTCACAACACCTAGACCCGGACAGGACACAAATATCTGTCTGTTACGCAAACATTTGTCCAGGTTTGGGAATCGAACCGACGGCCTCTCATTTCACAGCCGGCTATTCGCCAACTGTGCCACGGAGGCTGTTAAAAGATTAACGATCGTTGTACAAACACAACAAATGTGGAAATAAAGTCATTTTCGATTTAAAATACGTGCAAACTGAAGTATGTTATCGGAACAATAGTAAGTTAACTATTGTTTACCACGACACGTCGATAACAATATAGTAGCGAATAGCTTACTGTAGAAATTAGGAGCGGGCTCCGATTTCGTCCAGGCTTGTGTGCAAGAAGGAATAAATCGTGTCCAATTAGCATGCCACGTGTGTTATCTGACGACAAACCGAACTTGGCATAGTAGGCGCTGCTAAAGTGGCCAAATATAAGTTCTAGCTTTCCATCCATGTTTGGCTCCAAATTAAAATTGTATTCCATTAAAACAAGATATTATTCACTTTTATTATATACACTATTATTATATATTGAATCACCAAATTAGGTCAGCCGCGCAATTAATAATTTTTCTTGCTTGTTGTGTCACAAAATAGACACGTCGCAGGTCCACGTTGGGCATTGGACCATGACTGAACATAATTTTTATACCAACCAATCCTCGTCCAATACCGAATCATATATTAGTGTATTGGCTCCAACACATTATATTTATGCAACTAGGACTACTGTCTGACTACGGCATTAAAGACAGCAGAGCTTCTGCACCGATAAGCATACGTTATTTGTACAAGTACAGTAAAATTGGCTCTATAGTATAGTGTACATTTTTAGATTTATACATGGATTTCAGTGTTTATGGCGATAGGCTGGCTTCCTATCTCATTAGGGTACTGTAATAAATAAAAAGGCGAAAAGGGTGTACTGGTTACACCTTTGCCTACCCTTTCGAGTTACAGGCTCGAGTGTATATATATGTCAGTGTTTGTAATTTGTTTTTAGCAGTTTTACGATTATAGATTTTTTTACCAGCTCCGGAAACAATTTTTGTATTGAATTTTTAATAGGCCATGATCGTTAAATTGTATCGCTGCGTCGGTCAAGGGATAGTATTTACGATTATGAAGCCGACCTAACAATGGTTGAACAATAGAGAACACGATACACGACCCATCCACTTAATTTCGAGTAGACACCTTTGTCACGTGTTTTTGTTCTCGGTCATTTCCATAAATTATAGAGGACGAGCGACCGCCGTTGTCGGTGTCATGTAGTTTTGGTAAAAGATTGTACCTGCCATTGTTATGGAAATAGCGACGTGCCTTACGAGCTTCGCGGGGGATTTGGTAACCGCCCGAATACCATATCTGATGAATGACTTTGTAGTGAAATGCAACCGGAATCAATGGGAGTGGAACTACATCTACCGTGTAATATACCCGTAATACCACTAAATGAAAGTTCCAGAACTACTGACAAATGTGGCAGTATAAACAAACATCAATATGATTTTTCCTTGCAATTAGTTTTAATATTATAAATATACAAAATCAAATAATTTTTGAATCCATGAAGTACTATACATTACAATTTTTTTTAATCTACCGCCAGTTCGGAATGTAGTTTCACTAGAGAAGAACGGGCAAGAAACTCTAGCTTTGCCATTTTCGAACACCGGTTAACAATATTTGGTCATGCAAATCTAATCTTGGGCATTATATAGTGATTTTTCAATTGAGAAGCTCAAACACGAGTGCCTCGGTGGCGCAGTTGTAATTGCGAATGCGTGAAGACTGCTGTGCTGAGGTCTCGGGTTCGATCCCCGAGTTGGGTAAAGGGATATTGGGTTTTTCTATCAAGAAAGGTTTTTCTATCAGTATTAGCCCGAAGTCTGGAACCTGTGCCCGGTGAGGCGATGCCATCTATCACATTATGGGACCGAAATTCGACGAAAGGTGGGTGTACTGCTTGCACCTATGCCTACCCATTCGGGGATTACAGGCGTGAGTGTATATGTATATAGAAGCTCAAACACAAAATATTATTGACTGCCTGAACATCAACCTAAGTTTGCTGCCACTGGCCAATGAGGCGATACGTGTGCGATATAACAATCTATTCATTTCTACTGCAACATGAACCTAATCCAATGTGCAGGAACAACTGAATATCCATAATAGGGCCCAATTAGAGACAAAATCGCTGGAGGGGTGATTCTCAGTCGCCTGTAGCAGAAGCCTGTATTGTCCAGTCATGTTTGTGGCCAATCAGTTTAAATTTCGCCCGATATGGTATCTCCATATAAGGCTCCGTTTTATATTATTGAGTTCAGCTTTGGATGCGCACAAACATTTGCTAATTGGCTGAAATGTCATCGTATCGCAAGCGATTAGTGAAGAAGGATTCACAATAGCTACAACGTTTTTAAGGGGACTATATATGGAACGATCCTGTATCCTTAATAGTTTGTCTGTATTTCGAACAATGGTAGGTTTTAATTGAGACTTCACATATTTTTTGTTTTGTTATGCTACATGATGTATCGGAAAATAGTTTGTTTACCCTACACTAGACAAAGTGTGAGAGGGCAAGATAAAAAAGAAGTTTATTAGATTGCACAATACCTAGCTCGTGTATTTTATTTATTTACATCAATAATCAAATCGAGTCCGCCCCGTGACCATGAAGACTGTAAAGCTTCCGAAACATCGGGATTAAAAAAGTTAAATAAACCACGATATAATCAGTAAAATTTGTTTTATTCCAAGAATCAAACTGTTGGAATTATCATCAGAGTTCATTCTCTTAGACCAGAAAAAGATCTTCACAGCCTCCGTGGTACAGGGATCAAGTAGGCGGCTGCAAAACGAGAGGTCGCGGGTTCGATCACCGCTTCGAGATAAATGTCTGTGTCCATAAATATTTAACTCAGGTCTGGATGTTGTGGGACCGTAGGACCACGTAGTTCTTGATACTCAGGATATGGATTTGACCTTATGTGGGGTCAGGACTATGTGTGTGGTAGGGTGTAAAAAATCTTAGGTCTTAATATGAGCGTTCATTGACCTACCCTAGTGACCTAGTTCACACGTGATGACAAGTGTATTGAACGATTTAGATTCGCGCCCGCCGACTCATTCGGTCAATTGCCGCTTCCTGTTAGTGACAATGTTAGACCAAGGCCGGCAGTCCCTGCGACACCAAGACTGTTTATTTTTGGACTTTGGTCATGACCGACTTACAATATAAAGTTCAAAACGTTACTCACGTGGGCGATCCCGTAGATGGCATTTTTATTAAAGTATTTGAGATAACATGATTGTAGTAAATATGTTAATATGTATTCAAATGTTGGATCTAGTTTTGTATTATAGTACTAGCTGTTGCTCGCGGCTCTACCCGCGTGGAGGTTATTTTCGGAAGCAGAAGTATACAATCCTATCACTGATTAATAGGCTATATTAATCAGTGATAATGTAGCATTGAAATGGTGAAAGAATTTTTAAAATCGGTCCAGTAATTTTTGAGCCAATTCGTTACAAACATACTTACATACAAATCTTCCTCTTTATAAAATTAGTATAGATTTGTTCTGTCTTAAAGTTTTATTACATTTACATCTAGCAGCTTCCTTACGACTCATAAAAGTGATTAGAACGTTCTTACACCTAATGTTTATGTTGTGGTAACGTGTAAACAAACATTACGAATGAGGAAGTAAAATAAACCGTATATTACGAGCCGTAAAATTTTTTTTTTGTTTAATAAAAAGAACGTAACACTATTTTCCATAATCTATTCTTTTGCATGTAAATGCAGATATAACTGGACTAGATATATGAAATAAAACGTCGAAAGTATAGAGGTAAATGTTGGAATCTGGTTTGTATTTGGCATATCTAAAGTAAAAGTAAATTAACACCGCATAATCAAATATGTTTAACTATCTATCGTGTTCTATTATGAAGATGTAAAATATAAATACTTTACTTAGTTATAAAAATGCACTATAGAATATTTCTTGGTATAATAACAATATTGTAGAGCCTTGACAGTACTACAATATTGTTAAAATGTTCACATAACTGGCAATAAAATATGTACTAATTTCAAGTTCAACTAAGTTTTTATATATTCATTTCTTCAATCATTTCATTCATGTTATAATCTGTATATATAAAAGAAGAAACTGACTGACTGACTGACTGACTGACTGACTGATCGATCAACGCACAGCCTAAACGGCTGGGGTTAGAGACTTGAAATTTTGACAGTAGGTACCTTTTATTACGTAGGCATCCACTAAGGAAGGTTTTTGAAAATACCATCCCTAAGGGGGTAAAATAGGGGATGAAAGTTTGTATGAAAAACCGTCATTTTTGAAGTTAAATTCATGAAAATTAGTATTTGGCATTTTAGTTGAAAATAAAAAATATATGTTTCAGGATTTTTGGAAATTCCGCCCCTAAGGTGGTAAAATAGGGCATGAAAGTTTGTATGAAAAACCGTCATTTTTAAGTTAAACGCATGAATATTGGTATTTTGTATTGTATACTTTTTCTCCCAAACATGACCTCCACGCGGGCGGAGCCGCGAGCAACAGCTAGTAATAAATATTCCTTATCACGAGTAAACTATTAAACGACACTATCTCCCTCTTTTAAAGTATTTACATGAATCACTTGAATTATATTCTAAAATTGAAGTTGTATAACTGGAGCCAGTCGAATTTAACTCACAACGGAGAAATGCAAGATGACATCAAATGCGGCGAAGAAATTACAACACTATATTACACAGATTGGTTTATTTTGGTTATAGCAAGATGTATGAATGCAAGATGCAAGCTCTGACCCATTGGCGAGTTCACGCCAAGACCCGCCGGTCTAAAATTAACCCTGACGCAGAGGGATGACGTTACAGACTTAATAGAACGAGTATTTTTGTCACATGTTCCACTCGCCCGACAGATATAACTTGCATTGAGGAATTTACACATTTTTTTATAGCATAGTCCGACAAACGAGCCAGTGGGTCATATGATGTTAAGCGATCTTCACCGCCCATGAACATCCACAATACCGAAAGTATCATGTATGCGCCGTCGGCCTTAAAGGACAGGAATAGAGAAGGGAATGGGGAATCTGGGCCTCCGGATATCTCACTTACCATACTTACCTTACGAAACGCGACAATAAACTGTCACTTTACGTTGGTTTTCTGTGAGACAGTGGTACTACCTCGGTCGAGCCGGACCGTTAATCAGATGCTGTATTATCTTGAGGCTTAAGGCTTGATGTATGTAGTATTACTGTCTCGCAGGAAACTTATAAAGACTTAAATTCCGTTTCACCCTTAGGTTACTGTTTAAATAGATATAAGATTTATAAATTTCGATACACTGTTCGATAACAAAATGGGAAATATTAAAAAGCGTAAAATATTGACACCGATGTTCATGACACTCAAACAAAATTGCTACGATAAACACGATGATATTGACACATGATGATTGGTGCTGCGTTGACCGGGCACCGCGTGAGAAAGGCCCGGCCTGGGTAAATATTGGGAACAGTCACTGGCGGTGCATACCGACGGCTCCCAATGGCGGCTTACACCTCACATTCAGTGAGCAGCCGATTATTATGCCAGTGCTAATCGCATCAGTTTTGTAATGTCAACTGTACTGTACTTTTGAAATGTTCACGGTATTATCAGTTATGGAAATAACTGTATACTATACACGGTTAATATTATTTAATATTAATTTTATATTATTAGGCCAAATACGAAAAAAAATAGGTTTGATAGTGGTTGTTATTAATCAACTAAATAGTTTAAAGATTATCCCAAATAATTAATTAAAACACAAAAAGATTTTCTGTTTACGAATTATGTGTGTTTGAAATTTAAATTGGCTGTAAAGAATGGTACTGGAACTGTTGAGTAACCTATAAAAACAAAAATTAAATGCTGTGAGTTGGTAAGCGCCTTCAGAAAATCCGGATCGATTTGGCTATTTGTTTATATGGTCATAATAGTCCGATTAAGGCTTTTAATAGGTTTAGGAATAGCTGTCTAGAAAACTGCGAAATTTAAGAAAAAATAAATTTCCTACGGTCCGATAAACCTAATCACGCGTGCGAGGCTACGATCAAAAGCTTGTCTATAATAAATAATAATAACACCCAACAGTCACACACAAAGCCCCGATCCCACAAAGATACAAGTCTTGTGTCGTGGGAATCAGGGACTACGAGAGACTTTCGGTCTCACAACACATAGACCCGACACAAATATCTGTCTGTCACACAAGCATTTGTCCCAGTGTGGGAATCGAACCCACGGCCTCTCGTGTCACAGCTGGCTATTCGCCTACTATGTCACGGAGGCTGTCTGTTAAATGTATATAAATTGCTAGTATATATAGTGGCAGAGCCACGCTGTAGACATATTTGTCTACAGCATGAATGGGCCAGCTCGACCGGGGTAGTACCACTGTCTCACAGAAAACCAACGTAAAGTGACAGTTTACTGTCGCGTTTCGTATGGTAAGTGAGATATCCGGAGGCCCAGATTCCCCCTTCCCTTCCCTAATACCTATTCCTGTCCTTTAAGGCCGACAGCGCATACATTATACTTTCGGTATTAGGTATGGATGTTCATGGGCCGTGGAGATCACAGGACAGGACAGACAGGACAGAACTTCAGGTGACCCACATGCTCGTTTGTCGGACTATGCTATAAAAAAAATAGTTGTTTAGTAGTTAAAGTTCTGACAGCTGACTTATCCTACATCGTTATTGACTTTAAATATTTTGGCTGCATACTAGACGAAATAATATTACAATCATTATACATAACAGTTCACCGAAATTGTTTTGAATCCTAATGGTCAATTAGCGACAATTACAAAATAATAAATACAATTTTAGATGTTATACTCAATTACAAACAATAAAAACAATTTCATTCAAATAAATTGGCCATAGATGTTCGTCATCGTTTGAAATGTATTATTAACAAAAACATAATATTCAATACATTTATGTTTGTGTCCATCCATTATAAAACACGCGTATCCGCGATCACGCCCACAAGTCACAAATGTAATGACGTTTAACTGCACATTAATTACCCTGAATGTATCTTCAAATAAAAATAAACTCCCCAGAGTATCCATTGAGTTAAATTAATATTGGTTTCTTTTAACACATTGTAGTTAATTAATCTACGAAAGTAATTTATAAAGAAACGCACGTTTATTATTAGTTCCCCAAAAACGTAGCAATGTAACATTTAAGTCTTATCTTGAAGCTTAAGGTTTGACGTATAGGTATTACTGTCTCACAGTATAACGATTTTCGAGACTTAAATTCCATTTCACCCTTCATAATTTACATTCCTTTCTTTTAATATCGACATCCTCGGCATGATTTTTCTGAATATATGGGTTTCATTTCGTCTTTACTATAAAAAGTACTTACCTTAATATCGAATAAGTAATTGTTTAAAAGAACAAACATAAGTGAGACAAGTATAAATCAACATGTATCAAATTCCTCCATTTCTTATAGTGACATTGCAATTTATTTTTTTACTGTGGTGGATTCTAATACTTTGGATTTATTTTGCAGAGATTCAATGTCGTGTACTCGTGCCCAACAATCCAATGTAATAAAATAGAAAAGCAGTTGGTTTAGGACGTTTGGCTTGTTCAACGTATCATATTTCTGTAACATCAGTTCGATTAGCAAGCTTATTTACTATGTCAGTGCAACCGCCCACACACCAGGGGTCCGTATCTGACTAATGCGCACTGCCGACTATTATTTACTCTCAGTCGACAAAACAGGTTTGCGATAATCTGCGCGATGCTCTTTCCAGCCTCTCATTGCGTGTGCTGTTTTATAGTTTACTTCTGATTTATAAACCACCATCAGTTTCTGTCGTAGATAAATCTTCTTTGTTGCTTAGTTTTGAGCTAGCTGTAAGTGGCTTTATTAGATCGATCGTCTTGGCCCATTATACTTTTTAACCTAGTGAAAATCTTAAATTTGCATTAAAAATTTATGATTTCTCTATTGAAATTTCGTTTTGTAAATTGACAAGATATCGTGGTCGAAACTATTATCCAATTGGTAATAATGGCTACTCACTCATCGCATAACTGTTCATGGTATTAAACTAGAAACGCTGTGCTGAATCTGAGAGCATTTAGCTTTGCGAGCGAGTACATAGCAATAAAGCAACGCTCAAATATAACTAAATGTTATTCAAAAACTGCCTGACTGCCTTGGTGGCGCAGTTGTAATTGCGCATGCGTTACAACCGCTATGCTGAGGTCTCGGGTTCGAATCCGGGTCGGGTATAGTGATGTTGGGTTTTTCTATCTAGAAATTCTCAGTATTAGCCCGGAGTCTGGAACCTGTGCCCGGTATGGCGATAGGCTCGCCCCCTATCACATTATGGGACCGAAATTCGGCGAAAAGTGGGTGTACTGGTTACACCTCTGCCTACCCCTTCAGGGATTATAGGCATGACTGTATATGTATGTATGTTATTCAAACAAAAACAGCAGATGTGATTTAGCGAAGTTTGCGTGTGAAAGGCGAAGTAAACTCAAGAACCGACCACCGGCTGCTGGTATACCATGTAATTTCTGTTTATATTATTTGTTTTCCCCTATTGAATAAGAAGATTCAATTTGTTTGTCATGAAATGTGAATGTTCTATTGCAATTGAAAGCTTTTATTTCATGTGCCAGACCGACAATTCTATTCACGAAATGAAAGAAGAAGCCTGTTTGAATGTGGTATTCAAATGGTGAAAATTTACAATACATATTTGTACTGTATTTTGCGACTAATGGTAGTGCGGGAAAGAAGGTGTAACGTATAGTGAATCAGTGAGTCATGTTTCAAAAAGTGTTAATTGATTTTTCCTCGAACCATTTTAAACCAATTTTTAATACATTATAAAGATTTTACGTTAACGTTTTCGCAGTATTAAATATATTTACGTTTTATAGTATTTTGTTCAATCTCAGAATGTATTTCTCAAATGACCATGTCATTTCACACCTTATTTAAAGCACATATGCGTATCAGGTTTTAAATGGTTAAAAGGAAACAGCTTTAGTAAATGAACAACTATACTGTAGGTAGTTAAATTCATGCGGTTGTAAAATTATTTTAGTACAATATATATCTTTTACCTTTTTGTCTCTCAACCACTTGATATCTTTATATTTATAATTCTACTGTACTTGTGTATGTCACTGAACTCCTCCTAAACGACTGGACCGATTTGAATGTTTTTTTTTATATGCGTTTGGGTGGCGCCCTGGATGGTTTAGATTCACAAATCAGTCCGGCAGATGGCGCTGCAGTCGGTGTGGCGCTGCTTTTACGGGCAGGACGACGTTTGCCGGGCCCACTAGTAGGTATATAAAACTTAAAACATAGCTAGCAATCGAATCAGAAGCCTCTACCCCGAGATCTCCTCACACATCACACACCACACCTCGGCGTGTTACCTACTTCGAGGGTCTCGTGACACTTTTCGCCGCGCCGTCTGCTGCTGATCGCCTAAGCTGGGCTTCCGCAACGGGTTCCACCTGGCTGGGTTTGATATCGCGTGGACGGCAAGAAGAGGAGAGCACGAAAGCCCCTCGGTATTCTACACGCTGACCTACACTTCCGGACACCAGCTTTCGTGCCATCATCGACATCAATGCTCAGGTCTCGCTAGCTTGATTGATAATGGCACGTCACCCCAGAGACCGGTCCGTATTCGTGGACCGCGAAGACCTCCACAATCAGAGGGCTACGCCCTGATATTGTAGCCACATGCACCTTCTGTGCATGTGATGACGACCTCAATGTCAAATGTCAATCGAATCATAAACTATCTGGGAAGATGTATGCAGAATTAGGTTATGTCATCTTAGGTCACCTTTCATGATGAATAAAGTAATTATAAGAGATAGTAAGTAGGAATGATACAATAAATATTACACGTATTATAATAATGAAATTAATTTATAGTTTCAGAGAAAATATCAATAATTTTTCTATTCAGTAATTGCCAACAGAATAATTAAACTTGATATTAGGGTAGTTTCCTGTGTTTAATTTTGTACATTATTCTATATGCAACCGCATATAATACGCACAAAAAAACAACTTTATTCTTTCAAAATTGCTTGAAAATTTAGGTCACAATATTTATTTTAAATAATGGTATGAGCAAAAATGGTTGCGTAGTGGGAACATATCACTTTCTCCCTCGCACAACGGCACAGTGATGGCTATTCTAAGAACCGTGACGTCGCGGGTCATATCATGCGTTCTTTCACTGTCATTTGACAATTGCCCCTTCCAGCTGATTTGAATGGCATGCAATTTACTTATTTTTGTTCGGATGTATAAAATTCTTTCGACAATAGGTTTTAAGTAACGTAACTTGTCGATTCAATTAATAAAAAAAACGTGTTAACTATCCTATTATATACTAATCATAGACGATTTTCTTCTTCGTTATATGATTAAGAATAAATGCGTTCGAAGTAAACTAGACGCACCGTTACACGTATCAAATCTTGTAATAATCGTTAAAGGTGAAAGGGGAGATACAGTTAAAGACGAGGTAGCGGTACAGTAATGAAGACTCAATTGAATTCTAAATTGTTTTGAAGTCGCGTAAGACGTTAGATAGATTCTCGGCCAAGACGATATTATGTCAAACACAGATAACTCGATACGGCACCGCTTCTGTGTTACTATACTGTAATCTTTAAATGATTAACATGTCACAGTGTCAAATATTTTGTTAACATTTTATAAATTTTATGTGTTTTGTATATAGCCTATTAAAACATACTTAGAACTGGTTAATTTTCAATTGATGTTTATTATACATATAATGAATGTCAAAATCAATTAGAGTACATCATTTTCCAATTTTATATTGTAAAACTAAACTAAAGTGGCAACAATTTTACTCAAATGAAACAATCCAATTATGGTTTAAACTCGGACACACGAACATATAATTAAAAAGTTAAACGCGTTGCCCAAAACTCGGACTATTTATCAAACGTCTCGTAATAATTTGGAGTGACATAAAAAAATGTCACATAAATTGTACCGTAGTCGCAAGACGTAAAGTATGTAACAAGCGAGGTACACGCACTAGTCACGAACATGACATGTGACAGTTATTGACGACAAGTGCTAATGACAGATCGCACCATGTAATAGTGCATGAGACTGTACACTGGAGTTAACTCATCATTACAACTCTATGACTGCAATTTCCATGTACTGTAGAATATAAATTATTAAATAAGCCAAGAAGAGTTCCAAACACAGATTCCAGCCTTAAATTGCTATTGCTTGTATTCGTTTGAATATAAGTACATACATATTCAGGCAGAGGTTTAACCAGTACACCCCACTTTTCGCCGAATTTATTGCAGTCGCATAATGTGGTAGGGGGCGAGCCTACCGCCATACCGCCCGAATACAATTATTTTTGTAAAACGTAATATAGAAAAAACCAGACGATAATATATTACTTTTAAGTGTACGTACCTTTCCATTCAATAATCATACATACCCAAAGAACAGGCGATATTTTATTATACTTGCTTTTAATGATTATTACTTTATATAACTACGTTTACCTATATAAAAAGGAATCATATTAAAAGCATATGGTCTACACGCCCAATTCCCTTACACTAATAACTTTCTTTATGAGGTGACAATACAGATTGGTCATATGCTCATTGTATGTACAGTTTTAGTCACTCAATCATTCTGGCAGAGATAATAAATTTTAAATGTCACAGAAAATGATGCATAATAGTTTCTCGGCCTCAAGGCATAGAGAAGGGCCACATTACGGCGTTCCTGTGTTTCCTTGGTTTATTGGTGTTCCGTAGCTAAATGGCAAAATAAGAACTATCATATTTTCGTCCTAATTCTATATACTCGTATAATCTGTCTTTCACAGCCAGTTTACTCGAAGATTAATGGCACTATAGAGTTTAATTTGGAAAATAGGCGTATTCTCAGAATCAATGTAAAACAGTGGTAAAATTACAAAAATAATTAATAAGACTGCCTCGGTGGCGCAGTTGTAATTACGCACGCGTTACGACTGCTGCTGTGCTGAGGTCTCGGGTTCGATCCCCGGGTCGGGTAAAGTGATATTGGGTTTTCCTATCTTGAAATTCTCAGTATTAGCCCGGAGTCTGGAAACTGTGCCCGGTATGGCGATAGGCTCGCCCCCTATCCACATTATGGGACCGAAATTCGGCGAAAAGTGGGTATACTGGCTACGGATAATTGGGGATTACAGGCGTGAGTGTATGTGCGATGTGTGTGTGTGTGTAATTAATAAGTGTGACATTCCATACAAATAATTTAGAGTTGTTATTTTAGTGTACATAAACTTATGAGTATCTTCTGTAGCTCTTCAAAATAATATAGAGGTTGTAAATGAGTAATGACTTTTTCACTGAATTAAACTCTTTCACAGTTTGAAACATAACCTACTATCTGGGGTAACCAGGTAAAATTGCGTTTCCCACTAACTTATAGTGTAACTCACAATGTATTCTATCATTTCCGGTGACAGCTACGGAGCCTTACACTAGGCATGATTCGACATGCTCTTAGTTAGGTAGAATATGCAGTAGACAGCATTCGTAGTAATATTATGTAGTATACAAAGTTTATCTCAAAAATCTTTCTATTGAGTTAACAAATAAATAAATTAATACTTTGTTAATGAATAGCTATGAGGCATTTGTGTTCCTCAGTAATAATGTAAAATATATTGATGAATGACTCACTTGTATAAGTTGCAGCTTTTTTCTTTATCTTCCGATATTACTTGAATGGATTATAAATAAGTACGTAAACCTTTTATTCGCTGTACATTTGAAGGGTGTATCGACTGCTGTAATGTATACAAAAGTTAATTGTTTTAAGTGCATTTTGTTATTTTACTTCAATGTTAGAGATGGGTAAGTAATTGACCAAAATCGGAATCCTAATCTTAGTTAGGCAGTTTTCATTTAGAAGCCAATATTTAGAATACGGGATATCAGACACGATTAATTGGGCGGTTAATTTATAAAATGTTTACTCAAGTAGAGTAAAACATGATAGAATTAACACGTCAGATAAGTTTGGGTGTTGAGTTGCGACTGTTTAAAAAAGTAACTGGTATCTAATGTTTTTGAATTTTAATGTTATTCCATTTTATTTTGGTTTAAAGATTTTAAACAGTATGACTGGCTTTATAATTAAAATAATAAAAAATTATAATACCTAACACGTTGTTTCGACTGAGTGTCGACCCCATAATACTAAATATATGGCGCCAGATAAATATGTATTTTTTTTTTTTTTTTTTATATATATATAGTCCGACAAACGAGCCAGTGGGTCACCTGATGTTAAGTGATCTCCACCGCCCATGAACATCCACAATACCGAAAGTATCATGTATGCGTTGTCGGCCTTAAAGGACAGGAATAGGGATTAGGGAAGGGAAGGGGGAATCTGGGCCTCCGGTTATCTCACTTACCATACGAAACGCGACAATAAACTGTCACTTTACGTTGGTTTTCTGTGAGACAACCCCGGTCGAGCCGGCCCATTCATGCTGTAGACAAATATGTCTACAGCGTGGCTCTACCACTTCCATAAATTGTATGATAAATTGATTTCACAATGGCACACAAACAATATCTATTAATAATATTTACGGTAGGCAGCGGCTTTGCTGTGCCCTGGCATTGCAGAAGTCTATGGGCGGCGGTGACTACTTACCATCAGGTGGCCCGTCTGCTCGTCTGCCTATCAAGGCACTAAAAAAAAAAAATCTCTCTGTATTCTTTAAACGGTAATACCATCTTTTAATAATAAAATTTATGTTATATACATTACTTTAAAAAAAGTGCCACATATTAACAGACATATATGACACTCTTATCGGATAATCTGTAATCTGTTGATTAATATCCATACAATTTGAACCTCACACGACGTCACACGTCAATATACATATATGTATCCTACCTATATCATAGCAGTGAATTACAACTTTAAATTACATTGCAATATTTGGTACACTTATGGCCATACAACGTTTAATTGAAGAGCTAATGCGCATGAAAGTATGCAGAGCATGTTCGTTAAAATATTTCGGGAGACCGCACGCACGAATCCCGAATGTTCAAAGTGACTCATACAGGAAACATTGTTTCGTCCGAAAAACGATAAGGTTAGTAGACGTTCCGCAAAATGAAATTTGATGAATAACACTGCTGAAAAAGTATTTCATATTATAATTGTTAATAAAATATCATTTAGCATATTTAACTGTGTTTAAAAGTATTCTATAGATCAAGGCATGAGACATGATAGAGGATATGAAAATCTTGTTTAAATTTGGACAGCCTCCGTGGCGCATCGGGTGAGCAGCCGGCTGTGAAACGAGAGGCCGTGGGTTCTATTCCCGCACCGAGACAAATGTTTGTGTGACATATAGATATTTGTGTCGGGTCTGGGTGTTGTGGGATCGTAGTCCCTCATAGTTCCACGATACAGGTTTTATCTAGTGTTGTGTCAGGGCTATGTGTGTGACTGTTGGGTGTATTTATTATTTATTTATTTATCAATCACTTGACAACTATTGCTATTAATCAAATACCATCGCACTACGAAAGCAGGAAGTGCTAGAATAAGCTGGTAATAAAAAAACTTGGTTGGTAAGGTAAAGGCGCTTATGACAATAAAGTTTCGACAATGGCAGCGGTCAGTGTTTGCGGTGGACCACCGGCGGAGCACTCCGACCTACTGGCACTTCTGTCACCATTGACGTACTTTACAGCCTCGGCGACATCCAGATGTATTATACGAGGTGTGAATGCAGCTTTCTTTCAATGCGGGTCTTTAATCCTACTAATATTATAAATGCGAATGTTTGGATGAATGGATGTTTGTTACTCATTACGCTACAACGGCTGGACAGCTCTGGTTGAAATTTGGCACAGAGATAGATTATAGTCTGGAATAGCACATAGGCATTTTATCCCGTAAAAATTTACGCTTCCCGTGGGATAGTGTTTTATTTCACAGAGCAAGGGATCGTCACGATTTTTTACATAGTGGCAGTTTAGGGCTCAGAAATTGACATGGGCTACTTTTTATACCGGAAAAATGCACGCTTCCTACGGGATTGCAAAATATAAAAAGGTGTTATAGCTTAAGATGCCTCTTTGGACTGTATACCTTTTCTTCCAAAAATAACCTCTATGGGGGCGGAGCCGCAGGCAACATCTAGTATGGTATATATTGGAATAAAATAATGCTCATTCTTTTAATCTTTGCATTATGCAAGGGTTTCTTAAGTTTATGCGAATATTACACATTGGCGGCGGCAGAGTCCGCCCCGTGAGCGTTAAGGCTGTAAAGCTTTCGAAATGTCGGGATTAAAAAATGTAAAAATAAACTGCGATAAAATCCGTAAAACGACTGATGTCTCGGGTTTGATCCCCAAATCGGGTAAAAGTGATATTGAGGTTTTTATCACGAAATACTCGGTATCAACCCGGAGTCTAGAATTTTGCCCGGAATGGCTATAGTCTCGCCCCCTCTATCACATGATGATACAGTAATAAGCTCGGCTCGGTGAGTGTATATATATAATGTAAGTATGTATAAAGTATGTGAATTCAGTTCAGTCTACTACTCATTTTTACCGTTTTGTATAAGCAGAATGCACTTTTACGGTTCAACAAAATTTAGAAGATATGGTTTTAAAGCGGATTACACCACACAAAACACCGACTCGTTCGTTTATAAAGCCTCGTGTGAAGGTGCTAATGTAATTTACAACCGATGCTGTTTAGAACGGACTACGGATAAATTGACCTAGCCCTGATAAATCCGTGTGGATTTAAAAACATTTTATGTAAGTTACGAAATTAACAATTTTTATTATGTTTTTTTTCTTATTCTGGCACGGCAAAATCACCGCACTGCACCTGATTGCAGGAATTAGAGTATACAGTAGCGAGATACAATCTATCCCTGGCTACTGAAAACAATCATGCTGACCTGCTTCTTCACACTACGCCATGGGCAAGAAGGTGAAGAAGCGGTCGAGGGTCCAGTGTCAGAGTTCTCAGAAGACTGCAAAACAGCCAAACAACGTGATTGTACCCCAACTCGAGACCCCAGGCAAAAAATGTATTACAATGATGTACAACATTTTATGTTTAATATAGTAAATTCAGAATCAAAAATACATACTTTATAATTATTTCGTATCACGACATGCCGGTGTAAGTTAATAATCAGAGCTTTTCCAAATAGGCATCGTAACAGTTAAATGTCATAAAATTCTGTTACGACACCAGAATGCCGAAATATTTCCTTTAGACAGCACGCGCTACATTCATTTATATGAATCAGCAATAAATCTAGTGACTTCCTAAATATCTATGTACGGACAGACGGTAGCACGTACCGTTGTGAACACACGTACCGCGCGTGAAGGCATTTCATTCAATAATGTCTTGTGACCACAAGATATCACATCTCACGGCCCGCACTGGCCGCTCTTTGATCCTTCAATTGACTTAATGAAATTGTTCTATCATAGAGCAGAACTATCGCCGCTCGTGTATTTATAAAAACATTTTAATTGAAGCGATTTATTTAATTGTTTTAATTGTGTGGTGTCATTTTTGTAGTTTCTTATTCTGTATACATACATACATACATATACACTCACGCCTGTAATCCCCGAAGGGGTAGGCAGAGGTGTAACCAGTACACCCACTTTTCGCCGAATTTCGGTCCCATAATGTGATAGGGGGCGAGCCTATCGCCACACCGGGCACCATTCCAGACTCCGGGTTAATACTGAGTATTTCTAGGTAGAAAAACCCAATATCACTTTACCCGACCCGGGGATCGAACCTGAGACCTCAGCACAGCAATCGTAACGCATGCGCAATTACAACTGCGCCACCGAGGCAGTCGAGTATTCTGTATATTATGTTAATAATACCCTAATATGTATTTACTAGCTTTTGCTTGCAGCTCCGCCTGCGTGGGGTCATGTTTGGTAGAAAAATATATACAAAATACCAATTTTCATGCGTTTAACTTAAACGATGACGAATTTTAATACAAACATTTATCCCCTATTTTATCCCCTTAGGGGTGTTATTTTCAATACTAATTATAGATCAGCGATATAGGTTCTAAAATATATACATTGATATAATATAATATAATTACGTCACTATTAAGCCAAAAACATTATCGTAACGGATTAGCGATATAATGTAAAAATTTTAGCGATATAAATTGTGAGTTGTATAAAACTGCAATATATGTTTTTTTTCCTCAGGCTTGGGTGAGGTAAATAACATTTGTTTAGTTATTTATTTATTCGCGTCAAGGACATTATTTTTACTTTATAATGTGTGAAACAATGAAATTACAATGAATAAAATAATCATTTAAATACATTAAACGAAAACACAATCACCAATAGTGAACACAATAGATATTGTACACCCGTCAACTTAACCTGAAGATTGATAGCATTCTCGAAATGCGTTTTTATTGTAATCGCTATCTAAATGGGTGTGCAATATGGTAGCACTATCGGTCGATGTCAAGGATAGATACCGGTATTTATGACAGTTTATCGCTGTTTGGTGAAGGTGCGGCCTAAGGATTGGACATACGACACTGTAGTTAGGAGCGGCATTTACCAATGTTTGCATTAACGAGTAATGGAAGGGCAACTTTTACAAACATTGTAACTAAAGGTAGGAAGCGTCTCTTCTGTGCTCTGGCATTGCAGAAGTCTATGGGCGGCGGTGACAACTTACCATCAGATGGCCCGTCTGCTCGTCTGCCTATCGAGGCACTAAAAAATACTAATATTGTGTATCAGTAAAGCAGTAAACGTGAAGCGTAGGCGCACGTCGGCTAACCCCAATGAGGGCACGATCGATTGTTGAGATGTGGGCGCGGAATGGCGCGCTATAAATGAGCCCTTTGTGCCGTAGATTGATCATGAGGGTTTGACCGATTGCCTTTTGCAGTTACAAAAATTATGTCGCCCACACGGAAGTAGCGGCGATATATAATATTAACAAACTCCAGAGAAGGCTGGGCTATTCTACTTACGTGCGGGTCGCAAGGTAGAAACGACGTATTTTGTTGTATATTACGATTTTGCTAGATTTTTCCCCCAATACATTCAAGTGGTATATTCTAGACATATAAAGTATATTGATGATTATTTCAAAGTTCCTACATTGGGGATATTATCTGTGCCAGTGCTGGGTTATTAATATTGTATCTAATATAAAAAATTATACATTAATAATGTGTTGTGATGTAAGAAGGTAGTGTATTTGTGAGTTTTAAAGTAATTAAAGCGTTCATTATTCTTAATACTTTTTAGTTAGATTTGCCTATTGTTTGATAAATAACACCCAGCAGCCATACTTTAACACTTCTGCACAGATACGATTATCCTGACGTAGATATCAAAACGTGCGGAAGATTGTTGATGATATTCTTGAAAGAAATATTTGTGGGTCACATAAACGTTTGTTTCGGTATGGGGATCGAACCCGTGGCTTCCCGTTTCATAGTCAGTTACTTCCCACTGTGCCACAAAAGCTTTCAGAACTTCTCAACATACGTTAACATAATATCATTTATTTTTCATAATTTTATAAAAACACATCTTTTGAGCCTTATCCGACGAAAGTTAAGATAACGAAATGCCGCAACAAGACAAAACAATGATGTCTTAATTGTACATATCTCTGTTCTTCTCTAGGGTGCTTTGACCTTTATAGTGTGGGTGGAAATGTCTTGAACTGCATTCAAATCAGAGATCACGAACAATGACTATAATACTGATAAGCGAGTCAAGAGAATACAATGGAATAATACTATAATTTTAAAAGAGAAGAAAAAAAACCGATTTAATGCCAGCATATGGCTTATAACACAGCTGAAATTATTTATAATTGGGAAGTATATCAATGCAAATGCAATATGCATGTTATGAAATTAATGTTTGTCATAAAAAACCAATCAATAGATAATATGAAACAGGCTTTCTCATATACTTAGATTTATGATTTATGATAAACTCATATTCATGAGAAATTATTGTTACAACGTTTCATATCTCGTGTTGCATGGCTGATATTCATATAATTATAATATTTTTTAAATGATTGTAGCATTTTACATCAAATACGTATGTAGTTTAGCTTCCGACGAAATAATTCCTGATAAATGTCAATTTAAATGCATAGGAGCACACGTAATAGGCGCATACAATCACAGTGGCCGCAGTCCATGACCAATATTAAATTGAACAGTATACTGATTACTGAATCGCTTTGCTATCGGCGTTTACTAGTGCGCGGTGCACGACCGTAATCGATTCGCTTCGGGATGATCGATACTCTATCACACGATGTTTATAATTGAAACCCATACATTAAAAATTCATTATACTTAGACTAATTATAATTATATTAGAATTAATTATAGGTAGACTTAGATTTTAACATTACTATGACATGTAAAAAGTGCCCCTAGTGGCCTAATTTACAAAATAAATGAAAAAAAAAATTATGGATATAGTGTATGGGATACTAAACATGGGGAAAGATAATTTATATCCGTGCTCATGCAAATAGACGACTATGTTTATAACTAGAATATTCTGTTACAATTTTTTTTTATGGATAAAGGGGGCAAACGGCTCACCTAATGGAAAGTGATCACCGCCGCCCATGAACATCTGCAACACCAGAGGGCTTGCAAATGCGTTGCCGGCCTTTCAGGAAAGAATATGAATTAAACTACAAACATAAATGTTGTATACATATATAAAACAATTACGACCGCAAAGCTAAGTAAAACAACAACATAGTGAAACACTTTTACAATACAATAATACATACATACAAGCTTTTGTTCGTAGCTCCGCTTACGTGAGTAGGTTTTCAAAATAAATCTAGCCTATATTACTCAGGTATAGCGGAGCTTACAATTTGAAAGCATTTTAGAATAATTGTTGTTATAAGTTCCATAGATTTGTCCCGTGTAAATAAACAAACAAATATATTAGTTAGTACGGTTTCTTACATAATGATAATTGATATAACCCTCAAAAAAATATAGGAACTATATGCACTGTGTATTATAATAATGAATATTCTAATAACGGGTTTTTAGATGGTTACAGAGCCGCTGTAATGTTAACAAGCCTTATCGGGAAAACAATGTGTGTTCCACGAACGTTCCGATGCAAATGTACCGGTTCTAATTAAGCCATGACTGTCTCCGAGGGGAAGCTTCCAACACCATCGTTTACGCTAATTCATTGTCACCGGCTGTTCGTTTGTTGTCCGAAGTTGCTTTTTATTTAATTATTCGTTTATCTTCATCGTTAACAATGCTGTTAAATTCCTCGTTTGTATGTTGCTAGCTGGTAACGTGGTGGGTTAATTATATATTATAATGTTCCAAGTATGTAATCAGAAGATCTCTGGTAATAATTTATGTGTACGCACCCGCATGAAAGATTCCTCATTACACCCATATAATGACGTAATGAAATCCCCACAAATGCGGTATAATCATATCCGTCTCATTACTACTCATTCAGATGATGCTCGGAGCTTTTTACAATTTGTCGGTAAATGTATTACATACCGTATAGAATTTGTATAATTTTCTTTCTTTTAAAAGAAATAAATAATATTTATAAATTATATATTTTCCTAAGGACTAAGGCCTAACTCCTCTCATTAGTAGAGGAGGCCCGTGCCCAGCAGTGGGACAATGTTTAATACAGGGCTAGTATTATATATTTTCGAAACCTGATGTTTGTTTTTTCATTAATAATTAATTATGTTATGTGTTTTGTATTTACAGGTTGCTGGTTGGTGCACCGTTAGATCAAAATCTTCAACCAAACACGACGAAGTCCGGGGCGTTGTGGAAATGTGCCCTCAGCTCCGCCACCACAGATTGTGAGCAAATCATCACAGATGGGAAAAGATGTGAGTGCAACGTTTAACAAGAAATATCTATCAAAGAGAAAGAAAATCGTATATAAAGTCTGACGTTACGATATTTTGTTTCTTAAATAACTCTCAAATATTAAATTTGGGATTAGAAAATTAAGTTGCGACATTAAATACATTTCTGTTCTCTAAATTGTTGATGATGATTAATTAATTCATAGAATTTGGATATTTTAGGTATAGTAAAAAAGTGTTATGAAAATATCATTATAATATTTGACGTCATAATAAGATAAATGTTAAAAATAGTATCAGTATGTAACAAGAGTAAGCATTTGAAATGTAGCAGAAACACCCTAGTTACCATTAGCTGCACAATGAACACAATTTAGATTAAGTTTAATAGCTTTTAATAGGTAGAAGAAAATCACCAGTGTATAAAAATCACGACATAGATTGACAAGGCAACGCTGGGACACATTCATAGACGTAAAATATTAAATAAAATGTTAATAAAACTTGTTTTTTGTCGGTGGTGCCTCATACAGCGAAGTACGGCACAATAGAACCGAGTAAGTGCTGTGGTCTCAACCTTCTTTATCTTAATCATTTTGCTCTTCAACTAATATTAACTAATCGCTGTTTATGATACTTTTGATTTTACTAATAGCAAATAATTCTGTCTGCGGAGTTCCAGCTGGACCGTCAAATAAACGAGTTGCTACGCATGCGCAACACTAATTTAATTACAATTATTTATTCATACACGTCACACTTGGGATACATTTTCTTATGTAGTCACTTCACTGTTTACGTTAATATGTTTATTTAAACTTTAACACAAAGCAATGTTTAAATGACTCAATATAGTTCTAAACACAAAGGAAAGGTATCCCAAAGCTAATAATAAACACTAACCGCCTGCAGAAGCACCGAATTACATGCTTGAGCTATGTACACTTAGCAAGTTTATATTGTTCATATTTAAAATTCTAATGTAAATATATCGGAACAAATGTGAGGACGGCAAGTAGAGCTTTTGATAGATTTATACAGTAAAGGCTTTGTAAGTTAATAGAACATTGTACAGTAACTAAGATAGTATTTTTTCACGTATTAGAGGAGAGATTAAACGACTAGAAACGTAAATTAAATTAGCGCAAGTGTATAATTGCATTTACAATTAAATCAAAAAAATTCCAAAATTTCGTTTTAGTTAAAAGGTGACTGGTTATGTACGAAATTATAATTAATTGACTAATAATAAGTAAACATTTGCACTTTAAACAATAATTACATAATCGCCAAAACCTAAATATGTCTGGTTTTGCATATCGTCTAACAAAATTTAATTAAATATTTATCAATAACGCTGGGCCGATTTACTTAACTCTCATAGTGTAACTATTAGTCATTCACTTACTCATATTAAAATTGGTATCTTTTGGTGTATTAACGAATCGGCCATCGATTAATCGTATCAGCTCGAAATTAACATAAAGTAGACTTCGATAACGTTCATTAACACGAGACCACAAGTTAAAGCCGTATTTTCAGGTTTATTTCAGGTTTGCCGCATCGTCACTTTGCAAAACATGCAATCGCTCGTCTACACCGTAGGTCACGATTAGTTCAATACGAATGTTCTAGAAGAGTACGATAGTGTTTTTCAATACAATTGGGCTGCATGATCTGTAAAGATACACAATGCACGATGTCTGAACAATGTGCAAGAAAATATTTTTATTCACTAGCAAAAATGCTGTTTTGTATGACAACTTCTCCATTATGCATTCATTATATTATTATGTACACGCCTGGTTGCAATGCTTTGCATTTGCCGAAATTATTTTCGAAAAATTTATTGATTTTTAAATCTTGTCTTTTTTGCAATCTTTCAATTATTCTTTCTATTGATTTTAGAGTAATTGCTTTGCATTCAAAATAAGATATCATGTGTTTTTCACTATGTTTTTTTATTTAATATGCGTGGGTTGAGTTCAGATAAATAACATGGTTTTATAGAACGAAACAACTAAATGTGTTTATTTCAATTTGTGTCTAATTTGGGCTTGTTTAAATGCTGTGTCTAAAATCATATTCTGTAAGAAGTAACAACTGTGTTTATTTTTTATTTTACAAAATATTTGCTATCAATCAGCCAATCGCTTCTATTTTTGTATATCCTTTGTAACATTTACTGACATAGCTTTCACGTTTAGATTTCGAATCTGACACCCTATACTACCCTGGACCGGATGAGATCAAGGAAGGACAGTGGCTGGGAGTCTCAGTGCGGAGTCAAGGACCTGGCAAGAAAGTCGTAGTCTGTGCACATAGGTAAAAACTGATCTATTGTGAAAGATAGACCGACTATTATATCTGATGTTAAATTGTCTTCATCCCTCATATATTACTAACGGCAGTCTAAGCTTTGCACTTTTTTTACAATCTCCGCTCCACTTGTAGCAAGAGCGCTCATTTTGTATATTCAGATTTTAACCGTACATAAGGGGTGGTGAGTGGGGAAGTATCCCTCTTGATCAATAAGCCTTCTATGATTCACCACCATGAATGAAAAGCACAAATCAGTCGATAGAGTCTCCCCTTTTTTATTTCGTTAAAACTGCTGTCGCAATAACAAGGCATTTCAAAATTTCAGATATATAAGAAAGTCCGGAGAATTGCAGTTTGGTCAAGGCCTGTGTTATATATTGACTAATGACTTAAAACTACAGGAAGTTTTGGAGCCTTGCAAAGGAAGATCTATTATACGGTGAGGACTATTTATATCCACATTAGTTGTCTTTAAATGGGAACTATTGAAAATTTATGTAACGGGTAAAACGCTGATGATAGCTAGTGAATTTATTTCGGCATAGAAGGTGAATAACTAAATAATACACCCAAAAGTCACACACATAGTCCTGATCCCACACTAGGTAAAACTTATATAGTAGGTATAAAGAACTACGAGGGACTAGGGTTCCACAACACCCATACCCGAAACAAATATCTGTCTTTCACACAAACATTTGTCTCGGTGCGGGAATCGAACCCACGGCCTCTCGTTTCATAGCCGGTTACTCGCCCGCTGTGCCACGGAAGCTGTCCATATACTTATGAACTTTCTAAAACTACGATATCGTTTTTCCAGTTAAGGTATTTCATTTTTAACAGCAGTTTGTGATTGTTTAATACAAATTAGATCTGTACAGGGAACATGAAGAATACGGTTTCTGTCAAGTGGGAACAAGCAGCTCGCTTCTCGACGATGACACTGTTATCATGGGCAGTCCCGGACCCTACACTTGGAGGGGGACTATCTTCACTCAAGATACCACGGACGACATTTTAACCAGAGACAACGTTTTTTACATGGGTCCAGTGGCTGACGGCGCCAGCCCCGTTGAAAAGTACAGTTATCTCGGTGAGATTTGTTATCTATTTAAAAGCCGAGTTTGTTGACTAAATACGTTAGCGCTTTTACACACAATTATAAAAAGTAGGTAATGTTACGCCTTGTGTTAATCGAATATGGTGGGTTTCGTTGTACAAGTGTTTAGGTCTCATTAATATAATGTATATTTTCGTCATTCATTCATTTTTGTTATATGAGTATCCGTTTTTATTGTGTAGGTGAATATGATCGAAATTTCATAAATGGATGTATGGAACACGCGCACTCTATTGAACAGTACTTCGTGAATAAAAAATAAACAAAAGAAAATATGTGCAATCATTTGTGGTATTATATTATATAATAATACTAGGCCTGTATTAAACATTGTCCCACTGCTGGGCACGGGCCTCCTCTACTAATGAGAGGGGTAAGGTCTTAGTCCACCACGTTGGCCTAATGCGGGTTGGTAGACTTCACATAGCTTCGAAATTCTTGCAGGTTTCTTCACGATGTTTTCCTTCACAGTTTTGTGGTATTAACCGTTATAAAAATTCGTTTCAGGCATGTCCGTGACCGGTGGTAAATTCTTCGGAAATAAATTGTCATATGTTGCCGGAGCTCCTCGGGCCCACGGTACCGGCCAGGTCGTAGTATTCATTAAGAGGGACACAGGAGACTGGGGCAGGACCGACTTGTATATACTGGATGTCCCCATGCTACTTAAGGGCGAACAGTTCGGATCCAGTTTTGGCTACGAAATTGCAGCTGCCGATGTCAATGGCGACAGGTACTCATCCGTTAGCTTATAAGTAAAAGTTTTTTAATTCATAAAAAGTACACCGACTTCAATGAAAAACAAATTATACGTCTCTATAAAATTTGAAGCTTCCCCTTGATTTTTCTGAGATCCCATCATCAGATCCTGGCTTGGTGCCAATGGGACCACCTGGGATGTATATCCTTTTAAAAAAAAAAAGAATTTCTCGAATCTGTCCAGGCGTCTTCGAGTAATCGGGTAACATACATAAAAAAAAAGATTCCGACGAATTGTTAACCTCCTCCTTTTTTGAAGTCGGTTAATAAAAATAGTTTATTACCTTATGATTATTATTTTTTTTGTTTTGACTATCTTCCTTTTAGCCAATTAGGAAATGTCAGTTATTTATTCTCTTAATGGACATTGTACTATATTTTTTTCTTCTGTTTTTAGTATTCCAGATTTGTTAGTAGGCGCTCCATTTTACTTCTCTCGTGACGCTGGTGGAGCTGTTTACTTATATCTAAACAACAATCACAGCCTGCCAGAACAATACACTTTAAAACTCACTGGGCAACAAGAGTCCCAATTCGGTATCTCTATAGCCAATGCAGGGGATCTCAACAAGGATGGATGCCAAGATATTGCTATCGGCAGTCCCTATGAAGGCAATGGAGTAGTATATATCTATATGGGAGATAGAGTTAACGGTCTAAATACGAAACCAGATCAAGTGATCCCCGCCGAGGCGTTGCCAAATGTATTTAGGACGTTTGGATACTCGCTGTCGGGAGGAGTTGATTTAGATGGGAACGGGTACCCTGACTTACTAGTTGGCGCATACGAAAATGTAAGTCGTAAATTCACTTATTTATTACACAATATTTATTTTTTTATAGTATAGTCCGACAAACGAGCCAGTGGGTCACCTGATGTTAAGTGATCTCCACCGCCCATGAACATCCACAATACCGAAAGTATCATGTATGCGCTGTCGGCCTTAAAGGACAGGAATAGGGATTAGGGAAGGGATGGGGGAATCTGGGCCTCCGAATATCTCACTTACCATACGAAACGTGACAGTAAACTGTCACTTTACGTTGGTTTTCTGTGAGACAGTGGTACTATCCCGGTCGAGCCGGCGCATTCATGCTATAGACAAATATGCCTACAGCGTGGCTCTACCACTTCCAGAGTTCCACTTTTAACGTTACTATTGTTATTTATGTAAATTATATAACTATTTTAACGTAGTGTGTATTAAAATGTAAATAGTAGTAATATCTTATTTTAACAAAATGTTTTGTACAAAGTGGTCTTATTATAGGAAACATTAAATTTTATAGTCATAATACAAAATTAACACAGTATGGAAATGATAGCGTTTCGTTATATGTTTCTTAACGTTTTAACGCCGTAAAATCTCAACGAATTTGAGTGGAATTTGTAATAAAGATAGTTAGATATATACCCTAGATTAACCCAGGACTTTAACACAGTTACTAGTTCGATTCTCGCGCCGAGGACAATATTTCCATGGAAAAAAAATGGGAGTACTTATGTATTTTGTAGATTGTAGGGCAAGTCCCCTACAGTACCGATAAAGGCAATCACGCATGCGCTGCTGGCAAAAACTTAAATATCATGACAATATTTTTCAATATATCGCGTCTTCGTCTACTAAAGTTGTATCATAAGAATACATACTCTTGACAATCCATATATGTTGAGCTGGATGTGAAACGAGAGGCCGCGGGGTTTGTTTCGAGTCTGAGTGTTGTGGGACGGCAGTTCCTCGTAGTTGCTAATACCCACGATACAGTTCTAACGTTGTGTGAGGTCAGGACTATGCGGGTGACGGTTGGGTATACTACCTAGTAATTGTGTCTCTGTAATGACTGCCGATTCAACCCATTTAGTATTGGTTGCTGTTAATTACGTTTCACTTAATCTGTGTAAAATATAGTCTGTAATTCATCTGTTTCACTTATTTGCAATTCTCGTGATTACAGAGCAGCGTCGCCTTATTACGAACGAGACCTATAATCGATATAAAAACTTCAATACGACCATCGAACACAATAATAAACATCGATCCATCTGTATATGGATGCGAGAGAGACCCTACATCCAACTACACCTGCTTCCACTTCCAAGCATGCTGTATTATTGAATCTTTAGTTAAATCTACCCAAGCAAGTGCACTCAAACTGAACTACGTGATAGAGGCCGAGACATTCCCTGGTGGGCGAAGATATTCTAGAGTATTCTTCGATTCAGATAAAATCAGTATTATAAACAAAACGATAACAATAGGCAAAGATAAAGAAGATTGTAGAGAGCATATAGTGTATGTGAAGAACAATACTAGGGATATACAAACTCCGGTCAAGGTTAGTAAATAATAAATAATTTGCAGTGATAATTATTTTATTAGTCTAAGTTAACAAAACAATAGAAAACAAGGTACAAAATATAATTTTTAAATCTTATTAACTAAATTGTTGGTGCAATCAATCCGAGTTTTTTTTATAGCAAACATCAATACCAAATTCCCAACTGATGGAGAGTGATCTACACCGCTCATAAACATACAATACCAGAAGAGTCATCATGCTTTTGCCAAATGCAGACCTAAAATATGGCAATGGAATTGGGATGGGGAAAACATTGACCTTCGAAAAAATTCTGAACGAAACGCAACAGCGCGCTATCTCATTGCATCGGTCTTTGTGAGACATTCGCACTACCCTATTCGAACTAGCCCCTCGCACTGTTTACAAATCTGTCTACTGAGTGTCTCTTATTTGAAAACTTGGGTTCACATTATTTAAGATTATGTTCGATTTTCAGTTCCAAGTAACGTACAAGTTGGAGCACGTGGAGCCTAAGTACAGCAGTGTCGGCACGTTACCCAACATCGACGACTATCCTGTACTCAACGCGACGGCCACCACCATGTTCAGCGCGCACTTCTTGAATGACTGCGGCACCGACGCCGTCTGCGTCAGCGATCTCGTTGTCAATCCTGTTCTACAACTTCCTAAAGGCAAGTCTATTTAATTGATTGTGAGTACTGTATGACTCTTGATAAAATAAAATATAGATCCAATTTATTTTATTTCATAAAAGTTAAAGAGAATGAAGAAGATCCACCGTATCGAAATAAAGTGTCTCGCTGAGAACACATTTTTTTAAACAAAGCCTGACTTTGAATAATTTGTTGTTTTCAGCTGAAGATGGTAAATCATACGCTCTCACACTAGGACAGGAGGAAGAAGTGAAACTGTCTATATTTGTCGATAACTATGGCGAGTCTGCGTACGAAGGGCAGCTGTTTGTGCAACATCATTCCAGTTTGCACTACATTGCTGCTAATATAAGCGTAAGTCAAATATTACTTCCAGACACTGATACATATTAATCACCTAGATTAATGTATGTTAAATTACCTAGGTACACCGCTCTTTAACATTTCATAAGAATTAACTGCAGTATTTCTTCTCTTCTCCTTGATATTGTCATAGTCCTAAGTGGAAGCCTCCAGTATTCTGTTTACAATGTTTTTTTTTAACATTATATATCATACTGAAACATAAAAAAATTTGAATATTGGTTTATAAAGATACTTTTTAATATCAGCTATAGCTGTACATATTAAACGTTGGTCAGATATAACAAACACGAAGCTGGGTATTTTTCTAGATTTAGTAATAATATTATTAAAAAAACCCTCTATTTTCAGGATAAGCATGTAATCTGCACAAGCGTGAACAAAACAATAGTATCGTGTATGCTAGAGAATCCATTTAAGAAACAACCAGAAGGCGCAGCGCCCATTACGATGCGTTTCGATGCAAGAGCTTTAGAAGACAACGAACCTTCAGTAGTGTTCACAGTTTGGGCCAACTCCACCTCCAAGGAACTACATCCTGGGAAGAAACCAGTTGAAATTGAAGCACAGGTTATTAAGAACGCTGAGTTATTGATTAAAGGGTAAGTACGCGAGTGAATGCCATTGAATAATGATAATAAGCAACTGCTAAAATCGAGGCTAAATTGATTATATATACGTTTAAATCTAGATTATCAGTTTGGTGACGTAATATAAAGTTCTTATGCAATGCAACAGATTGGCTTAAAGGTGAATATACTGTATATACTGAGCAAAGTAGATTAACTACATTACACCTGATGGTAAGCACAATGCAGTCCCGATAACTGAATAATATACATTTACTGACCCTGGAACACCGTTCGCCGAAATAATTCATAATGGTGGATTCTTCTCCATTTGCATGGTTTTCGTTATAATCAGGTATAAATATGCAACAATAACGCTCTCACCAAACTGTTACTGTTGTAAAAGAGATTATTTAAATCGAATACATTATAATATTTCAAGACATTATTCGACATTTAATCATTCCAGCGCTGCCCGACCTGAGCAAGTATTCTATGGTGGCGAAGTGAAAGGCGAATCAGCTATGAAATACTTTGATGATATCGGCACCAGAGTAATGCACACTTATCAGGTAATATTATGATGGTTGAGTAAAAATAACATATACACCTGAATATACCTGTTAGAAACTTAACAACGTATACAAAATACCTAAAGTGATAATATCATGGGTTCAAATATATTGACATTATCTAATATTCAAATTATGGCAACAGCAGGGTTAATCTTGACACTCGATTCCAATTTAAAATTGGGATTGGTTTCGAAAACTGTACAATTGGCACTCTTTAACGCAACACCAGCGCACGATATAACTGAATACGGCAGATTTTTTAGTAACTAAATGAAATATACACTTCAATTCAATAAAAAACTCGATTGTGCCAAGAGTGCCAATATCTTTTAGACTGGAATTGAAACTATGTCGAGTTTGAGATTCGAAATGATTTTAAAAGTAGGCCTACTGGTCTATGAAGTGTTTCCATTGGCTATAATACTCATGCACATATAATATAGAATCCTGAAAAGAAGTATATGTAGTCTGTCAACTAGCATTTGACTAGCGTGATGGAATATGATATAATCTCTCATTAGTAGAGGAGAGCCATACAGGGCTATGCGTATTTAAAGAACCGTGGTTTACTTATAACTAATTGTAGCTACAAGACTAAACTCTGACTATCCAGCAAATATTTTCTTAATCATCATAAGTTTATAATAAACAGTAACATGGTACTGTTAGTAACAATAAAGATACATATCTAAAACATATATTTTTATGCTCAGGTTTTCAACGAGGGTCCGTGGCGCGTCTCTTCTGTCCAGGTGGTGATACAGTGGCCTCATCAGGTTGCGTCTGACAGTGCACAAGGCAAATGGCTGCTTTACCCTGAGAATGTACCCACTGTTATTGGAGAAGCAGGTTAGATTAAATTATAATTTTCATTAATTTTGCACCGCGGTAGTTTTTTTACAAGAAATGTAGGACACCTAATGATAAGTGATGTGGATTGCCCATGAACACCGACCACCGTATGCCCATGAACAATATCGTAATACTGGAACATTAATTTCAGCTTAAAAAGGAATTGGGAATTGTCTTTCAAAATGTCACTCATCATTGGAAACTGTTTACTACACATCCGTTTTCTGAACAACACAAACCATTTCATTGGTTTGAAATAGCGTACAAGAAAGAACATTTGAAACGAAGATAGTCGAGGCTTTGGTACATATAAAACTAATATCAAAAGTCTTGTTTTAAAAAATATTTATTACTTTCAGGACAAAGCAATGGAGAATGTTTCATCACTGAAAGAGAAATTAACCCTCTCAATTTAACAACAAGGCCTGGAACATTTGAGCCCTACCTCGAGAACTTAGAAATGGATCCATTTATGTCAGTTGGCAAACTTAGCGTCAACTCTGTCGATAAACGTTACAATGAAACTTTTAAGAGAATGCAATATTCCAGTGCATCTGAAAATAGAATAAGGAGGAAACGACAAACCGATATTCTGAAAGCTGAAGCTTATACTGATAAAGATGGACAAAGGAGGCATGTTGTTAACATGGTGAGTAAAATTAACAAAATAAATGCAAGTTAATTCAGACGTCTGGAATTAAATTGGTATTCAAACCATTATCGTACCCTAATTATATAAAAGTATTTCGTTTTTGTAATCCACTGCCAGATATTTAATGTTAAACTAACGAATGTCTTATTTCAAACTTTTATTTCAGAGCTGTCAAAAGAAAACCGCAAAGTGCATAAAGTTCCAATGCGTGATATACCGACTAGCTCGAGCTCAGGCATCGACGATCACGGTGAAGGCTCGACTATGGAACGCGACGTTAGTGGAGGACTACCCACGCGTGAGCCACGTCAACATCGCTTCTACTGCCTTCATACACATCGCCGACCACTACAACATACACCAGAGCAAGCAGCAGGACGACACTGCTACGGTAACTGTTTCTAATTTATCTTACTTGTTATTTGCTAGGGCGCGTCCTTATTGATCTTTCAGTTTAAATGTAATGAAATGTTTGAACACGAAGTTAAATAAAGGAGCCGTATGATATCTAAAGAATAGTCTATTAAATGAACGTTCTTGCCGAGTTAACTTTACTATTAGAAACACCTTAGGATTTATCTATCTCAGAAGTTTTTGTATGAATGTCATAATGTTGTATCATATAATATGGTATAAATACTCGTATTTTAATAAGAATCATTTCAGACATTTTTATCCAATAATTCTTACCGCTGATATAATAAATAATATGTCCAATTTTTAAATACATATCTATATAGCTCCTAATATCCCTTAAGTGAAGTGGTAATTGAAGTGGTAGAGCCACGCTGTAGACATATTTGTCTACAGCATGAATGGGCCGGCTCGACCGGGGTGGTATTTTTTTATTTTTATTTTATTGCCTTGATAGGCAGACGAGCAGACGGGCCACCTGATGGTAAGTAGTCACCGCCGCCCATAGACTTCTGCAATGCCAGGGCACAGCAAAGCCGCTGCCTACCGTTAAACCACTGTCTCACTGAAAATCAACGTAAAGTGACAATTTATTGTCGCATTTCGTATGGTAAGTGAGATATCCGGAGGCCCAAATTCCCCCTTCCCTTCCCTAATCCCTATTCCTGTCCTTTAAGGCCGACAGTGCATACGTGATACTTTCGGTATTGTGGATGTTCATGGGCGGTGGAGATCACTTAACATCAGGTGACCCACTGGCTCGTTTGTCGGACTATGTTATAAAAAAAATACAAATAAAAGTCTGAGTAAATTTAATAAATATTTAATGACTGTGTAATATATCTTCACAGGTGGAGACAGTAGCGTATCCAGACTTGAAGATCAGTGAACCCACGGATGTGCCTTTGTGGGTGATTATAGTGTCAGTGATAGTAGGCTTAATAGTGCTAGTGCTTCTAATCCTAGCTTTATGGAAGTTAGGTTTCTTCAAGAGGAGTAGACCAGACCCGACCTTATCTGGAAACTTAGAGAAAAACAACCACGAATCCAGCCCGTTCATAGGCAGGGACAGGAACAGTATGCGATAGCTGATGTGTTGGACCTTACGCATTGAACTGTGTTGTATATAGGAAATGTTAACTTCGTGCCGTATTTAGTAATTATACAGAGTGTAAGTGACATTGTAGTGATGACTGGTAATGGAAAAGTAAGAATTTGAATGACAGTGATGTATTGAAGTTTAGGCTGCTTGGGATACATTAATATTGCCTTATTTGGAATTTGTCTTAGGATCTCATCGTATTGAAACTTATTTCTCTACCACTAGACCAATGAAGCGATAAAAATTTTAGATACCAAATTTACACATGAAACCTATCAAATCATGGATATAAGCTCGGCGATCGGTGGGTCTACAATGAATGTTACGTTTCTGAAAAAAACAATACTACTTCGGAAGGTAGAATCAAGAGTATGGAAGAGATAAGTATCACGCACTCTATAAATGTCATCAGTTTTGGTTACAATATCACTTACACCGGTTATCTTCGACTGTGATGTCTTCTTAGAGGAATATGTGTGTATGTGATCCTTATGTTGTTGGTGTTCGCACGGATTTACACGTAGATAATAATTGTTTTTGATGATTGCATTTCTATAGCGTTTATGTGAAATTATTTTAACCTTGTTTATATATTCGGATAAATATGTATCCTGTAAATAAATATTGCCTTATTATTTATGACTAATGTAAGCGTTTTGTAATTTTGACTAGATGTTTTGCTAGTCATGAACTATAATAATATTTTAAGTAGAAATAAGCGCATATTTTTCACTGCAGGTATTTATGTCACAATTTATTAAATAGGTTTTGTATGACGTATATATAATATTATTAATCATAAATTTTGTACTTAATCTACGAAGAATAGCAACACGATTTGATGTTGACAAAAAAAATCACATGTTTAAAATGCAAAATGTTTGGGGCTCTAGTGAGAGCTACATGCCCACATGTAAGCTTCACATTTCTCGTCAGCGTATATGCCGTATCGAACACCCAAGGATTTTACCTTTATATACGGTCTTTACGGTGCTTATAAATGTGCGAGCCTACATAGAACTTAAGGTTTTAAAGTATGCCTTGATGTTTAGAATGCTGTTCGATCATAAAAAGACTTTTTTGTAATATCGCAAGCCCGTGGCGGCATAGTTTTAATGAATTTTATTTGTTATATTTTTTTCACAAATATTGTAAATTACGCACAGTTTTTTTACTGTCATGTCTCATTCTGAATACAATTGTTCAAACCGTGCCCCCTTATTCTTCGTTCAATCATCTTTCAAGTAACTATTTAAAAAATAATAACTAGAGAATGACAAGAAAATCTTTTGTATAGTTGTTTATTAGATACCTGCATTTTTTATATTTTGTAAATATATTTTTAATTGGATTATTCCACGTCGCTTATTCCATTAAACCGTGTCCAGTAAGCACTGCCATTGAGACTTAAATCATTAAAATAAGACATTCTGTGTTTGACCACCTACTTAAACCACTGGTTGTGATTATTTACTATTAGAACAAAACAATACTTTGACATTTTCTTAAAACAATTTAATTTGTATTATAATAAAATGTGCGTGCCATTTCGCTTACGTGTTTATTATTTTGCCCTAAATAACCTTTTTCAAAAACTCAATAACCAATTTATTCAGATGGAATGAGGCTACATTTAATGCCAAGTGTGATTAACCAATCAGAATTATCCTCGTGTGCCCTTGCCTAGGGTGATACGTATCTTGATTGGCCGAGCATACGTATGTGAGGCAGCGGCGCTTAGATGAGATGTGCCTATACGAAAGTGTAAGATTTAAGTTTTACTAATGAATGCTTTGCCTAAACCACTATTTGTTTAAAGCTAAACCTAAAAATATACTGTTATTTATGCAAAAGATAAAAATAAATATTTTTTTTTAAAGCATAGTCCGACAACCGAGCCAGTGGGTCACCTGATGTTTAGTGATCTCCACCGCCCATGAACATCCACAATACCGAAAGTGTCATGTATGCGCTATCGGCCTTAAAGGACAGGAATAGGGATTAGGGAAGGGAAGGGGGAATCTGGGCCTCCGGATATCTCACTTACCATACGAAACGCGACAGTAAACTGTCACTTTACGTTGGTTTTCTGTGAGACAGTGGTACTACCCCGGTCGAGCCGGCCCATTCATGATGTAGACAAATATGTCTACAGCGTGGCTCTGCCACTATAATATTTAAATCTATATGCCTTCATCCAGAATCCAACTATGATTTTTGAGTATATTTTAGCTTTTTTGAAGTTCTGGGACTATATTTATTTTCATCTCCGAATTGATATTAGCTAATTATATAAATTATAATCGGCGAGTAACTGGACTCACTAGGTAGCTATAAAAGGTAAGTTTCCAAGTCTAAAATAATCTCAAGGCAAATTTTGCTTGACCGTGTCAAGCGTCGCAAGCGTCAAATGCGAGTATTAGTGACATTATCGCTTATCAACACGGTCAATACCAAAATAAAGTTGACAGTGACTTTGCGTCACTTTTACAAGCGTCTGGCACATGAGACGGCAAAAAAATGGTTCTTTAAAGTTTAAAATTACCAGTTTATTTACATATATTAGTATTTTATATTATATACAAAATAGATGCATTTATTAAATAATTAAAAGAGTTAATAAAATACACTTAAAATAATACAAACTAATGTTGGACTAGTTGAACTGCGTTTACTTAATATTAATATGATATTTTATAGTAATTTTTCTCAGGTGGTGTTACAGATTTCTGAAAATAAAAATATACATTAGTAATTATGTATACTCAAAATGCTTTTGAATGTATTCTTTATAATATGTTTCTTGACGATAGTAAGAATAGATTATAATTATTAAATACGAAAATGAGATCAAATAAATAATCTGGCTAAACCTGGGAATCTTTAAGTCAAGAGTGAATAGGTATCTTCTAGGCAAGCGTGCTCCATAGAAGGCCACATCATCACTTATCATCAGGCGAGAGAGTGGTCAAACGCAAGTTTATTTATGGTAAAAAAAACAATCAAAATAACCTACTTCCTTTTTCAACGACGACCAGCAAAATGTGCAAAGCGAATTATTTTTATTTTCAACATCATTCTTCTGAAGACAGGGTTGATCCATGTCACCTGTAGAGGAATCATACACATACATGTGAGTTATATAAAACTAAAGTCAACAATTAAAAAAAATGATAACTTTAGTTTAAGTCGTTTTCTCACAGAAAACCAACGTAAAGTGACAGTTCACTGTCGCGTTTCGTATGGTAAGTGAGATATCCGGAGGCCCAGATTTCCCCTTCCCTTCCCTAATCCCTATTCCTGTCCTTTAAAGCCGACAGCGCATACGTGATACTTTCGGTATTGTGGATGTTCATGGGCGGTGGATATCACTTAACATCAGGTGATCCACTGGCTCGTTTGTCGGACTATGATATAAAAAAAAAAAAGTCGAAAGACAATTTTATTGAATATTTTACTTTCTGAGGTGATATTTAAACGAAACATTGATAAAAATTAAGCACAACGGTGCAAAATCTTATTCAATTTTCTAAATTGCCGAGTTTGGTTTTGAGTTTACAATAATTGCCGTGATTGAACCCAACTAAGGGTAAGATGGCCGAGTTTGCTACTATACTCCTGCATAGTTTGCGGTTTTTGATTGACACTGACTTCCTGACAAATAGGGTTGTTGACTTGAGAGACTCTTCTTTGTTATAACTTATAACAATTAAGTGCTTATTGGCTTCAATATCCATCAAACTGGACAACAGCAATGCTTGCACATTCTTGTGGTAGACGCAAACAAAGCGGTGACACATTACCCAAACGGATTTTCACATAGCTCCTAGTAAAAAAAATGCAAAGGACAATGGCAGGTTCCCATACATGAAATTAGTTGACATAAATATGTAGCGTTTAGAAGTGAAAAAAATATCAAAAAATTCAGCAGCAATTCCTAAACAATAATGTATTAGGAATTTCTGATGAAAAAGTCTAATACTGAAGATAAATAAAATATTTTTATCTATGAAGCTGATAAAAATGTTATTTGCCTATTTTCCAAAGAGCATTATAATACTACTGCTATTGTCACCTGAGGCACGGTCGTGAATTAAACATTTACCTACTGAACTTGACTTATAACTATTGTGGGGAAGGATGATCCGCCACACCGTAGGTACTTATACACAAGTGTTTACGTTTACATGTTCAGATATGAACACATTATACTTAGTTACTTATAGGAATAATTTGTTTATTTTTTGGAAATCGATAAATCCTTTAAACTTATAAACTGCTGAACCGTTTTTAATAATTCACCATTAGATTTATACCAAAAGTAACATAAGCCACATATAATTTATTTCAATACAAGCTAAGTTGGAATGGAAGACACAGAGTTTGTCAATAGTTGTGCAGAAAATATCTTCAGACCCTAAATCCTGGACTTAGAAATTAAATTAGAAAATAAAAACGGGTTCTAAATAAAAATAAAACAGTTTTTTTAATGTTTATTCATCTTCATAATTATCCTATCTTATATATCTAAAAATGCTGCAGGGGCAGATATGTCTTGATGTGTGGCCCGTCCCAAATACCAGATTACTATCATGGTATGAGCGCAGCAGCCCACTGTACGACGCACAACCAAGCAACTACAATAGTATTCTATAATGCCTGCTCGACCAGCCTGGTCGGACCAGTAATTAAACATAATACTGTTTATTTGAAACATGGTGTGATTTTATTTTACCTCTTATCAATAAGGTATCTGAACTGCCTCTTAAATTAAATTAAGATGAACTAATTGTTTCTTTGCACACTTCAATTAAAGAACTACCGTGGAAACGTACATGTTCACCATAATAGGAACGTGTTTGTCGAATTTGGTACGTTCTCACGGCAAATATAGCATATTATATCGGTCTGCTATGCTTTGGAAATTAGCCGATCTCCAGATCACATTTGTGGCCACAGTCATGTTTACTAGATTATTTTCTAAGTGAAATCTTTCAAGTATTCGTATATTTAAACCATTGATATATAGAAGATTTAAACTATGTCACAATATGTCAGTATGAAATGACGGAAGTAGTGTTTTTTTTTTCCTAAATAAGATAAGCTATGGTCGTAACTATACAGCCAAATAACAGACGATCCAGTTATTCACTAAGTTGGTAAAAAGTAAAGCTGATTTATTTTTGTTATTTGTAATTGTAGGGACACACACACTTGCATTGATTTTATAGTTTTTTTTAATGGCGTATAGAATTCTTATGAAAAAGATTTTTCTTTGGCCTAAAAGACCTTAAGCCATTCATTAAAAAAATCTTACGGCCATAACACGTTACAAAAAAATCAATTGAGATTTTTAATAAATTATACAACTTATCTATACTTACACAGCTATTGTTAATATGCTGAAAAATCATGCAAAATAATAATATTTAGATTACAAAGTATGAAATTCCTAAACGCAATATTTTTTTGTAACTACGATTTCGCCATTGTCCTTTGTAAGCATTACAGTCGGATGCACCCAACGGTATTTTGAATTCCATGTATGATTAAAGTAATAATAAACACAGAATAATAACAAACTACAACCTAAATGATCACAAAAGCAGCAGTTTCACAAAGAAGAATTTAAGTACTTTATGTGGGTATATTGCTTATTCGTATTGTAAGGTGTAATCAAACAAAATATTAGAGATGTAATTAACTAAGATCCACAACCGTTATCCATACTAATACTATAAATGCGAAAGTAACTCTGTTTGTTTGTTTGTTACCTCTTCACGACTAAACGGCTGAATGGATTGTAATGAAATTTGGTAAGGGAATAGATTATATCCTGGAGAAGGACATAGGCTATCTTTTTTCTCAAAAAACAACCTTGAAAGGGCTCAAATAGGAGTTCAAAATTTGTATGGGAAATCCATAATTCCTCGATTTAGGGATCTGTAAATTCATATTTAGGCTTTTGGTAAGAAATAAAGAAATACGTGTTTCAACGTTTTTGAAAAATCATCCCTAAAAGGGGCAAAGTGAGGTTAAACTTATGGGGTATTCTTTAGATGCAATCTCAAGATTCAGGCAAAACACCTGAGAGGCTGGACAATCGCTACAGGTGCCTCAGTGCAACAACAAAGACAACTCCTTGGATTGTATACTTCTGCTCCCGAATATAACCTTCACGCAGGCGGAGCCGCGAGCAACAGCTAGTATAATATATATAATAAAACCGTTATAGAATAATCATCCAGGTCGAAGTAAAAGCTCACAAGTATAATGCCAACAAATTAGGATCATGTCATGGCTTTAGACAGTCTTATGTCAAAGAAAGTATCTTAGTAGGCAGGAGCTAGATCAAGATTTAATACCGTGATTAGATAATTGCTATAAATATAGATCTCGTAGACCTAAATTTGGTTTGTCTTTGTGTAAATAACTGGAACTACTGAACTAATTTTAATATACTTTCGCAAAATGAAACTACACTATCTCGAGTCACATAGATTACATGTAATATTAAAAACATATTTTATCCGAGAAAAAGCTGTTAGAGGAACCAAGCTAGCGAGCAAACTAACGAGGCACTAGTGAGAGCACAAGTAAGCACTAATATTATATTTACATCACATAGGTATAAAATAGTTACAAATAATGATTTTTACTGATCATACTCTTTAGATACGAATATATTACAGCGATGAGTCTGCGGTAACAAAATCACAAGTTGTGTAGTAAACAAATAGATTTGTAACTGCGTTGCAACGGCACATACTGTGCGATTGTGGTTAAGCAATACTCGCTGCGGTGAATCTCTGCTTGAGTAATCGCTAGTTTATAACATCTGGCCTAAGAAAGCATTACAAGCCATGGGTTTTATTTGTCGTAGAAGTGTACATATTGTAAGTTTGGATTATTAGAAAAATACGTAAAGAAATTAAAATGTAATATCGTAGATGTTTTATGGAGCATAAAATAGTAATAATAAATGCGAATATTTGGATTGATGGATGAATGGATGTTTGTTACTCAATCTCCCGCAGAACGGCTAAACAGATCTGGGTGAAATTTAGCACAAAGATAGATTACAGTCTAGAATAGCACATTGACTACTTTTATCACGAAAAAATGCACGCTTCCTATGGGATAGCAAAATATAAAAAGGTGTAATAGCTTAAGATGCCTCCATAGATTGTATACCTTTTATTTCAAAAATAACCAACACGCAGGCGAAACCGCGAGCAAAGCTAGTAAACAATAAAATAAAGCAAGATGAATTACCAGTAAACAGTTGGTTATCGAGATGTGTGATGTAGCTTCCAGCGAGCCGCAGTATTTCTATCTTGCTAAGTTTTCTGTCTGGGGGCTCGGTGGGAATCAGTAACCGGAGAGTGTTGAAAGCCATGTTGACACTGCTTGGAAATAAAAACAGTATTTTGATAACAATTCTATTTATTCGATTGTTGAGTTTAATAGATGTGTATAAAGGTTATATTTTATTTTACATTACGCAGGTCTGCAGCTCGATTACAGTATAGAAGTGGTAGAGCCACGCTGTAGTCATATTTGTCTACAGCATGAATGGGCCGGCACGACCGGGGTAGTACCACTGTCTCACAGAAAACCAACGTAAAGTGACAGTTTACTGTCGCGTTTCGTATGGTAAGTGAGATATCCGGAGGCCCAGATTCCCCCTTCCCTTCCCTTCCCTAATCCCTATTCCTGTCCTTTAAGGCCGACAGCGCATACATGATACTTTCGGTGTTGTGGGTGTTCATGGGCGGTGGAGATCACTTAACATCAGGTGACACACTGGCTCGTTTGTCGGACTATACTATAAAAAAATAAAAAATTTATACAAATAAGAATAAACAAGTTAAGCAGTTTTTAGGTCTCCACGATTAGTCAGTAGGATTATTGAAATAATATACGTACTAGCATAATGAATTAAACACTAATGGAAAATGTCAAGGATAAGCTGTCTTTTAGCCAAACTAACATTCGTAAATAAATCAAATATAGCTTACTCAATCTATTAAAGCTTCTGCATGCAAACTCAATAAAAATGTTTGTCTACAGTTTGATAATGGATATAGCCGTTGTGTTAATATTCGACGTAATTTTGAGTGGGACATGTGAAATCTGTATATATAAAAGAAGAAACTGACTGACTGACTGACTGATCGATCAACGCACAGCCTAAACGGCTGGGGTTAGAGACTTGAAATTTTGACAGTAGGTACCTATTATAACGTAGGCATCCACTAAGGAAGGGTTTTTGGAAATACGGGTGGTACTAAGGGGGTAAAATAGGGGATGAAAGTTTGTATGAAAATCCGTCATTTTTGAAGTTAAATTCATGAAAATTAGTATTTGGCATTATAGTTAAAAATAATAAGTATATGTTTCAGGATTTTTGGAAATTCCGCCCCTAAGGGGGTAAAATAGGGAATGAAAGTTTGTATGAAAATCCGTCATTTTTAAGTTAAACGCATGAATATTGGTATTTTGTATTGTATACTTTTTCTCCCAAACATGACCTCCACGCGGGCGGAGCCGCGAGCAACAGCTATGTTTTATAAGATCTCGGAACAAGCAGTACACAAAAATATTTTTAAAAGAAAGTAATATCATCTCCCTTCCATACCAGAACCACGCGTACTGGCTTGCGGAGCCACAGCTTCGTGGTGTTTTTTTATTCGTATTTTTGCCGCACCATCAAGCTGTGGAACAGTTTGCCAGCTACCGTGTTCCCTCCTTCCTATGATCCTGGGTCCTTTGGGCGTAATGTGAAGAAGCTAAACAGCAGGCTGGCATGATTGTGTTGAGTAGCGGGGGATAGACTGTCTCTCGCTACTTGATACTCTATCTGGACGGCACTGCGCTTACCATCAGGTGCAGTGTGGTCACTTTGCCGCGCCAGAATAAAAAAAAAAAAAAAGTTATTTCTCGTCGCTTATAAATAAATAAAATAAAATAAGCGTTTATTGCTATTTACATACACAATCTTATAAAACTACGTGTTTAATTTACAATGTTAATGTTAAGTTTAATTTATAAAAGTTTGTATCGGTAAGCGGTTATTCGTCTCCTACAGCTTGTCTTTCGACAAAGGCCTCCTCTAAATACTTCCATATTGTCCTATCCTTTGCTATTCGAGTTCAAAAGGGACCATATTCTGGATGTCGTCCTCCCATCTTTTACTCTGTCTCGTCGCTCAGCAAGAAGCAAATATAAAATCATATGCAGAAGTTAAAGTAATAAAACATTTAGACGTTTAATCTTTTAACGACAAAAAATATTTTTTGTCGAGTATTCACAACATCCCATTATTTGATGTTTCACAGGATAATCAACACAACAATGAAAAAAATATATATGTATATTTGAAACTAAATAGTCTGGTCACTTAAATAACTGGTTGGTTAAATAGCACAAACTCTTAATGCAGACAACAAATGGGTGTATATTTTTAAGCGACTTCAAAAAGCAGGTTTTTCTCAGCTCGATTTTTTGGGATATTTCATGTATGTGCATAGATTTCTTTGCCAAGTGAGAATTGGAAGTGATAGAACAATTTCTGTTCGATAAGTATGATCTTATGAGTAATTACGAAGTAATTTCAGTTTAGCAGTACCGAAGTCAGCACTGACTCTAGAAAGACTTCTTCACTACTATCGTTCATGGAAGAAATTGTTTTTATTTCTGACTTTGGAGTGTTTATTGTCAGAGTGAGTTTTTAAGCTTTAACTACTACTATTATATTATTCGTATTAGTGATTTTAATATTGATATATTGTTTTAAATTGATCAGAGATTGTTAGAGGTAAAGAATTTATGTTTTGACAGCCTCCGTGGCGTAGTAGGTAGCCGTCTGTGAAACGGGAAGCCGTGAGTTTGATTACAACACCGGGACAAATGTTTGACATAGTGATATACAGATATTTTTGTCCGGACTCTGGGTGTTTTGAGACCGAAAGTCTCTCGTAGTCCCTGATACCCACGACACAAGACTCGTTTCTTAGTTTAGAATCGGGTCTATGTGTGTGACTGTTGGGTGTTATTTATTTATCGGAAAAAGAGGTAAAATTATTTTTAAAGGAATATCGGTACTAACTTTTGCGTCCTATCCCTTTCTCTAGCATTCGCCTGGCATCTCTGCTTCACTGCCGTTACCACTTCCGTTCCGTTCTGATAAGGAGTTGCAAATACGCTCTTATCCCAGGTTTCTTCTGTACAATGATAATTTAAAAAGTTTTCCATTTTTAAAGATGGATTTGAACATAAATCACAACACTGCTGCACTGACAATATCTATTTTGCTCTTCTAACGTATTTGAATTTTATCGAATTTATTATTATTAAGACAAAGTTCCGTTGTAAAGCGGGATATGTACTAATCCCGTGACGCCTGTCGGACCACTAATAAGTACCGCTATGGATATCGCTCAAGAAGGAGTCATTTAGGAAGAACAGCGCGCGCCACTGACTCGGCTTTAACCGATAATTGTATAAACAGATGGCTCCAAATGTAACAGGGACGAATTAAGTTCAGTGCCACTAATGGTTAGTATTTTTTTAAACGCAGACATTAGTAAATATAATAATAATACTAGCCCTGTATTAAACAATGTCCCACTGCTGGGCACGGGCTTCCTCTACTAATGAGAGGGGTAAGACCTTAGTCCACCACGGTGTCCTGATGCAGGCAGGCTTCCCATACCTTCGAAATTCTTTAATAAATATATATAAAAAAAACTGAGAATTGGGATAGAGTAAGTAGAATATTACAACAATACAATAAAAACCTCTTTTAAAGGCTAGATATTTTTATTTTGTGAACAAAATACCTAACAGCAATATAGCTGAGTATTTCGCTTCCATCATATTACTGATATCTTATGACATAGCCTACAAGTGCATTATGGATTTAGAGTAAATCAATTATTTATGTTTTTACTGATCATGTTAACTACATGATTAAATAGCTTTTATGATAAGTCAGTATACATTGGTAGTAATAAATATGAGAAAGCTTACCAAGAGAGAGAGAGAGAGAGAGAGAGAGATGTATAAAATATAAATATGTATTTACTATATTTATATTTTATACGTATCTTATGTATTTATACTGTATTTATAATATAATAGTAATATGTAGTCAGTATGTATGCCTATATGTTTATATATGTACATCTATATTTATATTATAGTTTTTTTGTGTCCCCTTCTCCTATATCTTTATGCACCTACCTTGTTCATCTCTGCACCACCTTAAGGTTGACTGGTAGAGAATGCCTTCTGGCATTAAGTCCGCCTATATACAATGTATGTATATGAAGTGTATAAATAAATAAATTTATATATAAAATAGCTGTTTTATTATACGTGTAAATACATAGTCTGCTATTTTAATTTTACAATTGTAGCATATAATCGAAAACCGAATAGCCATTTAATTTTTTATAGCCAATTCAGTCGTAAATATATCAAACATCAATAATAGGGATTTTCTTATCCCGACGAGAACTAGTGTACACATCTGGTTACGGTTCTGGAGTGGCGAATGTCTGACTTGTCATCGAGAATGTAAAACGCAGCTTGCTCCCGTGCTTTGTCTTTGTTAGTTTAAGCTAACTATAGTAATAAATATTTTTAATGATTCCGATGATTTGTCAACGGAGAAACGTAACGATCTGCTTACGAAACAGTTTAATGTAGAACTTAATGGGTGGGAGAAAAAACTTAAAGACATAGAACTATATATGTACTTAGTTTTCCATTTATAATAATACCCAACAGTCACATATAGCCCCGACCCCACACTAAGATACGAGTCTTGTGTTGTGGGTATCAGGGACTACGAGAGACTTTCGATCACAACACCCAGACCCGGGCACAAAAATCTGTCTGTCACACAAACATTTGTTCCGGTGTGGGAATCGAACCCACGGCCTCTCGTTTCACAGCCGGCTACTCGCCAATTGCGCCACGGAGGCTGTCATAAATTTACTTATATCATGATACGTGTATAAAGTTGATTCTGCTGATGTATATTTATGTCCTTCATCCTTCCGATAAACTAATGGGAGTTCTGAACTGTTGTCTGTTTTATAATCGCGTCTCAAGGGATGCGAGTAGTTCCGTGGGAACGGGGTCTAATTGGTTTAATTATTAAAGTTGTTGAGCTCTAGACACCCATGCGTATTCATTTGTAACCATAATTGAGCTCACATGAAAAAACAATAGAGGAGGACCCCACGACAAATGACTCTGATGAAGACCTGATGTGTGATAAACAGATGTTACTGTAAAAACATTAATCAATACTGATCGTGTGTTATTGAGTTTGGACTTTTCTAAAACTATTTTGAAATTATTGCCATGCATTTATTTACGTCTGACAGAGGCAATTTGATGACTTCAAAATTTATTGTAGCATCAGAACTCGTAATAACACATACATATACACTCACGCCTGGATTCCCTGAAGGGGTAGGCAGAGGTGTAACCAGTACACCCACTTTTTTCCGAATTTCTTACAATCCCATAATATGATAGGGGGGGAAGCCTATCGCCAATTCCAGACTCCGGGCTGATATTGAGTATTTCGAAATAGAAAAACCCAATATCACTTTACCAGACCCAAGGATCGAAACCAAAACCTCAGCACAGTAGCCGTAACGCATGCGCAATTACAACTACGCCACCGAGGCAGTCTCTCACTCCTAATAACTGCAGTTGTAAATATATTAAATACTATCTGCCCTGAGATAAAGAATCTTAAATTCAAAATCAATATCAATCACAATTGCTTGAAGCGGATAATTCGCAGTGACCGATGAAGCAATCTTTGCTGATGCTCAGGTATCTGTTAGTTTTGCGAGCGACGTCACGTCCCCCCCACACGGGCATCCACCAACCGAGCCAGCCGCACCACGGCCGACACTTTCTCCTAGCGACACCTCCGCCGGTGAAACGATAGTCGCCGTGAGTCTACACGCAGCTGCGCGCGAGTCCACCGCCTTCGACGACGCCGACTCGTCGCGACATCGCACTTCCGTATCTACCTACCGCTTTCGCTTCGTAAACAGTTTCCGTGCGGACGATACGTGTTTTAACAACATCGGTGTGTGAATATCCAGTTCAAACGACTAAGCGTCTACGAAACGCTGGAGTGATGTCTTATCATAATTAGAGGTGAGTTAGATTGCCTTTCTACTAGCCGTGGTCCATTCGGTTTTAAACGATGACATTCTGATAAAGCAGAGAAATAGTAGTGAACGCAAGGACGTGCCCCACTGGGCTCTCTGGCCATCATATGTGCTTCCAAATTTTGGCACAAACTTAAACTAATAAAATGTTTTGTAACGTTACGCGTTGTAGTTCATATACAATATTTAGCAGATTTAGAAGAACAGTTAAGTACGGACCGGTCTGTGCCTGACTACTATACCGATCAGCTGACTTGACATACCTAACTTAAAAATATCTTTAAATTTACTGCATATATTTAGAATTCACATTTAAATGCATATATTTAGACTAAAATATCATTACGATTTGTTTTTTTTTGTGTAGCTCAGCCTGCGCAGCTAATACTTATTAAACATTTATTCGGAATCAAATAATCTGAAATACATTAAAGGCTATTTTAATAATTAAACTAATGCAATTGTTTCGCTATACATTACTTTAGGTGTATACTGAACCCCATAATCATAGTACTCTAATTATTATTGTTACTAACATGGTATTATTATATTTAGAACACTTGTAAGGATCTTGTAGTTCATTAATTATTGTAATGCAATATCTAAAATAGCAAGAAATTTTTGAAAGTGTATCTCTAATAAACATTATACACGATTTTTTAAAACCCATATAATAATTAATAATATCTTTTTACAGCATGTATCTACCTATTCGACAATTTTTTTTTTGTTCTCTAAAGTTATTCAAGGGTTTCTCAAAAGAGGATGACCGCGTATTTCCCACATGAGCTCATCGCAGTCCAAATGATTCGAAAACCTACGTGAGCACCAGTAACTGGTACGAAGGTATCGGATACAGACCCCCATGAATCATTAGTTACTATGCAGGATGTATCGCATTGTTAGGTAATGTCTAGTATCCAAGTTTAGGTTGTATATCGATAGTTCAGTGTCTTATATTTTAGCATTATGGTTTGGATTTAGAAGCTTAATTTGACCAAGAACATGCGTAGATATAACATTAATAGAGTTTATATTTTAGCTGTAAATATGTATAACAATGTTGTTATTGTATATTATCATAAATGATTTGCGTCTTGATTGCCAATTAAGTGACATTAAAACCTTCTTCAATTTTGTTATCCATTTCTGAGTTACGTCTTAGATTTTTTTTACAAAGTTTCTACTTAGATTTTGATGGTTTTATAGGGAATAAAAACAATGAATACGGTAATTGTGGTGAGGATGCACGTTGATATCCTGCCAATGACCTCTATAGTACAGCCGCCGCTTCGTATAAACAATAATGCAATACAGTTATGGTACACACTAAATACGGTATGGATCACAAGATTAAAGGTATTGTGCCAGAGAAAGGCTCGTTTAAATATTCGGCATCAGACTTTAATGAATAATTACTGTTAATACTTTCAGGTATTTATTATTCAGGTATATTTGAAGATAGTTACTAATAAATAATAATCACATTAATTTATGTTTAAGTTTATTATTATATATTAAGTTTATTATTATTTTATAGAGTCAAGGCTCAATAATTGATTTTTGGACAGGAGTACTAGAATTTGTTTGCAAACTACTTGTGTTGTTTTCTATTGCTTACTGTATGAATCAACCCAAACAATTTGTAATTTTCAAAGTTAATTTCTAATTACTATAAAATCTAAAAATGATCAATAAGTGGTAAATAAAATGAACCCTCACCGTTTCACAAACTGCTACTTGCCCGCTACGCCACGGACACTGTCAAGATAAGCAAAATGTTTTATTAATATTGCTAAAAATGGGTTCCATTGAGAAAAGGGACATTGCACGAGTTGTTTTTTGAAAAAAATATCCTATGATGCATAAGAGACTTAATATTAAAAAGCTAAGATAAACAAAAATAAAGATAAAAGAAATAATTAAATAATTTTAAATAGAAGACAAGACTTGTAGTCTCGTGTATCATAAAAAGTTTTTTAATTCATAAAAAGTACACCAAGTTCAATAAAAAACAAATTATGCGTTACTATAAAATTTGAGGGTTGCCCTCGATTTTTCTGAGATTCTATCATCAGATCCTGACTTGGTGCCAATGGGGCCACCTGCGAAGTATACCCTTTTAAACAAAATCAGAATTTCTCAAATCGGTCCAGGCGTCTTCGAGTAATCAGGGAACATACAGGAAAAAAAAAGATTCCGACGAATTGAGAACCTCCTCTTTTCAAGTCTGTTAAAAAGGCAATTTGGTCGGCCTTGTTAACACATGGGTATTTTTCTTGCGTTGTTTCCCAAACGCAATTGCACACTACTATTATATTAAAACATAATACAAACGCTTATCATGAGAATCATCATTTGAAAATAATTTAATTGTACCTACAAATGTTATATTTTTGTTCAACATTATATACTTTAATAACCCAATTTTGTAAATATATTCGAATTGGTGTCCATGTTGTAAGGGACTGATTTCTGTCACTTACTTTGTCATTCAGATAAAGTTAATAACATATGGTCAGAAACTTCTAACAGATTAAACCAGTTGGTGTTAAGATTTGACGTAATAATTACAAGTTACTTACTCTAATAAATTAGAACGCAGTGTAGATTAGAAAACACTTCATATAACTAAGTTTTTGTTATATATCATATATAAGGAATAACATTATTTGTATACATAAAATTTATAAAAGTTAGCACTGTTTTGAATGAAAATAAGTTTTACTAAAACTTATAAACCGTCTTAAAATAACCTTCTATAAATAACGCTATAAAGAAAAAAATAGCCAATAATTGACAGCCTCCGTGGCGCAGTAGGCGAGGTTCGATTCCTACACCAGGACAAATGTTTTACAGACAGATATTTGTGTCCGGAGTCTGGGTGTGAGGCCGAAAGTCTCTCTTAGTCCCTGATACCCACAACACAAAACTCGTATCTTAGTGTGGGATCGGGGGCTATGTGTGTCACTGTTGGGTGTTATTTATTAATAAAAAAAATCATATATATGCCTGTATAATTTTTTAAGATTTACTCTTTAAATTCGGTTTTTAAGTTTCAGTTAAAGTTAATTTATTTATTTATATTTTGCAAATTCTGTATAAAGTATAGACATTACATGTAAATTTTAACACAATACCCTAAAAGTGGTGCTGCCGTTTCTGCTAATGAAGGTTAATTTTTTGACCTTATACTATGTCAGGTAAACCTTATCGTATAACACCAAAAGAGGTGGTTAATAGCAAAACACATGCGACTTTGACATTGACCAAAATACTAACATACTTCTGCTTGTAATGCATTTTTTTCTTAATGATTGATTTAAAAGTATTAGTTGAGAATCATCATCAACATTCTGATATGTGAATAAAGACGTACCTTATTAGCATAACATAGTATATCCAACAAAGGCAATTAAGTAAAACCTGTTTTAAAACTACAAAGAATTGACCGATATTTTTAGTATGACACACCAAATTTGCATTGTTATAGCGGAGTTTCAATCGAATATAATATGTTATTTAGTAATATCAAAACGCAACATATTTAAAGGATTTAGAAAAAAAAAAAAGAACCATGTGCCTTTTAGGTTATAATATGTCAATCGACTATGAAGACGTAGACGCAATAATAGAATTAATAATTCTTTAAAAACAAACACATTTTCTCAGAAAGAAATAAAAATCTTTTTATTTATGTTATTATTTCAGAAAGTCGCTCAGAATTATATTTCACACAAGTAGTGTAGAATAATTCAAACTTTTCTCATTCTTATTTTTGCGGAACTGATGTATAAACATATTTGTTATGATTTTGGTGTCAAAATTAGTTTTTGTAGGTTTTACTATATTTCAAACTATCGAAATATTTATTTTTATTGATTATGGTCAAATGCAAGAGCGATTGCGTCGTTCACGCTAGATGGCTGGCTATGTGAGTGAATCTTGTCTTGCACAATACAGTGCGCACAATGTAGGCCAGACATCTCGCCGGACCTACTCGGATTCTGTCCTTGCAATTGTGATTATAAAATCTAATGAGATAGGCACAGTTCATGTAACTATTATAGAGGAAATTGTTTTTCATCAGTTTATGTTATATCACATAGAATGATAAAAATGGCTATTATTTCCATGTATATATTTTATTTTTTAATGAGATAAAACTATACATTTTATTTTCGTAAAATATTTGCGAGCATAAATTATACTGTTTTAAATTAATATACTTTAAAAAACATCAAAATTGTAAAAATGGCGCTGATGGCGTGGCGTGGGACTGGCAACTCTCGTGCCGTAGTTACAATAATAGACAGAAAAAATAATAAAAAAATAAATTTAGCTCGTTCCGCCATTAACGAAACGAAAAAATATAGGTGTTTGTCTAAGGCATGTTCATATTAGTTGATCATACCACAAACATATAAGAACCGTGTTAAATTGTTTAATAATAGCTTGGGAGTAAAACGACATTCCAATCTGTTTTAGAAGCTTTTCGGTGTTGATTTATGAAACTTTACAATAGACACTTCGTGTCTGTGCTTAACCGTATATTATATATAAATAATAATATTAGCCCTGTATTAAACATTGTCCCACTGCTGGGCACGGGCCTCCTCTACTAATCAGAGGGGTTAGGCCTTAGTCCACCACGCCGCGCTGGCCTAAAGCGGGTTGGTAGACTTCACATACCTTTGAAATTCATATAAGAATTTCTCAAGTAAGCAGGTCACTCCACGATCCGCCCTGTGGAATGGGGGCGTTTGAATTCCACCACGGTAACCCATGCCTGTCGTACGAGGTGACTTATTGGGGCCATCGGGGGTCGCGGGCGCGCAGCGGGGGGCTGTCAGCCCGTATCGATGGGCTCCCAAATTTAGAGCATCGTGCGACTCCGAGATGGACAGCAGCGCGGGTGGTAAGGCCTCGTTCGCTGTCGTTGCTCGGTGCGCGGGGGCTCCTTAGCCCCTCATGGAGATGGTCTGCTACGCGGCATCGCGCAGTGGCGATTACGGCTGCAATTCTAGCACTCCTTAGAATACCCGGGATCGCTCCGTAAGCGCCGAAGAATGCCACCGCGGGGTTTTGGCTGGTAGTGTCGGGTGGGGTGTATATAAGGGTTAAGGACTCGGCCCAGCGGCAGCACGGATAGCCATCATCCGTGCGAGGGTTTGCTGGGTCGTAAGACCAGCTAGTCCAGCATAGCCGTTTTATTCTTATTCCGCTTCCTCCCGGAGCGGGCGGCAGTAATAAAACGCTTTCCCCGCGACAACAAAAAAAGGCCTCCCCACGATGTTTTACTTCACCGTTAAATCAAGCGACAATAAACAATGAAAATACACGTAACTTAATAAAATTTAGAGTTGTATGCTATTTGATCTGGTTTCGAACATACAACTTTCGTCTTGACAGTCTGCACGATTGCCAATTAGGCTATCGCTGCTTAAGTAGGCTCTGAAAAATATTCTGGAGTGTGTTGGTTATTTTTCCTAGCACAATATTGTGACTACATTATAGTGATACTGCAGTACTGCAGTACAATGCCAACAATTGAAATATGTTGCATCCCTTGGCGATCTTCGAATTATACGCGACTGACTGATATGACGCCACTCAGCAGATTAGCCACTATGACGGGTTTTCTGTACCGTGTTCAGTATTCAGTTGTTAACCATATGTACCAAATTAATATTACCTAGAACCCTCCCAAATAATAATTACAACAAACAACTTGAAAATAATTAATACAAGTTTGTATAAGATTTTAATATTATTGATATTTGTTGACACTTTTAATTTAGTTTTAGTTCTTTTAATTATAATATTGAATCAAGATGTACACGCAAAACTTCCAGAGAAACGAAGGTCGGAGTGACAGTATGTTTTTGCATCAGACGAGATTGTAGATCACATAAGTGTGTATCGCAATGAGTGAACGTCCTTACATAAATACTACACAGTCGAGCGAGGGTTTTTACGTCATCATAGTACTTGGGAATCCAATAAGTTAAAATAATCATTCTGCATACAATTAGACTTAGTTATCAGACACTGTCATCATTCATACGAAAGATCATAAGACCCAAATATAACTAATAATTGTTCGTAGTAAGGACTTGTTTAAATTACAAAGCTTTTGTAGATCTATGTACATTGATAAAACTGACAATTTACCTTAATTTAATTTAAAATATACTGTGAGAAATTAAATCGTAAAACATGAATAAAGAATAAGAATTTTAATTCATGTTTTAGTATATAATAATAAAATATTATGTCCTATTTGGTGGTACATTTTTATTTCTATTTGTAGCTGGTCCTTATTCCCTCGTAGTTCTTTATAACGATACAGGTTTGACTAAATGTGTGGACTATGTGAGTGACTCTTGGGTGTATTAAAATTTAGGATCAGATTATTTCTCAAGTTTATCAGTAATGTATTTATAGAATCCTGGTATAAACCCGGCCGTATAAATCAATAAATAGTTTTGTGCTGTGCTATTGGATAGTTCATTAAACAATTATTATAAAATATTACAAAATTTTTATTAAACAGGGTCTTTCGATTAAGGTTGCCTATTCATTATGTAATTATTAATTACAGATGTAATAAAAAAAGGAAAAGTAGCTTTTGCAATCTTGCTCGTGAAACCTTTTCTTTGAAATAAAAAGTCGTAGAAGTAGTAATGTTATTCAGGGAAATACTATATATATATAATAATACTAGCCCTGTATTAAACATTGTCCCACTGCTGGGCACGGGCCTCCTCTACCAATGAGAGGGGTTAGGCCTTAGTCCACCACGCTGGCCTAATGCGGGTTGGCAGACTTCTCATACCTTCGAAAATTCTCAGATATGCAGGTTTCCTCACGATGTTTTCCTTCACCGTTAAAGCAAGCGATAATTAACATTTTTAATACACACATAACTTTAGAAAAGTCAGAGGTGTATGCCACTTGGGTTTCGAACCTACGACTTTCGTCTTGGCAGTCCGTACCACAACCAACTAGGTTATCGCTGCTATAGGCTATCGCAGGGAAATACTATTTTATAATAATAAAAGAATATTGACGCCCGTATTGTAGAATGATACTTTGCTATACGTTAATTTCTGTGCATGTGATTCGTCAAGTTTTATTTGATGCCAAAAATAAAACAATGACGTAACACAGAAATTAACGCATAGCAAGAGCCATGAGCTCTCTCGTAAGTATGTATCGATCTTAGTTTAGGGTGTTAGAGCTGGGTCAGGAGTTCCAGAGATTCGGATATAGTAAGTTTTAATTACTATACATTTGTGTTGTGCAGCCACATTATTGCCAAAACGAAAGATGATATCACGATACTGCAATTTAAAACCATGCAACACAAAAAGCCTTTGTCGAAATATACATTCGTTTCATCCATAATAATTCTCTGTTGCAAATGTGACGTAGTTTTTTTAATAAAAATATATAGATGTATTTTTTTAGGTATGAAAAAGACATTTAAAAAAAACATTTTTAAAATAAAATGATAGTTTAATCACTATAAATCACATATTTTTCAATTCATATTATTCAAACCTAACTAGCTGGCATGGATGTAATGTATATTACCGGTATTATATATTGGATCTTTGAGAAAAAAATCTCGTTGATATTTCAACAAAAAATTTCTGCATGTGATGTTTTTGTATAATGACAATATGTGTATAAAAAATAATAATACTAGCCCTGTATTAAACATTGTCCCACTGCTGGGCACGGGCCTCCTCTACTAATGAGAGGGGTTAGGCCTTAGTCCACCACGCTGGCCTAATGCGGGTTGGCAGACCCGTATATGTATAATCTTGTATAATCAAAAGTAATTCAAAAATATTATCAAAGTGGTTTGCCATTACAAAGAAATGTCGCTTCATATTTCCTATGTGGTTTTTACTATTTCATTATTCTGATTTACGTGCCGTTTCCGATAATACTGCCTTGTGTATCTAGCCTTTGATCCAACAACCAATTGAGAGTCTCTGGAGATATTGGCCGAGGCTCTTTGGTATACGCCCATTGGCAGAAACTACTATCGGGACAATGATTGCCGCGTCAACATTTCACATTATAATTATTATTATATTTACACGTAACTAACAAGAAAGAAGGAAGAGAAATTGACAGCCTCCGTGGCGCGGCGGGGTAGTAGCCGGCTGTAAAACGAGCTTGAGTTCAATTCCCGTTCCGAGACAATTGTTTGTGTGACAGACAGATATTTGTTTCATGTCTGGCTATTGTGGGACCGTAGCCCCTCGTAGATCTTGATACCCAAGATACAGGTTTTGCCTAGTATGAGATCAGAACTACATATGTCTGTGGCTGATAGTTGTATTTATTTAATTGTGATTGAGTCTCTTGTAAAATTCGACATAGTATTAGTATATTTACGTAAATAAGTAATATATAAATATTTACTACAATCATTACAATAAACTGCGAGTTTAATTTTTTATATGCAAATAGAGTTGATGTATTCCATCAATACAATGTGCTGTAAATATATGCACTTCCCACCATTTGCTTTGTTTTTGCCGACGAGCAGACGTGCTACGATGTAATACGTGAAAGACTGTATCTATTCATACATGACTATTTAATAATGCCGAGTATGGCCTGTGTCGTTTAGCCATTTGAATATGTACCCACTTGCTTATCTTTATAGATGGTATCAGCGTTCAGTATTTTTGTATGAAAAATAAACATAAAAGGCACTTCTCAATGAATAAAAAGGCACTTATATGGGAATACTCAGTCAACTGTCAATCTTCGTCTCTTTTAAAATGGTAATATAACGAAAAGTTTACACATGCTTTGAATAAGTTAAGATTTTTTACGTTTAAGCCTAGACGTTTGCTTTTTTGAGTAAAAACATATACATATCTCACGCCTGTAATCCCCGAAAGGGTAGGCAGAGGTATAACCAGTACACACAATTTTTGCCGTATTTATGGTTTCCGGTTATTTGGTATTTATGGTTGCCGTATTGCCGGTTCCATAATGTGATAGGGGGCGAGCCTATCGCCATACCGGGCACGATTCTAGACTCCGGACTGATACTGGATATTTGTAAATAGAAAAACCCAATATAACTTTACCCGACCTGGGGGCCGAACCCGAGACCTCAGCACAGCAGTCATAACACATGCGCAATTACAACTGCGCCACCGTGGCAGTTTGAGTAAAAACAGAAATAAAAAAATATGCTAATAGAATTATTGAAAGAGTCTCTTTTAGATTGTTTCATTTATTAATAATAATACTAGCCCTGTATTAAACATTGTCCCACTGCTGAGCACGGGCCTCCTCTACCAATGAGAGGGGTTAGGCCTTAGTCCACCACGCTGGCCTAATGCGGGTTGGTAGACTTCACATACCTTCGAAATTCTTATAAGAATTCTCAGGTATGCAGGCTTCCTCACGATGTTTTCCTTCACCGTTAAAGCAAGCGATAATTAACATTTAATACACACATGACTAGAAAAGTCAGAGGTGTATGCCACTTGGGTTTCGAACATACGACTTTCGTCTTGGCAATCCGTACGGCAACCAAGTAGGCTATCGCTGCTATATAATCCATTTAAATAATGAAATTATTTTGAGAATGTTTTTAAGCAATCAGATTCAATAGTAGAGCACCGATCATGAAAACTAATACAATTAAAAAAATATGACAAGCTACATTCAATGAGACGAGAGATGTAGGTCAGTATTTGAATAGACCGTTCTGCATGTCAATTGTCTTTTTGTTCTAGACCATGTACTTGATTCAAATCTTTTTGCACTGATACGAACATACCTACACATAGACAATGCTTATATGTACATTGGTATTAGCTTATGTTTTAACACACACAACACTTTAGAAAGTAGCTTTTCAACTGATTGTTCACTTATAAAAATAAACTTTAGAGCAATACAATTATTTATGTACAAATATAAAACTGTAAACGCATTGTGGGAGGGTTATGTAAAAACTATTAGGTACATTGATGTTAATGAACCCTTTCTGATTACACAAAAATGAAATAGTTTTTCTAGAAGTACAATTTCTTTTAAATGGTGGAGGAGCTTTATAAGGTATTTTTATTTTAATATAATGTAGGTATTTGGTTTTAAACAATAATACACTGACTGTATAATAAAAATGAGTGAACGCGCGAGCCAACCAAAATGAACTACGATTTATTATTATGATAAAATCAAAAAAATCAAACGCTTTAGAAGTTGAAGACCAATTAGTAATTTTAGCTTCATAGCTATGTCGCATTGGTACATAACTGCTATCCAAAAATCAAATACACTTCACTCCTCTCACTCGTCGTCGTACATAACTGAGAGAAATTATAGCGCACGAGCAATTAAACTCTGCAAACTAATTCCACATGTGATGAGCCCTTGCAACTTTGGTTTTTAGTAAATCAACGAAAATAAAATTTATAAAACATTATGCAGAAAATGCATTTTCTCGTACATTTTATACGGGACACCTTTTTTATGATATATAAGATTGACTGATTTAGGTGATTTTTTTTGTTCGTCTCTGCCTAGAGAAGTTTCCTCGCGCAAAAGAGCGCCGCGTTAGTTAATGACCTTGCTTTACAATGTGTTTGTGAAGAACGAAGAGAGGCATTACGTCAAATGGCTCAGTTAGCAAGCAATTGTCGAGCTTACCGAACAGATTAACAACGATCTTCAATGTCCAAGAAGAAAAGCAAAAAGTGCTGATTTGAATCGAGTAGCGTTTCAATACTATTACACAATTAACTACAGCTCACATCCTTTCGTTCGAATTGGCCCAATGATCTTGGTTGTATACGACCATTGGGATGTTTCGGTGGCAAGGTGGAAATGCCATTGTTACCTCCGCCACCTGAGCCATTGCATTCATTGCTTCGTGCCGAAACACCAGAATCACGACATTTTCTATAGAAATTCGGCCATCATTATCGGCGTCAAACGATCACTACAGCGATGAAAAAAAGCTAATCTTCAAGATCTGCAGCAACTGCTAAAACTGAATTTAATTTGTCTAATAAGTTAACACAACATTTATTGATTCTGTGGCGGTACGAAGTTCGTCGGGACAGCTAGTTTTTTATAACAATACTAATATTAATTTTGTATCAATTTCTTGGGTCAATCGTTAGCCATGTTATGTACGTATTTCAACCATTAAGCCACTTAAGCTGCAGAATATGTAAAAGAAAAAGACATACAATTTTTAAATCAATAATGGTATGTTATGTTGTTTCAGATTTCAGCAACTAGATATGGCCGCGCTGGTGCCTGTACGATTATTGCCAACACTAGCAGCTTTACTCGTCGCAATCACCTTAAGCTTCAGTGATCCAGGTAAACATTTTTATTTAATTTATTTATTTTTATTTATCTTAGTACAGGAAACAAACAGTATTAAGTATATTAATAATTATAGATACATATAACTAAATCTTGGACCAATTAAACGCTTATCTATTTGTCTAGATGTTTTGTAGGAATCAAACATATCTGAAAAAGTATCAATCAGATTACTCGACTTAACTTAAAATAACTGCGTGATGTGTAATTCGCAAAAATATCCTGATGTTAGCGTATTAATCAATGAATTGCAACCAATTTGCTTTACTCTCAACACGCTCATTATATGTGTACTCGAAGCGGATGTTACAAACGGATACAATCAACAAAGCATGCTGTACTCAGTCAGCAATCATCCATACCATTCTAATCCGTCTTGAACAACTAATGGATTTTACTTGTGTGGATTTATGTTCCTGCAGATCATTTGTACATATTGAATGGCTACAAGGATGCGTAGGTTGCTATATGTTTTATGTCACTGTGTACCAGTGTCTCATGCACACAAATGCGTGAATCAGGCACAGATCACGACCATTCATGATCTACCGCTGCGCTGCGCCGCGCCGTTATGGCCTTATGCCAGCAGCGTTCCAAATTTAAAAAGCATGACGTTTTTATTTTGACAATTATTCTTTTTACAAATTTCCTCATTATTATATATAAATAAATAAATAAATAAATTATTATTACAGTATGTAATCAACTTGGCATCAAAAATAACAATTATAAAAATACGTAATTTCTACTTAAATCATTTCTACCTTTATTTAATAAGTTTTACATTGGCATTAAGAAAGTCACAAGGCGTCATACATGTATGTGATAAATAAATCATGTCATGTTTTACTTGTGGACTGGAATGACATATAAATCTTGACATTTAAGGCGAATGCGCGAATCGAGGCACTGTTGGTACATTTCCCCGCGACCTTGGAAGCTCTTCCGCTTCCGTCAGGTCAAGGTCGTTGCGCAAATGGATATTAATTGTATCACGGTAAATTGGGTCATAATGTAATATATTTATCATACAATGTTTATTCATAAACTTTACTTATGTAACAAACAAAGTATACATAACTATCTACATATTTTTTTATAGCTATCTACCAAGTCATGGCAAAGAAATGTTTAGTAGGACATGGAAAACTTTTTTATATTCTTAAGAAATTCCATTTTTTATTAAATTTCTCAAGGCTGTTTGTTATGTTAACGTTTGATTTAAGAATTTTCGCTCACATGGACGCTTTACATTAATAGATATATATTATGAATAATTCAATACAAGATGTCCACGTTGCACATTTTCCGTCTTGTGATAGCCATTTGCCCGTGTATCCGAAACTAAAATATAAAATATGTAAACTAGATGTTGCCCGCGGCTCTGCCCGCGTGGAGGTTATTTTAGGAAGGAAAGGTATACAATCAATGGAGGCATCTTAAGCTATTACACCTTTCTATATTTTGCTATCCCATACGATGCGTGCATTTTTCCGGGATAAAAAGTGGCATATGTCATTTTCTGATCCCTAAACTACCACTATGCAAAAAATCATGTCGATTCCTAGCTCTGTGAAAAACTAAACTATCCCACGGGAAGTATATATTTTTCCGGGATAAAAAGTAGCCTATGTGCTATTCCAGACTATAATCTATCTCTGTGCCAAATTTCAACCAGATTCGTCCAGCTGTTGTAGCGTGTTTGAGTAACAAACATCCATCCATCCATCTAAACTTTCGCATTTATAATATTAGTAGGAAGTAGTAGGATAGACATTCAACAGAAACAAAAAACATCAAACTAATCAACCCTAGATAATAATAAACGTTAAGGTCATATTGTGTATAATTCAATAATAGCTGTCAAAGCCCTTGACTGGGCAGGGACCTTTAGCGAAGAACTATGCTTCGTAAATTGGTATTTCTAATTCGAACGTTGAATAATTAAAGAAGGAAGACTGTATATATCTACGATAATTTTCACATCCATTTTAAAAGTAATATTTTAACCTATGGTAATTTGATTAGCTACAATGAATTTCATATGTGCAGTTTAATATAACTACTTTTTAAACACTTATGAGCATAAAGATAATACAAAAAATAGTTTTTATAATACACAAAATTAATGAATAGTGCCCATTTTTGTATTCCTTTTATTTTCTGCTACACTATACAATTTTTTACTTTAACGATATTTCCTTAATTTACTAGTTTTCTAATTATTGTTTTGCAATGATATAACGTTATTTTATTTGAAAATAAAAGACGCCGCGCGACTGCGTCGGTTAAACTATACCTTAATTGTAGGTTCTTAAGTATATCGATTTTATTCAAACTAAGTACATAAATCATCATCAAGCCTACGTGATTATTTGTAATTTTAAGTAACTTAAGTACTGTTTTAATAACTAAGATAACATTGAATACTTATTGCTCAACATGATGACATTCTTCAGTTACCAATCAAATTAAAGCTTTTGAAATAATCACTTATAATTCATTTCTATATGAATATATCTGTGTGGCTTGTACGTATGCACTTCTTAACATTTTGTAAAGTTCTAATTGCTATTCCATAAGTAACCTTTTACCTTATAGACTAGCAGAATCAATTATCTGCACTACTCACTGCTTTGGCTAACTCATAGAGTAAAGTAAAAAGCCAATAATAAGAATGGTTTCTACCGAAGCGGGTCAAACACGAGATGTTCCATCAACACTGTGCTCCTTCATAGCGAAAATTGTATCAGAAGTCTGGAGCAAAATTATTTGATTAATATTTGAGAGATAATTAAGCGCGATAAACAATGTAGATAAGACCTACAGGAACAGACAAGTAAAATTGTTTGAAGTCTACCAGTCCGCTCCGTGTCAGTGCAAATACTCAATTCTAAATAAAATAAATAACACCCAACAGTCACACACACAGCCCCAACCCTAAACTAAGATACGAGTCTTGTGTTGTGGGTATCGGGGACTACGAGAGACTTTCGGACTCACAACACCCAGACCCCGGACACAAATATCTGTCTGCCACACAAAAATTTGTCCCGGTGTGGGAATCAAACCCACGGCCTCTCGTTTCACAGCCGGCTACTCGCCAACTGCGCCACGAAGGCTGTCAATTCTTCAAGTTCCTTTCATAACTCTGCTCTTTTACTCACTGCTCCGCTTTAACCAGTCCCGTATCATTCGGACACAGGTGTCCGGACAAAAACTGGCAATACTCGCCCTTATTGTGCGTATTAAGTGTAAAGTTAACGTTAACATTATGGAAATAAAATTGATTTTGGCTTGTATTTTTACTCACTACTTATTACCTTTTTCTGAACACCGGTGTACTTGAGATACATGAGAGGTCAATGGAGCCAATACCCTTAGATAGTAGATCTATCAAACAAAAATTATACAGAAGCGCATTACGATTTACTCAGTGATCTTGAGAAGATAACGGATGTATCTATTCGTATTATAATTAAACAAACACATTGCCCTGACCCCACACTAAGATACGTGTCTTGTGTTGTGGGTATAAGGGACTACGAGAGACTTTCGGTCTCACAACACTCAGACCCCGGACACAAGTATCTGTCTGTCATACAAACATTTGTCCCGGTGTGGGAATCGAACCCACGGCTTCTCGTTTCACAGCCGGCTATTCGCCAACTACGCCACGGAGGCTGTCTAGGATCACGTATTACATAGTAATTAAAAGTTAATCTGTAATACGTGATCATACATCGCATCATTGCACACGTGTTCTTTTACGTTTAAGTGATTTAGCGATTCCGGGACGGTTTTTGACATTTAAATGTCATTTATTCCAAGGATCAAAGAGTCACTACTTCCTGCTTCTAAGGATAAGTGGCTGTACCATTCTGTAACGAACTGTGTGTATATTCTACATAAGTATAAATGAAAGCACGATTTATTTTACTTACTTCATATGAATACTTATCAAATAATACCTATATTGTTTTTATACTTTTGTCTTGTTGGGCTTTTAGTTTGTTATCGTAAAAGGGACATGTAACTCATGATTGAAATTATTACATTATTTTAATAACACCTAAAGAAAGCAAAAATTATGCGCTAAATTGACAACTTCTCTCTCGTATCCTTGTTTTCGAAATCTGTTAAGAAAGTAAACTTCTAGCCATATATAAGTAACCTGTTTAAGAGATTAGTTAAAAACATTACCTAGTTGCAGTTTATTTACATATGTAAGGTGATCCACATTATACTAAGTAACTGGTGTTGAACTATTTATAACTGCTCAAGTATAACATTCCCGCGTTAACGAGAATAGCTTCTAATAAAATATCTATAGATAAATTGTGATTTATCCTTTCAGACTGTACAAAGGATTTCTATTCTAGTCAAGCAAAAAATTACACCTCATAATAATATTATGGATGCATTTTGCACCGCCAAAAAATGTACAGGAGTAACCGATTAATGTCATCCATAGAATGCGAACTACCTTGCTTCTTGTTCGTTAATCAACTTTTACATCCGCGAGAGAATATAAAGCTTATCTACACGTAACTCGCTTAAAGAGAGTACAACCTTTACACGGGCGAAGCCACGTGGAGCAAGATTATGATTAATTAAAACAATACGTGTATACAGGTGTGTGTACAGGTTATTAGGATTTTATTATTATTTTACAAAACATTACTGTAAGAGAAATTGAAAATTGTTTTTTTTTTGAGGTTTTCTTTTCATCAGTTATTTTTGAGGATCACTGCACTTATCGCAAAATACTCAGAATCGAATAGAATCTCAGTGATATTTATGAGAAGAAAGATCTAATTATCTAAATGTCTTGTATTAACAACATTGTATGCAGTGCACGTCGGCTCTTTGGCGGCGTGTCTGCTCCATGCGAGTATGCTTGTATGTCGCGATAGTGAAAGTTGAAGGCCGCTCTCATAACGTAACGATGCCTCCGCGACCACACGATAATGAGTTTCAAAACTATTCTTTTCACTTGCACTCTTTGTTCTTGCTCATCTGACAGCGATAACATGTGAGAGCTTTGCAACTTTAAGTATTAAATCGTTCTTAGACCATGTGGTTTTAACCGAAGTCAAGTTACTACTATTTTAAAGTCTTCTCATAGTTAAATATGACGTCATGGCATACTTCTATACTTATAGTAATATTCGCTATAGTATATAGTGAGTTATTCTTTAAAAATAGGAAACAAAGAAGTTTACTTTTACAGAAACAAAGCAATAGTCTTAAATTTCATAATGAGAAAAGCCTTTAACTATAGTTAAAATTGATGACGGTTGAAACAATATAGCCTTAGGGTTTATCTATGTTATCATCATAACAGAGTAAATAACAGTATTTTTGGTGCAAGTGGTTTGGTTGGTGCGTTAATGTGTCAGTAAGGACAAGTCATTTCACTTTTTTTTATTTGTTTTAATGACTAGACGTGTAATCCACTACGCTGATGGAAAATGCCACCTATAGTCATAAAAAGTTTTAAGAGATCATATATATCCTTAACTGGTATTTGTGGTAATACTTACTACTTTATTATAATATCCAGTAGATTAGCTTGGCATTATTTGAAAGGTGAAAAGTTTTTATATATTTATTTCTATGTCTATAAAATTGGAGATTTTCTGTGCATCTGTGCCAAGCAAGGCATGCAAAACTCAAAGACTAATTAAAAAAATATATAATTTTTTACACAAAAAATTACAAATGAATATATACAATTTGCAGTCAATTAAATAGCTCTTAAAAGCTAATACATAATAGGGAATAATTAATAAAAGAAAGCTTAAAAATTTGAATTGGCGCGTAACCGCAACGATGCAACGCAATTACTGCAACACGTCTTCTTTAAGCGTCCACTCCATATTTAAAAATGAGTAAAATTCTAAAAAGTATACATTTTTATTTTCATGAACAATTTGAAATTCGAATTCAATAAACTTTTTTGTGGCCAGCATTCTAAAATAAAAGTTTTTACTGTGTGACAATACTTATGACCAGACTGTGTATATACAAGGTTAGTCCGAAAGGGTGTAAGAAGGCGTGGCCAACTTAAAGTATCGCATATACTGATCTTTACCATCTAACAAAAAAAAAACATTTTATTTTAAAAACTCAACCCTGCCACCACTGTACACAGGGTGTAAAACCCGCCATAGTGGCACGTGCAAGTGTGTCGCGTTCTGGAATCAGCCAGTGTACATCGGGTTTTATCGCAGGTCTAGAGTTGGGGTACGATGTTAGTACTCTGACACTAGACCCTCGACCGCTGCTCCACCTTATTGCCCATGGCGTAGTGTGAAGCAGGCTGGCATGATTGTGTTGAGTAGCAGGGGATAGATTGTCTCTCGCTACTTGTTACTCTAACTGATCGGCACGGCGCTTACCATCAGGTGCAGTGTGGTCACTTTGCCGTGCCAGAATAAAAAAGACCGTAGTTCTTAATATTCAAGATACAGGTTGGCCCTAGTTTGCGATCAGATTGTGGAGTCTATTGTTTTTTACTATATGTATACAGACAAAACTTGTATACATAAGTCTGGCACATGTAAATAGTCTCATCTCCTTACAAACGTCTTGAAGATTTCACTGTTGGGTCGTTCCCTTACGATTAGCCCTGACATTAATTACCCATACGACCATGATGACAACGCCCATATCGTGGCAACGTGTCATCTATTACTGCTGTGATGATCGAAACACTGCACAACACTTATACTAACTTATATATATATTTTTTTAGTTAGTCTGTTTTGTGTCCCACTGCTGGGCAAAGGCCTCCCCTTTATTCTTCCACTTTATTCGGTCTTCAGTCATCTTCCGCCATTGTCTTTCGAATGCATCCAGTTCGTCTCTCCATCTCTTTTTTGGTCGTCCACGTTTCCTATGACCATCCGCCGGAACCCAGTTCGTAACTATTTTCGCCCAGCGGTCTGGATGCATTCGAAGCACATGTCCCGCCCAATTCCACTTCAGTGTGACGGCTTTAATACCTACGTCTGCGATTTGAGTTTTGGAACATAGTTCGGTGTTTCGTACGTGGTCTGTCAATTTTATGCCAAGTATTTTACGTTCCATAGCTCTCTGGCAAACCTTGAGTTTAAACCTTTAAATCTTTATAAAGTTTTTATAAAGATATATACTAACTTATATATCTTTATAAAATAGATGTTCTTTAAAATGACTGCCTCGGTGGCACAGTTGTAATTGCGCATGCGTTACAACAGCTGTGCTGAGGTCTTGGGTTCGATCCCCGGGTCGGGTAAAGTGATATTGGGTTTTTCTATCGAGAAATTCTTAGTATTAGCCAGGAGTCTAGAATTTGTGCCCTTTATGGCGATAGGTTCTATAGAAAATAGGTTATATGTTCTATATGGAAAAGTACTAACTTTTCTTCATACCCCTTCGGGGAGTACAGACGTGAGTGTATACGTATGTATGTACTTTAAAATATCCAATATTCGTTTATTAGAAAAGAATCTTACTATATCATCTATTTGCTATTTATAAGTTGTTTTTAATTATTAAATATATTGTGGTACATCTTTTTACATGTGCTTTCTATATCGTTATCTCTCTGCAAGTTTGAACGGTAGGCAGCGGCTCTGCTGTGCTCTGGCAATACAAAAGTCTATGGGCGGCGGTGACTATTTACCATCAGCTGGCCCGTCTGCTTGTCTGCCTACTCAGGAATAAAAAAACACCCCTATCACATCGTGGGGCGGTAATGAGCTCGGTGAAATGTGGATGTACTGGTTACAAATCTACCTACCCTTTAGAGAATTACAGTCGTGATTGCATATGTATGTATGTTTTGTCTACAATTTCCACATATAAGCTCGCTTTAACTTATAGTCGGTTCATTTACAGTATTAGTTACTTCCTAGTTGCGTTTTTCCACACACCTATCAAGTCAACAGGGAAACTAATGGTTATGAAAATCATTAACCTAACACAAGATAAATCATTAATACATAAGTAGAAGACAACTTGACACTTGAACAAGCATTTACAAACTGTGTCTTTATCATTGTATCAACTAGCTACATACATACAGAAGATAATAAATTCTTAGTTATATATACCTGTTAAATTTATTATGATCGTATCAGTTAACTGATTCTATTAAACGAAAATATACAAGGTTAGTTGTATACCATAAAGCCGAAACACCCAAATTAGATTTTGGTATAAAAGATCAGATAAATATATGACATAATAATAATAAGGAAAATTCACACGGTGACATGCAAAAATAATTTATCCTGTTTCTTGAACGATGCATGGACATACGCGCGCCGCGCGCTGCTGTTTGTTTCCCGTCAAAGTATTATGTAGGTAAAGGTGAACGACCGACACGCACCGCATTTTTAATAAGTAATAAACAAGGTAACCAGGTTGATGAAACTTTTTATACGTTTTTGGGATACCAATATAACACGTTAAAAATTAGTGCAATGGATTGTGTTACTGATTCTCAACAAACTACTTTCAGCTTTGTAGTATACTAAAAATAATGTTGTATAATAAAAGTCGGAATACGCAAGCTAGGCGATAGCAAATTAATTGTTAGCGAATTAATTTTAATTAATTAAATTTAATTTATGCTATTATCCTATATCTATATGTGTACGCGCGCGTGTGTGTGTTTACCACACGAATTCCAAGTCCTAACTGGTTTTTCCTTTGTTCTTCCTTTATTAGAAAAATATTTTTCTTATACTTAGTTCTATAATTGTATTGATCAATTAGTCGTGTAAACAGATACGGACATTTAAATTGAACATTAGGTATCCGAATCCTCGAATTATCCGATATTTGCAATATTTAAATAGCTCTAAGATCTTCCAACACTTAATCCTTTAATAAACTTTTTTTAATCATGTAGTCACTTTTATTTTTTAAACAACACATTACGAATATTTCATTTAGAAAATCAAAATAACATATGTGTTAAATATACAAGTATAGCAAAAACGCGGATTGTTTAAATAAACACTTTAAGTCGTGCATACGATCCATTTTATTAGTCAGATTTTCCCAAATAGCAATTAGTTAAACGAAGCGATAAAAACTAACTAATTTGATGTGCACACGACGTCTACCATGATCTCATTTTGCAACAAAAACTTTTATTAATACAAGAAAAAACGTACAATTTATAATTTAAACAAAGTAATTGCAGTGACTATACCGGATCTGCTTTTTGCTCGCTAGCGGAACCTTCAATTCCAAAACCTTATACAGATTGCTTATACAAAGGACATCTGTTGTCATATGTTATACACATAATCTGGGATGTTACCAATACCGTATTACCGCTAAAAACTACTGACGAATCGAATAATAATTTGTGTATAATTATTATGATATTACATAATTATTATACATCTTAAAATTGAGAAAAACAAAACACCAATTAATGGTACCGGTTTGATCTTGTTTGATTCGAGGTTTAGATATGGTATTTAATAAATATTTACTAAATAATTCAATTAGAAATCTTCTTGGCAAATATTATTATTTCAGTGCCGTCTATCAGGTTATTTATTTTAGTCAAGAAAGTCTTTAATTCGTTTCAAGATTAAATAACAATTAAAAAAACGGCAGCTGTTAATAAGTTTGTAACTTTTTAATAAATAAACATTTATTTTGAAGAGGTTTTTATTTAAAAAATGTATGCAATGTCTCCACCAATAATTACGAAAATAAATGAAAGTAGAGTAGGATTTAATTTTGGAGTATAATTTTATTGGACTCTTGGATACATTAATTAGTAATAGTTAATCTGAGTAAATAAATGTATGACTGACTCTGTTGTCCGGGTCGGGTAAAGTGATATTGGGTTTGTCTATTAAGGAATACCTAGTATGAGCCCGGAGTCTAGAATTGTACCCGGTATGGCGATAGGCTCACCCCCTATCACATTATGGGTCCGTAATAAATTCGGCGAAAAGTGGGTGTACTGGTTACACCTCTGCCTACACCTTCGCGGATTACAGGCATATGTATGAGTCAATAAATTATAAAATTTCGTATGATATAAAACTATTAATTACTTTGCGGCAAATAACGCGTGTCGGTCTATGGCGACAATTTTGCAGACCTATTTACACTTGACGGCCGGATCTCTCGGTGAGCTTTCAATGTGACACATGACATTTTAGACAACCGCCGCACATGTTCGATTAAAATTATGGATTTAGAACGTATTTATAAAGTTTATAAATACTACGAAGAAACTCACGCGTATCAGATGTCGCCGATGAAGTATTTTAATGTTTTTTGTTATTATTTTCTAAAATATAATATATAAAATTTTTATAAAGGAACACCAGTGAAGGTTAAAAATTTTATATGCATTCGTTCCGCGATGCCGTTTTTTTTTTGTTTTATGTTTAATTTTATGGACACGCTAGATAACATATGCTTAGTAATGACTTCATCCAGTGTAAAGCATCTTGATGATCACTACTCATGGCACCCAAAATGAAAAAAAAATGGAATGCCTTCTAATAAATAATACTAGGACAATGTTCCTTGTAAATTATTACATTGAAACGGTATTCAATAAACTTTGTATAATAATATATGCCAATCTCATTGTCAATATTATTATATTTATTAAGTATACTAGCTGTTGCTCGCGGCTTCGCCCGCGTGGAGGTCATGTTTGGGAGAAAAAGTATATTATAAAAAATACGAATTTTCATACGTTTAACTTAAAAAATGAAGGATTGTCATACAAACTTTCATCCCATATTTTACCCCGTTAGGGATGATTTTGAAAAAAAAATGTGATACACGTATTTCTTTATTTCCTACCAAAGCCTAAATATGAATTTCCAGATCCCTAGGTCAAGGAATTATGGATTCCACATACAAATTTTGAACTCCTTTTTGACCCTTTTAAGGTTGTTTTTTGAGAAAAAGATAGCCTATGTCCTTCTCCAGGATATAATCTTTTCCCTTACCAAATTTCATTACAATCCGTTCAGCCGTTTAGTCGTGAAGAGGTAACAAACAAACAAACAGAGTTACTTTCGCATTTATAGTATTAGTATGGATTTATGTATGTACATGCTTATTTGTTAAATGTTTTATTTTTTATTATTATCTTTATGCACCTACCCTGCTTATCTCTGCACCACCTTAACGTTGACTGGGAGAGAAAAAGGCATTCTCTATCTCTCTATAGGCATTAAGTCCGCCTATATACCCTGTATATAAAGTGAAAATAGATAAATAAGTGGTTACTAGTTCCTACGTCACAATTGTCTTAACCTTTTTTTAGATCCACCTTCCGTTACACATACTTTGCGATCGATATATCTTTCTGTTATCTAGAACTTTCATCTCATAGACGCCTAACAAACGTCGGTTCATTTAGTACATCAAAGTGACAGGTATAAATAAATGTTACTGACTTCTGCCGGCGATGTCTTGCGTATGAGTAATTTGATTAAAAGCATTTTTCACTGTCTTTTTATTTTATAAATCTGCAATTCTAGTGCGGAAGCCAATTCTAAATTATTTCATCAATCTAAATATGCCTAGATAATTTAGAGATAACATAAATTCTAGCCTGTATACCGTTATTTGTCGACAACAGTTACAAAAGATACTCAAAATTACTGTTATTAACACACTTGCACTATTTATTTATTTCCTTATTTATTTCCAGTGATCTATTGATATTCTATGGATATATATATTTTTTTATTTATTAAGAAAACCAACAGCTGTCTTAACAATATATAAAGTACAATTCATTTTTAACAATACACAAGCCATTTATAGGCCATATATAGCCATTTATATACTCTATGTTTTTCGTTTAAGGATAAGACAATATCACAACATGAATAATATCTAATTTAGAACAATTCATCAATATGTATGTGCTTTACTCGATAAGGTAATTCCACACAACAAGTAAATAAGTTGTCTTTTTGCAATGGTCGGCTGAAATAATTGAGAACTTTATTCAATAACAGCATATGTTTTCATTGGAACCAGTATAGCTAGATTTGAACGACAGCTTATAAATAAATAACACCCAACAGTCACACACATAGCCCACACTAAAATACGAGTCTTGTGTTTTGGATATTAGGGACTACGAGAGACTTTCGGTCTCACAACACCCAACCCAGACCCCGGACACAAATATCTGTCTGTGACACAAACATTTGGCCCGGTGTGGGAATCGAAACCACAGCCTCTCGGCTCGTTTCACAGCCGGCTTGCCAACTGCGCCACGGAGGCTGTCGAATATATTATATTAGCTGTTGCTCGCGGCTCCGCCCGCTTGTAGGTCATGTTTGGGAGAAAAGGTATACAATACGTAATACCAACTTTCATGCGTTTAACTTAAACTTTTCATATTTCATACAAACTTTTATCCCCTATTTTACCCCCTTGGGATTTTCCAAAAATCCTGAAATATATATTTTTTATTTTTAACTTAAAGGCCAAATACTAATTTTCATGCCCTATTTTACCCCTTTAGGGATGGAATTTCCAAAAACCCTTCCTTAGTGGATATCTACGTCATAAATGGAACCTACTGTCAAAATTTCAAGTCTCTAACCCCAGCCGTTTTGGCTGTGCGTTGATCGATCAGTCAGTCAGTTTCTTCTTTTTATATATACAGATCAGCCGTATTAACAGTCTCCCAGTTTAATCTTCGTGCATCTCCACGATGATCTGTAATGACGTAATTTCTACTTTACTCTGATTCAGATCGCGACGTTCACTCACATACATGCTATACAACTATAATTTGCCATCACAATAAAAAATTTACTTAAGACGTTATTCCATACATACACTACCCATAGTAACATCGATAGTAGCACGTAGTATTATTCTTCAGTTGGGTAATTTGTTAGCAAAAAATAAAAAAACCTTTTTTAATAGTTGTTCAGAAAACAAAGCGTCAAGTAGTAATTAATATGTTTCATAATATTTATAAACAGCTAAATCTTTTATGGTACATGTAATCTCGAAAGAACCATTTTATAAGAGCAACACAAAATTGGCTTACGTTTGCTGTATACGCTGCAATTGTTTCTAATTTGTGCATTAACTTTACAGTACTTTATAAGACATTGCAGTAAAACAAAAAGTGCCGTAATTCAATGAAATAAGTTCAAATATGTTATAATAACCCTTTGGCGATTGGCACATAAATTGCTCATGAAACATGCATGCAATAAAATGCGTACACGCAGGTGTCACGCACAAGCCCTGTATCCGTCTACAGACAATTTATTAGTTCAATGAATTGCATTATGAAATCATAGTATTATAACATAATAACCTTATGAAATATGCATTTACTATCTGCTTTGCGTTGTTTTTGTTGTAGTGGTTTACAGTATGTTAAAGTTTATTTGACGTTAGTTGCCTAGAATTACATATTGATTCTATTAAAATGTAAATAGTTATATATATATCAAAATAACATATTAGTATTTATTATATTATTGTAATTAAGCCTGTGACTTCATACTTTTATTAAAAACTATTGTATAAATATTGTCTTATGAAAGTTAAAATAATATTTCGATTATTATTTTCTATGATTTACTAATATTTTACAACTTAGATGAAAAATACATTACAAATTTATTACTTTCGATTAATAATAAATAATAATACTAGCCCTGTATTAAACATTGTCCCACTGCTGGGCACGGGCCTCCTCTACTAATGAGAGGGGTTAGGCCTTAGTCCACCATGCTGGCCTAATGCGAGTTGGCAGACTTAACATACCTTTGAAATTCGTATAAGAATTCTCAGATATGCAGGTTTCCTTACGATGTTTTCCTTCACCGTTAAAGCAAGCGATAATTAACATTTAATACACACATAACTTTAGAAAAGTCAGAGGGGTATGCCACTTATACTTTCGATTAAAGCTATATTATTATTCTTTTTCCTTTGTGTTACTTCTTACATTTAAGGGGTACATTAATTATTAGCCAACAAATTTAGATTTTGTAAAATTTTAAGGCATTGGCTTTCTTGACAGTTTTTTCATTTGATTTTGAAATCCCAATGAACTTATGTAAGTAGGTAAAGATTATAATTTAACCAATGCCATTCTCAATTCACAAGCTAGGTTATGTTGTATATTTATTGCCAGCATAGATACTGTAATGTACTCTTATTCATGGCCAATGCAAAACTCCGAAGAAATCTTTAATTCATGTGCTCGATATATTCAGCAAGCTAACAAACAACTTGAAATTGTTGTTTTTATTTTAATAAGTTATCAATATATTTACAGGGAGTATATGAAATCAAGAGATGATTTGCTCATAAATCAACCTGAAACAGAAGTTTCTTCACTTACATTTTGATAAGCTAAAATATCAGTGTGACCTATTGATATTTTAATTAGCTTAAATTAATTGCACAGCGTTATGTTTATAAGCTGTTTTCGAGGGTTATTTCGAATCGTCTTGCCCAAAGGTTAGATGACTTCCAACCCCCGGAGCAGGCTGGGTTTCGGAGGGGCTTTAGTACCGTAGACCACATACACACACTAAGGCAAATAATTCAGAAGACCGAGGAGTACAATGAGCCTCTTTGCTTAGCGTTTGTGGACTACGAGAAAGCCTTCGACACCATCGAGAGGCTATTCAGAGGTTCTGGAGGCTATGCAGAGATGCCTCATTGACGACCGATATGTCCAAGTGATGAGATGCCTGTATGAAGCCGCATCGATGACCGTCCAAGTACAAAAACAAAGCACAAAGCCAATCCAACTGCGACGTGGGGTAAGACAGGGAGACGTAATCTCTCCTTTATTAGCAGAGGAGGCCCGTGCCCAGCAGTGAGACAATGTTTAATACAGGGCTAGTATTATTTATATAAATTAATTATTTAGTTCTATATCAAATAATTATTACAGGTCAATGTAACTACATATTTATATGTAAATTACAATACGTGGGTGTATCGATAAAGTTCGATTTATAGAGAAGTGATTCATGTCCTTATTTAGATCCCGTAGGTTATTGAGACCCAGTTCCAAATGTCATCGATCGTGACAAGCTTGAAAGATTAACCGCACTGCGGCCTTTAGTTCATATCAGATTTAATAGCACAGTTTACAATTTTCGCTAGTATTGGTGACTATCTTGACTTTATACTTACTTAATAGAAATTATTTTAAGTATGGTAGGTTTTTAATTTTAATGTATACTTATGTTCTTATTCCCCATTCGCACCATAAATTAATGAATTGAATATTTACTATTGATATATAATTCTATTTATCGTGGCTCCAACTAGAGTATCAAGTAGCGAGAGCCAATCTATCCCCTGCTACTGAACACAATCATGCCGACCATGCAAGAAGGTCACGGGTCTAGTGTCAGAGTACTCAGAAGGCGGCAACACGGCCAAACATTGTATTCCAACTCTAGACCCCCGACAAAAACCGAATGTACACTGGCTGATCCCGGAACGCGACACACTTGCGTGTGCCACTATGGCGGGTTTACACCCCGTGTACGGTGGTCGCTATCCGGACGGATATGAATATCCTACCACCAGCCCCATATCTTATTCCCCATTCGCACCATAAATTAATAAACTGAGTAATATTTGAATAATTACTACTGATATATCAGTATAATTTTATTATTACAAGAATTTAAGTTGAAAAATGATGAAACATGATAGACTTAGTTCGTTTCTAGTTACACATACAAAAATATATTTTTGGAACACACTGTATCAGAATGTAATAATTAATATACAATATTTGAACGTGTGGATATGGTAATTACAAAACTTACGTGTTTTATCTGAATTTATTTGCCTATATGTCCTATATTACGAAACACTTTGTATATTTTAGTTCACTTAGTATAGTACCTGTGAAAATATCCATACTAAGTAGGTTAATGAGAATGTACGTGTCTATACTACATATTAATTGTAAATACTTGTTCAATGGGTATAAATAAAAAAAGGATGAAAAACAGTTGACTATAATCAGCCCCGGATCTTCAATTTTTTTAGGCGGGGCAAAAACTGAAAAATGCCGCCCCTGCCCACTTACATTTATTTTTACCTTTATCATCCATATAATTTCAGCTATCAGATGTTCACTAATTGATTGAAATTTGGACATAGCCTACATAGGCCTTCCAGAAATAATGCATCCATCGCTGTTCTTTCTGTGTTAAGTCTATTTATTTACAGATATATAGACATAAACGTGTAGGATATATATTTTATACACAGCACAGGATAGGATTTATTTATTAAAATAAAAATTTGTATAATAAAAATAAAAATCAAATATGTATATTATTGTGAATTGAAATTACAATTTTCCTCTTCGAACTTTTTGTTCAGCAAATAAATCTATGGCCTTGTCATAAAATTAAAAACCAGAAGTGTAATGAATATTGTGAATATTTTAAGAGAAGTAACGAACAATCAACCGATAGCGTTATATTTTACAAACTTATGCTAACTACAAATATGCGAAACGCCAATGATATTGTATTCAAAACGCGATGTCTAATACGTCCTTTGTCTTCGAATGTCGTCGTCGAAAGAGGCCGCACCCCTGCGCACCCTCGTATTTATGGGGCAATAGGGTAGTTTCCTGGGTTTAATTTTGTACATTATTCTCTATGCAATCGAATATAATAATACGCAAAAGAAACTCTTTTGCGAAAACAGAATCCAAATTGCTTGAAAAATGAGGTCGCAATATTTATTTTAAATATTGGTATGAGCAAATAATCACAGGCATAAGCGAAAACGGTGGTGTATTGGAAACATATCGCTATCTCCCTCGCACAACGGTACAGTACAGGCGATTCATAGTACCGTGACGTCACGGTATCAGATATGCATCCTTGTACTGTTATTTGACAACTATCCCTTCCAGCAGATTTGAGTGGTGTCTAATTTACTTATTTTTGTTCGGATTCATAAAATTCTTTCGATAATAGGTTTTAGGTAATGTAACTTGTTGATTAAATTAATAAAAAAAATCGAGTCAACTAACTTAAATAGCAGTAGGTTTGAACTCGATGTCACGATTTCTAATCACACCGCATTACCACTAAGCCAATAACTTATACTAAGCACTGGCAAATTAATTATCTTGTTGAATAGTAGTGTAGAATTATTATTTTTATGAAATTGCCTGTCTTTAAATGGATTGTAAATTGAATATTGTTTATACTATAACAGTGGTGAAAGAATTATCAGCATACTAAGTAAGTATTTTAGTTACCTTGTAGTTTACTGGAAAATAAAGCTATTTAACTTTCGAAAAATATATTTTCACTTTATGTTATGTTTCAAGTAGGAAAACGAAAAAATGACAATTCTTGTCGGACTAGTGATACATACCTATTTTCTTGTAGGACGTTGTTGTATTAGGACATAAAACACACTAACCTATTATGTAATATTTTTGTCCTACCGATAGTAATCAGAAAAAAGAGTCTTGTGGTATTATCAACTTTTGCGCGTAGGACCGGGATAGCGTACCATGCAATTTGTAGGACAATGTAGCTATTAAATAATATAAATATTAACTAAGCAACAGAAAAAAAATCTGCTGGTTAGTTATCATTTTTGATGACCTCATTATCGATACATGTTGGACGGGAGGGACTCTTTGATCAAACCATACATTTTGTAGGACAAGTATTTTTTCGAATAATTTTGATAATTATCTTGAGATTTAACAAAAAAACGCCCAGATAATGATACATTTTTTGATAATCATCAAATCGACATATTTTATCCCTGCTACCCCTGTTAGCTACCACAATCGAAAATTTTTCTAAGAGAAAAGTTGGGCGTCTCATCAAAATGAAGCTAACGGAAAATCTACTTAATAGTAATCAATAGCAAACCTACTATCAGGGATCCTAGAGTAAATCAGTAGTATTTTACCTTCGGTTGATCGACAAGTACAAAATAGTAAACATAAACAACACATTTCTAAAACAAAACACTGCCGTGGAGAGAGATCGACGAGAGAGTTTTCGAATATATAGCTTCATCTCTTTCACACGCGCGGTAACCAGACGCGTGCTGCCGCGATCTGCGATTCCTGCGGGCGAGCGGGCGCGTATTTTGAACTATGCCTACGCGCCCCGCGAATAAAGAATAATAAATGTTCGTGCAGCACGTCTCACTCCGCGCTCTGGGTTTCGGTCAAGTTGATATGGCCATGAAATTTCTGTACTTGTACTATTATTTATTCCGTCAAAGTAATTTATGAGTTGTCCATTCGTCTGTAAAGTGTGAATTTGGCCGCCCTCTGAACTTGCCGCCCGGGGCATAGGCCCCGGCTTGCCCCCCCCTAGATCCGGGGCTGACTATAATTAATGACATTAATTATATAATGATAATGATGCACGGTAAAATTCAATAGAATTTATGATTGTTTCAACCTGAACGCTTGTAGTAGTTTATATTATTTTGAATAAAAAAACAGCTTCTGAACATTATGAATATCGGTTTATAAAATAGGGGCACGTGGATCTACAGCATCTCTTTTTCACACAAAATCGAATGCACATTCAGACAAATCGCATTATTTTGAACTAAAACTTCTTCGTCAAAGAGATAATTGCCATGCAGTCTGTCTGTAATTTGAGATTTTTCATATATAATTGAAATGATTTAAGGAAAATCCTGGCCTGAAATATCAATAGTGTAACTCTATAAAGACATAAACAGTAACTAGAAATTAGAATTGTGTGTAGCGTGTATGTGACTGAACGAAATATTAATATTTTTATAGCGTAAATTTAAATTTTATTGCTTAGTCATTTCGGAACTGAGATTGCAATATCTCAAATTATATAGGAATATAATTACACTACTTAGACGAGTAATTTAATATATTTAAGAGCATAAAATGAAACACTTTAAATGCAGTAGATAATAAGCAATTTATTAGTGTAGCTGGCTACAGTGAACAGGGCAAGGTCTCAGTCGGCACACGCACTTATCGGGTACCGTGATCCGCAAAAACACGACGCGGCCATCCACTACACTGTACGAATGTATTACATGCGTACAAGTCATTAAACGATGATTAATGATGATCAATATTTAATAGGCTAGTTGACTGTTTTTGGAAAACCGTTTTATTTTATTCTTCATGGTCTATATTATTAAAATATAGATCATTAATAAACATTGAATATAAGTTTTCAAGATTTAATTTGCATTCTTATAAACCAACTTTATTTTTCCCACTAAAACGCTACCATCTGTCATGGTCTCTCGTGCGACAACCCCATCTGCAAAACTAATAGACGTTTGGCTCAGCGTTTTACATATTTTTCGAACGGTGACTTGGTGGTGTTTCAAGTCACGTGACAAAATGCTTTTTTATGAAATGACTAAAATCTATTATAAAAAACAAAATTCTAATAGGTTTTCACTTACTGTCAACTACCCCATTAGCGTGAGATGTTCCGTGGTAAGCTAATAGTGAAATGAGTAAAAGATACATTATGCCTTGGTGGCGCTGTTGTAATTGCGCATGCGTTACGATTGCTGTGCTAACGTCTCCGGTTCGATCTCCGGGTCGGGTAAAGTGCTATTGGGTTTTTCTATTTACATATACTCAGTATCAGCCCGGAGTCTGGAATTGTGCCCGGTATGGCAATAGGCTCGCCCCCTATCACATTATGGGACCGTAATAAATTCCGCGAAAGGTACTGTGTAGTGTAGGTACTGGTTACACCTCTGTCTACCCCTTCAGGGATTACAGGCGAGAGTGTATATGTATGTAAAAAGTATATATAAATAATTAGAGCCGAATAATTTTAATAACGCATTGTAGAGGATATTTCTTTAATAGGCTTTAATATGTAGTTAAAATTATTAATGAAGGAATTTACTATGGCTTAGATGTACGTAATTTCAATATTTATTTACTGAAATTATAGTTACGGATATAATCAATCGACTGTTCGTGAAATATAAATCTTAAATATTCACTTGTCTTAGCTCAAACTGATTTGTTAAAAAATATTTTACCATTTGGTCTTCTAAAAATATTCGACTATTATAAAATAAGTATTTCTTATAATAAAATTGCTTGAGTTCACCAGGTTATCGACCTTTAACGTATTAGGTATTCATTCATTTTAAACAATTATCTAAAGAATTTGCATAATCATATCTGATAATTTTGTTTTATTTTTATAAAACTAATTTAATGTATGTAATTTTATTATTCCATTGTATTATTGTAAAAATGTAATTAAAAATAATTTAATATGTTAATAATTGTATAACCTACCTTTGCTATAAATTATTATTTTATATATATTTGTTCTTTTTTTCAGAGGTGTATTACGAGAAACAGCGATACGATGGGTGGTTCAACAACAGAGCATATCCAGATTGGGGCTCCGTCAGTGAGTAAATATCATTATTGAATAATCTTTTTCATGCAATTAATTATTCTTGACAAGACATTTAACCATAGGCAGCGGCTTTGTTGTGCCCTGGCATTGCAGAAGTCTATGGGCGGCGGTGACTACTTACCATCAGGTGGCCCGTCTGCTCGTCTGCCTACCGATGCACTAAAAAACAAAAATAAAAATTATATGAATTTGATAATATATCTTGAGAAGCATAATAAATTAACTATTGATATTATAACGACAAAAACCTTTTGACCGAATACTACAGTTATAAAAATGGATGCCGTATAACGTTATCTTAAGATAAGTAAAAGTTTTTTTATTCATAAAAAGTACACCGACTTCAATAAAAAACAAATTATGCGTCACAATAAAATTTGAGGGTTTCCCTTAATTTTTCTGTGATCCCATCATCAGATCCTGACTTGGGGCCAATGGGACCACATGGGAAGTATACTCTTTTAAACAAAAAAAGAATTTCTCGAATCGGTCCAGGCGTCTTCGAGTAATCGGGTAACATACATAAAAAAAAAGATTCCGACTAATTGTTAACCTCCTCCTTTTTTGAAGTCGGTTAATAAAACTGAATCATCTATACTATATAACATACTTATTAAGATTTTGTACGGGAGTTGAAAATTCCCACGCTCTCATATTGTAGAAAGTCCACTTATTACTTATGTACAAGCTTTAGGAAGTTTAAAATATCACACCAATGTAATGCATCTAATTGTTGTCGCAATATTTTTGATAACCGACTTACGAATATATTTGTTATAACTAATTAATTCCGGGTCCAAATACTCAGCCATGAATCAGAATCAAACATTTACGTACTTCATAATTCGAAAATAAAATACGTTGGGAAATTAAGTCGCTTAAATATACATTAATGCTCATAGCGACATTCATCAATTTTTATTATGTACTAGATGTTGCTCGCGGCTCCGCCCACGTGGAGGTTATTTTTGTAAGAAAAGGTGTACAATCCAGAAACCTGTAAATTCATCAGTGTTTCTCTACAATATTATGCATATATCATACATATAAACCTTCGTCTTGAATCACTCTATCTATTAAAAAAAAGCTTCAACTTCAACTTCATGTCTGTAGTTTTTATACATTTAAAAGGGGAAAGCCATGTCTGATATTTTTCCTTTCTAAAGTGCGAAACCATGTCTGAAATAGTCAAAATTCAAAAGGCCAAAGCCATGTCTGAAATAGTCACAATTCAAAAGGCCAAAGCCATGTCTGAAATACTCACTATTTAAAAGGCCAAAGCCATGTCTGAAATACTCACTATTTAAAAGGCCAAAGCCATGTCTGAAATAACTCATTCACTTAATCAAAGCTTTCTTTTATTAGCAAGCGAGATTATGAACGCCAAATCAAACATACATAGTATTACAACGTACTGTTGCAACACCTACTAGTTAACGCAGTCTAATTCCAATCGCTTTGTCAGCTGTCATTGTTTGAACTGACGTTAGTCAACTAACGTAGTTTAGCGGTTTGACTTATCTAACTAACCTTGTATTAATCTGTTGGATGGCTATCGAAAGCCCTGCACTTTAATGATATTAACATTTAAATTGACTGAACTCTTACATCCTGATTGATATGATAAAATCTATTTTCGAAAGCGTCCGTGGCGCACTGGGTGAGTAGCTATGAAACATGAGGTCGTGGGTTTAATTCCTGCACCAAGACAATTGTTTGTGAGACAGATAGATATTGTTTTCGGGTCTGGGTGTTGTGGGACCGTAGTCCTTAGTAGTTGTAATGTGGGGTCCGAACTATGTGTGTGTCTGGTGGGTGTATTAATATTATAAATAAAATACACCAAAATACATAAACACAAATTATTTTTTACATATTTAGCTAGTTTTACAGTTAATGTCAAAAAACTTAATATATTTATAGTTTTATTGTGTGCAATTAATATAAATATATATATAAAATGAAGTTCATATTTTAATTATGTGTGAAGCAATAATTCGTCTTCACTCGTGACGTTACAAATACCGTTATGTTGTTATGCGGATAATCCGAGCTTAAGTATGAGTAAGAGTACTAACAGAGCTTTACATTATATATATCATGTCGTATCTGTGTTATTATTCTGTAAGATAGGACTGCCCGGTGGAGCAGTTGTAACTGCGCATACGTTACGACTGCTGTGCCGAGGCCTGTGTTCGATCCCCGGGTCGGGTAAAGTGATATTGGGTTTTTCTATTTAGAAATACTCAATATCAGTCCAGAGTCTGGAACTGTGTCCGGTATGCCGATAGGCTCACCCCCTAGTATGGGACTGTAATAAATCCGGCGAAAAGTGGGCGCACTGGTTACACCTCTGCCTACCACTTCGAGGATTACAGACGTGCGTGTATATGTATGTAAGTTATGATGATCACAATGCTAAATGCTTTATATGATGAATATACATAGCATTATAATGACATCAATAAATAATTCTTCAACTTATAATTATATTTGAGTTATGCACTATCCTATCGTAATACTTGTTACTATGGAAATTTATAACGAAATCATTTGTCTTTTTGCTTCTAACATAGTGCAACATTTAAAGCGGTTATTGTTTTAGGGGAGTAACTTAGATAAGAGTGTTGTTAAAAACTGAAAAAGGCAAGACCCTGTTAAGAAGACAAGATTTTTTTCTTAATTCTTATCTTAAAATTCGTGTCATTCATCCATTTTCCCTTTAATTTAAATTATTTCGTAGTAATAAAACTATAAAACATTATTTATTATCTTATTAAACATCGGAATTTCTTGACGAATGTTAGGACTCTGTTAACAACAAAACATCGTTGAATACAAATTTTAAATCATTATAATTCAATCCTCGTACGATTCCGATAAACATTGCATGTAAATATAAATGAGCATGAGGTTATTAAAAATTTACTCAATTTCTCGATGTTATCTGATCTCTGATGGGACTATGCTTATTGTAAAAAACTCGTAAAAATCTTTAATGATTTTTTAAAAGTATAAAATGTTTCTTTCTTCGGTATGTTAATTATGTTGAAATTGTTTTAAATGGCAATATTAAAAAAATAAGTAATGATGTAGAAAGCAGTTATTGGTATTTTTAAATCACTTCACATGACTAGACGTTGAAGCTTAATCTTTACACTTGAGAAAAATAAATCAAAATCACATTACAGAAATTACTCTGTTGTTTGTGAAAGTTGTTATTATAAAATTAACGATTTTATTTTACTTACATACGAAAGTTGATTTAAATTTTAAACCATTATAGTTTTTACTAAACATATTTTTATACAGTTTAAGTACATCCTTCTATATAGAAAGAAACAACGCAAACTAAAGCACACGTAAATAAATACCTCGACAAAATTGAAAAGGGATTGGTATTCGCTTCGAGCTAAATCACGAGCAGAGCTATGCTCAAAGCACATAAATCGTGTTTGATTTTATTTGCCTCGACTACATGTCTGCGCCTTGGGTGCGCCGGGCTTACTGTATACAATGTGTTTTCTGGTACGAATTAGTATGTAAGAGCTCGGATATGCGTGGGAATTCCTTATTGTTTTTACCTATGACAATATATGACGAACAGCATAATTATATTAACAGTTATAAAGAATCATTGTGGCCCTATGAGCAGACAGCCTTGACAACATATATTAACTAGGGCAGCACATACATGAGCAGAAACAGCAACGGTAGGCAGCGGCTTTGCTGTGCTCTGGCATTGCAGAAGCCTATGGGCGGCGGTGACTACTTACCATCCAGGTGGCCCGTCTGCTCGTCTGCCAATCGAGGCACTAAAAAAAGAAAAGAAACCTATATATTCAAATAATTCACATAACTGTAGCAATTTTATAGCAAAGTTAAAATAAAATATATAGCAATAAAATGTAATAGAATGCGGGTTGTGTATTCAAGTAGTCAATATGTCGCAACAAATTGATGTAATACAATATATCTTTCTAGTGGAGACCTATGAAAAAGTCTTAATTAAAGGTTCTGAAAGATATGATTGTGTCACCCATGTTCTGTCTTCCATATCAAAATATTTGGCTACAGTTTCATCGTAGTATAGCGAGGCATAGATAACAGGTAGGTATTATCAATATGATATTGGATACGTCATGTCGTATGTCTAAAAAATAAACAATGTAAAGTGATTGATACGGATGAAACTAATAACTCATTAGTTCTTTTTTATTTTTTCTACCTCCAAATATTTGTAACCATGTAAACCGTATTAACATTCTAATCTCAATTCTTATTACATCCGTTGCTATGCACGCCCGACGACTAAGCAAGCTATCTTAGTGTTTGCATACTTGATGTATGTGTTTGCTAAGCACAGGACGACAAAATGTGAAAAATCCATTGTGCAAATAGATTAATAATATATTTGGGGTTATTTATTTGGCTAAAACATACCGTTCGCTATGGTCTGTAGAACTCGTCAGAACTTACAGAAAGGAAAGACTTCAACGCGTTCGTATTATTATCGTTTATATAATCTTATATACCTACAAAATATGTAGCGTTTCTATAAGAGATTCATAAACGTAATTATTTATTATTATACTACGTGTAACGGGAATAACGCACATCCTCGAGACACCCCAATTTAAAAATATTATTACTATGTGACTATCATTTACCTGAATGTTAATTATTTTTGGAAAAAAAATCGTCTATTAAAAAATTGTTGATATCGATTCAGTCGCTTATTCTGAACAAACTAATTTCAGAGTGTGCATTAATCATGTCACATGTGTTGTATACATTTAGATGTCAAAAATATAAATGTGTGACTTTTCAATAAAGAGTCATACACTTTAACTCTTTATTATATACATTAAGAAGACGACAAACGTGAGTGAACGTTATGCAGAAGGCAGTATGGTCGTTTGATTACTACTTTAAATTTAAAACTAAACGATGAACAAATGATATAGGCTTCATTACAAACACAAGGATTAAAAAAGCACGATCACTTGTGGTCAGTCCCGCAATGACCTCCTGTATCATTAATCTATAAATCAACTAACGAGATAACACTCGGATAAAAACTTTATTAATTCATCATGCGTTGATATTTCATTAGCCACCTATAAAACGCATTGACAGTATGTTGCATATCGACATCAGACATCAGTTGTACACAATAAACTTACCGACACATTTGCCTTTCTCTATGACTCAATTAGGTTTGATCAGAAATGACAAATTAGGTTACACTGACACTGTGGATTTGTTGGCATATCCGAATTTTGAGGAAAATTAAATAATTTTCTTAAAGAGCTATTTATTCCATCAGACGCGCATAATACTATGTTTCCCCCTTCCAACAACATATGTTGGTGGCGGAAAAATACGAATAACTTTTATTCTACAATATCAAGATCCGGGACGTGTATTTTAAAATCATGCTTACCGCTCAGTCATAATTTAATTTAATTTTCAATAATAAATATGGTGGTAGGATATTCATATCCGCCCGGATAGCGACCACCGTACACAGAGTGTAAAACCCGCCATAGTGGCACACGCAAGTGTGTCGCGTTCCGGGATCAGCCAGTGTACATGCAGTTTTTGTCGGGGGTCTAGAGTTGGGGTACGATGTTTGGCCGTTTTGCGGCCTTCTGAGTTCTCTGTCTTACAATAGACCCTCGACCGCTTCTTCACCTTCTTGCCCATGGAGTAGTGTGAAGAAGCAGACCGGCATGATTGTGTTGAGTAGCGGGGGATAAATTATCTTTCGCTACTCTTATTGGACCGCACTACGCTTACCATCAGGTGCAGTGTGGTCACTTTGCTGGCACTGCAAAAATAATATAATTTTTTTTTAAACAGTTCAACACATCCCAAACATTTGAAGTAAATGTTATATTCAAAATGTCGCTGTTACTACTACTCTTATACACGAGTTAAACATGATAGGTTTAAAAATCCTAAATGGTTTATCATAACTTAGATATATCAGACAAACAATAATTAAAAAATAAATAAAATTCTATTCAATTCGATCTAATCATGCATGCTATTTCAATGGCACTCATACTTTAAATACACATGTCACTTGCAATACATATACGAAATTGAATTTATTACACAAGCAATAACCCCGAATGGCTTTTACACATTGTAATAATAATGCACGTCAAAGTCGAACCGTTTGTACTTTCGCATTGTACTGGCTAGTAATTTATCCTATAGAACATAAGTGAAGTGATAATGTTCCGATACTAGCAGTAATAAGCGAATCTCGTAACGGTGACTATACAAAAAATACAAAGTGTGTATATAAAGTCATATTCAAAGACTATTGATTTGAGGCTGTCACCTCATCGATTATCGTACGAATGATTTATTCTCAATATAATAAAATTGAAAACCATGAACCAACCATGGGTTTTTTATTTAAAATATCGTGAGACTCGAACGCTAAAGAAGTGCTAGAAATTATTTGATACGAAATCTCCTCGTGCTTAATTCGTGATTCATGCATAAAGCAACAGTTACACCACGGAGGTATCACAAGATTCACGTTAATAATTTGATGTACACTACCATAAACAGCCATCAATCACGCAAACCCTGAAGTAAAAATACAACCTTAAATTATATACACAAATTTTTTGTATAATATTATTATTTTGATAAGCTAAATATATGAAAAAATATAAATCCAAATATTTAAATAAATATAGAATTATGTTATAAATACTATGCCAACTGCACAAAGAGCGAAAGCTGTGTGAAAAAAATGGCTGGATTATTATGTATATCCGCCAGCGTTACGACTTCCGTAAGTTCGTAACTTAAATAAAAAGTCTGCAGATGAGAAAGGATATATCGTTCGTTCAGATCTCGCATTGGGTAAATTGACAGTAAAAGTTTATTTGTTACTAATCATATAAGATTGGTTTCAATAACTTTATACTGACACATGCTTAGTGGAATCAGAACAAGAAAGCTACAGTTGCATGTATTTGTTATTAGCTTAAGTACACGAAGTGATCATAATAATATCCTGGCACGACAAAGTGACCACACTGCACCTAATGGTAAGCGCAGTGCAGTCCAGTTAGAGGGAAAAGTAGCGAGAGACAATCTATCTCTCGCTACTCAACACAATCATGCCGGTCATCATCATGGTTTTAGTGTGGAAGAGAGAGGATGGGATAACATTGAACAATTCTTTGGAGCATTCGCCATGATCCAGACGGTAGAAAATCGCCGGCCGAAGGCGAAGAGATATTGCTCACGTCTGCATCATTCACAATGCAGATGGTCCGCCTCTGCAACCCTGTTCAGGATTCCGACCCTGCGTGAAGTGGCGGATATTACGCCCTCGATGTGACTCCTTGGAATACGATCACATCGGATATACATACCTAAGATGCTAAGGTCATTTCGCATTGCGAGTGGAACACCCTGAAGAATGGGGATGCGAGAAAACGGGGATTTCTTGCACGAGAACCCGCACACCTAGTTTTCTTGGCATAAAACTCAACCCGATTCCTACCCCATTATGAATACCATTAAATAAAATAAAGTATATGCAAATGTTTGGATTAGAATTTGGCACGCATATGGCTTAACACATAAATTACCGTTGATTCTGGTAATGTGCTCTTTAGGGAAAATGTATTATATTTTTTTTTATATTTTGGTGCCCCTTTTTAACCTGAAAGCGATGGCATCTAATCTATTTTATCGATTGAATACCTATTATAATGAAAATGTAGGTTTTATTTCGAGAAATATGTAACTTAAAGACATATATATCTTGTACGTGGATGAAGCCACGAGCAGAAGATCGTTTAAAATAAATAAAAGAACAGAAACTGGTTGCTGTTATCAACACTGAGTTTTAATATTGTATTCCTCTCCACCAAAACCGCAACGGCGTAAGTTTTATGAGTTCGAAGACTGACATAAAATGTTTTAATGATAATTGCAAAGTAAATTGTTGTAAAGGTGCGTTTAAGTATTAAATTAAATGCGTGTGTGAGATACCGTTAAATACTTTTAAGTATATCATAACATAAGCGCCGTATTATAAATTTTATGTGGCCGAGTGTAATTCTCAGATCGGTAAGACATTTATAATGCTAAATACCATCGATGTGTTGATCTTTGTCATTAATAACGATTACATTGCTCTAACCGCACTTCGATAATAAATGTTATCTCGAACTACTTATTACTAAATATTAATATGTGATTTGTATTATAATTACATGGCCACATATTTCTAATCACACACATACATCACGCCTGTAATCCCCGAAGGGGTAGGCAGAGGTGTAACCAGTACTTCCACTTTTCGCCGAATTACGGCCCCATAATGTGATAGGGGATTATTGCCACTTATTGCCTATCGCCATACCGGACACAATTCCAGACTCCGGGCTGATACTGAGTATTTCTAAATAGAAATATCCAATACCACTTTACCCGACCCGAGGATCGAACCTCAGCACAGCAGTCGGAACGCATACGCAATTACAACTGCACCACCGAGGCATTCAGTATGTTTTTAATACTTACTAATATTTACAAATTATCAATACATGTATGTACAGCATAATCTTATATACTATATTTGTATATATACGAATATGGTATACTATATACTTACCGCATGCCCTTATAATGTAACATCTAAAAAAACTTACTATTAAAGTAAACAGTTAAATTGCGCATTTTTTATCAATATGTGTGAGCATTCCAAAAAGCGTCTGGACAAAAAATATGTAAACTACCAAGCTGTGCAGAATCACACAATCTGATTATAAGTAATTTCCCAAATATATTTATTTATTTATACTCTTTATTGTACACTGGAATACATGATATTAAACACACAAAAATAAAATTAAAAGTTCAATTGGCGGTCTTATCGCTCTCGGCGATTTTTTCAAGACAACCATGGGATGGAAAAATTGAAAAGGGAAAAGAAAGAGGGGAGGGCAGACTGTGTACATAATAGTTTTAAGGAAAAATACACATATTAGACACATATAGAACACGATTGGAATAAAAACTGACCACCGACTGCGCGTTGAATACGTAATTTATAACTAATGAAGTTTCAAAACTAACTTAACTACATAATTGATATGACATCCAGATGTTTTACGCGATTAGTTAATTTTTGTGCCTCGATAGGCAGACGAGCAGACGGGCCACCTGATGGTAAGTAGTCACCGCCGCCCATAGACTTCTACAATACCAGGGCACAGCAAAGCCGTTGCCTACCGTTAAATTACTAAAGCATCAAGCGATCCAAACTGTATTGACATCTTTCACCTTTCTCCTGCTCAATATAAGAAAACATTGCATTCTGTACTGTTATATAAGTGATATATTATGTGTATATTGTGTGTGTATATAGTTTTGTATGTTTAAAGTTATTTTTTTGTTAATATCTGTGTGTATGCGCGTGTATGTGCGTAAATAGCGGCGTCTGTTAATTTACGTGGTATTGTAATCTGTGGAAACTGCTATGGAATGTGTATTATTGTTTGTTCATTTTAAATTATTGTATGTATTATTGCTCCTTTTGTTTCCCAAATAAATAAATGAATTATGCATTTATAAATATAAAACGTTAATATTATCAATACAACATATTTTTTGCAGAACAATATAGCTTTTAGACAATAATTACTCATGTCTGTTATTTAATACACGATATATAGAAAATAGAAACTGTAATCGTAATAATTTATAATATGTTCACGCTTGCTAAAACTAATACAGTCCGTGTCATAATAAGATATTATTTAATTACCAAATCAAAATGTCACTTGTGTAACCATATCACGCTGATTCTTTAAATAAAAAATAGTGACCTACTTTGAATACTTTGTCATAGATATTTTAGTGCACATAGTCTTTAATCTTTCTATGTATAGGTACTACTCATACACACAATCATACACTGGAGTATGCGTGCAAGGGAATAAAGCATTTGTCGTTAATTGGACATATTGTCATTCGACTATTAGAAAAAAATATTAACACTTACATTGAGTTACGGTGAGTTTTACGGTAGGCAGCGGCTTTGCTGTGCCCTAGTATTGCAGAAGTCTATGGGCGGTGGTGACTACTTACCATCAGGTGGCCCGTCTGGTCGTCTGCCTATCGAGGCACTAAAAAATAAGTTATTACAATGACGAATACATTACGTTATCTGTAATATATCAAAAAGAGACCAAGTGCGTCCTTTATAAAATCAGGCCAACGATAAAGCCAGCGCTCAATCAACCGTAACAGGGTTGACAGAAGTGGAGATTGTAATTGGCATACATAAATTAACAATTACCATAATTAACTTGACGTATTAAATATTTTCTTCTAGAAATTATATGAGTCATCGAGCTTAACTAAAATATACGTACGAGTACTTGGCATTGCGGGTACCAAATCAGCCAGTATTCTAGACTTCATCCACTCTGGATTATCAGAACTGACATGCCCAAATAAACCCAGGGAAATTTGAACCTAAAAACCCATAAATTAATTACTGTAGTTAATGGTGTATCTCATTTCCAATTATTTATTACTTGTACACGAGCGGTAAACATTATAAGCCGTATATTGGTCAAGTGTTGCACCACAGTCGCGGTATGATCGATCGGCTTTTATAAATTTCGTGACGATGATTGATTTTATATTATGCTATTCCTAATATGCTATTCCTATAGCAGCGATAGCCCAGTTGTTTGCGGTACGGACTCTCAAGACGAAAGTCGTAGGTTCGAAAACCAAGTGGCATACACCTCTGACTTTTCGAAAGTTATGTGTGTATTAAAATGTTAATTATCGCTTGCTTTAACGGTGAAGGAAAACATCGTGAGGAAACCTGCATACCTGAGAATTCTTATAAGAATTTCAAGGTATGTGAAGTCTACCAACCCGCATTAGGCCAGCGTGGTGGACTAAGGCCTAACCCCTCTCATTAGTAGAGGAGGCCCGTGCCCAGCAGTGGGACAATGTTTAATACAGGGCTAGTATTATTTTATTTTTATTATTATTCCTAATATCCACATAACATGGTTAAAATGCCATTGGTAATTTGTAGTATAAATAATGTTTCATCATTTATATTATTTATTTATTGAAAATTTTATTTCTATATATTTTTTATTACTAGAATAGAAGACTAAAGTGCAATATTCTCATATTAAGTAAACACACATTGCATAATGTGTTACGGGCTTCTTGCAATGATTCGTATAACATTTAGTCAACTCTAACAACGCCTATAACCGTTTGTTAATATAAAAAGGTCACATATACATAAAACAAATGATAAAACTAGCACCGAAGTTTGCCGAAATAAAAGGAATAAAAACTAATGTATTATTAAGCAATTTATAGTGTGGGCAAGGAAAATGCACGCAAAATAAACTTTATTGTATAATTTATTCCAAAGTTTCTAGAGTATAATAAACTTGATATTGTACATAGGTAGTCGACTCACACGTAAAACGCCTGCATCATACGCCGATGGTGTGTACATGATGGCTGGACCAGACAGGCCGGGTGCCAGGACGCTCTCCAAAATATTCATGAGAGGACAAGATGGCTTGCCCTCCTTAGCTAACAGGACTGCTTTACTTGCTTTCTTCGGTAAGATTTATTACACGTGTAATTTATTTAAGAGATTTTATTAGCATTTTCTCGCATGTGTGATCGGTACCGTGGAGGCTGAAATCCCAGATATTTTCTTAAAAACCTTATTAGAACTGTTGCAAATGTTTACAAAAATTGCCAATTCGGGCCAGCCATTCTCAAGTGTTGAGCTTACCAAGGAACTACATTTTATATTTGTTTATTCATATTCTAATTCTAGCGACTTGAATTATTATTGAATACAAATAGTGGAAAGAAATTCAATATTAAGTGAACATGTAGTTTTTAAAAATTGCTTTCTTATTTTTTTATTTTCCACCTGTGTCAGCTAGATGAACAAAAAACAATCCTTGATATTTTAACATTACACGATATGCTAACATCTTATTTTATTCCGACGCTTAAAAACTATTTTCACAGGACAAGTGGTGACGGGGGAGATAGTGATGGCATCGGAATCCGGTTGTCCCATAGAGCACCACCGTATTCCGGTCGACAAATGCGACCACATGTACGACCCTGAGTGTGAGGGCGCTAAGTACATGCCTTTTCACAGAGCCGCATACGATCGCACTACGGGACAGAGTCCTAACAGTCCTAGAGAACAGGTAATTTTTCTTTGCATATAAGACAAATATATTGCATAATTTAATGAATATAATTCATAAACGTTTCACCATATTCTGCGAACTAGACAACATTATGTTACTTTAGGTACCTATGTACACATTGATCTTAGGCTTATATTATTATATCTCATTGTCATTATTTAAAGGTATATAGACTACAATGGACTCACGCAATACAGCCAAATATTATAAAGAATGGTAGAAATACAGTAAGCCTTAACGTAACATAAAAAACGTCAGACATTTAAATCCGAACCTTCCGTTTAAATTTATAATTCTCGGTGATTTGATCATATCGTGCTCGTAAAAACCGAGGCATTAGGAGCATCCATTAACGATCAGTTAATCGGAGCGATCAATCCGTCGAATCTGAGTCCGCTAATGAGATGTACATATTTCTCAAACTTTACTGTTTCATTCACTATTTAAATAACTAAACTTTCGAAATGCCAAATTGGCTCATAAGGAACCCCATTTACAATAAGGTTAATTAATAAAAACTTTTTAAGATCAAAGATATGAAAATCCGCCTTATAATTACCCCGGATAATGGTTTTAGTTTAAATGTCACTGGCAATAAATAGCTTTGTAAGTTTGTATTTGTGTTATCTTGGAAACCAGAATTCCATTAGTATGTTCTTTGTTTTAAAAGTCAATCAATACTTAATACCAATACTTTGCGTGACAACTAAAGCGGTTTTAGCCGGTAAAAATCCATCTTCACGACGGGAATCCAAGAGGATTTTCCCCAGGAAAAAAAGCCAACCAATACTTATAATAATATTATGTATTTATAAATATTAGAGTTTTTCTATATACAATCCCACTGCTGGACTCCAAGTCTGTCATATACTTATGTTTCACACCGAAAGAAAAAAAATCCAATTACGAAGTGACATATTCTAGTCGCAATTCAAAATAGTCGCAAACCGTGTTCGTTGAAGGCTGAATTCCGTTCAATAAAACTTAATGGTAGAACATAACCCAGATACACCCATCGCATGAGTGTACAGATCGCAATTCTACAAATATGTCCCTGTGATCGAGTGGTCGAGTATTGCCTTAAACAAATAACATTCAGGAATGCTAATCTGCGTTTAATTGCCGCGCCTTTAGTTTGATACTGTTTAAAAAATGTCTCGAATCTGCATTATGGACTGGGTTTAATGAATTTTCAAACATTTTTTTAGGTTAGTCGTGAACATAAGCACGCCTTATCTCGGAATCTTTGCATAATTATAACTTTGACTGCGCATAGCCAATCATTACTTTGTAATATGCTATTTCAATTACCAGTTTGAAAAAAAAATGACTGATATTAGTAAAAAAAGTATATTTGTGTTTTCAAAAATAGTATTATAAATAAAAACCCATAAAAAGTCAAGAAATTACAAAGAAAGTAATAGATATTTTTGAAACGTTTTTCCTTACCCAAGTTAAAAGGTGTTTTAGCCACTACTAAAAAGATACTCAGAACTAGAATTGTTAAATACAAATCGACAGCCTCAGTGGCGCAGTAGGCGAGTAGCCGGCTGTGAAACGAGAGGCCGTGGGTTCGATACTAACACCGGGACAATTGTTTGTGTGACAGACCGATATTTGTATCCGGGGCCTCTCGTAGTCCCTGATACCCACGACACAAGACTCGTATCTTAGTGTCGGATGGGGTCAATGTGTGTGTGTGTGTGTGTGTGTGTGTTGGGTGTTATTTATTTATTTAAATTAACAATATAACGACTACAGACAGTTTAATATGTTACAGTAAGATATTAAAGCCATAATTTATTGTTGCAGATAAACCAAATGACGTCGTGGATCGACGGCAGCTTCGTATACAGCACGAGCGAGGCGTGGGTGAATGCAATGAGGTCATTTCAGGTGCCACCCAGCAGCCACGCCTGCCTCTTTACATACTTTCCTATCCCTCCCTGCTATTTGACACTCTTACATTCTCATGAAATAACTTTACGAAATGAGCGTATCAATGTAATAATAGAGTAGTTGACAGTAAGTGAAAACCTGATAGAATTTTGTTTTTTATAATAGATATTAGTCTAAAAATATCGAAAAGTAACCCAATTTGTTAATTTATATGTGATTATTTAATATTTTCAAGAAACAAATATGTAAATATAAAGCATTTTGTCACGTGAGATGAAACACCCATCAGTCATGCATGACGTCACTGGTCGAAACATATATGAAAACAGTGCGCCAAACTTCTATTAGTTTTGCAGATGCTGACGTCACACGAGGGGCCATGACAGTTGGTAGCATTTTGGTGGGAGAAATAAAGTAACTTTATAAAAATGCAAATTAAATCTTGAAAACTTATGTTTTATGTTTATTAATGATAATATTTTAATAATATAGACCATGAAGAATAATATAAAACGGTTTCCCAAAAACAGTCAACTAGCCTATTATAGCGGACAGTCAAGCATTCTCTCTAGCTCCTCAACTTGAGTTTGGAAGTGTTAAAAACTCATATAAAAAAGTGATTTGAGACCCTCTCTTGAGCGACTGACGCTGTAGTCCTTTTTATCATTTTTTTGTCAGTTGTCCGGTGCGCTTTTTTTTGCCAATCTATCTTCACGTTACAATCGTAAGGTCTGAAAAATGAAGATCTCCTATTACGTTTTTTTTATCTAATGATCACCAACCAAAGAACTTTAAATATTTCATAATAACCTATTTGATAATTAAATCGATCAAGACTCCAAAATGTATACATCTGACATGTAAATTAGCCGTTTGTTGAAATATTTTTAACCTACGACGCATCCTATTAATATGAACTTGAGAATAATTATCATTAACATCACGCTCTGATTACGTTGTTAGTAATGTAAGACACCGACTCGACGCTCGAATAATTCACTTTTTGAATGACTATAGTAACTATAAATAGTACATAATTATTTAACAAGACTGGCTTGGTGGCGCAGTTGTAATTGCGCATGCGTTACGCCTGCTGTGCTGATGTCTCGGGTTCGATCCCCGGGTCGGGTAAAGTGATATTCGGATTTTCTATCTACAAATTCTCAGTATTAGCCCGGAGTCTGGAACCTGTGCCCAATATGGCGAAAGGTTCGCCCCCTATCACATTATGGCACCGAAAATCTGCGAAAAGTGGGTGGTTCCACCTCTGCCTACCCCTTCGGGGATTACAGGCGTGAGTATATATGTATGTATGTTATTCAACAAGTACCAATTCGTATAATATTCAAGTAGATTTTATGCCTGCAAAGTTAATTATTACTACATAATCAGTGGGCATCTGCTCATTGTAAAGGTGTCACGACATATATTTGGGGGTATATATCAGAACAAACATCAACACGGGTTCTAAATAAAGTTTAATTGTAAAAATTACTACAGCTCTTTCGAGTGATTGCCGTATAAAATGCGACATATGGCTTTATACAGAACTGAGGCTTGGCAGAATTTCTATAAGTATAAAAATAATAAATAATCATGTGTACACGTTTCTATACGAAAGAAGTGATGTGATACCCTTAATTAAGTTTTCGCTACATTTATGACTCACATTCTTACTCACATACTCATAGTTTTATTGATTTTTACTAAAACACAAATTGTAACGTAAACTGTCCACTACAGAACGGAAGCCTGGCAAGCGAAGGGGGCTTGCCACTGCGCAACACAAAACGTGTGCCGTTGTTCAATAATCCAGTGCCACATTACATGAGGATGCTCAGCCCTGAACGGCTTTTTTGTAAGTTTAATCTTTCTTTTATGAATGAATTTATATTAAACTGTTGTGTCTTACTGTTACATGTCATAATGTGTTTATTAACAAGTTTTCGAATCGAGAGTATATTGAGCTTTGATATAAACGTCTCTAGGTCACACTGTCATATCGTATACATAATGTATATTCAATCAAAACAGGTGCTCCAAACATTCGTCTTTTTTTAGTGCCTAAAAATAGGCACGATAGGCAGACGAGCAGACGGGCCACCTGATGGTAAGTAGTCACCGCCGCCCATAGACTTCTAGAAGGCCAGGGCACAACAAAGCCGCTGCCTACCGTCTCTATAGCTTTTGGATTGCCTGCTCAGTACTCTAGACAGTACATGACCGACCTGTAAAAAATTAATGATTTAAGTACACTGGTGATTCATATAATTGAGAATGATTCATACATAAGAACCAAGTTTTTTGTAGTGTCTATCGGAAATCGATGACGACAATAATTTAGATTATAATAAAAAAACATATAACTGATAATGCAATGAGTCTTTACTACACTCGGTGTTTCAGTATCGAAACTGTGTAACTAAATTACATTTAGCTACATGAGTTTATCAAATTTATTACTTACATACGTAATTTAAAAGAAAACAAGACATTATCAGTGCAATACTGCAATAAGTGTGTCCATGCACCTTTATCCATAACTAATGTATACCACAAGCCAGGCATATAAATGATTCAATCTCGCATTAAGCTGAAGTACCTAACTTATAAGGGGTTATTGGCATCGAGTTGAAATTTTGCATACAATTGTGTGCGGCGAACATAATTGCGTGTTTGGAAATGCAATTGTAAGGGCGATTTAATGACATGCAGTCGGAAGAGAACTGATGAACATATATATTCAATGTTTAAGAAGTAATATCATTGAATTTAAAGATGAAACACGCTTAGACAGGCTTTTTAATGTTGTAACTATAATAATAACATCTAGTAGTCACACATATCGTTCCGATCCCACAGTAAGATACCTTTATCTTGTGTCGTAGATATCGGAAACTACGACAAACTTTCGGTCTCACAGTGAAAACTCAAACCCGACTTAAAAAATTGTAGTTGAATATTTGCCTCGGTGTTGGAATCGAATCCACGAGAACTCGTTTCACAACGGCGTCATGGAGGCTGCCAGTGAACGATCAATTATCTTGATTCTCATCAGACAGTTATTAAATATAAGATATATTAGCGAGAACCCAAAAACTTACGTATCTTATTGGTCTACTAAAAGCATATTTAGACTCCGAAGCCGCTGAAGGATTTGCTCGATAGGTCGAGGAATCAAAAGAAGAAGGGAACTTTTATAGAAATCATTCAAACATAAATGATCAAATTTTCCATTACAGTGCTTGGAGACCCTCGTACGAATCAAAACCCGGCGATGGTAACGTTCGGCATGTTACTGCTTCGTTGGCACAATGTGGTAGCGGAGCGTGTTCACCGACAACATCCAGATTGGAGCGACGAGCAACTGTTCCAGCGTGCCAGGCGGATTGTCATCGCTAGCTTGCAGGTAATAACAGTTTAGCAGCCTTTTATCATTTGTTTTTCTTTGTTGGAATAGCAGGAATCCAAAACACATATTGCTTTTAGCAAGTTACTTTTTGAATAAGTTCAAGGGCTCTTAGTAGATAGTTTGGAGTCCACATATCATTTTCTTATCGCAAAAGCGGGTCACTTCATAGCAAGTTATCAGAAACATCTACGAAATTAGATGAATCATGGATGCGTTGCCAATCTTGCCTGATATCGAATATCTATGATAATGAATTTCTTTTCGAAATATGGAAATATAGTAAAATACCCAAAGAAATATCGGGAGACATTTATAATCATGAATAACAGTTGATACATCCTATTTATTCCAGAACATTATTCTCTATGAGTACGTGCCAGCATTCCTGGGGGTACCTCTCCCCCCGTACGAAGGGTATCGCGCAGAGGTAGCACCCGGGGTTACTCATGAGTTTGCCGTGGCCGCCTTCCGTTTCGGACACACACTGGTTCCTCCAGCCATTCTACTTAGAGACAGGAAGTGTAGATACGGCCGAGCGCCAGGTGGACATGACGCTATCAGACTTTGCGAGACTTGGTGGGATGGCAACGTAAGTAAATCGAAACTTATTGAATACTAGCTATTGCTCGCGGCTCCGCCCGCGTGGAGGTCATGTTTGGGAGAAAAAGTATACAATACGAAATACGAATATTCATGCGTTTAACTTAAAAATGACGGATTTTCATACAAACTTTAATTCCCTATTTTACCCCCTTAGGGGCGGAATTTCCAAAAATCCTGAAACATATATTTTTTATTTTTAACTAAAATGCCAAATACTAATTTTCATGAATTTAACTTCAAAATGACGGATTTTCATACAAACTTTCATCCCCTATTTTACCCCCTTAAGGGGTGATATTTCCAAAAACCCTTCCTTAGTGGATGCCTACGTAATAAAAGGTACCTACTGTCAAAATTTCAAGTCTCTAACCCCAGCCGTTTAGGCTGTGCGTTGATCGATCAGTCAGTCAGTCAGTTTCTTCTTTTATATATACAGATAGCTTTTGCTCGCGGCTCCGCCCGCGTGGAGGTCATATTCGAGACAAAAATTATACACTATAAAATACCAATTTTCATGCATTTAACTTCAAAAATGAAGGATTTTCATACAAACTTTCTTACACTATTTAACCCCCTTAGGGGTGGAATTTCTAAAACCCTGAAATATGTGTTTTTAATTTTTAACTGTAAGGCCAAATACCAAATTTCATGCGTTTAACTACAAAAATGACAGATTTTCATACAAACTTTCTTCCCCTATTTTACCCTCTTCGGAGTGGAATTTCCAAAAATCCTGAAATATATATTTTTTATTTTTTACTAAAAGGCCAAATACTAATTTTCATAAACTTAACTTCAAAAATGACGGATTTTCATACAAACTATCATCCCCTATTTTACCCCCTTAGGGGTGGTATTTCCAAAAACCCTTTCTTAGTGGATGCCTACGTCATAAAAGGTACCTACTGTCAAAATTTCAAGTCTCTAACCCCAGCCGTTTTGGCTGTGCGTTGATCGATCAGTCAGTCAGTCAGTCAGTCAGTCAGTCAGTCAGTCAGTCAGTCAGTCAGTCAGTTTCTTCTTTTATATATACAGACAGATTAGATTAGATAGCGTTTTACCCACATAGAACATTCTACTTATTTTCCGAATTGATGAAAAAAAATTATAGTGTTAGAAGTAAATAATTAAAATCTAAGCAATCTAGATTGTTTGAAATTTTGATACACCATTTATCTTCATATGCAATTGAGGCATAAAATTAGTATTTCCGAGGAACATCAAGGTTCAAGTTTCAGTCATCTATGCTGGATATAAACCTTTTTAGTGCACGCCAGTAAGTTCTTGAAATGTTTAATGTGTTATGTTATCTCTTTGAATCCAGTTATTGCAAGGCAGTTCTTCGTAAATTCAATGTATAAAATTCCCAGCAATTACTAAACCAAAGAAATATTATTTTAACTCGCCAATATATATTAATACTAAAATGAACTAAATCAATCCGATGCCATTTGTCCACAGGATGTAATGTCTCAAGTTCCTATAGAAGAAGTTCTCATGGGCATGGCATCACAACTATCAGAGCGGGAAGATGCATTACTTTGTTCTGACGTAAGAGACAATCTATTCGGTCCCATGGAATTTTCTAGAAGAGATCTAGGTGCTCTTAATATTATGAGAGGAAGAGATAATGGGTTACCTGATTATAACACTGCTAGGTAACTTGTACTACTAGATTTTATATTGTTATCAAATAAATAAATTTCAAAGTAGTATGCGTCTAGCAGAAGTAATTTCGTCGTAATATAGAACATTTATTGGCTTAAATAAACGAAATATCAGTGTTTAGTATATAATAAGTACACGTTAATATAATTAGGTAAATTTAATTCCAGGGAATATTTTGGTCTTCCAAAAGTAAAAACATTCAATGAAATCAATCCAAATCTTTTCGAGAATAATCCAGACCTTTTGCAAAACTTCATACAAATCTACAATGGAGACTTAAATAATATAGATGTGTACATCGGTAAGTGTAATTGAACTATATCCTAGGTTCATAAGCAAATCTTTATAGTGCCAGAGAGTAGTACTTAATAGAACTTACAGAAGGCTTACTTTGTTGCTCTTGAATACATTGTATGAACTCAACAAAGCTCAATTTAACTTAACCTGTAATTCACATCGATAAGTTAATTACTTTTTTCTCAGGTGGTATGTTAGAGTCAACCGGACATCCTGGTGAACTTTTCAGAGCTATCATTATAGACCAATTTACAAGAATAAGAGACGCAGATAGATTCTGGTTCGAAAATGACAAAAATGGGTAAGTCACTACAAAACAAATTTTTACTGCTATTCCCCTTGCATATGAGGATTTACCAACAATATTTTATACGCAACTTAGAAAAGTCGGTCACACATCAGCTATCGTACAGGCCAAAAAAGTTGTGGCTTGTATATTCTTGTCACAATTCATACACCAACCGATCCTAAGGAATCAAATCGTATTTGTAAAAATATAAAGCATTTCTAGATCTGGGAATCGATTTCAGGACCTCATCTTCGACTTTCATCTTTTCATTGGTCTCTTCTCCGATAGCCCTAAAAAGCCTATTTCATAAAGTTGTTTGTTAATTAGTCTTGGCCCTTTTTTCCTCAGAATATTTACCCCTGAAGAAATAGAGGAGCTTCGACAGATAACCTTGTGGGATATAATAGTTAACAGCACAGCAGTTGGACCAAATGACATACAACGGAACGTATTCCACTGGCAGACGGGGGACCCTTGCCCTCAGCCGTACCAACTAAACGCGTCCAAACTACCGCCCTGCAAGTACTTGAAGGGATATGATTATTTCGAGGTATAATTATTTTGCTATTTAATTTCCTTAGCATAAAAAATATGAAATATAAAAACTACTCCCGCCGTTATTTCTACTACACTATTCTAATAAAAAATTTCAGCAGCACAATATTTTTTCTAATAATTTCAGACCACCTGTCTATAAACTTTAAAATAAAATTATGAAGTAGTACCCAAATAGATATTATATTAGTAGTTCATATATCTTAATGAGGCAGTGGTAATTAATAGAAACGACCGTGTATCAAACCACCCTTATTCCATAAAAATAACAATCTCCAGGGTAACGAATTCGCGTACATCTACACCTGTTTGATCCTGGCCTTCGTACCGATACTGTGCGCAGGCGCGGCCTATGGCGTCGTCAAGTTGCAGAACAGTCGCAGGAGACGACTCAGGATACAACAGGAACACCTCAAGAATGCGCAACACAAAGGTACTCAAGTACTCATAGAAAACTGGTGATAAAATACAGTAAATCACTCGAGCGAGAGGCTATGGCTATTTTCTTAGTTCAGGTTCACGTATGACGAAAGAATTAAACAAGTAAAGAATATCACGCATAAATATTTAAACGTTCCATTTTCAAATATCTGGTGGTTGCTGCTTAGTCGCACTTAAAGGTGTTATACTCTCAAAAATAAAAAAAATAAAGACTGAGTTAACATTTTAATAAGTTTTTTATAACGAGTCCAGTATTGCCTAATGCGGTAAATGCAGTATTTACCATAGTTCTCACTTTAACAAAGTATTAATTTTCTATCCTATTTGCGCCAGAAATGCTAAATATAAAATGTTCGCGCCTAAACCGCATAGACGACTGGGGGGTACGGGCAGTACGACATAGAACATTTCAAACAGTGATCAAGTTCGCATAACGAATTTTCATCTTTACTTAATTAGAAGTATTCCTTACAATTTTAATTTGTGTAAAGAAAAAGTTAATATATAAAGAAGATTCGATTTCATTTTAATTATCACACAAAATTGTTACACTGAAATTGGAGCTTGGAATTTTACTCTAGAAATTTAAATTCAATAAATGTACAGGTAGAGTTTCTACGTCAATATGATATATATTGACTGAGTTGTGCTTATTGTAATCACGTATTGGTATAATTTCCAAGGGAAATCTGCTAGAGCCTGTAGATTGTGTTACCACTGCACTAGCTTACATTATAATTATCACCAATGCTATTCCTTTAAAAACATTGTTAAAATAATCTTTAAAAACGAATCAATATTGCTAACAGTAAATTATAAACAGTGAAAATCTTAACGTGTAGTTAAATAACCAACTTGTAAGATTTCATAACCTAATCGATGTCTTGATATTTCAGGTTCAGTAGACAAAATGGTGTGTCGAGAGTGGGTCCACGCGTCTCACAAACGCTTGGTAAAGTTACGGCTCGGACCGGAGCCGTCTCTACACGTTACTGATAGGAAGGGAGATAAGTTACGAACTCTACCGCTCGAACATACTGATCAGCTCACTGTTATTGAGAGCCAGGTGAGTTTAAAGGAGCCCAAGACGCAAAAGACTTTTTTGAGAATGAATATGAAATAATCAAAAGCATTCGTCTATAAGATCATATATATACCTACATATATAATACACACTCACGCCTGTAATACCCAAAGGGGTAGGCAGAGGTGTAACCAGTACACGCACTTTTCGCCTAATTACGGTCCTATAATGTGCTAGGGGGCGAGCCTATAGCCATACCGGGCACAGTTCCAGATTCCGGGATGGTACTGAGTATTTGTAAATTGAAAATCCCAATATCACTTACCCGACTCGGGGATCGAACCCGAGACCTCAGCACAGCAGTCGTAACGCATGCGCAATTACAACTACGCCGCCGAGGCAGACCAATCTTAAGATCATTAATGATTTAATACTAATGCGTTCAAGTTTGATACCATCATCTAATTAGTAATAAGATTTAATTGTAAAGCCCACAATCGGTCTTTGATATAAGCCTGTGATTGTATCAGCTGACTAGGAAATCGATTTGAAAATATTGGTAACATTTTCAGGAAAGTCGTAACAACAAACGTCCATTGGTACTAATCCGCGCTCCGAGAGAACACGACCTCGTCCTAGAAGTGGATTCTGTGGCTTCCCGCCGAAAGTTCCTCGTGAAGTTGGACACATTCTTAGCACAACACAAGAAGGCAATGAATCTGAGTCAGGTATATAATCTTTTTTTATTAATAAGGAAATACACTTATCGGTCAAATAATAAGATATAATATCATATTTCCTCAAGTGTTATGTGAAGTTTTTTTTATTTATATCAGAGTCCTCGGGAACATATTCTGGCAACTGCAGAGACAAGAGAAAGAAGACAACGTAAATTAGAACACTTCTTTAGGGAAGCTTACGCTATCACATTTGGATTGGCTCCTGGTGAGAAGCGAAGGAGAAATGAAGATGCTGATCCAGAGGTATTTATTTAATTAACCACTCAAGTATCATCTGGACATATATGGCCACATAATACGCGCCCTTATTGACGTGCGTATTAAGCTTATTTGTAACGTTAATATTTGAAAATAAAGTTGATTTTAGCTTGTACTTTTACTCACTTCTACCTTTTTAATACCGATGTCCTTGTGATTCATGAGAGGTTAAATACTAGAAAACGTAGAGGTATAGAAAACACTGCCACTGAAAAGAGTGTTTGAGTGTAAATAGAATACGCAATTTCGAATTGATTGAATAAATAAACATACATTTTTATTTCAGTCTATTGTAATGAGAACATCATTATCCAAGAGTGAATTCGCGAGTGCTTTGGGTATGAGAGCAGATGCAGTGTTTGTCAAAAAGATGTTCAACATTGTCGATAAGGACAGCGATGGTAGAATTTCATTCCAGGTAAAATTCCTTTTTATTTTATTGTATAGAAGGTATAGAAAACAATATAGTATAAAAATGAAAGAAAACTATTTAATTTTAAATTACACAGTACAAATCTTATGGGGAAACAACTACAGCTCATAAAAATATAAAATTCTAATAAGTATTGTTATTTTTTTAATCTGCTGCTAACTCAGAAAACTACATCGTTAGAGAAAATCGGATAAAAGTCTCACAAAAATGTCAGTTTACTGTTACGTTTCATAAGGTGACTGAGATTTTTACAATCACAAATCGAAAGGACAGGGGGTCGTTTGTGATAGTAATTCTGGTATTGAGCGTGTTCATAAGCAGTAGAAATCTGTTAGCATTAGATGACCTCTAGCCCAATTGCTTGTTCACCATATCAGCTATAAAATCCTCAAATATGTTATGCTCAATCCAGGAGTTCCTAGATACAGTGGTCTTATTCTCCCGAGGTGCTACCGATGACAAGCTTCGCATAATCTTCGACATGTGCGACAACGACCGCAACGGAGTCATTGACAAAGGTGAACTCAGCGAGATGCTACGATCACTAGTCGAGATAGCTAGAACCACATCACTGAGGGATGAACATGTTACTGAACTTATTGATGGAATGTTCTCTGTAAGTACTGAATGGTATTAGAAGGACATTGAATCCACTGAAAGAAGTGGGTATTATAAGTCTCAGGGTGAAAAGTTTTATGATGCTGAATTCAAAGATTTCTTATTACTGTTTATCATTCAGTAAAATACATGTTAGAACGGTAGGCAGCGGCTTTGCTGTGCCCTGGCATTGCAGAAGTCTATGAGCGGCGGTGACTACTTACCATCAGGTGGCCCGTCTGCTCGTCTGCCTATTAAGGCACTAAAAAAAAGATGATAATAGACGAAACACGTTTAAAAATCTTGTAAAAATAGAGAGATGTATTAAAGATCTGGATTCAAATATCTACTATATTAAGGATTTGAGAACAAGCACTTGTTACCTTCGATCTTTCAGTCCGGTGTATATAGAGCACTCTCGTTGGTGGTTAGATTTTATATATTCATATTCAATTAAAGTTATATCGAATCAATGGAAATCCATCCATTGTAACTTAATTAATGTTATAATCTGTTCCCTTAGGACGCCGGTCTTCAACACAAAGACCATCTAACATACTCAGATTTTAAATTGATGATGAAAGAATATAAGGGCGAATTTGTCGCCATCGGTCTGGACTGTAAGGGTGCTAAGCAAAACTTTTTAGACACCTCTACCAACGTAGCCAGAATGACCAGCTTCCATATCGAGCCTTCTATGGAACAATCCAGGTAAAACATTACACCTTTACTAAACTTTTGGTGGAGAAGTACCAAAAATAAGAAACCAGAAAAATAAACAGCTCGCAGATGTTGAGTACATACATACATATACACATGTATTCCATGGGGGTAGGCAGAGACTATTGAGTGCCACAAGCTACGATCCTGACACAATTCTTCCGCCTCTTCCACATTCATACATTTTCGACGATTGGAAGTAGTCCTGATTTACCCTTTTAGGAGAATGTAGTATATTCGATTGGTATAAGTTCTTCTCGGGCGCCCTCAACCCACTCTTCCAGCCACACTCGCAGGATAAATACCTTTCGTAAATCGCATTTCATCCATTCTTTCCATATGGCCAAACCATATCAACATACCTCTTTCTATCTTAGTCACCACATCATTTTTCAACTCATAACAATCTCTTATCATGCGATCAGCAAGGGTGACTCCACACATACTCCGTAGGGAACGCATCTGCACCGCATTAACCCGACTTTCATGTTTCTTCTGCCACACCCAACATTCACTTCCATACATAAGTGTCGGTACCAGCACACCATTATGAACAGCCATTCGCGCCATTTTTGATACCGCCAGGCTGTTTATTATCAGCTGTTGAGTTTCATGACAAAGAGGTATAGATTTCCAATCATCGCGTCAAGCGACCGATGCGAGCTTTAGTGATACAGGGCTTTTGCTGTCGCGTTAGTATTTAGCACTAATAATAATAATAATAAATCAGTTTATTGCCTTATTATTTACATTAACAATAATAATAACAGAAATAATTATGCTTAGCCTATAATAGTAAGACAAAGGAGGCGGCTCAGCTTGTGTTGACCGAGACATTAGTTCCGGGCAGCGCTGGTTTTCAGCCTCTCCCATTTCCTATGATGTTGTGCGGAATTTTTTTTGGCGTTGGCCTATCAAGCGACAAGTAATGTAAATTAAAGTATTTTAAGCAAAATAAAAAAAATATATCATATAACTATAACGGAACTCTAGTGTGTGTGTGTATGTGTGTGTGTGTGTATGTGTGGGTGTATGTGTGTACTATATACAACTATATACTATATACACTACATACAACTATCGGAACCTAATCATTTGACTCAGACGCTGAGTGCCAGAGTGGCTCAAATCAAAAGGCGATAGATATCACCTACCGCCAGGTGACCGACTTGTTCAATTTCAGGTCTGTTTTAAATTTTATTATTGCATTCATAAGCTGTAACTAAAATAACTTCTTTTGTTTCAGGCACTGGTTGCTACTAAAATGGGACTACCTAACGACATTCTTAGAAGAAAACCGGCAGAATATATTCTATTTATTCATATTCTACGTAGTAACCATCGGCCTTTTCGTAGAAAGATTTGCTCATTACTCTTTCATGTCTGAACATCTAGATCTACGGCACATAATGGGAGTGGGAATAGCTATAACAAGAGGATCGGCAGCATCACTGTCGTTCTGCTATAGTTTACTATTGCTAACTATGTCAAGGAACTTGCTTACTAAATTGAAGGTAAGCTTTCGTAATTTATGGAAAGTGTCATGACTGTGGTTTTAGCTTCTGCGGTCGACCTTGTTAATGATTATGTTTTTACCTTGGTAATATTTGATTTGCAAATTTATTTGTTTATTACTTTTTTATCGTTCTAATGAAAAATGCAATAATTTGAATGTACGAAAAGTTATAAAAGCATGCAGTTTTTGTGATATTATTGAGAAGCACAATTTCACGGAAATCTAGCATAGTTTTTAGATAACAATTTACATAAATATGATTACAACGTAGAAATTGACCATTGTCTACTTCTGAGTACACCAGTTTCTATTATCGTCTTAAAATACAGTTATAGTCATTTATGAACTCCACTCCAGCTATACCAAGTCTACTACCAAAAGTAGTTCAACATATTTTAGACAAATTATATTATGATTACATATCTCGTCTTTACCACGGAGAGCATACTATCAGAATATATCTTGCAAAACTAAGGTAAATAGAGGCAAAATGTGATACTGTACGTTATAAAAGAAATGAAATACGTAAATATATTTTTCAAGTTTTACTTTATGCATATTTGTTGCCAGGAGTTCAGTATCCAACAGTACATCCCATTAGACTCGAGTATCCAGTTCCACAAGATTGTAGCATGTACTGCGTTATTCTTCTCCCTTCTACATACTGCCGGTCACATGGTGAACTTCTACCATGTATCGACCCAACCTGTCGAGAACTTGCGGTGTCTCACCAAAGAGGTCCACTTCACGTCGGACTTCAGGCCTGGTATTACTTACTGGGTATTTCAGACGGTTACTGGTAAGTTGAACCACGATTGTGAACGAAAAGACTAATCACATCATGGCGATTTTAACTAGAGCTGTGCACGCGTGATCATTGCAATAACACAGTACCATATGGTTATATCTTGACATATACCACCAAATTAAGTGTTCCCAATTTGTTCATACAAACTCCTAGTTAAGCTACGCATCCATTAATGGCAACCTATGGTCAAACATCGTCTGTACTTAAGGTAGAACAAGAAGATATATTACTTCACTTGAGGCGTTCCACAATGCTTTCGTCACTGCGTAACATGTCTTAATTTGTATGATTTTTTCGAATGAAACTTAAATTACTTTCAGTTTATACTTTGCGTTTCGTAACGGACGTAATTTTTTAAAGATCCGTTGTTTACCTTAAATTGGCATGCAACTAAAAATTCGCAGCAAGGGTGAAAAAGAAGAAGAATAACGAAAATTAACGACGTTTTGATAATGTTTGCCTATGATCTGTGCCATTAAAGGCAGCGGCATTACTGTGCCCTGGCATTGCAGAAGTCTATGGGCGGCGGTAACTACACACCATAAGGTGGCCCGTCTGCTCGTCCGAAAATAAAAAAATGTGGCCACTGATGTTTTAGTAAGATAACATTTATTTCAGGCGTAAGCGGAGTGCTACTGTTTGTGATAATGTGCATAATCTTCGTGTTCGCGCACCCCGTGGTGCGCAAGCGCGCGTACCCGTGGTTCTGGCGCGCGCACTCCCTCTACGTGGCACTGTACGCGCTGTGTCTCGTGCACGGACTCGCGCGGCTGACGGGCGCGCCGCGCTTCTGGATATTCTTCTTAGGACCTGCTGTAATTTACACGCTGGATAAGGTATATTGCACCTTTAACTGATGATCAATACTAGGTATGCTAATTAAATAATATCATAAATTGGTTGATGAAATTGCTAGTGGTAAGATATTCATATCCGCCCGGATAGCGACCACACTGCACCTGTGTGCAGTGCCGTCCAGTTATAGTATCGAGTAGCGAGTGATAATCTATCCCTCGCTACTCAATACAATCATGCCGGCCTGCTGAGTAGCTTCTTCACAGTACGCCTAAAGGACCCAGGATCATAGCAAGGAGGGAACACGGTAGCTGGCAAACTGTTCCACAGTTTGATGGTGCGGCAAAAGTACGAGTTTGCAAACCTCTTAGTTCGATAATGCTTGCTCGTAGAATATTAGTTCTGCAATTTTCTGTCCTGGTACACTGTATTTGGATATTGTATTGATTAATCGTAGAAGTACATTCTGCAAATATTACTATGCTACTAATCAAAACAAAATGTTTATCATTGTAATACGTTGCCAGGAATTGTTTCTATATAAAATATCCATTTTACAGGTAGTTTCATTGCGCACGAAATATTTAGCACTGGATGTATTAGAAACTGAAATGCTGCCATCAGACGTGATCAAAATCAAATTCTATAGACCACCAAATCTGAAGTACCTGTCAGGTAAAGACGACACCTAGTCTATTATATTTAATAAGAAGATAAATTGGGCTTTATACCACATATATTTGATTTATGATTCAAAAAAGAATTGAAATTTAATTTAACGAATTTCTCATTAATTATTTATTAAAAAACGAAGCAAAATGAGAATCCCAAAAAGTTGTTACAACTGACATTACATTTAACCGTGTACAATACATATCCTTCAGTAAGTAAAATAACTAGATAAGAACCTTATGGTTTGTTACAGGACAATGGGTACGATTATCATGTACGGCATTCAAGAAAGAAGAATTCCATTCATTTACTCTAACATCAGCGCCTCACGAAAACTTCTTATCGTGTCACATCAAGGCCCAAGGGCCGTGGACTTGGAAACTGAGGAACTATTTCGATCCTTGCAATTATAATACTGAGGATCATCCGAAAATAAGGTAAAAGTCGGATACTATATAGTACTAATATTTATATTCTTGTATCTCTGCACTACCTCAAGTAGACTGGCCAAGAATGCTTCCAGTAAGTCCGCCTATATTTAAATTTAAAAAGTGTGTTAAATAAATGAAATATACACAAATACTGTAAATACATGTAATATATGTATAATGTTTAACCGTAGATGACAGTGCCTTTGTACACGTTAAAATAAAACTTAAAAACCGAGTTCAAATGTATTACTGTTATTCATTGAGAAATTTCCAATTATTCTCTCATAATTTGTAATCATATTTTAAACCAAATTAATACGGGCCAACCCAGAAGATTAACTTTATAGACTACAAATAGAATCAACAATTTAGTTCACATAACAAGGCGGACATATCATGTTACATAGAATAAACGCTTTATATTGAGAGACTACTTTTTTGAAGGCCAGCCAAATTAGCTTCTCTTGGTATTTGAATGACTTGAATCTGTATTTTATAAACATATTTTTTGATAAACCATGCATGGCCCTAGTTAAGGGGGACATTTAAATTTTGAATAATTTTCATAGTATTAATACAATTCTTGGTTGATTTAGGATACAAGGTCCCTTCGGCGGTGGTAACCAAGATTGGTACAAGTTCGAAGTAGCTGTGATGGTTGGCGGTGGCATTGGAGTCACCCCCTATGCTTCTATACTCAATGATCTCGTGTTTGGCACATCTACCAATAGATACTCAGGTGTTGCGTGTAAAAAGGTAATATTTTTGTTCTACAATCCCCATATGTAATAATTCATAGGGTTTTAAAACAAAATGTATTAATGGAAGGAAATTGACAAAATTAAGTGTACTATATGGTAACTAGTAGCGGGAGATAGACTGTATCTCGCTACTTGATTCTTAATTGGACGACACTACGCTTACCATCAGGTGCAACGTGGTCACCTTACCGAGCCAGAATAAAAAAAATAAAAGAAATTGTTCTCGACATTTATATGTTGCTATATTTGTTTTCAGTATTATTAAGTTACTTAATACATCCATTACATAAATCTATTACTGGAATGAGATGCTACCTTTGGTTATGGTTTGAGACTATATTCTTCAAACAATGTATTTTATTACATAGGTGTATTTCCTATGGATATGTCCATCGCACAAGCACTTCGAGTGGTTCATCGAGGTGTTGCGCGACGTTGAGCGTAAGGACGTGACCAATGTTCTCGAGATACACATCTTTATCACGCAGTTCTTCCACAAGTTTGATCTCAGGACTACCATGCTGGTAACTATAACCATATGACCTACATATACCACACTCGTGTGCTTTCAACTTACTTGTTCCATCTTCCTTGTTATTGTTTGTATAATTCCATATAGTGCCATGATGCATGTAATAGTGCATAGTATGAAAATTTTTGCAATATTTTACAGCTCATGCAACAAATGCATAATGATTTCCTTATGCTACAACGATTAATTTTACATACAAAAATTTTAAAATATAAGACCGGTGACGCCTGCAATACTTTAATCCTATCATGATTTGGTGGCACTTTTAATTATTTTTTTTATGATAGAGGTGTAACCAGTACACCCACTTTTTACCAAATTTATTACGGTCTCATAATGTGATGGGGGCGAGCCTATCGCCATACCGGGCACAATTCCAGACTCCAGGCTGATACTGAGTATTTGTAAATAGAAAAAACTAATATCACTTTACCCGACCCGGGGATCGAGGCAATAAATTATTTTTTGCTTTAGTATATCTGCGAGAACCACTTCCAACGTTTGTCGCGAACATCTATGTTCACTGGGCTGAAGGCAGTGAATCACTTCGGCCGACCCGACATGTCCTCATTCTTGAAATTTGTGCAAAAGAAACATAGTTATGTAAGTACTTATACAACAATTTAATTACAACGCTTTATAAGGAATTACAAAACATTAAATAGGCTTCTTTTGGAAACTTTTAGGTTAAATTATATATTTTGAAATAAAATTGTAATACTATGACGCAATACCCATTATATGCAAAATTAATTTGCTGACATAACAGCCTTCGCCAATGTAGCAAAAAACTAATCATAACAGAAATTGTAATATTTTTCAACATAATTTTAACTTAATGGTTTCTCTAAACATCTATTCTAGACGTATCCCACTTGAGGCAAAATACCATATATGGATAAAATACAATATTAATTTATTGTGATTATTTATATTATGCTATAGACTATATTATAGATCGTATAAACAACAGCAGTAAAAACGTTTGCTTGTTTATCTACCATTTCCATTGGTAAACGCCAAATAGTCCGGCGAATAACTAGGGAGTGGAATGAACAAAGAAAAAGGTTACGGGTTTAACTCAGCCACAGCCACAACTTTGATTTCTAAAACGTTATAATATCTGCATTGATGAATTTTTGATCAATTTACTGCGAATTAAAACATCGTGAGAAAACCTGCAAACCTGTGTATATTTATGTATAAATAAATTAGAAATAGATACCTGAGTATTCTGCATCAGGCAACTTGGTGGACCAACAAAAAAACCCTTTCAATAACAGAAGAGGCCCATTCAGCAATGTGTTATTATGACAGCCTCCGTGGCGCCTCGAGCCGAAAGTAGCCGGCTGTGAAACGAGAGGCCGTGGGTCGTGGTCGATTCCCGCACCGAGACAAGTGTTTGTGTGACAGACAAATATTTGCTTCGGGTCTGGGTGTTGTGGGACCGTAGTCCCTCTTAGTTCTTGATACCCACGATACAGGTTTGTGTATAGTGTGGGGTGAGAACTATGTGTGTGACTGTTGGGTGTATTTATTATATTCTCTAGGTATCTAAAATCGGCGTGTTCTCATGCGGTCCCCGTCCGCTAACAAAGTCCGTGATGTCAGCATGTGAACAAGTCAACAGGACGCGTCGGCTGCCATACTTCATACACCACTTCGAGAACTTTGGGTAAAATTCCATCAAACTATGTCGATCAAACTATGCATTATGATCACAAAAGATCTGAAAACACATGTTGTGAGGAATTTGGCTCCTATAGTGTTATTTCGTTTTTTTTTTATTTAGATAATTTTATCGAGTATTCTGTTTGTTTTAAAGATTTATATTACAAAATTTAATCAATTTAATTTGTTATTTAATTAATCAAATGTCCTAGAAAACATTTGATTTCATGAAATGCAATGCAATAAATAAAATTGAATCTTAGAGTTATTTATAATAATTATTTATTTATTTATGAATATCGTTTGATTGTTGACTGTCTAATAATATGTTTTCACATTATGTCGCAATACGAATTTATTTCTTGCGATGATTTTATTTAAAAGTAAAATCCCTTACATAGCTTAAGTTAAAATTCTATGATATTAGTAAATATTAATCAAGGTTAAACAACGACTATCATAGAAAATGGCTCTTTTTAATCTCATAATTTAAACATAATTAAGAATCAATTAAACTACTATTAATAAAGCAGTAAAAGCGAGCTTGCTTTTATAGAATAATTAAAAAAAAGGGTTGAGCATTCACTTATACACAGTGGATTTTTTACCAATACAGGTCAAACTCTAAGCTTTGAAGTTTATATCAAAATATTAGTATTTTAACCATTTATTTAAGTGGTCGACAGCGTGTCTTGGGCTACCAACATTGTATCGCTAGATCCAATGTTGGCAATAAATATAGTTGTTACCTGGTAGGCATAAAACTATTAGCTGAATTTACTTTCAGAAATACGATTTAAAGGTTGCATAACAAAATCACAAATGTCTGTCTTATTTATATCTCATCTTTGTAATGGCATTTGTTAAATCCTTTAACAAATTCCATAATTAATATTTCCTTATACTTTGCTCGAAAAAAGCCTCTCTTCAAACATATCGCATGTAAATGAATTTTTCCATTTTAGCGTTAGTTCTAACTTATTTATTGTTTAACTTTATATTTAAGCCTTTCTTTGAATCGAATTTTATTAGTAACGAATTAGTACAAAATCACAACCCGCGCGTTTCTAATGTACAAAATATATTTTTTATCTCTTTAGAAAATACTCACTCCGATCTTTATTTAAAAAAGCATTTTGTAAATAATGTAAAATACAATTGAAGTATTGGCTACTAGATCTATAAGTATAATGTGTAAGTTAATATGTAAATAAACATATTTATATCGAAACTGCATTATTTTTATTTCATATCAATAAATGCCCCTGCCACATCTTTAATGAATATAACAACATAGATACTTGTTGTAAATAACTGCAAGTTGGCGAATAGCCGGCTGTGAAACGAGAGGCCGTGGGTTCGATTCCCACATCGGGACAAATGTTTGTGTGACAGACAGATATTTGAGGCCGAGGTCTAGGTGTCGTGAGACCGAAAGTCTCTCGTAGTCCCTGATACTCACAACACAAGTCTCGTATCTTAGTGTGGGGTCGGGGCTATGCGTGTGACTGTTGGGTGTTATTTATTTAATTATATTTGTTAATTAAATATTGTTTATTTGAGCACCTCATATCTAAATATTACTATACCAAATATTAATATATTAAATATTACTACATAGATATTAAATGCAAGTGCTCGTGAATCATAAAAAGGGGCTACTGTATGATTACTGGTAGAGCATAAAACTTGTACTTGAATTATTTATGGTCAGTAATTTGAGGCTCCTCGCTCTTAATTCAAAGTAAAAGGCGCAGACAATATACAGCCTTGTCGATACGGCTGACACACGTTCTCTAAGTGCCTACAACAACTTCGAAATATTATTAAATAATTACTTTTAAAATACACAACAGTTCTCCACACTTCGTCATATTTAAAAACCGTGTTAATATATATTAGAATATGGTTTATCGCTTTCTATAGTAATTCAAACTTACTTAATAAATATAATACTACCCCTGTATTAAACATTGTCCCACTGCTGGGCACGGGCCTCCTCTACTAATGAGAGGGGTTAGGCCTTAGTCCACCACGCTGGCCTAATGCGGGTTGGCAGACTTCTCATACCTTCGAAAAACTCTCAGATATGCAGGTTTCCTCACGATGTTTTCCTTCACCGTTAAAGCAAGCAATAATTAACATTTTAATACACACATAACTTTAGAAAAGTCAGAGGTGTATGCCAATTGGGTTTCGAACCTACGACTTTCGTCTTGAAGGTCTGTACCGCAACCAACTAGGCTATCGCTGCTAAACTTACTTCATTCTATCCAATCAATTACAAACATTATAGATTGTATTATGAACTGTTGCTTTGGTATATCCTATAAACTAAACAAGAAAATTAATTCATTAAAATACAGGATTTCTGAATAGACAAAAACAAATAAGTTAAACAAATACACATCATACAAGTTTGTGTGTCCCATTAAAATACGAAACCATCTTCAATAGTTTGTATTTTACCAAAATAAAAATAGTAATGAGTCCAATCACTGTATCTAACTATTTCTTTCTTAATCTGGTTTATTTCGGATCCATCACACGACGATGGGTTAAAGAGAGAGAGAGACGACGTAAAAAAGAGTAGTAAATAAGAGACGATACGTAAGATCTTACAGTCTTACAATCTCAAACCAGTTGACGCAATAAAGAAATATTAATATAGGACAGTGCTTGATTAGAACTTTATGTAGCTTACGAAAAGGCGTTTATGTTGGACGAGAGGATACAGGGCGTATGAATCGGCTTCTACAAAATTACAATTTAATTCCACTGAAGTTCTACGAGTTGTTCCCAGCCGAATAGTTAAGAGATCAGTACTACCGTATAATTAAGGCCACAGCACTTAGTGTTTATCATGTTACACCAGCTGCCATCCTGCTCTGACTGACTGCCTCGGTGGCGCAGTTGTAATTGCGCATGCGTTACGCCTGTGTGCTGAGGTCTCGGGTTCGATCCCCGGGTCGGGTAAAGTGATATTGGGTTTTTCTATCTAGAAATTCTCCGTATTATCCCGGAGTCTGGAACCTGTGCCCGGTATGGCGATAGGCTCGCCCCCTATCACATTATGGGACCGAAATTCGGCGAAAAGTGGGTGTACTGCCTACCTCTTCGGGGATTACAGGCGTCAGAGTGTATGTATGTATGTACCAGCTGCCATCCATTTTATTACCTATACGATAAAACCATCACAATCCCACCAATACAGCTCACCATAACACGTTTTTAGATTATACTTCTAATTTCAAATCTCAGTACATTTCTGTATCAAAATCATTTTATCGATATATTCAGCATTATACCTAGTCATGCTTGTTTTCAATAAGAATTTTTGAAAATTTGTATATACCAATAAACGATAAGGGATCGATAAAATTGTTGAAAATAGAACTCACTAAAGGTTAGTACAGTACTATGTTCATTTATTTGTTGGCTGTATATATAACGGCCTCAAACTAATCACGAACAAAGCTAAATTTTGTGTACTTGCGGGATCTGTCACCTGTAATGAAGTCAAGATACGTCCCGTAACAAATATATTGTCTGTTATATATAGTGTTTTTTTTTTCAAAAAACAAAAAAAAATTTAACCTCACTCCTGTAACTTTTCAAAAATGTTGCTTAAATCAAATAGCCAACAGTCGATGTAATGACTTCTTAATTACTACTTAAACAATGATTAGTTGGTAGAATAGTTAGCAGTGTAGTTCATTAGTGGAACCATTACATGCAGACATTTTACTGAAGGTTTTTGAGTAACTATTTTTAACAATAGATCAAGGAGATATAATCCGTAAATGGCGTGTACAACACTCATAACTCACATTTCGTATAATATTAGCATAGCTTATTCATCTCCGGACTTAAAAATATATTATACAATACGTAATCTATGTTGTCAGTGGAATAACGCTTTTATTATATCACGTATGCATAGAATGCGATTGGTGGAGGTCAAACAACACAAATTAAACTCTGGGAAGATTACATATGCGAATATATCTAATGGATTTCTTTTGAAATGCTTAATGGGTACAAACTGGGTTGATCGTTAGTAGTTTTAATTGTATCTACTACGGTTTTTGAATACTTTATAACGACTACATTAAAAAAGTTCTCTACGCGTATATAAAAAAATCTTCTTCAACCATCAGCCAAGTATCATAGTACGCAGTTTTCTTTTATACTGGTACAAGACTTTGTTGTGTAGACCTCGAACTTAGATGACTAACTCCTGACACCGACTTTCACAGCCTACGGGCACCCAATAAACAAAAGGTTGCAATAAAACCAACTGAACGCAAGGTTCTCATAACAATATGCACATTGACCCTTAACCTTTCAGAAGTACTTATATCTTTTGTGTAATTAATTACATTAATATCTCATAAATCTCTAACTGAAATTGAATAGTGTTATTATGATAGTCTTTTAATAATTTGTATATTCAAACGAAAGTAGCGCGTTTGTCTCTACATTTACTATTCCAACTCTATCGTAGAATATAATCTAATTTCTAAAGAACCTTTCATCAACCTTCATTTTAGTTTTTTTTTCTTTATTTCGGAACCTTGAACATAGCCATGGGTCATCTTAACCTAATTTTAATGAAATATAACAAATAGTAGGATAAACTACAATTATAGTTTGCACAGTAAAATTAAATAGTAACTAAATCATTTGCTTTGTTTTTATCCTTGCACGTCAAAGTGACCACACTGCACCTGATGGTAAGCGCAGTGCTGTCCAATTAGGGTATCAAGTAGCGAGAGACAATCGATCCCCCGTTACTCAACACAATCATATCAGCCTGTTTCTTCACACTACGCCATGGGCAAGAAGGTGAAGAAGCGGTTGAGGTTGTCAGATTACTCAGAAGGTTGCAAAACTTAGCTTGACTTAGGTCGCGATAAATGCTTTAAAATGTACCTAAGTCTAACTTATTGATTTTTAAATCTCCTGTCATTTCTATTCTTTTCGATTGATTCCTGACACATTCTGTTAAAAGGTGTTGCACATCCTCAACCTTTCCACATAAATCGCAGTACTAGTTTTTAAAGTTCTATAATGGTTTGATAGCATTTTTGGTGTAGATATTTAAATAAACTGAGAATGGTAATCACTGGTAATGGATTATAACATGCACATAATAATGTGCAATAATAATAAAATCACTAAGAATTTACGAAAAATATTTTTACCAATAATATAATAGGTTCTTTAGAACAACCTACTGAAAAAAACAAGTTAGATATACCGATATTGTTCTATGAGAGCATCAATTTGTAATTGACGATTGATTGAATTAAGTGGAACTGACAGCAAAGACAGTTGTAGCAAGTTCTCACCCGGACCCCGAAGCTTGTAACTGTTTTTCAGGTAAAGGTGGCCCCTGCAGCGGTACACTAATGTATCTCCAATTTCTGTACCCAAAGCTAAAACTACAGAACATATCAATTAAAAAATATTATAAAAATTCGAGAAGAAAATTGATTATTCCTTAAGCCAAACCAAACAGAACAAGACATAATTTGTGTATAATTCTCTCTCTAGCCTCGGTATATTGCAGTAAACACTGTTTAACATTGAATCCTGCAATCATCAATGTAGGACTAATTTTTATAGCGCCTGCACAGCGCAAGGCCCGCATAAATACTGTGTGTAACTATTGCAAAATTATATTCATGTATTTGCATATCACACAACATACTCTAGCTATCTTAACGTTTAAGATAACGAATTATAGATTAAGTGTACTTTTTAATGTATATATCTATAGCCATCGTTCTTTGGAAAAATTAGCTTTAATTAATTATGGTAAACGTACATCATAAAACTGAATATAAATATTCATAATTATTTATAATTAATTACACGAAAGCTTACAGTAGAAATATACCAAGACGCTTAAGTGCAAGAATTTCATAACAAATAGTTACGAGTAAAAATGTCGGTTCTAATCTGTATATATAAAAGAAGAAACTGACTGACTGACTGACTGACTGACTGACTGACTGACTGACTGACTGATCGATCAACGCACAGCCTAAACGGCTGGGGTTAGAGACTTGAAATTTTGACAGTAGGTACCTTTTATCACGTAGGCATCCACTAAGGAAGGGTTTTTGGAAATACCACCCCTAAGGGGGTAAAATAAGGGATGAAAGTTTGTATGAAAATCCGTCATTTTTGAAGATAAATTCATGAAAATTAGTATTTGGCATTTTAGTTAAAAATAAAAAATATATGTTTCAGGATTTTTGGAAATTCCGCCCCTAAGGGGGTAAAATAGGGAATGAAAGTTTGTATGAAAATCCGTCATTTTTAAGTTAAACGCATGAATATTGGTATTTTGTATTGTATACTTTTTCTCCCAAACATGACCTCCACGCGGGCGGAGCCGCGAGCAACAGCTAGTCTGTATATATAAAAGAAGAAACTGACTGACTGACTGACTGACTGATCGATCAACGCACAGCCCAAACGGCTGGGGTTAGAGACTTGAAATTTTGACAGTAGATACCTTTTATCACGTAGGCATCCACTAAGGAAGGGTTTTTGGAAATACCACCCCTAAGGGGGTAAAATAGGGGATGAAAGTTTGTATGAAAATCCGTCATTTTTGAAGTTAAATTCATGAAAATTTGTATTTGGCATTTTAGTTAAAAATAAAAAATATATGTTTCAGGATTTTTGGAAATTCCGCCCCTAAGGGGGTAAAATAGGGAATGAAAGTTTGTATGAAAATCCGTCATTTTTAAGTTAAACGCATTAATATTGTTATTTTGTATTGTATACTTTTTCTCCCAAACATGACCTCCACGCGGGCGGAGCCGCGAGCAACAGCTAGTAATATATATGGTAAAACTAAGCTTTGAACGCAACAAAGACATGACACACCAATTACTACAGAGGTTGCGAATTTTGGCAAAGTTGTACTTTGATAAAATTTTCATTTACAGCAATTATAAGGAAGTTAACGACCCGTGTCAACAAGTTGACATGCTCTGTTTACTTAAGACATCGTTGTATAATATATCTATCTTCGTTAACAAATCCCAAATGAGGACAGATAATGGATCGAAATGATGGCCTTATGTGCCGAATGACAGTTTTCACATTTAATACAGGGATCAATATATAGAAGAAATAAATAGAAGAACAAACACAGGAAACTTAAACTTTAGCTGTAAATGCAATAATTCGTTCTGTTACTACCGATAATGGAAAAGATCAGACAAGATTCAAGAAAAGATTAATAAATTAAAAAACTATGTATAAAAATACATTTAAATGAAATAAAAAAAACATCAATAGTGCACATAAGATACTCATTAAAATTTCCCACACAGCATATTATAATTATAGAAGAAAGTAAATTATTAATATATGAGTTATTAACGCAAAAAGTGAATGTGAAGACAAAAGTAACATTGCGAGCGTATTGTTTGAAGACTTTATGTAATTAGAATTAAACCATGCGGTTAAATAGTGTTCCGCAAAAGTTGCATTGCGTGATTACGCAGATGAGACGCTTCGTGTAGAAAGCATGAAATAAACGTTATGAGTAAGTAAACAGACCGATATCGATACTCTTTGTAGTGTAAAAACAATATTACAACTTTACTGGGTTGTAAGACTAGGAGCTACGCTATTGAACTTTAACAACAAAGAATATATTAAAATATAAGATTAGATAACGAACAGTGTAGCAATTTTTACATGCTTTGTTTAATTGTCTTCTTGAAGATTGTTTAGTTGTTGGATGATATTTTCCTTCAATGGCGAAGCTTCGGATAGATTCTCAAGGCGCATGAATATCGGTGCCCTGGATTAATAACAATTGTATAGATTAATCATAAGTTGTAATATAGCTGCTTACGTACGTTGACGCGCCAATCCTAGTCAGGCGTCATCGTTTCCTCATTATACGTTCGCTTTATGAGGAAGTCGGTTGAAAATGAGTAGGTGGCTAGGTGGGAAAGTTTAAAATGCCTAAGCAGTAAGCACCTACAGCTACCAATCTTTTACGCGTCCACTGAATACCAATATATGACTACTAACAATATATATTTAAAAATATGCACCTATAAATATTATATAATGTAGGTTGTTCATTAACCATAACAAATATAATGTAACATTTCTATTTGTAAATATCACGAAACTTATTTGAATATGACGGAAATTTTGGTCATAAAATACCATATTCCGTGTCCATGAGCAATTAATGGAACTCTATGCTAAGCGCATAATAATACCGGAACGAGAACCAAACTATTGGACATCAATCAGCTGGAATTTGCAATATTTCGCCGTGCGAATAAAAGAAAGAAATGACTAGTCGTCCCTTTCCAACGCACTTTCATTGGCGTGTGGCACCGGCAGCGCGGGTGCGGCGGTGTCACGGCACAAGCGCGACAGTGAGCGCGGGCTTAGTTTATTGTGATCGCGCGGCAGCGGCGCTCTCTATCGGCGACCTCCGAAGTTTCGCAACCGCGAGACATTTCCTAGTGCAAGTGAAGTGTTAAGCTTAGCGTTGTGCATATCCGCCGGAAGTCCGCATGCTGAACGCTTGCGTCATCAGGGCAAGTCGTCGAGGGCAGCCTCTGATCTCTGCCGGTGAGTGAAACACGCAGCAAGTGGCTGTGGCCGCGGAGCCGCACGCCACCCCGACATCCTTGTCCTCAATTAAAACAATTTACGGCACTCATGTTTGAGTTCTACAATTATTGTAATCTAGATATAAATTATTAAAAGTGTTCACCGTCGACTGGCCAAATTACACTTACTATCCTGTTCTCTACATTATTATAATCAATTTGACACATTGACTCCTTTTATAGGAGATATGTTAATCATAGCTAACTGCTAAGTAACAAAATTCGCTGACCTCGATTGTTCGGCGTGCCTACATCTCATATTACTCGTGTCTGATGAATTTCAAAATATTAAAGCGTAAATACGGATGACTTTAATAAGCTATGAGTAATAAAGAAATACAAAATAATATTTTACAACAGTTTTATATTATATCTTTGGTGTAAATTATATGACAATTTACAACGTAGTGTTATTGATTCCCGAACAATGTTTCGTGACCACATGCATACAATACATAATATAACGCACCATTATTCCGCCAGCATTGTGATGATGTCTAATATCAGAATCTATAACCCGTTGATCCTCTTTTAGAATAACATCGAACTTACTGTGAAGGTCACTCGATGTAGTTTTGTCAGACCAGAAAAAAATTAAACAAACTTTTATTTAAGTAACAATATATAAATAATAATTCCAACATATACGGTCAAAACTAATAATGGTATAGAAAAGGAAACCTTTTGGAAAATAACAACCAAAGATTTTTTAATTCATAAAAAGTACACCGACTTCAATAAAAACAAATTTTGCGTCCCTATAAAATTTGTCGGTTGCCCTCGATTTTTCTGATATCCCATCATCAGATCCTGACTTAGTGCCAATGGGACCTCCTGGAAAGTATACCCTTTTAAACAAAAAAAGAATTTATCGAATCGGTACAGGCATCTTCGAGTAATCGGGGAACATACTTAAAAAAAGATTCCGACGAATTGAGAACCTCCTCCTTTTTTTGAAGTCGGTTAAAAATACTAAAACAATGCTGAATATAAATGTTTTGGCATTCAGATGCTCTAAATCATTTTAGGTGTAACAGTAAATCTAATCGGTGTTCCAGATATTATTCTTGTGTTCGGCAAATGTGAACTAGTTCATATTGTGCATACGATCATTGCAGTTCCTGACAATACTATCCACTTACAGCAATAATGGTTGTTCAGACAAAGTGTAAATGGTGTTTAGTAATAAAAAATAATAAATAAATACACCCAAAAGTCGCACACATAGCTCTGACCCCACACTAGGTCAAACCTGTATCGTGGGTATCAAGAACTACGAGGGAGTACGGTCCCACAACACCCAGATAAATACCTATCTGTCACACAAACGTTTGTCTTGGTGTGGGAATCGAACCCACGGCCTCTTGTTTCACAGCCGGCTACTCGCCCGCTGCGACATGGAGGCTGTCAAATGTCAAATGAAGATGAAGATATAAATGCCTGCAGCTGCGTGGCAATTGCCATAATGATATGTGTTGTTACTGAAACTAATTTGTACTCATTACACAGATTACCTCCATTAGTATGGCATTTTCCTGTCTTGTTGCAAACTCACTAAGAAACGACTGCTTAATTATAATCTTCAGCCTTCTATAATCTAGGAATATTTTCTTACTTTATAAATTATCTTAAGTGTTATTGGCAGTTTTACTTCGTTCTTTAATCATACGTAAAAGTTGAGTTAGTGTATAAGTTTATTTTATTAAAATTCTAAGAAGAATAACGTCATTCAAACCGCAACTCTTAGAGAAATTTATTTATATTGTCCATAACCTACAGATTATTTCTAACCTAATAATGTAATTTATATAATTTTTTTTAATTCTTATTATAAACATTTTTAAATATTTTTAGTATTTTAACTTTGGAAAGCAATAAGATCTTCAAACAAGCGATACACAATGCAATAAAAAATTGAATAAAGGTTATCTTAGTTTCTTTGTGTATTTTGCAATTTCAAAACTGCGTTATATGCATTTGCATTTACGGGTTTCATCTATTATATGATAAATATTGTTCGAAATATGAATTAAATAATAACGACTACTTAAATCAAAAAAATATTACTCCAATATATGACAAAATGGTGTGAACATGTGTACATCCATACTAATACTATAAATGCGAAAGTAACTCTGTTTGTTTGTTTGTTACCTCTTCACGACTAAACGGCTGAACGGATTGTAATGAAATTTGGTAAGGGAATAGATTATATCCTAGAGAAGGACATAGGCTATCTTTTTTCTCAAAAAACAACCTTGAAAGGGGTCAAATAGGAGTTCAAAATTTGTATGGGACATCCATAATTCCTCGACTTAGGGATCTGTAAATTCATATTTAGGCTTTTTGTAGGAAATAAAGAAATACGTGTTTCAACGTTTTTGAAAAATCATCCCTATAAGGGGCAAAGTGAGGTTAAACTTATGGGGTATTCTTTAGATGCAATCTCAAGATTAAGGCATGACACCCGAGAGGCTGGACAATCGCTACAGGTGCCTCAGTACAGAAGACAACTCCTTGGATTGTATACTTCTGCTCCCGAATATAACCTCCACGCAGGCGGAGCCGCGAGCAACAGCTAGTATTTTAATATTATCATAGTTGTGCTTCCGCCATAAAATGGAGATTTGCAAAATTAACTAATGAATATGTATGTTAACGGGTATTCTTTGCAATTTTCCTGTTACTCAAATTAGTCGCCATAACAGTATTCTTTGGGAAACGAGGTATCAATTGTGCGTTATACAATAATGTTATTGTATGAATGTCGGACGTTGCACAAAATAATTTTTTGGGGTCGTTCTCATGCTCTCTCATGCATTAAAGCCGCGATTTTAGATAATGTTTAATTACATAATATAAAGGAACGTTGTAATTAAATCAAAATAAATGTTCATTTGTAATGTACGTATATCGGATTTATACATACATAATATTGGATTTTTTGTAATACATATAATACGCGCTGTGGCTTCATTAGATGTATCGTTACCCTAAGGGTCTTATAGTGCCCTAAAAATTAATTAAAAGAATTTAACATGCCGGGGTGCCAAAAATACTGGCAATACTCGCCGTTCTTACATGCTATTTTTAACTTTGATACTATGGAAATAAAATTGATTTTGGCTTGTATTTCACTGATTACTTATTACCTTTTCCGAACCGAGACCGGTGTCTCCGTGTGATTTACGAAAGGTTAAATATGATTAGATGCAGATAATATGCACTGATGCGGACGTCGCCTCGCATCCCCTGATTTGTTGTAATGAAGAATGTAAATTTTATGAACAAGATATTATGTAGATTCACACGACTGGTCTTAATTAAATAATATGTTAAATAAACATCTTCAATCGATGCTATAGTGTTTAATGTTAAACATATAAAAGGTATCAGGGTTAAAATTTATCAGTATATATGTTTACATCTGAAAACATTAAAAAAATATGTAAAAAAGTCTAAATAAGAAATGAATGGTACAAAACCGGTTTACGTGGTTTTACTCAATAAAAAGTGTGAATTTGAAGCTGCCACTGGTATTTAGCAATTAGTTAAACAGCTGTCAAGTAAATTATATTAATGTGTTTGTGGGGAAATGAGATAAGAGTCGGAATGAATAATTTGTTTAATGTGTACACGTTTATTTCCCTCACATAATACGAAATAAGCAAAATGTAATACCTACTATATTTTATACAACATACAATAATAAATACACTCGACGGTACACATAGCCCTTCCAAACTAGGTGAAATCTGTATCGTGGTTATCAACAAATTCGGGGATCGCACAACACCCAGACTTATATGTGGATAAACACATATATGTGGATACATACATAAATAAAATAAAAATAAGAAAGCCTTTTATTACTTGCAAAATTGTTTACAAAAAATGCTACATGTTACCTAAAACTAGAATATTTATATACTTGTTTTACTTTCTTCTGTCGTTATACTATATACATACATGCGGATAAATAAATACGTAAATGTGGATAAACACATGTATGTGGATAAATAAATACGTAAATGTGGATAAACACATGTATGTGGATAAACACATATATGTGGATAAACGCATATATGTGGATCACACAAACTCGTCTCGGTGTAGGGCTCAAACCCGCGGCCTCTCGTTTCACATCCGGCTACTAGCCCGCTACGCTACAAAGACTATTTATATATAAGAACCAAAGTACTTAACTGTGATACTCAAGGATGAGACCGGATTCTAAAATAGGTTTATTCTTATTTTTTTTATTTATACACTTTATTTACATCGTATACAACATGCAACATGAATAATGCACACTCTGAAAGTGGTTTGTTCAGAATAAGCGACTGAATCGATATCAACAATTTTTAATAGACGATTTTGATTTCCAAAAATAATTAAGACTCAGGTAAATAATAGTCACCCTTTAATTTAACGTTCAAGACAAACGAAGCTGAAACATAACTCGATGCGATAAAGTCTTTTCTAAATGCAATAATAAACGAACACTTTAAAAAATCGAATAGTTAAAATTACGAACTTTAATTTTTTTTTGACGAAAATTAGTACAATTAATTTCATAAAAAACAATATAATATAATAATACATATTTTCGTCGCAGTCTAATTTCAATACATGAATTATGATGGTAATAATATTTTTAAATTGGGGTGTCTGAGGATGTGCGTTATTCCCGTTATACGTAGTATAGGCGGACTTAATGCCAAAGGCATTCTCCCCCAGTCAACCTTAAGGTAGTGCACAGATAACTAAGGTGCATAAAGATAAATATGCTTTAAAAAATAGTGATTTAAAGTAAGTAGAGAATGAATAAAAAGTACTTGTCAAGAGAAATCTAACGGCTTTAAACATGATATAGCTGTTGTAAGCTATTGAGGAGTTTAGGGGTCTGCAGATGGTCGTGGCAGCAGCATCAGATCCAGCTCACCGCAATATTGCATTGTCATCAAGAATATACATGATGGCTATATCTCAGCCTATTCGGCCTACGAGTACTGGTTCAAAATTGCAAATTTTTACTTAAACAAACATACAAAAATTGCAAGTTAAATAAAAACTTGTAACAGAACACAAGTAGCTATTTTGCATGTCTTTTAAGTTATAATAAAACGTAAATAGTATGCACAGGTTTCACTTGTCAATTTTCTCTTTCTTACATCATCCATCGTCTTGTAAATTTCACCTTTGGATGCATTCCCACCGATTCCGAGCTGTTATTACTTATCTGTAGATGAATAGGGTTCTCTATGGAGTTACTTGTTACTAGTGTGACATCGAAATAGGTCCGTCATTCAAATATATTAATCAAATGATGATGATGGATGATGATGATAAAAACCGGAATATAAATAGAATTTTACTATTTAGACTAATATAAATCATTTTTAAATTACTAAATACACCCAACAGACACACATAGTCCTGAGCCCCCTATATCATGGGTATCACGAACCACGAGGGACTACGGTCCCACAACTCCCAGACCTGAAACAAATATCTCTCTCACAATAACACTTGTCTGGGTGCGGGAATCGAATCCACAGCCCCTCGTTTCACAGCCGGCTGCTTCCTACTGCTTTTATTAGATTAATACGTGTTAGTTGCAAAGTTTTACTCTAGCTATGATAGCGCTGTATGGTCTAGTCCTTTATTACGACAGCGCCACAGGTGCAACTAAGATCTTGACATTTGATTGAAGCCACCAATCTCGTACAACAGTTGCCTAAAATCTTGTTACTGGCTCGTACTATTAAATTCCATTAAATATGTCGAAACATCAACCTTATCGTTTCATTACATAACTCCTATTTTCATGATCACATTCTTTAGCGAACATGTTTTTTTATTCTAGCGCGGCAAAGTGACCACACTGCACCTGATGGTAAGCGCCGTCCAGATAGAGTATCAAGTCGCTACTTGATACTCTATCTGGACGGCACTGCTCACTCTCGCTAGAGACAGTCTATCCCCCGCTACTCCACACAATCATGCCGGCCTGCTGTTTAGCTTCTTCACATTACGCCTAAAGGACCCAGGACAGTTGATTGTCTTCACATACCTATATGTGTAGGTATGTGGGTACATTACCAGGGCGTAGCCCTCTTGATGTGATGTCCTCGCGGTCCGTAAACACGGGCCGGTCCTTGGGGTGGGCGCCGTCGTCGATCAAGCTAGCTATACTCAGCGTTGACATTGACGACGGCGCGATGCTGGTGTCGGTGTAGAGTGTAGGTCGGCGTGGTGATTACCGAGGGGCTCTCGTGCTCTCCTCTTCTTGCCGTCCACGCGATATCAAACCCAGCCAGGTGGAACCCGTTGGGGAAGCCCAGCTTAGGCGATCAGCAGCAGACGGCGGCGAAAAGTGTCACGAGACCCTCAGAAGTAATCCGCCGAAGTGTCGGGTGTGCGTGATGATGGTGATGCTGGTGGTCGCGTGACGCGTCTACACGTCACGCGAGGAGATCTCGAGGCAGGGGCCTCGCATCCGGAGGTCGAGCGTGCAGCGGAGCCATGTTCTGGAGGTGAGGCCAGAGCGAGGTGTCCGCGCGCTCAAACATCTTGGTCGCGAGACTCCTGATGAAGTCGTCCAGGCTTTCTATCCGCAGATCCCTCTGGATCGTGGCGTTTCTGACGAAGCGCGGCGCGGCTGTGATGGTGCGGAGCGTCTTGGACTGGACGATCCGCATGCGCTTCTTGGACGTGCGTCCGGTGAGCGCGTACCACGCCGGCGCCGCGTACGTGAGGCGGGAGCGGACGTACGTTTTGTACATCGCCACCTTCACGTGCAGAGGCAGCTTCGCTGTGAAGACTGGTCGTAGCTTGAACGCCGCGGCTGCGGCGTTTCTGGAGATCTCTTTGGCGTGTGGAGACATGCGGAGACCCTTGTCGATCGTGACGCCGAGATACTTGACCTTGTGGGCCCAAGGTATCTCTTGATCGAACAAGCGTAACGGCTTCGCGGGCTTGAGTGTCCTTCCTTGGTTCGTTGTCCGTAGCACCATAGCCTGTGTCTTCCCGACGTTCACTGACAGTCTCCACTTGGAGAGCCAGTCCGGTAGACGGTCCAGGGTGCGCTGTATCTTCAGCGCGGCGAAACCCGCAGACGGCGATGACACGTAGTACGCGGTGTCGTCTGCGTAGAGCGCTAGCTGGACGTCGTCCACCACGGGGATGTCGTCGGTGTAGCGGGAATACAGTATGGGTGATAGGCAGCTTCCTTGGGGGACGCCCGCGGCGATAGGGCGCTCTTGGGACAGAGCGCCCTCTACCGTGACGTGGAATCTTCTGTCTTCCAGAAATGACTGGATCACTCTTGTGACCCGACGGGGCGCGTCTGATGTTGCGACCTTGTAGACGAGGCCGCGGTGCCAGACGCGGTCGAACGCTTTTTCCATGTCCAGAAATACTGATGCGGTGCACTCACGGTTGTTCCTGGCCGTCGTGAAGTGGTGCAGTACTCTGGTGAGCTGTTGCGTAATGCTGTGTTCAGCTCGGAAGCCAAACTGCTCCTCTCTTGGAGTCAGCGGCGGCACTAGATGTCGAAGCAGTAGAGCTTCAAACACTTTGGAGGTCGTAGACAGCAGCGTGATTGGCCGATAGTTCTCAGGCTTGAGGACGTTCTTCTGGGGCTTCGGCAGCATGATAACTCTGCCGGACTTCCACCGTTGTGGAAAGTGACCCGTGCGCATGATACCGTTGAAGAGGCGCGTCAACGCCGCCACGGTCCTGTGAGGCAGCTGGCGGAGCGCTCCGTTCGTGATATCATCGTCACCGGGTGCTTTTCTTGGTTTCGTCCGGTTGATCGCCATGCGTACTTGGCTCGGCGAGAAGAATATCGGGTCCTCGTCAGGAGCTATCGGCTCTGCGAAGTACTCCTCCAAACGTCGTTTGATGACGCTCTCGTGCTCGGTGTCCGTCGTGGGGTTCGGCTGGAACTGGCGTTCGAGGTGTTCGGCGAAGATCTCGGCGCGATCTTCGGCGCGATACCTTGGTGTCCCGTCGCTGTGCAGAAGCGGTCGCACTGGTTCTGGGGTCTTCGATATGGCGCGACATATACGATGTAGAGCGGGCCAGTCGTCCATCGTAGTGTCGAAACGATTCTCCCAGGAGTCGGCGTTGAAGGCCTCCAATTCGGCTTGCACCTTCTCGGCGAGACTGTTCAGTCTCGTCTTCAACTGTGGGCATCTGGTTTGTTGCCACAGCGTCCGATCTCTCCTCTTTTTATCGATGAGATCTCGAATGCGGCGGGGTAGAACCGGGTACCTGCTCACGATCGTCAGGGGGCTCTTCGCGGCGTCGAATGCTCCCTGGATGCTGTTCGTGAGGTCTTCTGCGAGTCCATCGACGTCCGAGGCGTCGATGATCGCCCGAGTCGGTGTGTCGGCTTCAAGTGCTTCTGCGAAGGTGTTCCAATCAATCGAGTAGCGTGGCTTCGGAGGATTCACTCTGGACGCGGGTTCTGGTAGCACGACTAGTACAGGCTGGTGATCAGACTGTAGCTCATCGTAGAGAACCTCTTGCGTTGGTCGGCATCTGAGTCCTCGATGGATGATGATATCGATGGTGCTCGGTGTGCTTCTCGTCCCCTGGAATGGGTAACGCGTCGGCACGTCGGGTCCCTCGACGATGTATCCATGAGACTGCGCGTCGTTGAAGAGTTTTCGGCCGGATGCGTTGGCCGCGGTGCTCATGTTCCACGATGGGTGTTTCGAATTCATATCGCCGGCGATCAGCGTCGGGAGTGGCGAGTCCAACAGGGTGTGGACGTCGGCCACGTCGAAGGTCACTAGCGGCGGCCGGTAGGCCGCGAACAGGCGTAGCGGTTCGCCGGCGATGCAGACTTCTACTCCGAGTCCGTACATGGAGTTGAGTTGTTGCGGCGGCAGCGGTTGATGGAGAACTCTTCGTTTGACGGCCACTACCAGTCCACGGTAGGCGGCGCGTAGTGTCGGTGAAACCTCGTCATTGCGATAAACGATGTATCCGGGAAGCTTGCACTGGTCTGCAGGCCTCAGGTGTGTTTCGCTTATCAGCACCACGTCGATGTTTTGCTCGCGTAATAGCGGCATGAGCAGAACGGTTTTTCTGTGCAAACCGTTGGCATTCCAGTGGAGTATTCTCAAATGCCTAGACATAATGAGTGGCTAGACATTCGAGGACGAATCTGCCAATATCCTCGCCACGTTTGACGCGCTGCAGTATCTCCAGCATGATGTCGGCGAAGGTCTCCGCCGTCATTGGAGGACGCTGTGGCGCGGTAACGCTGCGAGTGGCATCTGTCGTTTTCTTGCCAGCTAACTTCTTCTTCGCCTCTTCCACGGCTGGCGCTGCGGGCGTTGAAGTCGGTGTTGAACTGGCTGGAGTCATCTTCGTCGTCGTCGTCGATGTTGTCGCGGGGGGCGATTTCTTCGACTTCCTCTTGGCCCTCTTCCTCCGCTTCTTCCCTTTCGATCCCGAAAGGTTAGGATTGTTGGCGGGGGCCATGAGTGACGAGGAAGCGTTGTCCTTCTCTTCCACTCTGGTTGCGGCGTGTCTCGGGGCTGCGGGGCGCTTCTTCTCCGATAGGGCGATGGCGCCGGCCTTCTTGTTCCGGGCCTCTGTCCGGAAAACAGGACACCCCTTGTTGCTCGCGGGGTGCGCACCGTTGCAATTTGCGCAGGTGGCAGGCTCCTCGAGCGGGCGGGGGCAGTCCTTGGCGGCGTGTTGTTCACCGCAGCGAACGCAGGCTTGGGTGCGATGACAGTTGTGGCTTGAGTGCCTGAACTGTTGGCATCTGTGGCACTGGGCTGGGCCTTTCTTGCCTCTCCAGAGCTCTATCTTTACCTTGTCCATGACCAAGAGCTCGGTGACGTTGAAAATCTCCTGATAATTCTTCGTCTTCTTGATCATTGCAAAGAAGATGCAACCTGATCTACCCTGACGTGCCTTGATGGGGCGTACGTATTCGGGCTCGAAGCCCAAGTGGCGTAGCTCCTCCGTGATGTCGTCGGGGTTGGTGTCGACAAGTAGCCCTCGGATGGCTACTTTTAAGCTGCGTTCTGCGGGCAGCGAGTATGAGAACCATGCGATTCTCTCGGATTTCTCCAACTCCGTCAAGTACCGCTGGATGACGCGGTACTCGTTTTCGTCCTTGGGGGTAAAGCGGATGCCTTTACCCTGGGGTGCGGAGTGAGGTGCGCGTCCCAATCTGGACTTGATGGTGCGCAAGTGGTGTAGGGCGTTTGGCAGACTCTCCACTACCAGAGGCGGGTAGCGGGTCTTGCCCTTCGCGGCGTCTGCCTTCTTGGCGTTTGCCGTGTTGGCGTCCGTGGCCTGGGTGGCCTGGGAGGCCGGAGTGGCCGTCGGTGACGTCGGTCTCGAAGCCGGGGGGCTGCTGTCGCAGATCCTCGCCTTCTTCGCTGCCTTCGACTTCGTGGCCTCCGCGTACGAGAAGGAGGAGGAGCAGGTGCTTGATGCATCGTCCGCCTCTGCCTCTTCCTCGGTGTCGGAGGGGCTCCGAAGTCGCCGGCCGCTGACCGACTCGATCCCGTCCATGGGCTCCGGCTCGTCTGGACGGGAACCTGTGGGAACAATAGAATCTTTAGTGGATGTGCTCGGGAGCGCCGTAGTGGCGCTCGACCCAGCAGGGGCGGGAAATTTCTGTAGGGAAATTTCCGCTAGGATGACCCCCATGAGTTCGTTCACTTCCACGAATTTTGGATGTGTCCGAACTACGTCGAGGTCGAAATCCTTCGGCTGGACTACTATTGTAGGGAGCTCCTTCGAAGGGTCCCTGTGGGGAATGGAGGCGCGCCCCTGCTGGCTATAGGGGTGGGTTTTGGGCAAGACCTTTGTCAGTCCACTCTTCACGGGTCCTGGCTTCTGGTCTTGTTTGACCCTTGGTGATTCTTGTTGCCAAGCGTGCCGCTTCAGACCCGGCAGCCTCCCGGGAAACGCGGTCCACTGAAGGACCGGTCGGAGTCGGGTGGCCCTGAGAAGGGCCGTTTTTTGAGCTCTCCTCCCGAGAGCTCATGGCGTCGTCCGTGATGATGGTGAGTGAGTGCACCGCGACCCTCTCGGCACGGGTGTGCCGGGCAGTCTCCGGGCAGCGCTCCGGCGTCTCCTCTGTGTCTGCCTGCGAACAAACGAACAATGAAGGAGCTTTTCGGCGAACAGGCCTAGAGACCTGTTCACCGAAAAACAAAGCGCGCTAATAAAAGGTCCGAGCGGCAGAGCACACGTGTGCACTCTACGACTCACAAGCCTGATCCGACCCAGGATCATAGGAGGGAGGGAACACGGTAGCTGGCAAACTGTTCCACAGTTTGATGGTGCGGCAAAAATACGATGTTCCCCGAAAGAGCCAACCAATGAAATAACCGATTTTGTTTACTAAGCAAATTGTTTAACAAAATTGTTATCTAACACAACATTTTCCATACTACATGAATATGCAGTGATCATTAAAATTGTGCCGTTTTAATAATACATTCAGATCCGTTGGACACGAATGTCCGTTGTGCGACAGCCTCGTTGTGAGCAATTGTCAATTGTTTTAAAAACTAATTAATGTAACTGATTGTCTAAACAATTGCATTGAGCTTGGGTTCGTGGGCTCGTCTGGCTATTGTGTTCAGTTAATCTCCCACAGATCTGTGGACGTGGGGACTCAGTAATTTCGTACTAGGTAAAGAAAATTCTCACGGACCCGCTTTGAATATGTATTTCTGTCAAGCCAAATCCGATTTAATTAATGAAGCAGAGGTCCTCCATAACTTTGTTTTATGAACACTTTTTAACCGACTTCAAAAAGGAGAAGGTTCACAATTCGTCGGAATCTTTGTTTTATGTATGTTCCCCGATTACTCGAAGACGCCTGGACCGATTCAAGAAATTATTTTTTGTTTAAAAGCGTATACTTCCCAGATGGTCCCATTGGCACCAAGTCAGGATCTGATCATGGGATCTCAAAAAAATCGAGGGCGACCATCAAATTTTATACTGTATATGTCTGTGTACTTTTTGTGAATTAAATAACTTTTTTAAGCTTCTTGTTTGTGTAACAATAGGCCTCTAGTTATTCATAGAAATACTTTCATATGTGGGTGGATCGTTTGACACACTAATTGTACTGTGTATTTATGCATAAGCAGTAACAGTTAGTGGTATACTCAATTTATTATTGTACAGGAGTTTTACAGCAACTTAACGCAATTATATGAAGAAAATACTTTACTTAAAATCATTAAAATTAATGACATTTACTCAACAAAGGTAGATAAACATGATGTTTTGTTAAACGAATCTACTGTTTCGTATAGATATTTGATTTTATTCATTTCAATTCCAATATTTCCCGAAATCTCAATTGTTCTGTATAAATAGTATACTTGTTTATTAAATGTTTTTAAGTTTTCTATTACCATTATGCACAATTTATTATGTATAGGTATCAAAGATGTAGTCTTCGTATCTTGCATTATTTTGTTTTGGTATAGTACTTATATACTCATAAGGTCAAAGAAACTTGTCAATCTACATTTCTGGAATAAGTACCTATAACTATTAGACTCGACGATAAATAAAATCAGTCCGCATTATCATATCAATTTCTTACAAGAATCATCGAAAGTGATATCTTTTGCGTATTCGGGCACTATAGCTATACCGTTGATGGATTAGTTAAGAAAGTGTACTTAGACAGATGAATTGTTTTATGAGGGTGAAATGTTGGCTTGTTAAATGATCAAATGCAAATTATTTGTATCTATATCAATATCGGCCACAAAGGAGACTGTGACGTTGGCTCTCGAAGAAGAATTTCGGGCAAGGACACTCGTGATCGATGTTTGTGCTACCACTGTTGCGCAAATCTCACGCATACGTACTCGCAAACTCCTTATTCTTGCTATTTCGACATTTAGCTCAGTGTTTACAACTATTTCTGTCTCTTTCCCCCTTGTATGTGATATGTGCGCTCCAAGCAATAGTTGCTATGTCGCGGTCGCCGCGCCGTACACATGAAAGTCGAGTGTTTCTAGAATCAGTACGCTAAATCCGTACTACTAGTGCGATCCTGACCATATTTGTTTTTGCGTTTCCCTCGTGTTTACTTTAAATACGTGTTAGTGTCAAAATCGTTCTGTCAACATTTAAGTTGGTTTATGATGCTGATGATTTATGAAGTTAGCTTTTACAATTCACACAGCTTGAACATACGCTCTTTGTTTTTTACTGTAGCTTAAAAAGTGCTGAAATAAAGAAAATACAGAAACTTAAACCTGAACATTACAAGAAAAAATACACGCCTAGTTTTGTTTAGAGGAAAAAAAGATAATAAAACTCATTTATCAGTGAGTAGTTGCTGTGGCGAATGACTTCAAAGTGGCGGTACCTTTTTTTCTGTTTTACGTTTTATTGTTATATACTTATGAACAGATCCAAACGTTTAATCTAAATAATTCCTTTGTTACCTGTCCATTACTTCGACTATAATATACGTGATTGCAAAGTTGGTAGTAATTGTTAATATTTATGAAACACCTTTTTTATGTTTTTGTACCTGCGTCACTGCTTACTTATTTTCTAGATTCTATTGATGGTTTACCATAGACGATAGATGGAATACCATAGACTCCTTATCTAGATCCTCCTAGACCTTAATACGTAGTACAGTTGTTGTACACTATATGTCATAAAACAAACATAAAGAGGCAGCTAGCTATTGGTTGTCGTACATTAAGTGAGATTTCTGATAGTCCTAAAAAAACCTTAAAGGTCGTTATTGCATAATTCTTCTGATAAAGTATTTATGGGCGAATATTTATCAGGATTTTAAGTAATTATTATATCTTTCACACTAAGTTTTGCGCCAAATGTTGTGATTGTAATGAAAAGTTTTCTACTCAAGTCTACTACCGTAGACGTACCTCATTTTGTTAATTTACAACTGGTACCGCGTACCATCTTTATTTAAGTATAACTATAGGTACATATCGTTTTCTGTGGAACATTTGTCTTAAGTGATTATTTATGCTATATACAAAACTACTCATACTCACAACTCTTGCCTCTAACTTCAATATTTTCCACGGTTGTGAAATACATAAGTCCTGATTTCATTTCATTTGAAATAACGTGAATATAGGATTCAGATGACAGTATAATATATATAAATGAGCTATCGAATCGTGACAAAGCCCATACTGCATGCGGCCGAGATCCGAGATCCATTAGCGTAATGAATAATTATACCCGCTTTGAATCAAGTGATTGCCGCAAATGCCACGGTTTGCCGCGGGTCCTGGCAAACCATTACGAAGGCCGAGTTTCGCAACAGAACAAATAAAATTTTAACAATCGATAAATTAATAAGATTTTAATGAGAATAAAGGATTTGCCGACAAAAATAACATTTTAAGTACGCATTGACATTTTCACGCTGGCGATTTACGGATTGTTAAATATTTATTCATTTAGTTTTACAAAATGTTAAACAGCACCAGAAAACTTCAGCGTTGATACAAAATTTTTGTTTTATCAATGTCACACATAATTTAACAACTGGGTCAATTCATGTAATCAAGTTATTACAACTTCTTTTTAATTTTATAACTGATTCTCCTTTAACGACATGTACAGCAGTTATCATGCATATATAAATAGGATCTAAATGGAGGATGATAAAGATTCCGGCACTTTAGTATTCCTTTTATTTTCAATATTTTTTGTATTCCTTATAATTTTAATATTTTTAGTATTCTTAATTTTTTAATATACAAATCTCGTAGTAATATTAATTAAGCTACCTTTATACTTTGTTTAATTGTTAGAGTTATGTTTTTAATGTTTAAATTTCTTTTAATTTTTTTTAATCGTTAGAGTTATGTTTTTATTTGTCTAAATTTTACTTGATATGTTTACTGTGAAGTAGTTATAAGTTACAACTTAAGTTAATTGCATGCTGTGTTTACCTATAAGTTGGAGTTCATATTTAGACTAAAACCATTATTATATTTTATATACCTATGTTTTAATATGAAAGCCGTTGGTGAACCAAATGAAATAAATAAATAAATCAATTAACAACTCACATCTCCGGCCTTTTTCGGCTGTTATACATTTGCTTTAACAATATTCATCTATTAGGCGCGAAATTAATTTTCATTTCAACGATAAGATCTTATAATCTTAAACATACTATTTTACTTTATATTTTTTTTTCTAATTAGTGTAAAGTCGTTATAAAACGTTTTCAAATTTTAAAATATACGATATGATATTAATATTCTACTTATACTTTTGTATTTATTGCGACTGCACATTATTGCTTCATACTTCGATAAATATCTTCTAAAGTGCAGTAAATGTTAAGCCAATAACTTCTGATATGTACGCAACTACGATAACCGTTTCTGAATTAGAAATAATAATGACTGTGTCGGTGGTCGTCCAATTTAATTTTAATGGCTTCTACCACAGACATTTACTGTTAACTAACTTAATTTACCTGGGTCGATTCGTTCCTGACAAATAATGGAAATATGAAAACCTTCTTCGGGCAGAAAACACGATATTGGCTATGTATAAAAAAACCAGTACCCGTGTATTAATTTTACTTTTACAATAGGTACATGATTAGTAGAAGGCAATCTTATAAAATCATACCGGTCTTAAGATAATCTTAATGTAAATTACTTTGTAAAATCTTCTAGTATATCAAATAAGAAATCTTTTTTACTTACAATTAATATTTTCATATTTATCGGTGATTCTCGGAATGCCTTTATAAAACCATAAATTATAACAACTCCCTTAATTTCACGTCTCAATAAATATTCGTAATCGACAGGGAACGTTACAGAAATGACAAATGCGAAATAATTCTCACGATCTACTCTCGTAGACACTAACGATGTTTTGCACGCCGTGATCTAGAATAATTGATGAAAGGGGCTCTGCAATACATGCATTCGTATTGCCTTAATAAAACTTGTGCGTTCTAAAATTTGCTTCACCGGAGACATAGTAAATGTTATGAACGTGGAACGTTCCCCTAGGCAATTAAATCATGTCATGTATTCAATGTACCATCCATTTTTACTCTCGTAAATCTAAGAATAGGTAACACCTTATATTCATTCTTTGCGTATAACAATATATGATACAATATTTTACTTTAAAAAAATCGAATATTTATTGAATCCATGAAATGCTATACATTATTTAGATTCAGTCTTTTTACTCTACCGCCAGTTCCGAATTCAGTTTCGCTAGAGAAGAAGGGCAGGAAACTCTAGCGTTGCTCTTTTACTAATATTGTTATTTGATATACTGTTTCCCTTTCTTCTAGTCTTACGACATTGTCATAGCAGTGTTTGCCAAAGACGCTTCTTTCAAACTGTTTAAAATCTATGTGTCATAAATAATCGTCATTGTACCACACGTACTGCTGTACTGTACTCGCATGACGTCATCATGTATGTCGAAATATTTTTCTTCAACCACATACAAAATCGTGAGTTTGAATACGTTTACGCACACAGTTTAAAAAGAGTTTATATATTTATATACATATTTTTGCAACGTGAAGTTATGTAACTCGGTAAATTTCATTTTTGCTATTTTCAATATAATTCATACATACATATACATATACTCTCACGCCTGTAATCCCCGAAGGGGTAGGCAGAGGTGTAACCAGTACACCCACTTTTCGCCGAATTTCGGTCCCATAATGTGATAGGGGGCGAGCCTATCGCCACACCGGGCACCATTCCAGACTCCGGGTTAATACTGAGTATTTCTAGGTAGAAAAACCCAATATCACTTTACCCGACCCGGGGATCGAACCCGAGACCTTAGCACAGCAGTCGTAACGCATGCGCAATGACAACTATGCCACCGAGGCAGTGAAGTTATGTAACTCGGTAAATTACATTTTTGCTATTTTCAATATAATGTTAAAAACAAATTAAATAATAATATTTCATAGTTCATTGAGAACTGTGTTTGTTCATCAGCTCTAGCATACTAGCGAGTGTTACACAGTGAGCAGTCTCCCAGTCTCTCCTGTCCAAACGACAGTCGCGAGTTCAAACCATCAAGATAGATCACTTCTTGCTTTTGGATGTTACGTGTGTATTCATTGCTGATTATCACTCGTTTTAACACATTAAAGAAACTTGCGTATATTTTTGTGTTATTTAAGAGTAGTTAATTATCTCGCCCTATTATAGTGTGTATTAGTTACATATAAAGACAATTCTTTTCGAAACAAATTCATCTATACCTGTGTAACATAACAAAAAATGCATAATATATATTAACACTCGATACTGAACTTTACATATGATACATCAGCGTGAATCTAACAAGAGGTAGAGCCACGCTGTAGACATATTTGTCTACAGCATGGATGGGCCAGCTCGACCGGGGTAGTACCACTGTCTCACAGAAAACCAACGTAAAGTGACAGTTCACTGTCGCGTTTCGTATGGTAAGTGAGATATCCGGAGGCCCAGATTCCGCCTTCCCTTCCCTAATCCCTATTCCTGTCCTTTAAGGCCGACAGCGCATACATGATACTTTCGGTATTGTGGATGTTCATGGGCGGTGGAGATCACTTAACATCAGGTGACCCACTGGCTCGTTTGTCGGACTATGATATAAAAAAAGTAACAACCATCATTACTCCATGTTTCCTATTCGTGATTATATCATACGTTTTATAATATTGTTCTTACAACCAAAATCTTAATGATTGTTTCTGATGTTATATTTAAACATGTTTCTTTTTGTTACAGGGTTAAATGACGCCGGACCAATGAGGCTGAATACTGTGCATACATCTGAATGGTAATAAGTGTTTATGTAATTTTTGCCGTGTGTGCACCGATGATGCGCGTGCGTTGTGAAATGAACAGTGTGAAGCGCGTACTCTAAATAATTCCGTGGAAATGAAAAGGGAAAAATACAAGCTCAAGCTCTTCATATACGGGTGAGTAAATGGATATCGATCTATATCACCGACATTGTATACGGACAGCCTCCGTGGCTGTGAAACGAGAGGCCGTGGGTTCGATTCCCGCACCGAGACAAATGTTTGTGTGCCAGACATATTTGTGTCGAGTTTGAGTGTTGTGGGACCGTAGTCCCTCATAGTTCTTGATACCCACGATGCAGGTTTTACGTAGTGTGGGTGTGCTATAAAAAAAATATACATATTTGATTTGTCCGCAACACCGTTCGTCCAATTAAACTCGTCAGTCCTCATTTAAAGAAGATCAATTCCGACGCTCCATGTTCCCAACGCATCTAATTTCATGAATATTAATTTAATAGCATAACAATAAATACGTAACATTCAAACTTACTTTCACGTTTCGATTATCGTGCACACTATACGGATACCTAATAACTGCTATATTGAAATTAGATTATTGTCGAAACATAAAAATAATATAGGTATAACGATTAAAAAACCACAATTTCTAAGTAGGTTATTGTAAACTATAAACAAGTTAATCACAATAATGTTCTTAATACACTGTGAATAAAATTTTATGAACCTCTTACGTATGTGATATCTGTATATGTAAAAGAAGAAGCTGACTGACTGACTGACTGACTGATCGATCAACGCACAGCCTAAACGGCTGGGGTTAGAGACTTGAAATTTTGACAGTAGGTACGTATTATGACGCAGGCATCCACTAAGGAAGGGTTTTTGGAAATACCACCCCTAAAGGGGTAAAATAGGGGATGAAAGTTTGTATGAAAATCCGACGTTTTTTAAGTTAAATTCATGAAAATTAGTATTTGGCATTTTAGTTAAAAATAAAAAATATATGTCTCAGGATTTTTGGAAATTCCACCTCTAAGGGGGTAAAAAAGGGGATGAAAGTTTGTATGAAAATCCATAATTTTTTAAGTTAAACGCATGTAAATTGGTATTTTGTATTGTATACTTTTTCTCCCAAACATGACCTCCACGCGGGCTGAGCCGCGAGCAACAGCTAGTTTAGTTATGAAACAGAGCATTGTGTTTAGGCAAATAAAGTGTTGCACAGCAACCCTATGACAAATCACAAGTAACGCACGAGTAGGTTGAAAGAAACCGACCGCAGAACTATTGTTGTGTTGGAAAGAACAAAAGGATTCGTATACGTAATCAACGACGTTACACCAACGCCGTGGGTCATCATATTTCAGTTCATTGTTGCATGGCATGATATGTGTGCGTGTGTTTGTATAGGGACAATGACTAAGTGTGTCTATCACTATTAATTTATAAATAAACTAGCTGTTGCTCGCGGCTTCGCGCGCGTGGAGGTCATATTTGGGAGAAATTATCTCGTGGGGTTCAGTCAGCGTTTGCAATGTAAGCGCAAAAAATGTGTTTATTTACGACATCACATTAGAATCCTGTAAATTCATCAGTGTTTCTCTACAATATTATGCATGTATTATACATATAAACCTTCCTCTTGAATCACTCTATCTATTAAAAGAAAGCGCTTCAAAATCCGTTGCGTAGTTTTGAAGATTTAAGCATACATAGGGACGGATAGACAGCGACAGCGATTTTGTTTTATACTATGTAGTGATGGGATATCTGTAATCAAACTTAAATCACTTACGTCACGCATACATAGCGAGACGTGCTCAGGTGAACTGATATATTTATAACAATAATTCAGAATTTAAACTTTTAGTGTTTTTTATAGACAGACAGAACAGAGAGCGATAAGATAACAATTTTGTGTGACTTTTTGCTAGTAAACTATTATTCATAATTCAACTTGTAAAGACGACGACTCAAGGGTGTGATTCAATTAAACTCCTAAACTTACAAACCGTTGTAAAAAATACTAGGATTTTACTCGTCGGGTCGGTGTCGGGTTGTGGTCGACTGGTGATCCGTCCAGCCTAGCGCTGTAGCTAGTATGTCGATATAAGCTACAAGCCAGGACAAATACAGCTACAAATCAGTTCGTCCAATTAAATGAATTGAACGAGCTGATTTAAAACCGCAATTTCACTCAAGCAACTTTAGCGACAAGTCCTAAATTTACAGTTTGACACGTTGATTGAGCACTTACTTCTAATTTAAATAAGATGACATTCCCGACATGGATCACTAGAATATATTTGGCTGAAGTAAAACTGAATAGCAGAAGTGTAAGAGTAGCTCTTCGTCTAATGCAACCAAACTTATACCTAAAACTAATCATAAGAATCGATGCAGCACCTGTCATGCAAATGTCACCGCGCTAGAGGTTGGAATTTTTCTTCAAATTAACACTGAATTTTGAATTACCCTGCTATTTAAAAATAATCATCAAAATCCGTCTGACTCTGTAAAAAGATTGAGAATTGTGTAGTCATTACATTAAAGAAACAATAACAAAATATACGAACGAAGAAGTTTCTTCTTTTCCACCTCGATTAAAACACTGGATATTCAAATTCTCTATATCTGTAATATTGACAGTATCAATGAATATTGCTCAAACAGCCATTTTTAACAATAAATATACCTTTGAACCTATAATATTTAAAGCAAGGGTTTGTCGATTTTACAATATTTCAAAATATGTTTACTAAATAAGGCCGTCTGGTCAATGTTTGTAACCATTTTTTTTTTATAAATGACTAGTAATAAATAATCCCACTTCAGAACCCATCAAAACTAAGCGGAGTATAGAGGTTCAATATGCGAACAAGACCTTGAATTTAGAAACATACATAGTAATTTTAATAGCCTCCGTGGCGCGGCGGGACAGGAGCCGACTGTGAAACGAAAGGTCGTGGGTTTGATTTCCGCACCGAAACAAATGTTTGTGTGACAGACAGATATTTGCTTCGGGTCTGGGTGTTGTGGGACCGTAGTCCACCGTTGTTCACAATACCCACGATACAGGTTTTACCTCGTGTGGGATCCGAACTATGTGTGCGACTGGTGGGTGTATTTATATATTTAATAAACAATGCCGCGCTGTAAACAATGTGAATGTATTTATTTAGTACCTTCATTTATATCTTTAATGGATTATTACAGCCAAAAACAATATCAATGAACTTTTTACATATAAAACAAGCTGGGCAACAGACTGATTATACTTTTTGAATAGATTAATCAGCAAACTAGTTCGAAGTCATCTACATAATTACTAACCAAAAATACCACTTACTTTGCATATCTTCTTCACAGATCATTTACCGCGTTAAATAATAAAGTGGCAGATATAACTTTTCTATTTCATTATGCAATGAAGCGACAACAAGCCATTATGGTGTACAGATACACAATTAACAACAAAAGTAAGGTCCGCAGAGTACTGTGCCACTTATCCAGCAGCTGATTTCGTGATGATATAATTGCTCGGTCGAACGCTGACGTAAATTTTAGTAAAGCCCGCAGTGAAAGTGTCAATAACAACGACATGAAACCCTGACATAAAGACGCGGCCTATTATAAAGCCACTGTATGTTAGGGTTACCAACCCTGGAATTTAAATAGGATTTGACGTTAGAAAAACCAGGACAATTCACTTTAAAAACCGAGACGCCTAAAGTAAGGATTGCAAAAGTGGTGTGCGAATTTTAAAATACAGGACCTTATCAGGGTGCTTTAAAAACCCAGGAAGCTGCTGAAAAACTATCCAGGACACCCCAGGACATGTCCTGGGAAAACAGGACGGTTGGCAACTCTACTGTATGTACATTACACCGAATGTAACCTCGAAAACATGCCCTCACCGACGAACCGAGTAATGATGTTTGTATCCGTTCAACAGAGGCGGAAGTTTAATGTCAGGGAAACTAAGTGACTCAGAACCCACCTTTGTAATGCAAGTGGTTAATTTTAAACACACTGCTCAATTATGTAATAATAACAGTTGAATGTGAAAGAAAGCTGCTTTTTGCATTCAGAATTACTACACATTTCCAAATCTGTTGACTGTCCAGTGCCGTCATCATTAACATTCGGTCGCAATTTAAGGAAATGTTTATTATCTAACGGTAATTGGTTATGGCTGTGACATTTTATATCACAATTTAGATGAATAATACACTCACGCCTTTAATCCCCGAAGGGGTAGGCAGAGGTGTAACCAGTACACCCACTTTTCGCCGAATTTATCTCGGTCCCATAATGTGATAGGGGGCGAGCCTATCGCCATGCCGGGCACAAATTCCAGACTCCGGGCTAATACTGAGAATTTCTAGATAGAAAAACCCAATATCATTGTCATGTCCTATTTTGGTATATTATTCAAAACTGCTTTATTAGAAACCCATCGTGTAGTGATGCTTGTTGTTCATACCTTATTAATTATAGTAATTTTTTGTTTGTTTTTACTTTTAGGCAGCATGTCTTCTTTATTTGTATGAACGCTGAAGACATATTTGTCTACAGAATAAATGAGCCGGCTCGACCGGGGTAGTACCACTGTCTCACAGAAAACCAACGTAAAGTGACAGTTTACTGTCGCGTTTCGTATGGTAAGTGAGATATCCGGAGGCCCAGATTCACCCTTCCCTTCCCTAATCTCTATTCCTGTCCTAGCGCATACATGATACTTTCGGTATTGTGGATGTTCATGTGCGGTGGAGATCACTTAACATCAGGTGACCCACTGGCTCGTTTGTCGGACTATGCTATAAAAAAAAATTAAATGTTCACTTTTTATGTTGTGCACTTAGTTTATTTATGTAGTAAATGTATTTTGTATTGCAAATTAGTGTAACAATTGTTTGTGAACCTATTAATATAAATAAATAACAACGAAATTTCAATTTCTAATTAAAACACTACATGGATGATACGGCTGCCTTCAATAAATATGAGTAACATCGTAATTATTACCTATCCTTTCGACTTAATAAATTGTTTATAAAATTAAACCTACTAAGAATAAATTACTATGTTGGTTTTCTGAGAAAGCTATAAAAAAGTTACGTTAGCGAGCAAATCATGATAGTCAGTAGATTTGCATCAGTCATGACCGTTTTACTCGCACACCGGAACGATTCGGACGAACTCTGGCCTATCCAATGCCAGCTCAAACCATCTGTAAATCTCTTTAGTGTTTTATAAAAAAAATATTCATTCAACATTTAAAACAGTTAAATAAGCATTAGTGAAAAATATCTGTGTAACTATCTATGCAAGTCCTTATTCGTCAAAACACAGTCTATAGAATAACGATGCAGGGGAAATCATAAAGGCGAATTTTATTTTTGATTTATAGCATTTGTCTTTGTTGTAATTAAATTATATCCTGCTCTAACGAATAAGAGGCATTTGCCCTGTCGTCCTAACAATTCAAGAATATTGCTAAAGTTAATACATATTATGTACAAGTGAATATGACTTATTGGCTTTTCCCGAAGCTCTGTTGAGCTTATTGGGAATACCCGTCAACAATATGATGATTATAACCGGATCCGGAAACCAATGTATCATTATAGTATGGGACGAGTCACGCTTGCGCCGCGGTACGTCGCGTCCGTGAGTCGGTCGGTGCGTGCCATGGTCGCGATCACCTCACCTCGCCTCAATGTGCACTCAGCGCGCTACATAACGTGTGGACTCAGAATAATTATATAATTGTCGATTGTGTTGTAGCTATAAATCTTAATAAATAAATAAATAACACCCAACTGTTACACACAGCCCCGACCCCACACTAAGATACGAGTCTTGTGTTGTGGGTATCAGGGACTACGAGAGATTTTCGGTCTCACAACACCCAGACCCCGGACAGAAATATCTGTCTGTCACACAAACATTTGTCTCGGTGTGGGAATAGAACCCAAGGCCTCTCGTTTAACAGCCGCCTACTCGGCAACTGCGCCACCGAGGCTGTCAATGGCTGGATTCTTGTTTTTAATACTAAAAATGCATCAAACCACAATCATTCAAACTAGCAGCGGTCTAACTATCGCATTTATAATTTTAAACGTATCACTAAAAATAAATATTTTTCAATATTTCATGGATGTCCCAGGTGTTTTATCAGTCTTGTAAGGTTTCCAATTGCTATACAATGTACGTACTAACAAATATAAATTATCTTACTACTATTATAAAAGCGTATGTTTGGATGAATGGATGGATGTATGTTTGTTACTCAATCACGCCAGAACGGCTAAACGAATCTGGTTGGCACAGAGATAGATTATAGTCTGGAATAACACGTAGGCTACTTTTTATCCCGGAAGAATGTACAGTTCCCGTGGGACAGTTAAGTTTTTCACAGAGCAAGGCATCTCAGAATAATATAGGCTACTATATATATTTTATAATATATAGTACATATATTAAAAAGTTACTATTTAATATATTTTATAATATACTTTTTGTCCCGGAAAAATGCACTTCCTATGAGAAAGCAAAATATAAAAAAGGTGTAAGAGCTTAGATGCTTCCACGGATTGTATACCTTTTCTTCCAAAAATAAACTCCACGCGGGCTGGGCCGCGGGCAACATCTAGTATTTTAATAAATGGTTTGGCCTCATCGTATTTGCCTAGAAGCTTATTAATCAATACTTATTTTACAATTTGATTTATACATTACCATACATGCCTTGTTTTTGACAAAGTCCTTACCATAAGTGTGAGTGTCCTTACACTTATAAAAAACAAAAGATAACCACAGAGATGTTTTAATAAGGCACGAAAACTTAACACAAATTGTGCCTCTAACATTTGTCATTAAAATAATAAGTGATGTTGACGGTTTTGCGTGCACAATTCCATTGTTATTAACGATCTTAACCAACCAATCACTGCTAGTATAAAATAAAAGACCTTCAGTTAAATAAAATGGTAGTTAATGGTTATGTAAGGTTAAGGAACTCTTTGTAAATATTTCTTATAGAAAATCTTTATCTTCATCATCTAAATAGCTTTTGCCGGCAGCTTGGCTTTTCTGATAACGTTTAACGTTACACTAGTAGACTGAAATCACATAAACAAACTCAGTTTTTCCCGAAATTCCCAATTCTCCAGGTTATTTTCGAATTTTTGTTCCCTTAAGATCTTTATTCAAACTATTATGAACATTACAAAGTAATAAGTGATCGACCTAGCCGTTCTCATGCGATATGCTTACCCACAAATTAAGTATCAGTAGCAAGCTATGCTGCGCTTAAGTACGAACATACGCATTTAATTTTTATTCATATAGATGGATAAACAAGTGTTGCTGATTGTACGTATATTATACATAGCATTTTATTCTTAATTAAGTATAGTTACTTCACCAATACGTGGTGGATTTTTTCGTAAATACATATATTACAATCATAGCGCAAAAACGAACATGAGACTATCAAATAAAAACTTAATTGATCCGACAATCAATATTGATCATAGATACATAAAGAACCTGTCATCACAGATTAAGAAAGCCGGCATTTAAAAAGTCATGACCACAGTGTACTAAGGAGTCATGTCGCCTGTTGGCGCAGTTCTTATGTAATGATGGAAGAAAGCGTTGTAAACGCGACACGCGGACCTCACAAGTAACGCGTGCCTTTGACAAACTGTTGCGATGACAATACAAGTATTTGTAATACGTGGTGCCCAGAAATACCGACCTCTTATGCAAGGTTTGACCCGAGAATTCTTTAGTACTAAACATTGGTAATGCATTAGGGCCTTCGTTTTGCCGTTGATTCTGTAGGACTGAGTTTCTCTTGAACGAGTAAACTTTAAAAGTCAACATTCGCAATCGATACTTAATAGATAGATTCGCTGCTCAGGTCTATTCCTTCCTATTCAGGCAGTCGAGCAGATGGGCCACCTGATGGTAAGTAGTCACCGCCGCCCGTAGACTTCTGCAATGCCAGGGCACAGCAAAGCCGCTGTCTACCGTTAAGTGTGTCGCGTTCCAGGATCAGCCAGTGTACATCCGGTTTCTGTCGAGGGTCTAGAGTTGGGGTACGATGTTTGGCCGTTTGCGGCCTTCTGTCTACTCTGGCACTAGACCCTCGACCGCTTCTTCACCTTCTTGCCCATGACGTAGTGCGAAGAAGCAGGTCGGCATGATTGTGTTGAGTAGCTTGGGATGGATCATCTCTCGCTACTCGATACTCTAATTGGACGGCACTGCGCTTACCATCAGGTTCAGTATGGTCACTTTGCCGTGGTTAAAAAAAAGAATTCTCTCATTTATTTTATTATACGGGACTTTACATTTTTATAGAGAACTACCTATGTTTATTAGTGATGAACCACGCTAAGGTTTTGTCTTAAGCAATGATTCGACAACGTGTTCAATTTTTTTGAGTTAGTATGATTGCCCAAAGATCATGCCGCGGCCGTAGATCTTCATTCTTTACCCGATTCAATTGAGGGTTCATGGTTGGTGATTGATTACTTACAGCCAGCTGACAAAATATTACCAACCATATGCTTTTTCATTTTTTGATTTCTAATTTGTAATATACAATATTAAAACAAAAAAGCTATTTTGAAAGAAATTTGATTTGAAAGTGCTGGGAGATCGCGATAAATCTTCATCTTCAATTTCTCAACTTCATTTACTTTCGACATAGAAACCAAGGTCACTATGGGGTTTTTACTTAGCTCAGTATTAATTAATTTTTGGTATCGAGTAGCAACACACCCGGATAACACCTTTGGACAATGACTCATGAGCCTAACACTACTATTCTCTATAGAATCTTCTTGTCGAGTTTAACAACATTAACACTTGTATTCTTATGTTACTTGTCGTCAACTTTGTTATAATTTGCATACAAAAATTCTTTAGAACTGATAAATTATTCAATATAAAAGGAGCAACATTAATTCTACAGTTAAATTCATATTTATTTATTTTATGGTCATCTCCTTCACTTATTTTAGCATTTACATAAACTAATTTCGTTGACCTTTGTCAATGCATCTGTTTACTGGAATAGTAAATGGTTTATAGACTATAACCACTCTTGATAAGTACCTATCTAAGTTGTTGCTAATCGACCTTTTGGTACGAGTATACCGCAGCGATTGGCAACGACTGGCCACTCCTAGTACCTAGATCATGTTTCATTATCTCCGACACTATTATCTATTATTTCTTAATTATGAGGTTGTATTTTTAACTGACTTCAAAAAAAGGAGGAGGTTAACAATTCGTCGGTTTGTTTATGTATGTTCCCCGATTACTCGAAGACGAATTCTTTTTTTGTTTAAAAGGGTATACTTCCCAGGTGGTCCCATTGGCACCAAGTCAGGATCTGATGATGGGATCTCAGAAAAATCAAGGGCAACCCTCAAATTTTATAGTGACGCATAATTAGTTTTTTTGAAGTCGGTGTTCTTTTTATGAATTAAAAAACTTTTACTTATGATTCGTCAAGATTGGTCTATCTTACTAATAGTTACTCGATAAAGAATATTTTTTAACTTATTAATGCCGATAAACCCGTTTGGCTAAAGGTCAACTGCGGAAGCGATTCACGGCGCCAATGGGTCATGTGTGCAAGTCATTATCTACGAAGAGTCCTTCACCTCAGCTATAAATTGTTAAAGATGAGCAACATGCGTTGTGGAATATTCATAAGCATTATATAAAAATTGGATAGGTACACAGAAATAGTAAAATCTACACACTAATTTTACATTATCTGTTGGCAAGCTGTCATGGCCTATACACCGCGATAGACTGATAACTCATGGATTTAAGAACAATTATTACATACATATACACTCACGCCTGTAATCCCCGAAGGGGTAGGCAGAGGTGTAACCAGTACACCCACTGTTCGCCGAATTTCGGTCCCATAATGTGATAGGGGGCGAGCCTATCGCCATACCGGCCACCAGACTCCGGGCTAATAATGAGAATTTCTAGTTAGAAAAACTCAATACCACTTTACCCGAACCGGGGATCGAACCCGAGACCTCAGCACAGCAATCGTAACGCATGCGCAATTACAACCGCGCCACCGAGGCAGTCTGTTACAACAATTATAACTGTATTATTTACCGAGTAGCGAGACCATGTTGCTGAGCAAGATAGAGCGATATCGTCACGTTACCGCGATATCGTGGTCTCATTGTAATCTGTAATGTGGTGGGGCTGTTTCGGTCACGGTATAAATGAATATTACGGAAGCCTATACAACAGCCTAACAAGAGCGCTGAAATCGCATAAATATATCTAAATATGCGTGAATTAAAGAATAAACTTGGAAGAATGATTAAATATTAACTATATTAATCCGAAACACTATTACAAATAATAGTTTTACCTCTTAGTAAAAAGTTAGTTTTTATCTAACTTTTGTCGAAAATCTTTGCAGTAACAGAATTAAGATGTTTCTTAGCGAAACATTAGCAACGACTACTTCAGAATTATTAATGATGATTAACTAAACATTAAATATTACATTCCTAGCCCAATACTTACCGATGGCAATAAACATTTTAGTTCTCAAGTAAATTGCTAACAATTTTGACTTATTGAATAATATTCAATCAAATACTAAACAAATACATTGACATTAACCGAATACTAAATGCATATATGATAACGAATATGTTTTCAATGTGCGTAGGCGAAGGTATGTTGATGGCCTTTGATAAAGTAGTTGCAAGACTAATACTGAACATATTTAAATAAATCCTATTAGAAACACTAGTCGAATATGAACTAACTATTTACCTAATTGCGATTCATTTTAATGAAAAATAGAGCTCATAAGTTCTGCAATTTACTGAACCGATGTATAATAATATTCAAGCGCGCTCGGGGCAATCGCTCGATTTGCTTAATTCGTGTATGTTGCACGTGTGTGATAAATGATACGAACAAATTGCTTGGAGCTTGCAATGAACTATCCAGGTAATTTTAGAATTACAATTCTATGTTAAGGGTTAGATGTAAATCAATGCTTTCAATATTGCCAAATAATTGTTGCTCGATTGATATGCAGCTAGGGTTGTGTGTACTCAGAAACCGATTGGTGGTCAATAAACTCTCCGCTTATCACATCATGGGACTGAATTAAGCTCGGTGAACCATGGGTACACCCGTTGCACCTCTGAAAGAAAGAAAAAAAAATTTGGTCAAACAACAACACTTTAGATGACATACAAATAAAAACAAAGAGTAATACAAAAAAAACAATTATAGCTCTGCTTATCTATTCGGGGAAGTAAGCATAAGCTGTTTGATGAAGGTGAAAAGCAAACAAAGATCAACTAAAAACTAAGATCCTCATAGAGACCTGCGGTATGTATTATGCATTTCGATTAATCTGACACGGATAATTAAAGGTTACTCTCGGACAAACTTTAATGGCATCAAGGAAAAATAAACTCGTGTCCATTAACGAGAACAAATTAATTGATGTAATTATCTGTACATAAGTTCCTAGCTTCATTAAAGGAAAAAATAATAAGTCAACCGTTGATTTCCAAGACAATTATTGTAAGAAGTTTTATGATATGAATAGAATGTATGAGAAATATCTTAAAAGGATCATAATCGGCCTCGAGTATAAAAAATAATAATAGTTTATTTATTGATAATTGTACAATAGCTGAAACATTCTAGATGTTCGTAGCCTTATCGGTAGATTGGGGTGTATCGATGTCATCTGTACTAAGTCGAGCCTGTCTCGTGGATGGCTATTATAAACTTGAATAAAGGATCGCCAAACCAATCAGGAGGTAATTTGCACTGTTGTCCTAAAAATATCTAAGACCAAACAACCAACCTAACCAACAACAAAAAAATCATCACAAAACAAACAAATGAATTGCATTTACACTGATAATATACACTCACACTTGTAAATCTTCAAAGGGGTAGGCAGAGATGCATCCAGTACACTCACGCCGAAGTTTTATTTCGGTCCCATAATCTGATAGGGGCGAGCCTATCGCCATACCGGGCACAAATTTTCTAGATATAAAAACCTAATATCACTTTACCCGACCCGGGGATCGAACCAGAGACCTCTGCACAGCAGTCGCAACGCATGCGCTGTTACAACTTTGCCACCGTGGCAGCCTCAGTAATCCATGATAAATCATTCATTTCATCAAATCCTCTTCACCTTCTCCTAAACTCAGACACTTGCGCAATAAAAGCCAGTATTTTGCACATGCGATTCTTAATTACCCTTTCTTATTCTCTAAAATATAAGCAAAAGTTTTTTAATTCATAAAAAGTACACCGACTTCAATAAAAAACAAGTTATGGTCTATAAAATTTGAGGATTGCCCTCGATTTTGCTGAGATCCCATCATCAGATCCTGACTTGGTGCCAATGGGACCACCTGGGAAGTATACCCTTTTAAAAAAAAAGAATTTCTCGAATCGGTCCAGGCGTCTTCGAGTAATCGGGTAACATACATAAAAAAAAGATTCCGACGAATTGTTAACCTCCTCTTTTTTTGAAGTCAGTTAAAATAAATTATAGCATGGCAGTGATGATCTAACGTTAAGTAATAGTTTTTACGCTTAACGAAAAATTCGCATCGCTGGAAATATTTTTATTGCTATTTGCGTGCGATTGCGATACGCTTATTGCATAGTCGAATTAAAAATGATATCCAGTACAACTACCTATATACATAAAAATACGCACTCACGCCTGTAATCCCAGAAAGATAGGCAGAGGTGTAACCAGTACACCCACTTTTCGCCGAGCGTATTGCAGTCCCGTAATGTGATAGGGGGCGAGTCTATCGCCATACCGGGCTGATAATGAATATTTCGTAATAGATAGAAAAACCAATACCACTTTTACCCCACCCGGGGATGAAACCCGAGACCTCAGAACAGCATTCGTACCGCTTGCGCAATTACAACTGTACCACCGAGACAGTCAGTACGACTATTATACTTTATTTTGTAAGAAACACAAATTTCGCTCATTAAAAATTTTATTAGGTACCTAAAAATAATCGTTAATAAATGAACCATATGTTTTCTTATGGCCAGTACTTTATTTCCAAAGGTACAGGCATAGGTGCAACTACAGAGTGAATAACTATATTTCCGTTCTTATTATTTTCTATTAAGCTTATTTCCGTTCTATTGTGCAGTATGGGGCAGTATACAATTCACAAGGTTCCTAAACAAATGCCATTAAAAATTACGCCTTGTTGCAATATTGGTAAACAGAGGAAGGTCAAAGTATTGGCATTTTAAATGGGTTTCTTTCGTCCGTCACTTTCGTAATTCTAGTGGCCCTTAGCGTCGTATGCCATAATAATTAATGTTGTTAGTAGTTGCTAGTCTTAATCCGATGTAAAATCCGCAGTAGATTCAGCTGTACTTAAAAAGTGTGCAGCGGAGTTGTCTCCTGTACTGACGCGCCTATACCGATCGTCCTACCTCTCAGGTATTGTGCCTGAATCTTGGAGGGAGGCTAATGTGCAGCCGATCCCCAAAAAGGGTGATAGGTCAGACCCTAACAATTATCGCCCAATCGCCATAACCTCAGTGATGTGTAAAGTCATGGAGCGACTGATAAACAGCCAATTAGTTCGCTACCTAGAGGATCACTCGTTGATCAATGACCGCCAATACGGTTTCCGTCATAACCGATCAACGGGTGATCTTCTAGCGTTCGTATTACATCACTGGGGGGAGGCGATTGACAAGCATGGCGAGGCTCTGGCTGTGAGTCTCGACATAGCCAAGGCGTTTGATAGGGTCTGGCATCGTGGCCTTCTCTCCAAGCTCCCGGCATACGGTCTGCCCGACAACCTGTGCAAGTGGATTTCCGGCTTTCTGCATGAGCGTAGAATGCGTGTCCTCGTTGATGGACACGCTTCGCAGCTCATGTCAGTAAATGCCGGAGTACCACAAGGTTCTGTGATTTCGCCCACCTTGTTTCTTCTGCATATCAATGATATGTTGTCGCTTGGCAACATTCATTGCTATGCAGACGACAGCACGGTTCATGGGCGTTATAGCAGCAAGCCTCCTGGTTGCCGGGCGGATACTGAGAGGAGACGAGAGGATCTTGTCGTTGAGCTCAACCAGACCTTGGATCTCATCTCATCATGGGGTAACAGGAATCGGGTTGAGTTTAATGCCAAGAAAACCCAGGAGTGCGCGTTCTCGTGCAAGAAGTCTCCGTTTTCTCCAATCCCCGTTCTTCAGGGTGTTCCACTCGCAATGCGGAATGACATTAGTGTCCTAGGTATGGATATCCGCTGCGATCTTAATCCAAGGAGTCACATCGAGGGCGTAATATCCGCCACTTCACGCAGGGTCGGAATCCTGAACAGGGTGCGGCGGTTTTTCACGCCTGGTCAGCTCTACCGCTTATATAAAGCGCAGGTGCGGCCGGGAATGGAATACTGCTCGCACCTCTGGGACGGTTCCGCAAGGTACCTTCTCGATGCCTTGGATGGGTTGCAGCGGCGGGCCATCCGCATTGTGAATGATGCAGACGTGAGTAACAGCCTGGAGCCGCTACAGCTGCGTAGGGATATTTCCTCGCTTAGCGTGTTCTACCGTCTGTATCATGGCGAATGCTCTGAAGAATTGTTTGATCTTATCCCATCCTCTCCCTTCCATACCAGAACCACGCGTACTGGCTTGCGGAGCCACAGCTTCGTGGTGTCTACTACCCCGGCCCGAACCAAGAGGTTCGCAAACTCGTATTTTTGCCGCACCATCAAGCTGTGGAACAGTTTGCCAGCTACCGTGTTCCCTCCTTCCTATGATCCTGGGTCCTTTAGGCGTAATGTGAAGAAGCTAAACAGCAGGCCGGCATGATTGTGTTGAGTAGCGGGGGATAGACTGTCTCTCGATACTTGATACTCTATCTGGACGGCACTGCGCTTACCATCAGGTGCAGTGTGGTCACTTTGCCGCGCCAGAATAAAAAAAAAAAAAAAAAAAAAAAAAAAGCTAAATAACATAAATATTAAACTTCGACTTTATATAAATATTTGTTTAAATAAAGTTTATTGATTATGGTACTACAATCACACCTCGACAGTCTCTGTGGCGCAGCGGGCGAGAAAACGAGAGGTCGGTTTGATTCCCGAAAGACAGGTATTTGTTTCGGGACTATATGTTGTGGGACCGTAGTCCCTCGTAGTTTTTGTAACACACGATACAGATTGGACCCAGTGTGGAGTCAAGACTATGTGTGTGTGACTGTATGTGTTCGATTTATTTATATATTATTATTTGTTATAATTTCGGTATCACGTCACCACTTTCTTGCTCTATACTGTTGTCTTTTGATAGTAGCGAAATACCCAAAACTGAGTATGTTGGGGTGGAGGGCTCTTTAAAATACTTTTATAAGAATCAATTTGAACAGCTTATAAAATACTCCAGTCATAGCTATGCGGTTGCCCGGACTCGCCCAGTTATCTTTTATGACCTCTCCAATACAGATGTGGCAGTAGTATAGTTATAAAATTGTATTAGCTGATACCAGATTACGTAAATTCACTATTACTTATTATTCCTAAAACTCCGTATAACGGTATTTCCATCGAGAAGTCTTTGGGAAACCTGACTGCTATAGTGATGTCATCACGCGTGACTGACACTTGCTGATTACTATGCCGACTAACAAATGACTTGGTGTTATAATGAAAAAATCTGCATCGATTCGCGAAGATCCGAATCGTGCTAAGGAATCGTGCCTACAAAATTACATATTAGCTATCGTAGGAAATATTAAATAATACATAGTCTACATAAAAATATTATGGTAGTTTAAAAATAGTTTTGTATAGAAATATTAATACCTTTTTTTTTAATTAATTAATTTTTTTTTTTAATTATTATTATTTTGTCTTTATTTTTCAATTTTAATTTACTTAATTTTAGATATATTTTTAAATTCAATTACCCTATTGTTTTAGTAAATACTATTAGTATAAATCTGTAATACATATATATAATATACATGCTACTTATTCAGCAAGTGTTATGCGCTCCATAAGTGTCGTGTATATCAGAATTACTTATCCGATGTAAGTTAATTTAAGAGAAATTGTCAATATACATGATGTGGATGTGCTTAATAATAAATAATAATAAATAATAAATACCTCTCGTATTACTTACATTCCAACAAAACCCTGAATGCAAACTCATATCACAGGTAACAGGTTTTGCTGGCTATAAATATAACTTTACTACCTCATAGGTCCGTTACAACTTATAGCAAGTCTTATACGTAGGCGTATGCTTGCGCCTGAGCGAATTATGGAATCGTTATTTTGATCGTATCAGTGATACCATATTTCAGGTCTTCAGAAATCTGTTTTAGTGGTAATTGAGAATGAATAAGCTATGAGAAGGAATATGAAAGATCATGAAATTGTTTTATAAATATACTCTAGGTGTCTTAACAAATTCCTTGGGATCTTCATGCACACACATAAATCGCTCTTGGTATACTGCTACTGCCTTTCGTGTCATAAATAATGTGAGAAAAGAAGCAAAACTACAAATAATTGCTTTAAATAATATATGTACGGCAAAATAAACAGGGGACCTGAAATGTTAAAAACAGTACGTCTACTATAAAGCTAGTTCCTAGAATAGGTTTATCTATACTTTAGTCAGTCATAGCAGCGATAGCCTAGTTGGTTGTGTGTGTGTTGTGTGTACGGACTGTCAAGACGAAAGTCGTATGTTCGAAACCCAAGTGGCACACACCTCTTTTTTTTTTTTTTTGTTGTCGCGGGGAAAGCGTTTTATTACTGCCGCCCGCTCCGGAGGGAAGCGGATTATGAATAAAACGGGTATGCTGGACTAGTCGGTCTTACGACCCAGCATCCCCCTCGCACGGATGATGGCTATCCGCGCTGCCACTGGGCCGAGTCCCTAACCCCTATGTACACCCCACCCGACACTACCAGCTAAAACCCCGCGGTGGCCTTCTTCGGCGCTTGCGGAGCGATTCCGGGGTATTCTAAGGAGTGCTAGAATTGCAGCCGGAATCGCCCCTGCGCGGTGCTGCGTAGCAGCCCATCTCCATGGAGGGCTAAGGAGCCCCCGCGCACCGAACAACGACAGCGAACGAGGCCTTACCACATGCGCTGCCGTCCATCTCGGGGTCGCACGATGCCCCTCATTTGGGAGTGCATCGATACAGGCTGACAGCCCTCCGCTGCGCGCCCGCGACCCCCGATGGCCCCAATTAGTCGCCTCGTACGACAGGCAGGGGTTACCGTGGTGAAATTCTCAAAACGCCCCCATTCCACAGGGCGGGAGACGCCAGTCAGTCGTCCACCCGGCGCCTCCTACGTCTTCTCTGACGGCGGGAGGGATCATTTCGTTCCCGATCCCTCTCGGCACTCTCCTTCTGCGAGATGACGCTCTCGCAGAAGAGGGCCACCGCACGCCAGGACCTCCGGCTGGTGACCATGGACGACACCACGGCCGGCAGCGAGAGGTCTCCTCCGACGACTGCTCTGAGAGCGCTGCGCTGTTCGACCCAGGCTGGGCACTCCTCCAACGTATGTTGGGCCGTGTCCTCGCGGCAGTTGCCACAGTGGTGGCACACGGCGGACACCTCCTTTCCGATCCGACACAGGAACGACCCGAAACACCCATGGTCCGTTAAAAGTGGCACACACCTCTGACTTTTCTAAAATTATGTGTGTATTAAAATGTTAATTATCGCTTGCTTTAACGGTGAAGGAAAACATCGTGAGGAAACCTGCATATCTGAGAATTCTTATACGAATTTCGAAGGTACCTATGTGAAGTCTACCAACCCGCATTAGGCCAGCGTGGTAGACTAAGGCCTAACCCCTCTCATTAGTTGAGGAGGCCCGTGCCCAGCTGTGGGACAATGTTTAATACAGGGCTTGTATTATTATACTTTAGTCTAATCAAGAACGTAGATCGCTAGCAGTTCTTTATGTTCTACGCTATTTATCGCCCACAATATTTTCGTGACAGATTCAGATAAAATATGATAACTTTAATTTTTCTGAGTTATTATTATAATAATAACTAAAGCTGGGTTTCATAGTCAGATCGTTCTAAAACTTTGCAGATTACGTCCTAAATAAAAAAAAACTGTGTGTTTGTTCACGGTAATTTACATAGGTAGCTAACCAACACTATTTCCTAATCTTAATATAATCGTAAACTAGTTTGGTTGTAATTCAGTCCGATTCGCATGAGAAGTATTCAACGCCCCCCAAGTAATCATTTAAATTGAGCTCCCTAGTGTTTGTTAACCAGTTCTATAAATTTCAATCTATGGTTCCAATTCTACGAAATACGTACACGCCCACATTCTATCAATAAATAAGGTTCAGAGACCTATTAATAGTTATATATCCAAAAATACATACCATTGGATACCATTTTTTATAATGAGTTGGTTTTTACATATATTTTCACAGTTCGTATCATTAGTGATCAAACACAGGCGTATAAATATTCTAGAAGACGGAAGCGTCACGCTTTCCTGTTGTGGCTAAGTGATGAGGTCAAGTCATGCACCTTTTGCAGCCACCGGCCCCGCTCGGCCCAAGGTAACTGGATTAGAATGCCATTGACTGTCTCATAATATGATAATTTACTAGAGCGTGCTTCGAAATCTACTTTAACCCTTTCTTCAAAAACAGGTTTATGAAGATAGTTATCAAACATTTTGAGATAGAAACTTGGAAATTGCATTACAACCGGTGATCGTATCACATAGTCTAGTGTTGTACCTGCGTGTGCACAAAACCTTGCGGAATAATTATACTTAAGGTTTATTTGTAAATGTGTTAAGTCGTTTACAGAAATATCTAAAAATCTAAGTTAATTAACGTTAGGTACGAAAATGTTATATTTCAATAATCATAATGGTATTCATTTTTCAACCATCGTTTACCACTAAACGAACAAAGCGTGGAAGCAATCTATTGTCAAAAGCACTTTATTTATTGAATATCTTCATCCATAATAATACATTAAATAAATTACAATAAGGACACTCTTTGTCTACAAAAAGTACAAATGTCAAACAAGAATATAGAATGTCTAAAACAGAGTGACCTTAAAATCCTTTCCACTAATAACATCACGTTATTTTTCAGACTTTCCTAGTTTTCTTATAATGCTTTAATAACTGTTCTACATTGCTCGATAAGAAAATTGTTAAGCACTAAGCATGTTTTGTCCAGACTTATATACGTACATTCGAGAGGATATTTCACAAGAGCAACCTCGCGGAGTGAACGAGCGTGATTCAGCAAGCGGATCAGATGACAGGCAACTTTACACTTATTATTCTAAGAGCACTTTCGTTCTGCTGCTTTGTGCTCGAGTCGTTTTTGATGAGACAAAGTTCGTTAAATCTGTGGGAACGAAAAGAAGATTATGTTTTATGAACTTGAAACACAGAATATTTTATAGTATTACATAGTTTAGTTTTTGTCGGGGTCTAGAGTTGGGGTACGATGTTTGGCCGTTTTGCGGCCTTCTGAGTACTCTGACAATAGACCCTCGACCGCTTCTTCACCTTCTTGCCCATAGCGGAGTGTGAAGAAGCAGGCCGGCATGATTGTGTTGAGTAGCGGGGGATAGATCGTCTCTCGCTACTCGATACTCTCATTGGACCACACTGCGCTTACCATCAGGTGCAGTGTGGTCACTTTGCCGTGCCAGGGAAAAAAATTGTTCAAGTATTGAAATAGTGTACACTTACTAAGCGTATTTAATATTAAATTGAAATACATCAAAAATTGTAGCCGTTTCTTGTTTTCTGCAAAGAACTTCTATTGTATATGTCAGGGTAAACAGGAGTTGTGTCAGTGGCTGAGGTCATGACGTCATGATTGGTCATCACATCGAGGCTGGTAGAGGGCTTATACATGCATCCCTCTCCGTCTACCAGACACAGTCAGAATGCAAATCGTATGAGAAATAACAGGGTATATATAACACAAGTTTAACACTTCACTGTTTATTAGACTAGAGCCAGTTCGGAATACAGTTATCCTATAGAGAAAAACTCGCAAGAAGCTCCATGGTTGTTCTTTTTAACACAATACACTTTACATTAAAACAACGTATACATAACTACACTTTGCACTGACACACACATTACATTAACTTATTATCTACATTAAAACATTATTTCGGCATTTCGACCTCAAAGCTACTAAGTACTACTTCAATAATTATTCCTGAATGTTTTAATAATGTTATTCTTTATTACATAAAAATACCACACATTGATGGGACAAGTGTTTGAACAAAAGTCGATGTTCTGTATTTACTAAATAAATGTGTATCGGTGTAAGTCGTTAATGAAGTAAACAAACGAAGAAGAAGTAAGAAGTCGATTATAATTATACACTTTGGTTAAAACATTAATATATTTGATTACCTGCTGCCTAACAAACATATCAACTAACCTAACAAATATATATAGTAACTAAACAATATAAAAAATAAGTGATCCTTCAGGCAAATTACTCAATGATTTCTCAGTATAAAAGCCACGCAAGTGATTACATAGCAAGAAAAATATTACCGTGTCAATAGAATTGTGCAGCGTACTTGAAATTGCATTTAATTATTTTTTGTTAGAACATAGCGACATTGAGAACGTCGTCAATGAGCTTAGCATTCTATACATGGATCTAGTAAATCAAAATGCCAAATATTAAGCATAAATATTTTGAAGGTAAACTTATAATAAAATAACAATTTGGCTCATTACAATACATATAAAGGCCACATTCATAATAATATATAAAAATATTAAGATACAAATCCGATCGTCGCGGTAAGCGACAAACATGCTATTCTATAATTCGCACATCTCTAAACTTACGGACAGCACACAGGAACTGCGTATCCATAAAATTTTTAAGAAAAAATTCGGGAGTTAACATTCATGCGCGTTAGTAACGAACTTGTAACTTGACGCGAGGATCGGAAATCTGCCATTACCAGAAAAACGGCTGCGTTAGTTAGTAGTCTTTAACCCTTCGGAGATTAAATATGTTAATGCTACCTGATTAAATGAGGTATACTGTACCCACTTCTCCCCTCACCTCAATGCCGAAGCAAGTTTAATAGCAATAAAAACTTGATTCGCTATATGAAGTTAATACTCTGAGAGGCGTTCGAAAGATGGGAATTTAAAAAGCTCTTTACAATTTTGTAATATTTTAAGTGTCAATGCAATAATTTTGAGACTAAAGTACATGTGAAACTTACATAGGTACAGCAGTTGTTTGCATAATTAAACTATATAATTATCTTTAGATAGAGATTAACCTCTAGTATATTTTTAATCTCAAGACCGATTGGAGATTCTGATATTATTCTCGAGTGATATTTCCGGAACATGAAGTTGCTACCGCCTTACTTTCGCTGCCCAATGTCACTTATTGTTCGCGTTGCCAGTTACGCTACTTAGGCGCAAATTACATTGCCTTAAATTTTGAAATTATCGAAATTAAGTAGATTAACGAATTAAAAACAATATAATTTCGTATTCTATATTTTTGTACTGACAATTAGTAGACGACTAAAACTTCAAAATAACGCGTCGCGTCGGTCGGTGTTTTATTTGACTTGCACCCACACTGACTCTGAAGAAATGTACGTACCTATCCTATACCTATCAGATTTCATTTGAGAATTTTATTTTGAATACAATCACCAAACTACTTATTAAGTAGTTTCATTTTTAAATCGCAATCAGTCACCTTACTTTACGTCGGGGCAACGCAATCGAGGCAAATCTCGAAATCGATGTTTATATACAAAAAACAAATATTGATCGGCATCGAATTTAAAATATCTTCATTGTAATCACTATAAACACTGGTACTACGCAACACAGATCACTATAAGATAAGATACTATTGCTTGTGGTAGGATATTCATAGTCTAGAGTTGGGGTACGATGTTTGGCCGTTTTGCGGCCTTCTGAGTACTCTGACATTGAGGGTCTAAACCCTCGACCGCTTCTTCACCTTCTTGCCCATGGCGTAGTGTGAATGAAGAATCAGGCCGGCATGGTTGTGTTGAGTAGCGTGGGATAGATTGTCTCTCCTTACTCTATACTCTAATTGGACCGCACTGCGCTTACCATCAGGTGCAGTGTGGTCACTTTGCCGCGCCAACATAAAAAAGCGTGGGTTGCAATGCAACTCAAAAGACAAGAAATCGATGCCAACGCATCTCCATAAGTCTAATTTTCATTTTACTTTCATAAAACTTGTATTATTACTAAATAAGTCACATTATATTATTACACTTTGAATGTGCAGTGGATGTTGTCATTTTTGTACTCGTTTCAATGGTTATTGCAAGACATACACATGACGCCACAATGTCAGCTTAATACCAAACAATAGAGTTCAAATGTGAACATTTGTGTGCATGTCAGTCCACAGTGCGTACGTAAAAATCTTGTTAAATATATAGAACCACTACGCTCCACGAGTAAGATGCTAATTTAATTTACTTGAGCGATAAGTGTCCATAAAGGTTCGTGGTTCTACTATACCAAGATACACTGGCGGGTTGAGTTTATATATGATTTATTGTTATATGTAAATATAGAATCCACTTTAAAAAGCAGTTACATTTCTGAAATAGTCACAATGTGACTCCGAACAACTTTAAACATACCAAAAATGTCTGCATATAAGCTATACTAATTTATCATTACACAATAGGGTACTTGACAATTTTTGAAAATTGATGGGCATCGATAGAGGACTCTTCACTTATAGCCCCCGTATTATTTATATTATTGAAATATACTCAATTTATATAAAATCCGTGATTTAATTTTTTCATATACAATTTCGCGCTAAAACCCATTGTCACGTGACATTATCTCTATATGACGTCATCGCACATATACAAACATTCGTGACCGATGTGACACCTAACAACATAACAAATTATTTGCATTTATCTGTTAGTTTTTCCGCAAAAATGAATGAGCCCGCATATAAATATTGTTCAATGCCTTTGTTTGAAAACTCGACACTAAATCCCGATAAATTGTTCATCCATGTGCCAAAATCAAAAGTTTTAAGAAAGAAGTGGCAGATTTCGACTATCAGCCTTTGTAAAGCCTTCTTCCGTTCTTATAGAAGACTTGAAGACGAAATTAACACGTTTCCACACGTTTACACATCGAAAAATATGTTCTTCCATACAATTTTATTTGTCGTAGGATGCAATGTTTATGTGCGATGTCGTCACGAGTAATGGCGGCCGGTATTGCTACGTTTTTGGCACTGAGAGATACAGATTAAAAAATTTTAATTTTAATGATGAAAATAAAATGTTTATAATACATTTAAAATAAAAAAATGTGTTTAATAAATATGTTTGCCCACTATCTTTTCTTCTAGTGCAGTTTTATATTTTTTGGTTACACCAGTCAAACACCCTATTATCATGTTTTTTGGCTTCACAGTGATTACACTGCGCCTGATGGTAAGTACGATGCTATTCAAATCCAATATCGAAAAGACATGATCATCTATGCTCTTGCCATTCGATATAATTGTGTGTAACACCTGATGTTTCAATAACTATGTTTATCACTAAGTTTTTGTTGAATAATTCACAAATCACGATCACAAGGCCCAAGTAATCCGGGATCCCCTGTACTATATTTGCTATTGATTACTAACAAGCTAATTTTCCGTGAGTAGCTTCATTTTGATGAGACGCCCAACTTTTTCTCTTACAAACATTTTTTATTAATATGTCGATTTGATGATTCTCAAAAATGTTTTACTAACTGGGTGTTTTTTTATTCGAAAAAATATTTGTCCTTCAAAATGATTTGATCAGACTCCCCTCAGTCCTACATGTATATAAAAATCAGCCGGTTAGTTATCATTTTTTGACCTCGTTATCGATACATGTTGGACAGAGGGGACTCTTAGGAGGACGATAGACATCCACTTCCACCTCCTTAATACTCCGAAGCCGACATTTCTGAATTGCACTGAAATGTATTGCATGGATAAATTTAAAATCTTCTATCGTCTTGTATTACAGTGAGCGGTGGAGCTAACGATCTTAATCAATTCAGTTGTAAATAGTAAAGGAAATACACGCGGCCTTACTTTACAAGGAAGTGAATAATGATTGCTTACTTATCTATTTATTGATTATGCCAAATAGAAAGGTCAACCGCTTCGTTTTAGTTCCGACTTGCATGCTCACAGTATGAGTGAATAAAAAACAAAGGCTAAATAGATAAATGTCAATCTAATCTACTAAAAGTATTATACAGTTTGTGTGTTTGTTTGTAGGAAGTAAATCTCTGGAACTATTGATCCGATTGTAAAAATGATTTCACGAAACAAAGCTACTTTATTCCTGAGTGCCCTAGGGAAGGAAAGGAAGAAAGCTAATAATGATTGTGATGAATGAATGAATGACTAGTGATATGAATTTGGAGTATGACGTAGACTGTTTACTAGTACATAAATAAATAACATTATAACGTAATCAGTATGATTACAACAATGTTGTTATTATTAAATATCATTATATCTCACAAAGATAGCTTGTGCATTTTATCAGAAGCGCCTGCGTAATCCAAATTTTGAACTTCACTCTGCTGGCGTGTTGTTTCCATTGCTAAGTAATACTAGCTACGTATTGCATAGAAATTAAAAAAAAATGCGCATATATGCACTGTAAGTAGTGCAGCTTGAAGTGCGCACGTCTTTGTGAAAAGCGCAAACTATTATTTCTTTTTAAATAGTATTTCGATGACACCGAGGATAAGAAATAAGTGTGTTAAATGTAATATTATCTATATGTATTGACTTTGACACCACTCAGTCGATTTAAATAAAATTTTGTGTATGTATGTGGTTGGGTCCAACTTCAAAGATAGGTTTTAGATCCGATAGATGTCCCTGTTGTCGAGATCTGAATATCTTAAATTTTTAACGAAAATTCTGTTCACAGAGAAGACAGTTTATGTCAGGACAACGTCTGCCCACCACTAGTAAAAAAATAAAAACAATTCTTAAAAAAACAGACAAAAAGAACAATTACTATGCACGTTCAATTGAATGAGAAATTATGTAACGACGGTAATCAAATATTACTCATTTGATGACCCTACCTGTCTAGCAGGGTTGTCGCGTGTCTTGTAGTCAATTTCATACGTGAACGGAAGCACGCCCGCCAACACGCGTATGCGTACATGTTTGAAAACACATCCTCAATCCTTGTATTGATTATATGATCCACAATATGGCTACGTATTATGGAAAATTGATATTGATTGAATCGATCTATAGCGCATAGCAACTAAAAATAACGACTATCATTATGTAAAATTTTATTCTTAATTTCATCGTTGTTGTGTGTGTGAATAACAGAATCAAAAAAATAAAAATTATACAGTATTGCTTATGATTCAGATATATTCCTAAATACATCATACAATATGGATCCCCTGTTATGCAATATGATGGAAGCATATTTTTTATAATATAATACAACTCTGTTACAATTGTATAATGTGCTGGTGGTAGGATATTCGTATCCGCCCGGATAGCGACCACCGTACACAGGGTGTAAAACCCGACATAGTGACACATGCAAGTGTGTCTTGTCGCGATCTAGGATCAGGCAGCGTACATCCGGTTATTGTCGGGGGTCTAGAGTTGGGGTACGATGTTTGGCCGTTTTGAGGCTTTCTGAGTACTCCGACATTGGACCCTCGACCGCTTCTTCACCTTCTGGCCCATGGCGTAGTGTGAAGCAGGCCAGCATGATTGTGGTTGAGTAGCAAAGGATAGATTGTCTCTCGCTACTCGATACCCTAATTGGACGGCATTGGCCTTACCATCAGGTGCAGTGTGGTCACTTTGCCGTGCCAGTATAAAAAAACTAAGATGGTAATGGAAATACAGGAATGGGTAATAAACAATAGTAATAAAAAAACGTGGTGTCAAAGAGTCTGCCCTTTATAGCCAATAATTAAAGCAGCTTAAAATAATATAATCCCATCATATATGTTTAAAACACATTTATCTATCTTCGACAAATAAACAGAAATAGCAATCGCTACTTAAATAAATCTAATTACAGGAGTATCTAACATTTTATTTTTATAGACATAAAACTAAATATATTTCATCTAAAATTGTTTTATATACTCATTACAGGTATCTGTAATATAACATTGGCAACGCCTATAAAACCAATATCTAAAACCTTAGAGTGCTAACAAAAACCTTTCGTTGCTTTCTAAAAACATTCTTTTAAAAGCAAATACAGAGCTAGGTAATAAACATTCTCATAAATCATTTGATGCCAAACATAACATGACTGTATTCTGTAAAGAACGTCTTAGGTTGTCCATTTATATTTTAGATATAATAATACTAGCGGTGTATTAAACTCTATCCCACTGCTGGGCACGGCCTCCTCTATTAATGAGGATGGTACTACTATTTTTAGATATATAATTCATTATCACAATGTATAACTGATTGTTTTTCCTAAATAAATGACTTAGTTATCGCCTATATTCCCAAAAAGGTAGTCAGAAGTAGTGTCCACAGATCGCCGAGCTTCTGACCAACTCGTGATATTATGATAGTCAACGTGAATTTTCCAACATCCAGCACAAATTCCCGGGCATTTAATGTATGTATTTTAAAGACAAAAATTCAAACACGAATGGTAACTACTCGACCTAGTTTGAAACCCAGGACATAACCGGTTTCTTAGCCAAGCTGCCACTAGAATTCTGAATAGACCAATGAGGTCATTAAGCAAATTCTTAAAAATTACACAGTAGAGTGTATCAATTAGCAGGCACTTTTTCGCACTTCGCACCATTTATGCAAAGTTATAAGAAACTGGAAGAGTGGGTAGAGGGCGCCCGAGGAGAACTTATTCCAATCAAATTAACGATATTCTCCTAAAAGGGCAAATCAGGAGTACCTCCAACCACCTAAAATGTATGAATGTGGAAGAGGCGAAAGAAGTGTGTCAGGATCGTAGCTTGTGGCAGTCAATAGTCTCTGCTTACCCCCATGGGATACGGGCGTGAGTGTATATGTATATGTATGTATGTATGTAAGAAACTTCACCCAATTATACCTGCCGCATAAATACGATGATTCGAACGAGATGCTAATACTATATTACAGAAAATTAATGTGGCAGCATTAAATATCCAAATCATTTTCCTACTTCTTTCCACGTCAAATTCAATTATAAATATGGCAACGAGAGCTTTCATAGGCGGTGATGACCACTAAACACCAGGCGAACAATTTGTTCGTTTACCATTTTTTTAACTGTTGATCACTTGATAATAGGAATTATTACTGTATAATCTATAACAACTTACAATTCCAGAAAATAAGTGCGCACAGCGCACCCGTTGTTTATAAAAACTACCACCGAGTGCATGACGCGGGGAGTTTTTAGAATCTGGCAATATTAAACTCCTTTCGGAGCGTTTCATCAAGCGATGTGAACTGTGAAGTAGCATATGGGTTTTCAGTAACACATTGGTGAACTACCCGGGTGGATACAACTCTTTCATTCAGTAAAAATACACAGCTTTAAACTACATTTAATTCTCAAATTTTAAACGGAAAAGGTTTTGTAAAAATAAGAACAAAAGAATTATTCAACAGCAAAAAAGTTTTCAGTTTAATTGCATCCGATGCAGAGAGGTTGCCTCGCAAGTAACGAGACGAGGCGAGCCCAACTCGAATGCCTCATAAACGACAAAGGCGTCGTCAGATAAGCCTGTACGTGCCGCGTTAGCTTCGAGCACCGCAGGCCGCGGCCGGAACCTTGAATACAGCCGCGCGCCTTCCCACCGTACAATAATAAACGGCTCAGTCCGGCCCGACGCTCTACCGACACTACACGACCGACATTTTCGTAACATTTCGAACAGCGCGTCAAAATACGGGCACGATCGCGCACCCTCTGTGATACTACCCTCGCGCTCGCGGCGATGAAGTGACACAACTGATATACTGGATAGTGTATATTGTGATGTTTTGTGCCAACTCTCTTAGTGCCATACTCAAACATAAATCTGTTCATAAGTGTCATTACAAAAGGTGAGATTAATATACTCGTGGGATATTTTCTAATAATATAACATATATTAAATGTTTTGGATTTTTAGCAAACTTAGTTTGTATAATCGAACACAGTAAATGACCCTCCTTTGTCTTTCATATTCTAATAGACTAAAATCGGCAATGTGAAATGTTGAACAATATTTCATAATAAGCCATTGTGGGTGAAATGTTTTAAAATATTTGAAGTATAAATAACTAAGTTGTTATTAAAGTTCTATCAAACAGTAAAAATGCTAATCATTTTTACATGTCTGTTCGTAAGGTCTAGTCGAATCATGCTTACAACATTTTAGTTCAATACATCTTCCGTTCTTGATATCCGTACAGAAGTTGATTAAAACAGTGATAATGGTTGCGACAGTGTTTTTTATTTTCACAATGTTCAATTTCGACAAAGTGCAACGAATCCGATAGACAAGCCATGAAGTTTGCTCGTTGCGATGAAAACACACTTCGTCCAATCAATCAACATCAACTAGAATTGAAACAGGATGCGTCACAATGTATATTTCTGTACATTTGCTTGCTCACACAATTGACACGACTTAGCCAAATTTATTCAGAGTCATAAATCACTTTCACTGGCAATCTACCTTCCGAAAGGATTTAATAAAGTTTGCACAACAAGCTCCATTACCATGCATTAGACCTAAATAAACCTGATCGTGAGATATCAGCCAACTAGAAATGTGACTTAATAATTGCCAAATTGCCTGCAATCAAGAACAAAGCCATGTAGGACTTATCTAGATAAACAGTCTCATGCATCTAGCAACATTAAGCACTATCTTATCTATATTGGCGGTTCCAGTTGCGATACTCTTTAGTATATAAAAATATACAACCTTTGTTGGCTATTCGTTATAATGTAACAATAACTATAAACCACAGACAATTTCAAGAATTAAATCTGAGATAATATGTATTTCTCGTGATATGTTTCCCTAACTTTATTGTCGTTGGCGTAGCACAGCAACACAGTGCTTGTAGCCATATATTAAAAAAAAGCTAATACGTATATTCACTTGGCAGAACATACGAATGCCTAATACATTTTTAATGTTAAAAGTATACTGTTTTGATGAAATTTTGTAATCATTTTGTTTAATTATTATTTTCATTCAGCTATTAGTAATATAAAATAACCCAATGCCACAGCCTTTACATTAACCATTGTCTGGTATATTATTAAAAATCTGGTTAATATTTGGAATCTCACGGTCAATCACTCAACACCTTTAGATATTCACGATCAACATAATAAAATAAATATTATATCCAAGTCGTAATGAAATGACGAAGTGCAAGCGCCACCCGATGTTGATTTTGTAATGATCCATTATCAGCTATCGTTCGGTGCACATTCTTGGACCACTCCCACGGAACAAGCTCTGCGGTTCTATTTCATATGTATATCGCTATAATTGGAACTGTTACTTATTTTTCATCGTTAACATTAAGCGTTTTGGCGCCGATAATATAAATCTTATTTATCTGTTATATAATGGGTATTGATGTACGAAGATTAGTGTTTGTGTGTGTAGTGTTTGTCAGAGTAGTATTAGTGTGTACAAATTAACGTCATTAACGTGAATGATGTCATTAAAATCCTAAATTCGATAATGATACAAACAAAAATGTTCTTGAATATATCATTTTGGGAATACTGATGAAATAACCTAAATGAACCTAACCTAAATGAATCTCAATAGTCTTACCGAATATATGATTACTTATATTGAACCATTGAGGATTCCCTTTCCAATAAATTTAACTAGGAATGCTACGTTGGGCTAATTTTGGTCTCAATAAACTATGATACGCTTTGTATCACACTTTGCGCAATTTTTAGGTGAAATAAATATTACTTATATTTTCTTATTCCTGAATTATTTGCTTTAAATCCTTTTTGGTTAAAATTATAATGTATAATCTAAATATTTGTAAAAAATACATTATTTCAACACCTGATAAAAAGGCTAAATATTAAAATGTTGGGTGTTAGTGAGTAATATTTAACGTGGTGTAAGTATACGATACCCTCAACTCTGTAAATGACTCATACACATTCCAAATTATTACGAAAATATATTTTGTTGTTGTTGACGTATGTATATGTAACAAATTAAACCTGTATCGTGAATAATCTTGACTCATTAAAATGATAAGACACGAAATAGTTAAAAACTATATCTTATTTATAATATTTTTAAAATCTTTAGTACCTAAAAATCGGTAAACATGCAGCCTTTAGTTATGTAGTATAGTAAGCTTATAATATGTCTAGATTTATCTGTGTGTATAATATTTTACTCCATTCACGCCTCATTATATTGATGGATAAAAATCCGTACACAGATTTAAGATTTACATGAGGATAATTTTCAAAGTCCGCGGCCATGACAAATCTTAATGAGTTAGAGGTTGAATTTTTATTATCTATACAAAAAGCGACGAAATTAAAATAATTATTAATATAAAATAAATCATATTATTCTCTTGTATTACTACTAATTTAATAAACTTGATTATACAACCTATTCCGATTGCCAATAACAGCTCTATGTTATGTAGCGGGTTTTTGTGTAACTTATTCATTGTTTTCAATTAAACTATAGGAAGTTACCCAATATGTACATATACATAAACACTCACGCCTGTAATCCCCGAAGGGGTAGGCAGAGGTGTAACCAGTACACCCACTTTTCCCCGAATTTCGGTCCCTCAATGTGATAGGGGGCGAGCCTATCGCCATACCGGGCACAGATTCCAGACTCCCAGCTGATACTGATAATTTCTAGATAGGAAAACCCAATATCACTTTACCCAACCCGGGGGTCGAACCCGAGTTCCAGCACAGCAGTCGTAACGCATATGCAATTACAACTGCGCCACCGAGGCAGTTACCCAATATGTATTATAAATATATGGCCAATAATATAATAGAATATGTAGGAGTATGAATTTAGATTAGTTGCTTGTCTATTGTAGTTGCGTTTTAAGTGTTTTTAACCGATTTCAAAAAAGGAGGAGGTTAACAATTCGTCGGAATCTTTTTTTTTATGTATGTTACCCGATTACTCGAAGACGCCTGGACCGATTCGAGAAATTCTTTTTATGTTTAAAAGGGTATACTTTCCAGGTGGTCCCATTGCCACCAAGTCAGGATCTGATGATGGGATCTCAGAAAAATCAAAGAAAAACAAATTTTATAGTGACGCATAATTTGTTTTTTGTTGAAGTCGGTGTACTTTAATGAATTAAAAAACTTTTACTTATATCAACTCACTTTAACGTAATTCCTTTCATTTAAGGTCAGAAACGCAAATTGGTCGGATTACAGGTATTCTGCTTGTTCATGTGAAAATTACTAGTACGTAATTGTCAGTACTTGTCAAGTGTACTTGTACAATGCTACAAAAAAATGCAACATCTCCTTTTTAGTTATTATAACAAAAGATAACTTAATTTTTCTACAAATTGCACATATCAATTGCACACGTGTTGAAATGCCATTGCATAATTAATGTTCAGTTAATAGCAGATAAGAACATTCCGTAAAAACATATATGTATTGAACAATACATATATGTTTGATACTCTTACTTCAAATTAGCGTACTAATTGAGATCGAATTATTTATTTTTAAGCGACACAAAGATTCGTAAATGTTATCTACATTACAATTTAACTCCATAATAATCATCTAAAAATACAAAATAAAGCCGAAATTCTAAACTTGTTTTGAGATTCAAAAGATGCCATCAAAGCGGGATGCCGCGCTCGATCCCCGATTCATGTAATAAATCAATTATAAACACATAGATTAAAGATATAGTAGACATATGAGTAATCGAAAAGCTCGAAAATTAACGAAAATTGCTGCGTAGCTGGTGTGGTTGTTGAAATGATGTGGCAATTCAGTGGGCATCTTAGACATTCTTTGCATTGTTAAGAACTTAAGCAATGTAATTATGGACACTTCAAGCATATACACTCACTCACGCCTATAATCCCCGAAGGGGTAGGCAGAGGTGTAACGAGTACCCGCACTTTTCGCCGAATTTCGGTCCCATAATATGATAGGGGCACAGATTCCAGACTCCGGCTAATACTGAGAATTTCTAGATAGAAAAAAAAACAATATCAACATATGCATTCAAACCTGATAATAATATAAGAATAGCATCACTTAAGCTCATGCTAATATTCAAACTTATTTCCGTCCTATAATGTGACAAGAGACCTCGGACGATTCTATCTATGTAATCCCAGCATTTTTAATGTATAATTAAAAAAAAAAATCTTATCCTATAGAATTTATCTATCTTGGTTTATTCATGAAAACGTAACAGACAAAAAACTTTAGACCCGCAATTCACCCACTTGGAGGTTACATTTTGAAAAACGTTTATACACGTGTATATTTATTTCTAACCAAAAGCACGTATATAAAATTTCATAATTTTTACTTTGAAAATTACGTACTTCCATACAAACTTTTTCCCCTTATTTTACCTCCTTATGGGTGAAATTTTCAAAAATCCCTTCTTAGTGGATATTCACCACAAAAAAGGCATCAACCGTCATGTAGCCCCAGCGGTTAAGGCTCTGCGTTGATGAATTAGTACAAGTAATTATATATGTAGATAGATAGATATAGCCTTTGACTACCTCGTTGCCGCAGTTGTACGCGCTACAACTGCTGTGCGAAGGTTTCGGGTTCGATCCCCGGGTCGGGTAAACTTTATTGGGTTTTTCCCTAGAGTCCGGAGTCTAGAATTGTGCCCGGTATGGCAATGGGCAATATAATCGTCCTATTTGTTAATATGCATGCTAAGATCACAGTTTGTGCAATATTGCACCTTTGCATTACGGTTTCCATTTGGTATTCCTCTCATGAATGTCCACCACATAGTTACGGGGTTTATTTATTAGGTAATAGATGTAACTGTCACGTGAAGCTAGCAAGACAGTGTTAATATAGTAGCTTGTAGGTGCGACTTGGTTTTTAAAGCATAGTTGCACTATTACATGACTAACTTTTCTATACGTTCAGAAGGAAATTTGAAATTGGATTCAATACGTCTCTGTGGCATTAGTAACAATATATTTGTTTATATATTATGAATTGACAGCCACAGTTAGCGAGTAGCCAATAGGCCTAACTAATAGCCGGCTGTGAAACGAGAGGTCGTGGGTTCGATTCCGACACCGGAGCAAATGTTTGTGTTACAGACAGATATTTGTGTCCGGGGTCTGGGTGTTGTGAGACCGAAAATCTCTCGTAGTCCCTGATACGCACAACACAAGAGTCGTATCTAAGTGTGGGGTCGGGGCTATGTGTGTATCTGTTGTGTGTTGATTATTTATTTATTTATATTTATTTTCTGGGATACAAAAATCGTTTTATTACATTCACGATCCACGATCAATAGTTAATATAAAAGGCTATAAATAAATAAAGGACATAATTAATGTCTCTATAAACCTGGTTTCTCTTAAAACCCCATGGTTGCTTTCTTCGGCGCATATGGGGCGTCCTCGAAGGATCCCGAGTAAATTTATAGTGGTAGAGCCTCGCTGAAGACATATTTGTCTACACATGAATGGGCCGGCTCGACCGGGGTAGTACCACTGTCTCACAGAAAACCAACGTAAAGTGACAGTTTACTGTCGCGTTTCGTATGGTAAGTGAGATATCCGGAGGCCCAGATTCCCCCTTCCCTTCCCAAATCCCTATTCCTGTCCTTTAAGGCCGACAGCGCATACATGATTCTTTCGGTATTGTGGATGTTCATGGGCGGTGGAGATCTAAATGATCTCCATCGCCCATGAACATCCACAATACATCAGGTGACCCACTGGCTTGTTTGTCGGACTAAAAAAATGTTTTGTTTTTTTAAATCCCCAGTTTTCACAGCTAAAGGATAAAAGCTTTTCCCAGAATGATGGTCATAGATTTGAACATATATGTCTGATGTAATTAATGATTGGTTACGCATGGGTAATTTAAAGTTTTATTAAAAACCATTGAACTGAAGGAGACTGCTAAAAACAGTCTTTACTCCTTGACAAGCGGATATTCGAGGTGACGTATGCCAGGAGTTAATCATTGTGGTTAGCACGTTGTCATTTTAGAAAATACGCAGTCCATTGTACAGTACATCGTGATTTTTAAGGCTAGCCAGTTTGTTTGCATATTAAGGACCCTTTTACCGGAATATAAAGGTACCAATGACCTCATTAAGGATGGTGTCGTGTGGGTTTAAAATCAAATTAACATAACTAATTTATAATTTATACAATAAAATTCAACGGAAACTTTGTTTTTGTAATGTTGAAAATAATAAATTGAGATAAAAACTTGGGCAAACAATAAAAGGCGGAATAAAATTTTACAGTGTAATTATGGAATACCTAACCTTAATAATTTGTAAGTGGTAAAAAATGGAGGAAGCAGAACGGACGCATGATTCTTTTGTATAACAATAAATAAGCCCGAAACTGCCAAAAAAGCGCTTTATCCAATGGTTCCGCGAGCATTCAATTTTGTTGCTCAAGCAATAGGATACACATTAATATGCCGATTAGTGCGTGTGTAATTTGTACTTAATGAGTCTAACGCCTCTACGTAAACAATTCAAGAGTAGTTTTTTATGACATTTATGAAACATTCCATTGTTATAAAACCTAACAATACTGCAGAATAAAAAGTGCATCAAATTACACAAAGATACTGTCAATATTCTTCCTAAATAACACAATAACCTCCAGTATCGAGATATATTATGAGAGGGTCAAAAACATATATAGATGACTACATGATACATATTCAGTATTTACCACAATACCCTCCATTGTGTCATATATCACGCGTTTCTCATGATGCAAACCGCATTAGCACCACGAGAACATTACACGTACATCATTTGTTTTTATTTCAAAAGACGATAATATAATATCTCCATTTACATAACAATCGTATAAAAACATCGTAGGCATTTTTTACCGGCTAAAAAGAGAAGGTTCTTAGTTCAGATTCGTTTTACTGCAAGTCAATTTATTTATTTACCGTTTAAGATCATACGTCTGTTCGTATATATATAATTCTTATCTCTAATCAGATTGCTTCAAGTTCAGTAATATGTACAATGGTTTATGATTACATACATACCCACTCACGCTTGTAATCCCCGAAGGGATAGGTAGGGGTGTAACTAGTACATCCACATTTTGCAGTGATTATTACCGTTCCATGATCCCCATGATCGGCTTGTGCCCTATCACAATAGGGGACAAGCCTAACCCGATACTGGGCATAATTCCAGTCTCTTGACTAATAGTGAATAATTCGTGGGAGAAAAGTCAATATTACTTTTCGACCCGGGATCGAACCCAAGACCTCAGCACAGCAGTTGTACCGCGTACGCAATTACAGTGGTTAACAATTATGGTTTATTATACCCACTTTTAAAACAAAACAATCTAATTTCTATTCTATACGTATTTTTATATGTTACAATAAAATTCCCATGAGTAATTATTATTTATTCAAGTAATTTTTTCACTCACAAATTATGAAATTATGTCACATATAATACAAATTCATTTTAATAACGGGATGTACTGTACTGTAAACCAAAAAACATACCTAGTAATGTAACAGCACTTTTTTTGCAAATAATTTTGAGATTTTCCCACTGAACAAAAATCCTACCGAATGTAACCCGCATAATATTTACATTCTGTTTATGAATCAAATTAATATATTTTAGAATTTAATGCCGCACAAGACTGTAAGCAGCCTTTAATCCTTTTTGTTTTTAAGTATTTTAGCTCTTTTATAACTTTTTAGTTTTATTATTGAATTTAGAAAACATAACAAAACTCGTTGGTAGTAAGTACTACCCTTCCGTTGAAAGTACTTTTTGTACTTTGTATCAAAATGGTAATTTAAAAGAATTATAATATTGATATATTTTCAATGTGTCGTTTAAAAGCTTTAATTGAGTAAACATAATATAATAATATATTATGATTTTTGATTCCCACTCTTTTATGATTTTATTTATACTAAATCATAACTCTCACAACCCAGACGAATCTAATAATACCTCATAGTCTCTCCTATGTCGTTAATTCAAATGTCAAAAAGAGTGGGGTGCTTGACATCAAATGTCACAACTAGTTAATTGTAAATTATATTTTTTCTTTTTTATTAATTTTGTAATTGTTGATTTATTTATTGTTGGGTGTAAATTATAAAAGTTGAGTTATTATCATCGTCCATAGACTTCTGCAATGCCAGGGCACAGCCAAGCCGCTGCTTACCGTTACATCAAAGTACTTATAATAAAAGACTCTATTTCAAATCAACACCATATGATAAAAAAATATGGTCTAAAATTATGACATTTTTAATTTCCTGGTTATCCTGGTTAGAAGTCTTGAAGTGGTGAAAATTACATTAAAAGATTATGTTACATCAACGGTAGGCAGCGGCTTTGCTGTGCCCTGGTATTGCAGAAGTCTATGGGCGGCGGTGACTACTTACCATCAGGTGGCCCGTCTGCTCGTCTGCCTATCAAGGCGCTAAAAAAAAATATATATATATATCTATGTATGTAGGTACAGGTGAAGCTGATTTATAGCGTGTAAAAAAGGTTTTAATTACGGTTACTTTTAAATTAATTTTATCAACTCATTCACATTATTTATTATTCTTGTAATTGAAAAAAAAACGAAATTTATTTCTTTTACTATATTATTTACTAACAAATAGGTATTTGTTTTTACAGGTGTAAAAACTGCCGCCACGCTTGATATTGGCGGTGCGATACCTCAATCTCTTAATTATGTGTATAGGGGTAAAACACGAGTTGTCAAGGTTGTCAGTGTGGATAAAAATCATGACAGTTGAGCGCACGCACATTGATCTGATAATTTCCTATGAAATGTTAAATTTTACAGTAGGACTATTTCACCACACTGTTTATTTATAATCAAGCACACAATAATAATTACACTTGACGAGACTTTATCTGTTCAAACCAACGGAATTGTCTTATTTCTTTAAACTATCTACTAACATATCTCATTACAGGACCTTGGCTCGAATACCAACTGTCCGTTATTTTTTATGCCATGCTGTCATTTGAGAAGGCTATATACCCGAGCAGAACTCAATGCAAACTTGTTGAAGCCGATCGACGCATGCAAAATGTCGGCGCTACAGAGCTAGAGGCAGTGAGCTCTCGCTCCAAATATTATTAACTACCAAATGGCTAGATTCAGATGATCTACTTTTATGTATCTATCATAAAATATTATGTATTTAGTTTATTTATTAAGTTGCGGTTATTACTTGATTACGAAACACCGATGGTTGATATTGGATCGGAAAACATTATGTTAATAATAAACTTAACATTTCACTTGACCAATTTAACTAATGTCGCATTGAAACACAGAATTTAATAACTTTTTTGCCAAACGTCCAATAATATGGACAATGGACATCGGTAATAGCCTAATAACATAATATATTTGACTAAACGAAAAATGTTTATCACGATTATTTTGAACATTAACTATAGTATTTATATTTAAAATGGCTAAAATATGTTGTTGTACACTGACATTAAAATGGATGTGTTCAAGGTTCCAAGCATATTGCAATATGCGTTAATTTATTATTGTTGACTCTTTATGTTCGATCACTATCAAGTGATTGTAAGAAATTAATGAATGTAGGCGATTCCATCGTTTTATTTAAGCACAAAATAGTTTTAAATACAATTGTATGTTCTACATTCTTAGCCTTTTTAAGCGACTCCAAAAAAGGAGGAGGTTAGCAATTCGTCGGAATCTTTTTTTATGTATTTTACCCGATTACTCGAAGACGCCTGGACCGATTCGAGAAATTCTTTTTTTGTTTAAAAGGGTATACTTCCCAGGTGGTCTCATTGGCACCAAGTCACGATCTGATGATGGGATCTCAGAGAAATCAAAGGCAACCCTCAAATGTTATAGTGACGCATAATTTGTTTTTTATTGAAGTCGGTGTACTTTTTATTTGGTATAAACAATCGGCAAACAAACCAAATCACTTTACGTTTGAAATCAATCAATTCAATCATTATTAATATTAAGCAAAAAAATAGTTCGCGTGTTAGTTATCAGGCCACAATGCGTGTTCGTGTTTGGCCATTATTTGCTAAGCACTTAATATTCGGAGTCAACCAGTGGCAAGGTCAAGTTCTGAGAAGCTGGATCGGATCAGAACCGTTGATTATATAACCGCCCCAACACTTCTCGAGTACACCTTCAAATTATTTTCCACTTTTTTTGCACAACTGGTTTATTTTATTAAGCACGTAATCTAGCTATTATGGTAGGTATAATGTATTATCGGACATTGACGATGAAAAGTTCAACTATTTTACAAATAAATTGGTACCTACTATCATGGAAAAGTTGTTCTAGGAATGGACTATTTGCGTGTCCAAAATACAATAGATATTATAGGTTTTCATGAGCGATGCTGCTCACTTAGCACCAGGTGACCCATTTCCTTCATTATCAGCCTTTGGTATAAACAGATAACTATATAATATATCACGAATCTACTAAGTTTTCAGCGTATTTTAATATACATACATATATTTTAGTAGTAATTCTAGATATAAGTTTTAAATTTCTGTATATCATGCCAACATGAACTGACGATTGACGATAATACATATCAACTTTGAAACATCGTCATAGATTTTTAAATTGAATATTCATGAATTTAACTTCATATATTAAAATGTTTACCGACATGTTTCAGTATGAGGTGTTACAAGGAAGTTTCTATAGAAAAAAAATATCTTGTATTTTAATTATTCACATCGTCATAATTTGTCGCCAAAATTAAAAACGAAAAGTATGGACTATTTCAACCGCGTACTAGGCAGTCTCGCTCTGCAATGCCAATCTAGCGTATTGAAAATATACCCACACACTAGATAGTCTAGAATGTCTGTGAATGCCATTACAACGTGTATGTTTGCACTACAGTCTATTGGCTGCGCGTGGCCAGACCGAGAAAAGGCAAACGTTTACGTGTTTGACCAGTGTTGCTAATTACCCATAGTTTGGGTAGATCCACTATTTTTTATAATAATTTGCAAAAAACTTCAAATATTTATACACGTACACACTCAGGCCTGTAATTTCCAGTACACCCACAAATCACCAAGCTTATTGCCGTCCCATAATGTGACAGAAGGCGAGCCTATTGCCATACCGAGCATAATTCCAGACCCCGGACTGATATAGAATATTTCGTGATAGAAAACCCCAACGCCACTTATACCCGACTTGGGGATCGAACCCGATACGTTAGCACAGCAGTCGTACGGCGAACGCAATTGCTCCACCAAGGCAATAAAATATTCTTGGCTAAATATTTTGGCCAAAATTTTAGTTACTTTTAATTATTATTTGTAAAGTACTATAAAAGATTCTTGTGTCTTAAAATTATCCAAAACACAAGAACTACAACTTGTTACATCGCGGTCGTTTGTTCTTTTTTATATCCACAACTTTATAAATGTTATTGCTTCCTTCCTATTCTTTATATCAATAAATATAAGTAATCAAAGCACGTTGTATTTCTTTATTTATCTTATTAATATAAACTACATTCAGCTTAAGTTCTTTTATAAATATAAACAGTGTTTTTATGAGTTTTTAAGGCGTAGAAACTAAATTTTAGAATAATGTTTCTCTTATCTATACTAATACCAGCGGACCCGGCAGACGTCGTCCTGCCCGTAAAAGCAGCGCCACACCGACTGCAGCGCCATATTCCTGGCTGATTTGTGAATCCAAACCAAACAAACGTATACAAAAAAATCATCCAAATCGGTTCAGCCGTTTAGGAGGAGTTCAGTGACATACACACGTACAGTAGAATTATATATATAAAGATAAAACTGAAGTCTGATTTTTAAACCATTTTTGTGTGGATTATGGGTGAATATTTTACTTAGGTAGGTTTTATTTATGTTGATAATACCTAGTCAGGTCATAAATTCTGTCACATGTTTAATATAAAATAATTGAAACAAGTTTATTCATTATGTAACCATTTATATACCAAAATGAACTTAACAAAACATAGATTCTTATGACACTAAAGTTTATTCAAAATGACCTCTGTGATTTTGAATACAGGCCTTCAATCTGCGCGGCCAGTTGTCTATCGCAGCACGAACGAGGTCCATGTCAATATCGGCGGCTGCCTTAATCAAGGATGTCATGAGTGACTCCAAATTGGGATGAGGCTTTGAGCACGCCTTTTCCTCCAAGTGTTGCCATATCTTGTAATCTAACGGATTCAAATCTGGACTGGAGGAGGGCCAGTCTTCGTGCCGGATGAAGTCGATTTCACGCGCCGCCAGCCAGTCTTGTGTGCTCTTCGCTCTATGAGCTGGCGCCGAATCTTGTTGGAATACCCAGTGCCTGTTATTGAACATGGTATGTGATACAGGTTCCACAAGGTTCGTCAGGACTGTATTTTGATACACAACTGCATTCGTTTTTACACCTTTCTCACAAAAATGTACCTCTGTTAAGCCCCAATAAGAAACTCCCAACCATACCATGAGCGAGGATGGAAAATGACCTCGTTGGACACGCGGAATACGGTTGCTCGCTTCTTCACTACTGTGTGCGTACACCTTATCATTTTGTTTGTTGTAGCTCTCTTCTACGGTAAAAATTTTTTCATCTGAAAAAAGAATTTCCCGATATTTTTTACCCGCGTACCGCTTCAACAAAGCGCGGCATCTCTTCAGTCTCAGGTCCATTAGACGAGCATTCAAACGATGTCCTGTTTTTTTCGATATGCCCGAAGCCCTAAGTCTTCATTTAACACCCTTTTCACCGTGGTTCTGCTTAACCCCATCTGAAGGGCCAACAGTTTCTGCTTACGTTTGGGATTTCTTTGAATTCGCGCCTTCACAGCTTTTATCACTGCTGGAGTCCTAACAGACCGAGGGCGACCACTTCTTGACCTGTCATCTACACTAGAGTCTTCATTGTATCGTTTGATGGTACGATAAACGAATCTTTTGGTTATATTAAAATTTTTCAGTATGTCAAAAATTTGAATTGGCGCGTAACCGCAACGATGCAACGCAATTACTGCAACACGGTCTTCTTTAAGCGTCCACTCCATATTTAAAAATGAGTAAAATTCTAAAAAGTATACATTTTTATTTTCATGAACAATTTGAAATTCGAATTCAATAAACTTTTTTGTGGCCAGCATTCTAAAATAAAAGTTTTTACTGTGTGACAATACTTATGACCTGACTGTGTATTTATAGGTTTCATAATACTTTTCGCCATTTTAGATTTATAAGCTTACAAGTATCTTTTTTTGGGTTCCAAAACAATGTTTTTTAATTTTACTAACATTATAAATTTAACTAGCTGTTGCTCCGCCCGCGTGGAGGTCATATTTGGGAGAAAAACTATACAATACAAAATACCAATTTTCATGCGTTTAACTTCAAACATGACGGATTTTCATACAAACTATCATCCCCTATTTTACCCCCTTAAGGATGGTATTTCCAAAAACCCTTCCTTAGTGGATGAAATTTCAAGTCTCGAACCCCAGCCGTTTAGGCTGTGCATTGATCGATCAGTCAGTCAGACAGTCAGTTTCTTCTTTTATATATACAGACTAGCTGTTTCCCGCGGCTCCGCCCGGCTGCATGGTAGTTATTTTTTAAAGAAAAAATCCATGGAGTTATTTTAGGCTATTATACCTTCTTTCTATATTTTGCTATCCCATAGGAACCGTGCATTTTTCCAGGATAATAATTTTTCCGGGTAGCCTATCTCATTAAAAAGTATCCCGCATCATTATCTGATTCCTTAACTACCGCTATTCTAAAAGCATTTCGATGACAAATATTTGTGTGCCAGGCAGATATTTGTTTCGGGTCTGGTTGTTGTGGGACCGTAGTTCTTAGTAGTACTTGATAGTCACGATTGTATCGTGATAAAATAAACCTGTAGGTTTAACCAAGCGTGGGATCACGACACATAGTCCTGTGTGTGTCTGTTGGGTGTATTTTATTTTATTTATTTATACAGATGTAGCTGTAAAACGATATTTGCATATTTGCAGCGACTATCTGTCAACGAACTGTCAAACTATTGGCAGTTATGTTATATGACAGCACTAAGGTTACATTTGAAAAAATTATATAGTTGATAAGTTTTCTAAAATTTTCTAATGTTCTGCGCCACTTTCCTAATTTTTTGTTTCTAAGAATCTTCTACAAAGTATTGGAAAATGTTTAAAAAGATGAATTAAATCGGTAATGTTGTTCTCAAGTAATGGCGTGACCAAGGGAAATAGGGATTGATTTTGATATATATAGATAGCGCAGTAAACCCTTGCTATTAATTAAAAGGCCAAGAGATGTCAAGTTCAACATAATTATATTAATTATACATTAGCCAACTGATTGCCTTCTTCTTTAAGTCATTAAATGTTTTATAACTTTCGTAATTTTTACTTGGACTTTTGACATGGGATTCAAAACGAGAAGGTATTAAATTTTTTAATATATGTAATGGGTGAAGAAACTTGCTTATGAACCAATAGTTAGATAACGTCTCACAGTTGACCGACGACTTTCAGGAATGTCATTATTAAGCGACATGATATGACCACTGTTAAATACTCTACCAGCGCGTATGCTTAACTTCAACACAAGAGCATTTGATAACAAACACGTCAAATCTTGCTGTGTTAGCGAACATTTAAAATCTTAAGAAAACATTGCTCTGAAATTCTCTCGTGTTTTTCTATTCTTTCGTCTTGGGCAAAAGCGCGGTTCGTAAATCTGCTATTATTAAGTCAAACAAGTGATAATGTAAGTCAAAGTCAATCAAAACATGTCGAATTCGTGTCTAAGCTACGCTTCAGTTATTTAGTGATGCTGACTGTACTGGAAGCTTTTATAAAGTTACGCATGAAAACAAGTTATATCGCGTTATATTACTTTCCCACAGTCATGCACATTTAAACGAAAACCTCATTAGTAAAATGACGCCACTTTAACACTTCAACATTCGAACTTTACTTTACTTAAGGTCGTTAAATGAATAATTTTAATTTTGAGATATTGTTAAAAAGTGACAGTGGTGTCCCAAATGATGTAGTTAGCCGTGAGAGTCTTGATCTTATAACTTAATACCTATAGCTAGAAACTATAACAGACTGATCAATAGAAAAATGCTCTAGAGTGATTGTAATTGCGCATGCGTTACGACTGTTGTGCTGAAGTCCGGGTTCGATTCCCGGATGGGGTAAAGTAATATTGGGTTTTTCTATTTATAAATACTTAGTACCTGCCCGGAGTCTGGAATTGAGCCCGGTATGGCTATGGGGTCGGCCCCTATCACAATATGGGACCACAATAAATTAGGCGAAAAGTGGGTGAACAACACCTCTGCCTACCCTTATGGGAATTACAGGCGTGATAGTATATGTATGTATGTATATACGTGCCAAGCCGAAAAGGCCCATATTTATTTTTTCGTTGTTTAAAATTTCCCATATTCCGACACATAATTATTCGCCAATTTAACCAAACTAAGTTTAAAAATTAACGGTAGTGATTTATATACAACTCTAACAATATGTAACACTTCCTTATTTGCCTACAATACTAAAACCTTCATGTATTTCTTCTTAAAATGTGTGTATCTAATTAATTTGTTACATACTCTTTTTAACCGACTTCAAAAAAGGAGGAGGTTAACAATTCGTCGGAATCTTTTTTTTTTATGTATGTTACCCGATTACTCGAAAACGCCTGGACCGATACGAGAAATTCTTTCTTTGTTTAAAAGGGTATACTTCCCAGGTGGTCCCATTGGCACCAAGTCAGGATCTGATGATGGGATCTCCGAAAAATCAAGGGCAACCCTCAAATTTTATATATTTTTATAGTAACGCATAATTTGTTTTTGTCATATTTGTTTAATGTGATACAGATGGTCGATTTTTTTCTTTTAATTTATAATTAATATTGAACATGATAACAGACTATTATTAGACTACGGCTGTCATTTATATTCACAATACACGGCATAAAGAAATCCCATTTCAAAGACGATGATAAAGAAACATCCATGTAGAAACGCACGTAACAACACACGTCATAAAAAGATAACAATATTAAATGTACGTGATCTGAATCTGCTTGAAGTCCACGAGAGCAAGGCTGAGTCACCTGCTTGGGCAAGGTGTTCGAACGTCCTCAGCGGCCTCGACTTCGAACGACCGTGACAGGTCCTTCACCACACTTGGAAACCTGATCTAATATGGGTACCATGGCATTTTCCTGGAAGGCACACAGCTCCAAGAATAACGGGTCGACCTTGCTCACTTCAATATGTTATGTTCCGGGTGTGTTATTTATTAAGTTCCGTGACTGAATCAGAAAATTACAATGGGCTGTAAACTTATTGTTGGTATTTATGTTCAAGGTTTTATTCAGCCTTCGTGGCGCAGTTGGCGAGTAGCCGGCTGTAAAACGAGAGGCCGTGGGTTCAATTTGTCACACAAACGTTTATCCCCACACCGGGACAAATGTTTGTGTGACAGACAGATATTTGTGTCCGGGGTCTCGGTGTTGTGAGACCGAAAGTCTCTCGTAGTCCCTGATACCCACAACACAAGACTCGTATATTATATTAGTTTGGGATGGGGGTATGAGTGTTATTTGTTATAATTATTATTACTGCAAAATGTAGTACTTAAATAACTGTTGCGTTACGTAAATTTTATTTACGAAAAACGGCTTGGGTCCTAAGCCTCGTCATCGGAAGGTGCATGTTTTTATATGTATTTTTTTATAAGCAAATATATATTTAGAAATTTAAAAAACCCAAAGTAAAAATATATATGATTAGTAAAAAGGCTAGATAAAATGAATTCTGAAGTTAAAGGGCAATAACCTAAATTAACGATATGTTCGTGATATTATTGGCCGACATTCATTGATCACAATCCATTGATAAGACTTTTTGTTGAAGTGAAGTAGGATAAATAATAGTAACACACATTTACTAAACTTCATACAATTTTTTCAGTTACAGTTTTATAAATAATATTTAATTAGTGCATGTAGGTCAAGCTTTTCAAATACTATTACGTGAGTCTCACAAAAAATTATAACGGAGAGAGCAATCAAATAAAAAACAAACTCAAGTCAATTTCATAGCTTCCTCGTCTTTAGAAGATTATAAACTAAATATTTTTAATTTTACCAAATTACTGGCACTAGTTATGTATCAAAGACGTTTAACTAAATTTACCAAATATTCATTTTTATACTTCATCGAAATTTGTAAATAATAACATAATGCAAATAATAAAGAAAAATCAATCAAATATCAACCAGATCTGTCCAGCCGTTGTAGCGTGATTGAGTAACAAACATCCATCCATCCAAACATTCGCATTTATAATATTAGTAGGATTATTGATAAACCCCCGGTCACATAAACTTTCATCCCCTATTTACCCCCTTAGAGGTGGAATTTCCAAAAAATGCTGTAATATATATTTTTTATGTTTAACTAAAAAGCCAAATACCAAATTTTTATGCGGTCAACTTCGAATATGACAGAGTTTCATACAAACTTTCTTCCCCTGTTTTACCACATTAGGGTGGAATTTCCAAAAATCCTGAAATATGTATTTTTTATTTTTAATTGTGAGGTAAAATACCAATATTCATGCGTTTAACTTTAAAAATGACGGATTTTCATTCAAATTTTCTTCCCCTATTTTACCCCATTAGGGGTGGAATTTCCAAAAATCCTGATATATATATTTTTTATTAATGGCCTTATACCAATTTCCATGCGTTTAACTGCAAAAATGGCGGATTTTCATACAAACTTTCATCCCCTACTTAGGAGGGAAATCCCTTAGGGGTGGAATTTTCAAAAATCCTGAAATATATATTTCAATAACTTTCTATAAAACCATAGAACACGGGCTCGCTTAACAATATAAAAAGCATAGTTCCATGAATTTAAGAACAAGACCATGCGAAGTAACTGCATATTAAACACGTCCTTGTAATAGTGACAAACAACTAACCATACATAACAACATTAACCACAACATGCCTAGTTACGCTACCGTTTCCGCGACCACTGTGTTAATAGACATCACTTAACGGTTGACATAACGAAACAATTACGTGCAAACGCAATTCTGACGTGACAGTGTTTATTTTTTTATTTAAAAAACATTTTATAGTTCCACGTATAAATGTGGTTGGAAATTAATACAGATTACCACAAAATGTGCATTGATATTAATATAAGTACACCCAACAGACACACACATAGTATTGACCCTACACTAAGTAAAACCTGTGTTGTAGGTATCAAGAATTACTGTCCTACAACACCCAGAACCGAAATAAATGACTGTCTGTCACACAAACATTTGTCTTGGTACAGATATCGAATCCACAGCCTCTCGTTTCACAACCGGCTATTCAGCAGGCCGATATTATTTTGTCAAGTAGCGATATATAGTTCTCTCGCTACTTGATACTCTAACTGGACGGCACTGCGCTTACCATGCCCCGCAGTATAGTCACTTTGCCGTGCCAAGATACACAAAAATTTAAATGGATGATAAGTATTAGGAAATTAATAGAACAAAAATTGAAGTTTCTCTTTAAAGAATAAAATATCACATAAATTGACAAATAAAAGTAGCATAAAAAGAATTGTAATTATAGTTATAAGTGGGGCTCGAAAACCTCCACTTTATGGTCAATAAAAATATTCAGCGGCTCGTATTCAGTTCTTTTTCGGTCCTCATAAATTGAGGCACTGTATAGCACATGAGAATTTCCAAGGTATGTGAAGTCTACCAACCCACATTAGGCTAGCGTGGTGGACTAAGGGCCTTTTTTTTTTTTGTTTTTTTTTTTTTTTTGTCGCGGGGAAAGCGCTTTATTACTACCGCCCGCTCCGGGGGGAAGCGGAATAAGAATAAAACGGTTATGCTGGACTAGCCGGTCTTACGACCCAGCATCCCCCTCGCCCGGATGATGGCTATCCGGGCAGCCGCTGGGCCGAGTCCCTACCCCCTATGTACACCCCACCCGACACTACCAGCTAAAACCCCGCGGTGGCCTTCTTCGGCGCTTACGGAGCGATCCCGGGGTATTCTAAGGAGTGCTAGAATTGCTGCCGGAACCGCCCCTGCGCGGTGCTGCGTAGCAGCCCATCTCCATGGGAGGGCTTAGGAGCCCCCGCGCACCGAACAACGACAGCGAACGAGGCCTTACCACACGCGCTGCCGTCCATCTCGGGGTCGCACGATGCTCCGAAACTGGGAGTGCATCGATTCGGGCTGACAGCCCCCCGCTGCGAGCCCGCGACCCGTGGACTAAGGGCCTAACCCCTCTCATGAGTAGAGGAGGCCCGCGCCCAGCAAATTAAATTATTTTTATTAAATTGATAAAAAAATCGAGCCCACTACCCTTTTGCAGAGTTATAAGGACTGGCGAGAAACAAGTTACAGGTTCGAAACCAGACCATAATTGTTGTCATTATATAAGCTATTAGGTAGGTATTATTTATGTATTATTCATACTGCCGTTATCTATAATAGTTGACACTTATTGTTAGAATCCTTCTTTTTTCTAAAAAAATATACACACATGTTAGAATTTGGTTTGAACGTAATTAGAATAAATGTTTAATTACTATCGCTGCATTGCAGGATTTAATAAAAATAAATTTAAAATTATTTTGCGCATGGTTCCGTGTGGATGTGGTATTTTATTTACCCGCCCTGAACTATGAACATAAGTTAAACTTTACTCTTAATTTTTATGTCCGATAAATTAAACATAATTGGAAGACAAAATTAGTTTGTCATGAATAAAATATTAAACCACGCATACATTAATTTTAATGTCACATTAGATAATCTTATTTAGTATATTTACATTTTAGAATTGAAAGTTTGGGTTATTCAGAGCTGTGGTTTGTTTAATTAGATATATGTTATGTATATTCATATACAGTGTAAACTCCATGTAACGTCACTCTATTTAACGACAAACTCTCTTAAGCGTCGAAATCAATTGGCTTTGGTTGGTTTAGCTTGTTTTTCATACAATGTTTCACTCTATATAGCATTACACCCACTCTCAATAACGACAACAATTAAGTTGCTAAAATTAGTAAAAACTGCGCAGCTGTGTACGATCTATTGTCGCTTTATTATCCTAGCCCGCAATAAACTCGACTGTCGGCATCATGCATACCGAACTTTCTAAGAAATTCATTCTTTTGTTTACAAATTGGGATTGCTTGCACGTGTAGACTGTTATTGACCATGATTCATAACTAGGAGTCATGGATTATCTATACCTTATCATATTCTTAGTTGCTCACAAACTTGCAAACTGTAAACATGGCTACTAAAAGAAAATCACTGTGTATTGACGAAAAAGTTTTACTGATACGCGCAATAGAAACGGGAGAGAAGATAAGTGATGTTGGCAAACGCTTTGGATTTAGTCGCTCTACCGTGTCCACAATATGGAAAAATAAAGAAAAAATCCTCCACGCTGCGGGCGAGGGAAAATCTTCCAAAAAATTAAAGAAACCTATATACGAAGATTTGGATAAAGCTGTACTATCATGGTTTCATCGACAGCGCCAGAATAATATGCCTATCTCGGGGCCGCTCGTGAAAGCTAAGGCGGAGAATTTTGCTGCTGAACTTGGTTTAACTTCTTTCAAAGCATCAGAAGGATGGCTCGGAAAATTCAAGCAGCGTCATCATATCAACTATGGTAAAATAAGTGGGGAAGCACGAAGTGTTGATACAAATGTGACTCATGATTGGATTAACAGAGTGTGGTCAAAATTCATAGAAAAATACGCCCCAAGTGACATGTTCAATGCTGATGAAGCAGGAATTTTCTATAAGTTGACTCCAGATAAAACTCTGAAATTTAAAGGGGAAAAGTGTGTGGGAGGAAAGCTTTCCAAGGAACGTATTACGGTGCTTGTGGCTGCTAATATGGATGGCACAGAGAAAAAAAAGCTACTAATAATAGGCAAATCGAAAAATCCGCGCTGTTTTAAGAACATCAAAAAATTGCCAGTGACGTATAAAGCTAATAAATCAGCTTGGATGACCAGTCAACTTTTTGAAGAAGAAGTGCGAAAGTGGGATGCAGAATTAAAGGGACGAAAAATTTTACTTCTTGTTGACAACTGCCCTGCCCACCCTTTTATATCAAACCTTCAAAACATAGAGTTGGCATTTCTTCCTCCAAATACGACTAGTGTCTTACAGCCAATGGACCAGAGTGTGATTAAAAGCCTCAAGGGTCACTACAGAAGGAAATTATTGATGGAGCTAGTCGAATCTGAGGGTAAAACTTCTGTTAATATGCTGCATGCAGTAAATTTTTTATCTAAAGCCTGGGAAGAAGTGACACCCACAACTATACAGCACTCTTTTCGACATGCTGGACTTTGTACCAATTCTACGAGTGATGAGGTGGAAACAGAATCTGAGTTTGAAAGCGACGACGACCTTCCATTAACTGAGTGGATTCAACAATTCAACATGGCAGGAAATACGGTAAATCTTCAAACCTACATTGAAGTGGACGACCGCCTGCTTACAACGGCTTCACTCACAGACGAAGAAATTTTGGATTCAGTGAGAAAAACTGAGGATCAAGAACAAGGTGATGAAGAAGATGAGACGGATGAGCCTGAGCTTCCGCCGAGCATTAAAGAAGCTCTGGAAGCAGCAAAATTATTGGAAAAATATTTCCTTTATAACCAAGATGCCTCAGTATTGCTAGATATTAATAAAATAACTAAAAAAATACAACAAAATTACTGGTGCAGCAAAAGACGTCAGACAAAAATAACAGACTATACTCAATAGCGTTCAAATAACATTCTTTTTTATGCACATAACTACTAACAATAGTCAGAAATAAACTTTTTATTTTTCTAATTCTGATGTTTCTTCTCTCCATTTAACAACAACTCTCTATAACGCCATAAAATGCACAGTCCCTTCAGTGTCATACAAAATAATGTATATACAAAATAATATTGTAGACGTAAAAAAATAAATTAACTCTTATCATAAAATGTTTCAGTATGTACAAAATCTAATTTTCTTTTCATTTTGCAGCGTTATGTAGTTCAAAATGTACAACTTTTAAATATATATAAATACTAGATAGAGTTCAAGAGTTCAACAAACGCAAAAGGCAAAATGTTTGACTGACTTAAACAATACTAACTTGACCTAAATATTTTATATACTTATTAATTTTTCATTATTAAGAACAACGCAATTAAACGTCGTACAATACATATTTTAACAATATATTAAATACGCTGCTTCCATCAATATGTAGTTATTAGAAGCTTCATAATGTATAGACGTTAGTGTTAATATAATTAATGAGTCGAGCAGTCGATTTCATAATTCTTTAACGATCGTCATGACCTTTCCAATAAAATTATGAAGAGAATTTGTAGTATATTTTCAGTCAAGCGATTAATAGGGCATAATTGCGACCAGTTTGCGCCAGTTGTGACCAAGGTTATATTTATAATTATATATTAAACATAAATAGCCTCGATCTTAACATCTATATATTGTGCTTCCGGCAGCAATTCTATACACAGGAATTTGCTTCCGTCATGCCAACATCAGATCTAGGTCAAGAACATTATAAAAATCTCAGTTTCCAATACCTACATAAAATAATAGTCATTCGTTATGAACTTAAACTTTGTACTTATGTACTTTTTTGCTCGTGGTAGGATATTCATATCCGCCCGGATAGCGACCACCGTACACAGGGTGTAAAACCCGCTATAGTGGCACACGCAAGTGTTTCGCGTTCCGGGATCAGCCAGTGTACATTTGGTTTTTGTCGGGGGTCTAGAGTTGGGATATGATGCTTGGCCGTTTTGCGGCCTTCCGAGTACTCTGACACCAAACCCTCGACCGCTTCTTCACCTGCTTGCCCATAGCCTAGTGTGAGGAAGCAGGTTGGCATGATTGTGTTGAGTAGCAAGCGATAGATTGTCTCTCGCTACTTGATACTCTAATTGGACGGTACTTACCATCAGGTGCAGTGTGGTCACTTTATCGTGCCAGGATTTTAATAATGGAATGGTAATGGAAATGCAGAAATAAATTGACAATATTGCAAAGATAAGTAATTTTTAAGTATCTATTTAAGAATATTTTATAGCCTAATTATAAACTAAATAAAAATCGTCCATAATACAATAGAAAAATTAGTTTGAACTATTGACGTTCCTTTGTCTACAACTCTAAAGATCATATCTCTATTTTATTATCATTGCATATAAGTTTTTTTAATTTTGATCTATTACGTCGCTGCGAGCGTGTACAAATGCGTCATTAGTGTGTGTGATTTGCCTTAATTCATTGCAATACGTATGAAATGTATAACCTACTGTTTAGTAACAGTCTATAAAAAACACTATTACTTTTGTGTGTTTTTTTAAATAATTACTTTTTACTTTAAATTTTACATATTATTTTTTCTCAACTAAATGCTCATGAAAATGAAATTGTATATGTATTTATAGAACTCATCATCTACCTGCTCTTATCCCACACTAAGTGGGGTCGGCACAATTGGTTTGAACTCTTCACACAGCCCTATCATGTGTCAAATCTGCATTCACTCCTTTCACGCGCATGTCCTCATTCACGCAATCCATCCACCTCTTTTTGGGTCTCCCACGACTCTTTCGTCCATCCACATTCATATTGACAACTAGTCTTGTCACATGCCTTTCATCCCTCCTCATCACGTGCCCATACCAAGCTAACCTAGCTATATGTATTTATAGGAGTATAAGATACATTGTTTTCAATTCCAATGCAATACATTTTGTTTTAGTTACAACAACAGACTGGAGGTTATATTATTATGAAAGATAAAAAAATGATATTTAGCGTGGCTAACTCATATTTAGCAAAAAATATTGAATTTTCGTTGGCAACATTTTTAAATTCTTTAGCGACCACGTACTATCCCCCACTGCGGTCTCTACAACTCTGTTTATTCCTTTATCAAAGCTACTACCCTGTGCGTTTATTTGACCACCGACCTATATGTACATGATATTGGTAAAATGAACGTAAGCAATTAATGATCTATTATATTTAATGCAATGTATTTATTCTCCTCATGAATATAACTATAACAAATTTCACACTCTCCCGTGCACGCAATAAGTTAGCAAAAAATTTAAAATAAACGCACTAAAAGGATCGAAACAAGGTTGAGAATAGAAAAAAATATTAAAATAAACTATAAACACTTTCAGTTTAACAGACTTCATTTCATAATGTATTTAACTTAGGCTTTGTGCTCAAGTTGAGCCTAAGTTAAATACCTGCATTAGCTTTAGTTGAAAGCGGAACCAATACATTTTCTTTCGGTTTATAATTTGCAATTGGGTACCCGCCTGCCCTGTCCCGCCTTCCTTGGCAGTCGGGTAAAAAGGGGTACAAAGTTTTCTCTTCACAAATGAATAAACAGATTACTTACCTACACATAAATAGTTAAATACGCTAGTCGCTAAGTAACTAAACAACCTCTTTTATCGCCATTGTGTACTTGAAGTAGAAAAACTAATTTAGTCTAATAGAGACAACTCACGATTTGCAGGAGTCCTTGTGTATTCAGAACAAGCGGATATTATGATTTTAAACTTTACACTGTGTGCACTATGTTACGCAAATTGCACAGCCGCTTTGCTGTCTGTTTATAATTTAATTACCAGTTGGCTGAACCATAATGTGCAATATAACATCCGTTTCTCAAAGGCTTTAGAATAAATCTGCTCTATTGCGTTGATTGAGTAACTTTTAACACCGCGACCTATAACGTTTTTTAAGATCGTTAAGACTATTCCCAACTAAAGCTTAAAGTTTACTGTATTTAAAAAAAATTTTTTATTCATAAAAAGTACACCGACTTCAATAAAATACAAATTATGCCTACAAAATTTGAAGGTTGCCCTCGATTTTTCTGAGATCCCATCATCAGATCCTTACTTGGTGCCAATGGGACCACCTGGGAAGTATACTCTTTTAAACAAAAAAAGAATTTCTTGAATCGGTCCAGGCGTCTTCGAGTAATCGGGTAACATACATAAAAAAAAAAGATTCCGACGAATTGTTAACCTTCTCCTTTTTTGAAGTCGGTTAAAAATATAGATTCAAATGCTATTTTACAATGTATACATGTTATAAAAGAATATTCTTTGTATGCATATTTTGGCAAGCCCAAGTGGGAAAAATATGACAATTAAATATTTGTAACTATGCAACGCAAATGCAACCCTCTCTCTACGAACATTGACCAAAAATATGCTTTGTGTAAGGCGATGATTTCCAAACAGACAATAAGGGATATAGTCCTGTGGAGGAATTGACAGTACCAAGACGACGTCAGCAAAGCAATTTCGCAAGCCTCCCGCATACGAACCACATAACGGTCTATCGAGACAACAATCTTATTGCAATAAGCGTATTTCAGAAATGCAAACGCGATTTATGTTCTCGTTAAAATATCATCGAATATTGAAATAGCTGTAAAATATAATGGTTTAGTTAAGTCTGCAATTTAGAGCATTAACTTTATATTAATTGGGTAAATGTTTCGTAGTCAACAGCGAATAACAAACCCATCAGAGAATAATGTGTGTATTTCTATCCATTCGAATAAAAACATCAAGGCTGTCAATTAATCAATCAAAAAATTTAAAGACAACATGACAACTTTGACCTAGGCGGTGACTTAGGAGATTCTTCTTATAAAAACCATCTGTGGCTGACATACGCTATTTACTAACAATTGTACCCTAACAGTGGTTAACTACAACATAAGCAATATAATATTATTTGTATTTAAGTCAGTTTTACAATCTCTTTTTTGATTCCATAACAAGTCCCAGGCAACACTGGGTCTGTGGAAACCTAGTGTTGCCAGTCGTCCAGATCAGAAAAGCGCAATCAGCCGAGTACTTCGCATTCTACTGTCCCTAATCCATCTATGTTTTTTAATTATTGAATGTAAAAAAACATGCTAAAATTATGAAAGGTTATATATATATATTGTATTCAACAGATATTAAAAAAATTAACTTCGTGTGTAGAATATAATTGCATTTATTATAAAGTAACCGCTCCCATATGTATTCAGGGGATATCTTTTTAAATATTTTTTTTGTCTCTAATAAGATGCAAGTTCTCACCATATATTACATGATAATTGCTTAATGGAAGAACTGAAAGTTGGTTCTGTGTTTTTTTTTTGGGATTTTTGTGTATTTACTACTCCCGAGAAAATCATCATGTTCCTGGGACTTTTTTTTACAAAAATATTTACATTAGTTCTTAATGCCTTGACCATACTCTGCAAATAATAATGTATATTTCTCGTGTTATATTATGTGTGTTTAAGAACTACAGAACAAAAAAGATTACGTACAACATTTTTTTAATTTATGAGGTTTTTGACTCACTCGTTGGCGCAGTTGTAATTGCGCATGCGTTACGACTGCTGTGCTGAGGTCTCGGGCTCGATCCCCGCGTCTGGTAAAGTGATATTGGGTTTTTCTATCTAGAAATTCTCAGTTGATACTGATTTGAGATACTGAGATACTGATCTGAGATTCCAGACTCCGGGCTGATGCCCGGAGTCTGGAATCTCTGTCCGGTATAGCGATAGGGGGCGCTATCACATTATGGGACCGAAATTTGGCGAAAAGTGGGTGTACTGGTTACACCTCTGCCTTCTTCGGGGATTACAGGCGTGAGTATTTTTATGTAAGGTTTTTTATGATTATAATGATGTTGTTGTATTTCAGGCTGGGTGAGCGATGAAGGGGTGGTTCGACGCGTTCCGCGAGGAAGGCGGGCCTACCCTATACGCATACCACAATCGGACGGCAGTAGCGGCAGACGTGCCGGCGCTCGCGCTACTGCTGGCCGCTCTGACGCTCTACCTCGCCTTCCTCGTCATCTTCCCAGGGATTAGGAAAGAGGTATAGTTCTTTATCTCCATTTTTTTATGAAAAAAGGGGGCAAACGGGCATGAGGCTCACCTGATGGAAAGTGATCACCGCCCATGAACATCTGCAACACCAGATTGCTTGCAAATGCGTTACTATGATAACATCCTCGTAAATTCTAGTGTAAATTAGTTCCTATCATGATTTAAATATACAGGCTGTTGCAGAAAAGTGGTATACCTTACAATACATCGAGGGAAGGTGATCGGTAACTCATCTGTGAAGTCGAAAACTCTGTTAAAATCGTCTTATTATTTCAAATTTCAAATTTATTTAGAATAAATTTTTATGACCCTTGGAGCCACTACTGATAAGTACTAATTTACTAGTTTTGCAGAATCTATGAATGATTAATGCCTAGAGAACCCTTGATACTTTATCAGGTGTTTTAAAAGTCACAATATAATATTACGATATCGCCACAATAGTAGTAAGCAAAATTTTAATTTCAAATATTTTATTTTACCATAAGTTACTAATCACGAACTCTACATGCGGAGCTTTCTTTTGTACCACCTTTTTGCAACACATTGTATACAGATCTGCTCTATGACACTTAATAGTCTTATATTCGATATTATCTACTGAACGTTTCATGAGATGAGATAGAGATAGATGAGAAATTTCACACATAACATTTGTGTAACCACTCTAAGGTGTAACCCAATAAACGTCGGTAAAACCTTTATTAGTAATAGTAACCACGACCGGCGGTAGGATTGGACGTGATTGGGCGATCGCCTTGAGCGGTAGGAATAGAGGCACGATGATGACAGTCCTTTATTTCTGTTCGCTCATCTAAGATATATATATTGTGACTTTTTGCATGCTTAGCAGCGGCCATTCGCCATGAAAGTCTTAAATTCGCTAAATCTGGTGAAGAAATCGCTAAGCTACAATAAAATACAAATACTACTGTGTACTGTATTTGTTATTTTCCTGATTTTTATTATTTGACCGAATTTTTTCACATGTATTTGAATATTGGGTTAGAGGCGCCGTGTAGCAATCTCGATTAGGATACTGGATTCTGTTTCCTAATCTCACGAGTCTCGTTTTAGTATAATTTGGTCTTACTAAGGTAATGATGTAAAATTAGTCTTAATTCAACGAGAAATGGTCACTGCGGTTGCGATTGACATACCACAGAACACGTTTGAATTCAATATAACCTACCTATATACAAGTTAGGCATTTAGGCTAAAACGCATTAAGGAATTTTATACCATCTAATCCTATTTATACATAATATAGTAAAAAAGCTAAACGTTGTCGTTTGTTAATTTTTTGTGCATCATGTAAAAACGGCTGAACGGATTTCGATGCAGGTTTAACTGTTAATCATATATCCACTATTTGATAGCTACTGTAGCGCAGTAATAGTAAAACGCGTAATTGACTGTGAAACCGCCACCGCGCAGATTCAATTCCCACACCGAGACAGATATTTATGTAAGCCATGCATATTTTTTCGGGAGACTGAAAGTTGCTCATAGTTTCTGATACACAAGATATACGGTTTTTATCTGACTGACGCGGATTATTTGTTATTTATTTACTTTAAATTAAAAAAAATGATAGAAATGGGTAATTAATCAAAAAAATCTACAAAGGAAAAATCGCGAACAAAAGTTTTTGCACAATAAAATCTTAAGTATTTGGTCGGTAATCGAAATCACCACAACCACTGAACCAATTTGGATGTGAATTTCATTAATTTATTGAGGTAATCTGGGGCTAACATGTTCATTGTTATTAGGGTACTTTGTATCACGGTAGGATTTGTATTCTCACATGGAGGAGAATATTTTTATGTATGAGTAATCAGTATGTAGCAACTAAATACTTATATATTTATTTCGCAGAGCACAGGTAATACACATAAATTTAATCATTGGAGCTTTAGGCAAAAACCAGTTATCAATACGCATGAATGGTCTGATATAGAATTCTATTTGCATTCAAAAAGAAACAAATATCTTCTACGTCCCATATTATTATTATTAGAAAACATGTTTTTATTATTAAAGTCCGTTATGTTTATCGTGCAGAGACATCCTTATGCTAACCTACATAAACTCTTTTTAGCATATAACCGGGAGGAGCAACCACAACACACCAGACTTGTAGACTTAGCACACAGGAGGTCATGTTTTCAAAAAAAATATATTTTGTTTCAGAGATTTTCAACGTTTACAGTAGTAACACTCAGTCTGTTCGTCGGGACCGTCATTTTAGGTAAGAATTCATCAAATTTATATTTTTATGGTACTTTTATCGTATATTTGTGATATTGAAGCGATTTTATTAATGTCTAGGACATTAATAAAATCGCCATATCATATTCAACTTTTTTTAAGTGAAAAAATCTGAACTCGCGTGACCGTCACGTTCAGATTATTTTACTTTTGACATAAGCACACCTATGAAGTTCTATAATTATTGTCAAGCAATCATAAACAAAAAACTTACTACTTCATGGTTGTTTCAAAAAATTATTTACAGTTACTCAACATTTTTAAGTTTTCACTTCTGTCGGTAGACCCAGGACTAATATACTTTTTTTAATATACTATTTATATCTCTTATGCAAATTTCTATTCGTTCGCATTGAAGAATTTCCATACCACATAAATTATTAAGGTCACAAATGTATAAAGAAATACTAAGAACTAAATAGTATTGTATAAGGCAAATCATTTGTAGTTTGTACTTACCGAGACAATTATGAATGACAACTTTTTTTATAATAAATGTCAGCTACATAGCAAGTGACTTTTTTTTTATCGTGGCTCGGCAAAGTGACCACACTGCACCTGATGGTAAGTGCAGTGCCGTCCAGTTATAGTATCAAGTAGCGAGTGATACTCAATACAATCATGCCGGCCTAACTCGGACTCGCCTTATGGTGAGTGATCTCTATCGCCCATGAGCATCTAAAAGTACTAGACATGTCGGCCTTTAAGCAAAATAATAGGAAAGGGGAATGGGGATTTTGGCCCCTGGAAAGCCCACTCGCCGTAAGAAACGCAACAGCAAGCTGTTTGCATTGATTTTCTATGATACAGTGGTTATTATCACTGTCTCACAGAAACTCTCACTGTCCAGTCCGGTTGGAGAAAAGTAGTGTAGGAAGTCATGTGCTCGATTTTTTCATATTTTTTTTTCATTGTCGAGTGAGTTGGCGAGTAGCCGGCTGTGAAATGGGAGGGCGTGGGTTCGATTCCCACACCGGGAAAAATGTTGCGACAGACAGATATTTGTGTCCGGGGTCTGGGTGTTGAGACCGAAAGTCTCTCGTAGTCCCTGATACCCAGAACACAAGACTCGTAGCTTAGTGTGGGTTCGGAGTTATGTTGGGTGACTGTTGGGTGTTATTTATTTATTCAGTCTGTCTATCGAGCGCCCGAACCCTCCGCTTCAGCAGCTACTAGTATGTGGTGGTCAGCATCCGTAAAGAGACGACGTCATTAGCGAGGGATACAATCGTAATTCTGTTGCTTTAGCTGGAAATCAAACCAATAGACTTTTAAAAAGCATGACCTTCTGTAACAACACTAACGGGTTACTTTATTCATTGATATAAAACTAATTTTACGGATTTTATCGCGGTTTATTTTTTCGTTTTAGTCCCGACGCGCCGTTTCGAAAGCTTTACAGCCTTCATGGTTAAGGGGTGGACTGAATTAGTTTTAGTTCATTGTGTAATATCCACGTAAACATAAGAAACTATTAAGGTTACAGCTCATTAGAGCCACCCGACCTGCACCGCCTCGCCGTTAGTATTACTAATTACTAGCTAGCTACACTAACTCTGTAGCGCCTCTGTCGTAAGCCGTCGACGCGTGGACAGCGAGTTGTCCACTCGGTGACAACTCGCTGCTCGCATGCTTGCCTTGCGTTGCTGCGCATTGCCAACGCACAAGCTCCATTAGTCGTAACGCGACGTTTACTAGTGACATGGCGTACACCCGTGGATCACCTGCCGACAACGAGTGGACGCCGAGCGACGAGGCGTGTGCCGGGTGGCTCTAATGAGCTGTGACCTTAAGGATTACTTTATTATTTTGAATAGAAATGAAATACGCCAATGGCATATGGTCAAGACATTACAAATTTTAATACGAATATAACAACAACATGATTTATTTTTAAATAATAATATTTAATGATAAAATAAAAGGGCCGATTTGACAAAGGCGGAACTTCTGCCTAAAAACCTACACTAAGCGGCAGCTTTTTATTGTTATTTCCTTTTGTACGATGAACAAAACTTTTAAAGGTTTGAAAAATCTTACCACAACCTCTTCACAATCCCCATTCCGCACCCACGATTCTTTTGGTTTTTATTGTCGGGATTTCAGATGTTTGTTTTTAATCAAAATCAAATATTAATTCAATCCATGAAATGCTCAACATTATTTAGATTCAGTCTATCACTGTTTACTCTACCGGCAGTTTGGAATGCAGTTTCGCTAGAGAAGAATGGGCAGGAAACTTGCTCTTTTGCCGAACACCGGCTAACAATATTTAGTTATACAATTAATATACGGTTTAAGTTGGATTACATTAGATTAAAGCAGCTCAATGTATGTAAGTTAAATAGCCTTATTGTACCTATGTAAGATTATGAAATAAAGCTTATAACAAGACCTATTGCCGTACATGACCGTCAGAGTGATTTTCAATTACAATTTCTTAAAGCAGTTGGTCCTTACTGAAACAGTCTGACCAGTCCACACGACTAAACCCTCGTTCACAAATAATACTGTCAATACAATTTTTGTGGTACTTCATTTCATCTCATTGCCTTTTAAAAAACATCAAACCAAATTGGTACCTGCTTCCTCTTGTAAACAAGTTGACGCAACGATCGGAATAATCATTTAAGTAGAGCTCGTCCTTCGCATTGCTAAATGAGCACACGGTGACGAACACTATATATTTAACATCGTATACCTTAACTACGCTACAGTTTTATAAATGACGGTTTGAACACAGAACGGCCTTAGCAACATTTACAGCACATAGTTCATATTTGATACCGTTCAAAATTATTAAAATATTAGATTTTGCATTAACATGAGTTATCAAAATATTGTATAAATGTAAATAAATAAATTGATCAAATTTTATGTCGAGTGTATGGATGATGAAGTATTTATAATATATTTTCTCTATCTTCGTGTTTTCTTGTACTCACTTGGAACTTTACATGGTCAGTATTATTAATTTCATTTCATTAAAACTTACATTTAGTTAATGTTAATCGCTTTTTGAGTAAAGATAATAAATAAGTGTTAAGAGTATCATTAAATTTAATTTTCAAATAGGGCGTTCTTGCACTCAAGGCGCCATATAGCTGTCCCACAACGACTGTTGCTCGGTAACCTACGAATACTGTGATAAACTACATGTATAACCACTGGCACAGACCTTTCATTAATTAAATAGAGAACTCATACATCATACATCATACTAGCCCTGTATTAAACATTGTCTCACTGCTGGGCACGGGCCTCCTCTACTAATGAGAGGGGTTAGGCCTTAGTCCACCACGCTGGCCATTAGGCAAGTCTACCAATCCGCTAATGCGGATTGGTAGACTTTACATACCTTCGAAATTCGTATAAGAATTCTCAGATATGCAGGTTTCCTCACGATGTTTTCCTTCACTGTTAAAGCAAGCGATAATTAACATTTAATACACACATAACTTTAGAAAAGTCAGAGGTGTATGCCACTTGGGTTTCGAACATACAACATTGTAATCTTCTTAAAAAATGAAGACCGATTCGAAAGGATATTCAACGTTTGGGCCTGAAAGTACTATGTCCAGAAACCTATATTTATGTTTGGTTTTACTATTGACAACTTGCTGGTTACTTCATCTGCGCCATATACTTTTATTCTCTCAACTCGATCTACTGAACTAAGATCGATGATATAAAACGTATGCGTAAATTTCATTGTTGAAAATAATCAATTGATCTACGGAAGTTCAACGAAATAACCTTGAAAGTGTTAAATGACTCAATTACTCCCATTTGCCGTGAAAACTTTTATTGACACTTAATTACAAGGTAGTTAAAAGCAACATTTATTGACCTAGACATATATTTTTGTATCTTTAATACATAAAAATAAATAAGTATCTCGTTTTGAAATCGTTACGATTCTCTCATTATTAACTATTTACTTATAACATGCATCTATCTACCAACAACGTGTATAATATGGTAGTTGACACGTTTTTTTATGAATTTAATCAACAAGTTACATTACATAAAACCTATTATCGAAATAATTTTATGAATCCGAAAAATAAGTAAATTAGACGCCATTCAAATCTGCTGGAAGGGGTAAATTGTCAAATGACAGTAAAAGGATGTATGAGATGTCCTGTGACGTCACAGTCCTCAGAATGTCCATCACTGTGCCGTTGTGCGAGGGAGATAGTTATATGTTCCCACTACGCAACCATTTTTGCTCATACCAATATTTAAAATAAATATTGTGACCTTTCTTTTGCGTATTATATTCGGTTGCATATCGAATAATGTACAAAATTAAACACAGGAAACTACCTTATTGTATGCACCAAGCATGCATCGTGCATATATACAAAATGCGGTCTACAATACACTACACTATATATTTCAGTTACGCGATTAAAATACAAAATATCCAAAAATTTTGGTGTCCACAGTCTCACGCTGTGAGTCATGCTCTGCTTTAATAGTGCAATATGTAATAATGTTTAAATGTGTAAAGATTACTTTTAATAACTGTAATTGGTGGATTAATCAGAATTGAGCAATATTTTGTGAATAAGTTCCTTAATATTACACAAAATATTGATGTGATTTCAATTGTGTCTGCTCCCACCACATTTGACAACTTAATCAAATCCGTAGATGATTGTAAAATGTTACTGAACTAGTTAGTGACTAAACTACTTTCAAGTCCTTTCGAAGATCTGTAGTAGGTGCGTTTGTATAATATGAATGGCGCCAATTATATTTCTCTAGAATATAGCGAAGCTATTGTTGAAAATATTTGCGCAATATTCCAATACAAATCGGATCTAAATTCAGATGCGGTTCACCAAGATTTTGTAAGTTTTTTTTCGTAATGAATCTGCCGTTGTCTTGATCTCACCGCCTAGGTGAAGAAATCATCTTGCATTTAACTCTGATTGCAAAAAAATATGTTCATCCATAGGCGTACTTCTGAATATATTGCATGTTCAAGAATTTGTACAACACTAAGAGTACCTAATGCTGTATCTAGTTAAATTGTATATTTTTATATAGAAAATATAATATATAAATTAAATTATATGACATAAATCTATATGTGTAAACAAATATTATTTGTAAATTGTGCATTTAATGCTCACAGTTCGTTTCTTAGAGATAGAAGACAATAATAATTATAATAAGTATGACTTATTTACTATAATTTATAGTATATAATAAATTGATAGCCTCCGTGGAGCAGTAGGCGAGTAGCCGGTTGTGAAACGAGAGGCCGTGGGTTCGATTCCCACACCGGGACAAATGTTTGTGTGACAGACAGACATTTGTGTCCGGGGACTGGGTGTTGTGAGACCGAAAGTCTCTTGTAGTCCCTGATACCCACAACAGAAGACTCGTATCTTAGTGTGGGATCGGGGCTATGTGATTGTTGGGTGTTATTTTTTTGATTACTAATTAGTATTGCAACTATTACGTATATAAACAATTAAATGTTTCAGTTTGTAAGCACGGCTCCTCGTGGCACGTGTCGGGAGCGCGCGTGTCCCGCGCTGCGTACCGAGCCTTCTCCGCCGAGCGGCTCGACTGCTGGCTGGCAGTGCATGTCGGTCTGGGACACGTCAACGTCACCCTCACTGGTTAGATCGCATACTACATATTAAATGGTACCTACATACTTCAACTCCTTTGAAGTACTCCAGACAAACAAACTTCTTCGACCATACAGAAAACGATGACGATCAATGCTTAGTTACCTATCGGTCGCAATGAACATGAGTACAAAAGAGCTGGTAAAATACTATTATACCGTTTACCTGTGACATTAAAATAGTTATCTTTTTTTTTTTATTATTATTCTGGCACGGCAGTGACTACACTGCACCTGATGGTAAGCTCAGTGCGGTCCAATTAGAATGTCGAGTAGCGAGAGACAATCTATCCACCGCTACTCAATACAATCATGCCGGCCTGCTTCTTCACACTATGCCATGGGCAAGAAGGTGAAGAAGCAGCCGAGGATCTAGTGTCAGAGTACTCAGAAGGCCGCAAAACGGCCAAACATCGTACCCCAACTCTAAACCCCCGACTTTAAAACCGGATGTATACTTGTTGATCCCGAAACGCGACACACTTGCGGGTGCCACTATGGCGGGTTTTACACCCTGGGTGCGGTGGTTGCTATCCGGGCGAATATGATCCAGCAAATATGGGAATATCAATCGGTTTCAATATACCCATTGACTAGCTCTTAGACAGTGTTCGAACTACAAACACGTATAAAAATAGTAGCTATATCTTCAAGTTTACAATGTAACTTGTGAAAAATATATGAAGATAAAATCTGAGAATGCTGCAGGAAAATGTGCGGTCTGTTAAAAAAGATTTAATTTAAATGTTTAATACATTATCCTCATAAACAACCGTAGTACATGATCTGATCTATAATGGATTTGTTGACCTTTCCTTTGAACACAAAGAGTTTCGAAATATGATTGTCATATTGTTATTTCTTATATATCCACAGTTTACAATCTATAAAAATTATAAGTTGTAACTTGCATTTGTGTACCAAGACCTTGGTATTCAAGTCTAACTCAAGTATTTGCTACCTTTAACAAGTAGGAAACATTTGCTTCAAGATATATTAATATAAACGAGAGGCCGTGGGTTCGATTTCCCGCACCGAGACAAATGTCTGTGACAGACAGATATATGTGTCGGGTCTGTGTGTTGTGAGACCGAACGTCTCCCGTAGTCCCCGATATCCACGGCATAGGTTTGACCTAGTGTGTGATCAGGACTATGTGTGTGACTGTGACTTCAAAAAAAGGAGGAGGTTCTCAGTTCGTGGGAATCTTTTTTTATGTATGTTCCCCGATTACTCGAAGATGCCTGGACCGATTCGAAAAGTTCTTTATTTCTTTAATAGCGTATACTTCCCAGATGGTCCCATTGGCACCAAGTCGGGATCTGATGATGGGATCTTAGTGAAATCGAGGGAAACCCTCAAAAAAGGGACGCATAATTTGTTTTTTATTGAAGTCGGTGTACTTTTTGTTTATATATATGGGCTGGGTACATATTAGTATATGCCTTTATATGCTTCTCCAAATGCATAATTTTACAGCACTGTCATGGGGAAACACGAGTGTTGGAGACCCGGGAGTTGATTACAACGAACAGTTCCAATGGGAAGAGGCCGGGGCCATCCAAGACTGGTACCGAGCAGGGCTGACGCGAGGACTTCCTTACCCAGTGCTGTCAGTAGCTGAGCACTTCGCGGTCCAGCACGAAGGCTTCGAATGGGGAGCGAAGTATCGCGCCGCGGGATATACAACTGCTACGTTACTTTGGTAAAATATAAAATACAGAAATCATTAACCTTGTTTGACGCTTATAAAATAATTTCAACAATAAATAACGGTAGGCAGCGGCTTTGCTATGCCCTGGCATTGCAGAAGTCTATGGCGGTGACTACTTACAATCAGGTGGCCCGTCTGCTCGTCTGCCTATCGAGGCGCTAAAAAATATATATATAAAAACTATAATCTATATTCTGGATTTATTGTAAAGATAAGAATAAAGTGGTAGAGCCACGCTGTAGATAATTTTGTCTGCAGAATGAATGGGCTGGTCCGTCCGAATGAATTACCATTCTCATAAAAGTGCCATAAGAAAACAACTTGATGTTGCAAAGAACTTACCTATAATTATTATCTCATAATGCTTTTTTATATTTATCATTTTCCAGGACAGCCTTAGCTCTGTGGCTGTTGATGAACCTCCTGTTAGTAGTGGTGCCGCGGTACGGTGCCTACGCGATGGTGACCTTAGGAGTGACGTTGTGTGCCGCCGCCGGAGGCTACTGGGCGTCCTTACCTAACGTCCCTCTTATAGTCAGACTCGACGGAGCAATGTTATTCTTCTCGCTCGGTTGGTGTTTCTGGCTGGTGCTTATCGCAGGTAACTATAGTATATATATAATAATAACTATAGTATATACAGTTTGTTTCATTTTAAACTATACCATGCAGTGTTACTATGAAAGTCAGTTTACCGAAATATCGGCCACAAATCAGCCTCTGTGGCGCAGCTGTAATTGCGTATGCGTTACGACTGCTGTGCTGAGTTCCCGGGTTCGATTCCCGTTACCGTTACCCGTTCGGGTAAAGTGATATTGAGTTTATCTATCTAAAAATTCTCAGTATTAGCCGGAGTCTGGAACCTGTGCCCGGTATGGCGATAGACTCGCCTATCACATTATGGGACCGATAATTCGGCGAAAAGTGTACTGGTTACGCCTCTGCCTACCCCTTCGGGTATTACAGGCATGAGTGTATATGTATGTATCCGCCACAAGTCGCGTTTCATTTTAGTTTCATTGTGCCAGTTTTAGTTATTAAAATGAAATACGAAAATCTCTTGCAGGCAGTACGTGTGTACTCGTGGGTTTAGTGATAGCGATCCTGGACTTGATCTGGCCGCATCGGTTCTCGACCGTGCTGGAGGTCGACTATGACACGCCGTATGACAGACACGTGCTCATAGTCGACAGCAGGCAGCGGGCGAGGCCGCAGACACAGGCTTCTTTACCTACTAGGATACTGAGGTAATATATTACAGAAACCAGCTTGCCTTATTAAAAACTTAAGATCAGTGGGCGATCAGACTAGCCCTTTTATCGAGTAAAGGTGTCAAAAATATATATGCCATCTCATGTAAATGACTCTTGGCCATTTATGTATAAAAATGTAAGCTTATATACAAAAAATCCATACACAAAATAAACATAAATAGGGTAGTTTCCTGTGTTTCATTTGTACAATATTCGATATGCAATCGAATATAATACGCAAAAAAACCATCTGTGAAAACTGAATCAAGATTGTTTGAGGACACAATATTTATTTTAAATATCGGTATGAGCAAAAACGGTTGCGTAGTGGGAACATATCACTATCTCCCTCGCACAACGGCACATTAATGGCCATGCTGAAATCCGTGACGTCACGGGACATATCATGCGTAATTTTACTGTCATTTGATAACTACCCCTTCCAGCAGATTTGAATGGCGTCTAATTTACTTACTTTTGTTCGGATTCATAAAATTCTTTCGATGATAGGTTTTAGGTAATGTAGCTTGTTGATTAAATTAATAAAACAATCGTGTCAACTACCCTATTATAGATTTTATAATGTTCCAAAAATATGAAAAATAACAGAGAAACTTGAGATTTTTGGCATAATTTACAGGAGACTGTCATCAAAAACTCGTGAGAATGAGGGTCAAGTGTCCATGTCAGTTGTGAACGAGAGCAGGGGACGAGACAACCCCGCCTTCCAACACGAACAGAGGAAGCCGAACTCACCGTGGAGGTATCCTCTATTTAGGAGACAGTTAGATCGGTACGTCAGATTACAGTTAAAAACTTTTTAAATTGTCTTGTGACAAACTGTTTTCGTTTTTTTTTATCCTGTTATGGCAAAATGACCACACTGCACCTGATGGTAAGCGCGTAATTAGAGTATCGAGTAACGAGAGACAATCTATACCCCGCTACTCAACACAGTCATGCCGGCCTACTTCTTTACACTACGCCATGGGCAAGAACGTGAAGAAGCGGTCGAGGGGCTAGTGTCAGAGTACTCAGAAGGCCGCAAAACGGCCAAACATTGTACCTCAACTCTAGCCCCCGACAAAAACCGAACGCACACTGGCTGATCCCGGAACGCGACACACTTACACATACTTACTTACACACTTTGTGCCACTATAGCGGGCTTTACACCCTGTGTACGGTGGTTGCTATCCGGATGGATATGAATATCCTACCACCAGCAAAGTTTAGTTTTTTCGTTTGCCAGCATTTCCAAAAGCAGTCGTTTTTTTCTGAATACGTTCTTGTCAGGCACAGACAGTTTATTTACCATATAAAAATAAGGATGGAATATTTTAGTAAAAGTGCGGTCACTATGATTTAACCCTTTCTCATTAACGCATAATCTAAAATTCAACAGCGAACTTACATTAGAACGACTAGAGATATGCTGGGGCCTAACGTTATCTATTATTATTATATTTTTATGTATTTTCAGTGCTGATTCAGCATCGAGTCTGGGTTCTAGCGTGAACGGCAACAGCTCAAACATTAAAATGTCTCCTCTAGCGGGGAGCCATCCTTCATCCTCGCCTGCAATACCTCCACATAGGTAATACGCTGTTTTTAATTCTTATTAGCAGCAATGATCAATGGTATTTATATTTTTATGTAAATACCCAGTGAACACGTTTATGTAAATATGACATCAGTATGATGTCGTTCAATATCATGCTTTACATAACATAAGACTAAGGACTGACAAATAAATGACTCATTATTTCGCACTTAGTGACGTCAGATAGTGACGTCAGTCACGTGACATACTGATGATGACAACCTGACATCCTGATATACTCAGTTTTACGTACTACTGACGGAATAATGACGCTTCATTTATTTAGAAATTACATTGATGTCGCTTTTTATTTTTATTAAAATATTGATTTTTAACTAATTAAAACAACAAATTATTTCTTATTTTTTATTTCACAAGTATTTATACATAACATAAGAAATCTGTTACAATTTCTGGATAATAACCAACCAAATAATATATTAGAATAAAATTATTGACTCTTCACTTTGGCTGTTGTTTGCTACAGTTTAGCTTTTTTTTGTTGACCGAGTTGTTCCACTGCGCGTCGGTTACCAAGTCGTAACTTGAAAGCCAAGTTGGTTACCAGCGATTTTTTCCAAATTCGGCAGAACCCCAAAAAGGAAATTTCGTCAATATAGTTTCTGGAATTGAAAAATTGTTAGCTTCATTTTAATTTTAATAATAAATTTAAAAAAAATGGAATAGTGTCTGTACCTTGATTTATATTTATCAGAGTCAAATCTTTAACAGGATATTTTGAGATTCTCCCATCCCGATCTGCCATTTGGCAAACGGTGAAAACATTTTCTTAAATATTCTGTCCATATACTCTTTTCCGTTAGACTCGCCGATTTGCAGTATAAGTTTGATCTGAAAATGATTATACTATTAATTTCTCATTAAGGTCAAGGTGGGGAAGTCCGGCATACTTTATTTTTAAGCTCCATTTAATTGATCACCTCAGAGTACATATTGAAATATTTTTATTTTTCTGTAATTGGTATCATAGAGGATTCTCTTATCTTTAAATTCCCTCTATCAGCAGCAGTGTAACTGACGCCATCATGAATTTAAGGACGTTTTTTTAAAATATGGCATGTAGACGGACTTTCCCGAGTTTTAGGGGCAAGTCCGTCATCAGGTTGTTTTATATAGAATTAGATAGCTTTTTGAATAAAAGGTAATTGGTAAAGCCGTAAATATTAATGTTTACCAAGTACATGTTTTAACGTCATGGGTATAAGGTACCATTTACAATTTATTGCAGTAAAATCCTAAAAGGGGGCAATTCCGTCATATTTCTTAGGACAGGGGTCGTCAACATACTTGGGTCTTAGAATTTTAAATGTGCAGTTCGTTGGTGATATATTAGTTATATATAAATAAAACGATTCTTTATTTTATATATTTATTTATAATTAATATTGGTAAAAATCAGTCTTCCAGCGATTACGTGTAACTTCTTCACACGAAGAAATTATACGTAATTTAATACAAACAATATTTTTTTAAAGATCCACGAACATAATATATTCATAATAAAATTACACATTGTAATTTTCTACAAAACAAAACTTAAGAAATTAATAAAATAATATAATAAATACAAAACAATTACCCATTGTTTTGTATTTTCTACAAAAATAAAATACCATAAAATCAACAAAAATAAACCAGCACAATTCTATAGAAAAGGCTCTAAGATCAACGAACTTTTTTCATATTACAAATAATTATTCGTACTGTAATAAATTACATGTTGTAATTAATATACAATGCGCGTAACATAACTTGGTTGGCCTGAAGTTAGTCACTTCATCTGCATCTTTTATACCTACCGTCATACCTATAGTCTCTAAAAATAATAACAATGATGTCGCTCGTGACTAACTTCGGGCAGTCAAATTATATTTGCGTAATGTAGAAACGGTACCTTCTTAATACCACCAAACCCCCATTACCCCCATCGAAAGTTTATTGCCTAGATCTGGTAAAAAAGACTTTTTAAAATAGTTTTCAAAGACCTCGGTTTCCATCCATCCATTTTCTGTGGCAGCATATGTAGTTTGTGGATATGCATTAGGTGAAGTTCACTGATCCCAAACATTCTTGCCCTTAAATATTATGAGCGGAGGATTTTTATCCCCGACTGCATTGGCACTACTACTTCCTGGACTAGCTACCATGCTAATTGATGCGTAGCCTTTGCGGCCGACTATTTTCATTTTAGATGGAGAAACTTGTCTCATCTAGATTCCATATTGCTTCTGGTTTATTAGTTAGACCTAATTCTTCTGTTGTTTTTTCTAGTAGGTCGAAATTTGGGTATATAATATAGGGATCGATGGCATTTCTTCGTGCGTATTCGACAGCTTGTGGCTTTTTAACTGACAAATTGTGGTGTTCTTTAAAAGCCATAAACCAGTCTTGGCCAGGCTTTCCATTTTTGAATGGAGTTTGTATTTTATTTTGGATTACATAATGACTAACTATTTCTCAAGTCTCATCCCTGGTGAGCCCAAACCCATACTGTTCCATAATGTGAAGTAATGACGCCAGTTTTTTTTCAACATCAAACGAAAGCGCCGTTGGCCTCCCGAGTGTGGTTGATTTCCATCTTTTATTATTAACATGATCCATGATGGTCATTCTTGGTATATTATAAACACGAGAAGCCTTATACCCACTTAATTCGCCATTACGAACAGCTCGCACGGCGTCTAAAAGTTTTTCTTTATTATACGATGATTTATTAGTTATTCTCTTGTAATTTCGCGGTATTTTATGAAAGTATACCTGAAGAATTTTTAATTAATTTTATTAAAATTTGATTTTTAATCAGTTAATATAACGTAAATCAATTCATATAGTTATAATAAATAAAAAACTATTTTCGCAATGTTATGTTTATACGAGTCCTATCTTATTATGATATTATGTGTGTAATGAAGAAATCTAACAAAGTAAATTCACCCAAAATACTTATGTTAAATACACACCTTAAAGTTCATGAAACACTACAATAATTATTTTAAGCCTAAACTTATAATGGTTTGCAATCTGCATTGGGGCAAGACCGGCACATGCCGAACTTTCCCAAAAACACTGGACGGTTTTCCCCCAACATTAAATTTAAAGATTAAGATTTTATCATAACTAATATTTCTGTAAAAATGAAATTAAATTGTATATCTATAGAATAAAACAATAAACAATTATATAAGCTAGACACTTACCATATACAGTACGTAAAAACCCCATTCCATCACATTTAACCGAAAGTAAAATCAAGACACAACTTGCTCGGGTTTTAACTATTCGACTACTAAAATCAAATAACCGTTTTTACTTCTTTTGAACGCAATATAGCGCCATCTACAATTTGAAGGTAGAACTGAATAGTGAATCTGTTTTACCCACCAACCTGTCATCGTTGTAGCTAATCAAAAATGAACATAACGGGACGGTGTACGAAGTTTCCCCGTGGACGGACTTCCCCACCTTGACCTTATCTAAAACAGACACGTCTAAATATATTATTATTAACAGTCACAATTTTAAATTAAAAATAATAAGGATATACTTATTCTTAGGTGATATTACAAATAGCCAATAATAAATTTGTCGTTATGTTAAAAACTTATTAAGCGATGTAAAAAATCATTTGTAATTATTAACCAAGACACTCGCTCGTCTATGTTCAGTGAAAATGGCGCCATCATTAAGCGGCGTGCGCGCCAAATTTGAAGGCAAAGGGTTCAAATCATACAGCCTCATCAATCGTAGTATATTTAACATGGAATTATTTGCAGTAAAGCCTAAGCCCAGTCTTCGTTTTATTTAAAATTGTTGTAAAATTAACATTACTTTATTAAAGTAAGTATGAAACTATTTCTTTAATGCTATAAATTCATTTATAACGTCTTATGTCAATATTTTCCCGTGCATATTATTACTTTTATTAATAAATCCAAGTCATTATATCATAATATTTTCATTATTACTGAAAATATGACTTCACTTTAAGATTTAATTCTTGTAATTTTAATAAGTTATTTTCGAGCCGACAATTTATTAGTAATATTTATAAATAAAGATCACGTTTATCGAACGGCTTAGTAGCTTCTTTTAAAAAAGTTCTGCAACAAACAAACTGTTAAAAACAATATATATTTTTTAAATTAAGGTTTTTTTTTCGGGGTTAATTAAAAATATCAGCATGCCCAACCTTATGCTAAATAATTTGTCTAAGCGGAGGATTCAGCAGATGATCAGAGATAAAGTTTAATAATGCACGAAAAATGTGGAATAATAATTGAAACATTTAGGTATAATTATTATCGGGCAGTTAGTAACTTAGGTCGTAATTCCAAAATAATGTTTGACTGACGTTACCTAAAAACATATAAAATTTAGAATAATTATGTCATTAGTTTTGCGTGAGAAAATTAATATCATTGCTACGTCAAATATACGTAGAAAATAGATATTAATATTATATCATTATGATGTAAGAAATATATCATTATGATGTCAGAATTATATCATTAGGATGTCAGAATTATATCGTTATGATGTCAGAATTATATCATAAATAATACCAATAAAAGATGTTACTTATACGTGAAAATTACATAAACGTGACATTATCTAACTATGACTTATCTGTTATATCATATCAAGGTCATGTGTTCACTGGGTACTATACAGACTTACCTCTTATTTTTACATCGTCATACTGAACTCTTACTTTTTTATATGATAGAATGAGTTAAGCCAACTTTAAACTACATGTCACTGCATTGCACCCGTCTCGGACATTAGACATAAATCTCATAATGGCCCATCATTTCAGTGGTTTGAAGTTATTGTGTTCTGACTTGATAGACATTGATCCGTCTATAAGCTACCGCACTTGTACACAGCTCGGCAGCAAAAATAAAAAAATATGACGAGAAGTAAATATGTATATTTAAAATCGTTTCGCCTAAACTAGTTTTGGAACACATACACTCACGCCTGTAATCCCCGAAGGGATAGGCAGAAGTAAAACCAGTACACCCACTTTTCGACGAATTTTGGTCCCATAATGTGATAGGGGGCGAGCATATCGCCATACAGAGCATAGATTCCAGACTCCGGGCTAATACTGAGAATTTCTAGATGGAAAAAACCCAATACCACTTTGCCCGACCCGGGGATCGAACCCGAGACCTCAGCACAGCGGCAGTCGTACAACTACGCCACCGAGGCAGTAGTTTTGGAACAATTCTCAAGTTTTCCATACACCTCACTGATAAACTTAATCGGAACAAAAACTACTACATGTATATATTTATAAAACCAAGGATCATGTGGATTCTCTTACGCCCGAATCCTCAAACGCAAATCAAGCATTTAAGATCCCGTTAAACATTTGAGACCCTTTTATTTGTCAATTTGTGGTGTGTTACAAAACAAGTAGACGTTAGGCGGTCGGCCAGATCAATAGAGTAAGTCCTCTAAAAATTGTTTGAAACTGGCTAGGTACAAATAAAGAATAATTTGTTTTTCAGATACCGGCCTCAAATACCAGCTGCAGAACGAGTAAAAGACATGTGGTGACTTAAACTTATACATAGACATAGCATAATTTTTGACATCTAATGCAATTTTTACGATTACGACTTATTTATTGATCTCTATGAAGAATATTTATAAAAGTTGTAGACCATGGTTTAAATTTAAAAAAAAATCATGAGTCAGTGAAATACGACATTCTATTTATGCTATATTTATACGAACAATTAAAATTTACTTTCCATACGTGTTTACCCCTTTTATAGAAAATAAGTACGTACTAAAAAGGAGGGAAAACAGTCGTGGAACGAACATTAAGCCTAGAGTTTCAATTTGATTGTTTTTTATTGCCTGCTTTAACAGGAAGGAATGGTAATTAAAAAGGGGATTGGGATTTTCCTAAAATCTCACTGACCGCAAAAATAAACTGTTAATTCACTGAGACAGTGTTACTTATCCGGTCCAGTCACCCCATTCATGCACTGTCTTCAAAGTCACTACCAGCTACGCAACTTTAACTAGAAGGTCTTTACTTGACTTCATTGAACGTACTATGTAAATATGTAAATGTTAGTAAATTATAAAGTTAAATTAAATATATACTCCAGTGTCATAAATTATTCATAGAATCTTAAATCTTATAGTTACCGCGATTACGCATTACCTAATGTAGAAGCTACTTTATTTAACGAATTTCGGAAACTTGTATGTATCGAAACAACGCAAAACTAGATTTTAAGTGATCACGGATATTAAGCAAAATTCACTTGATCATTTCCTTATAAATAACAATCTGTCATGCAGGTTACTTAGGCATTGAAGAATCTCTACGATTGGATCAGAAAGAAAATTCTCGTATTTAATAAACACTGCGACTGAATATTGACCAAACTGAGCTTATATTACAAAAATTGGCCTTTTGAAGGTTTTGTTCATGCCGACCTGCAAATATAATAACAAATGTTCAAAATATTATTTCGATATAGTCTCGGTGTCAAGAATACCACCATTGGAATACAATGTCAATCATGTAATTTTATTGAAGTATATTGAAAGTTGAATACAACAACAATACAATTTTAATTAAATTATTATAATCTCAGATTGGTCTACATTCAGTCGAAAGTTTCAATGAAATACTAGAATGTTCCTCAAATTATAAGATTTTTTCCGAGGACAAGATACGCACATCATTAACAAATTGGAAATGGTTCAAAATATTTAGATAATTAATTTGTATACGTATTAAAACACGCATCGACACACAAGTGAATACTTTGTGCCATGTAAATTCTGTTATTATCATTTAAAATAATATATAACGGGAAGTTTAGCAAATAAATATGAAACAATTAGACAATCCTATTAGTTATTCAAAATGTACATATTGAATGTGATTGTAAAAAGTGGAAAGCAGTCATTGTAGCCGTAATTTTAAGTTATTTATTTGTAAAACAGAGTCGGGTGAGTGAATGACTTGTGATATTTATGTTCGTTCTTAGTGTTGTAATCACAAAAATAATTTTAGTAATCTACGTCACTTTTCTTTATTTTAACTGAACATTTTCAATGTTGCGAAGAAATGTTTGCAACAGTGAAAGTGTGTTATTCATTACTTATACCTATGTACCTTTTACTATAAAAGAAAGTCTTTGTATTGTGCAATTTTGTTCTTCCTGTATGTAACGGTAGGCAGCGGCTTTGCTGTAGCCTACCGTTACATACAGGAAGAACAAAATTGTAGTATTGCAGAAGTCTATGGGCGGCGGTGACTACTTACTATCAGGTAGCCCGTCTGCTCGTCTGCCTGTCGAGGCACTAAAAAATGAAAATGTAAAATACCATTTACACGACTTAATTTTCTAACTGTTTAATATAATACAATTGAAGTAAACAAACTTCGTTTAAACATTTAGACTGTGGAAGATTTTCTGTAGAGGAATTCATTGCTTCAATTTTATTGTTTGCAACAGGAAACATTGCGTCGTTAAAATGGTATAATAAAGGACGACGAACAAAATACCAGATTTTCCGACATACTGTTTAGAATTATTGACCAGGAATATTTATTGTGATCGAGTAAATAAAAGAGTTACAAATCTAATTTTTGTTCATTATTCATCAAAAAACTGTTGCCAAGTACATCATAGTACAAAATAAATACTAAGAAATTTTATAGAATAAAATCAGCAAATTATACAATCAAAACACAAATTCTAGTAAAATATCAATACCAGCCTTACAAAATACGAAAACAAAAACGGTTCTATATAAAATTTGTAACCCTGGTTGATTGTCTACAAACTTTTCAAGATCCCAAACGGTGACATCAAGATTGATCTTTAACCAAATGATCAAGATTCAACTGGCAAAGAAACGCATTCCAATTCACATACCCTTCATGTATTAAGGTTTCTGCCTCGACCCACAATTTGCACTGAACAAACAAATGGATTATATTAGTCGACTACATTACATATGCATATACACTCACGCCTGTAATCTCCGAAGGGGTAGTCAGAGGTGTACCCACATTTCGTCGAGCCTATTACCGTCCCATGATGTGATAGGGGCGAGCCTATCGCCATACCGGGCATAATTCCAGGGGTGATACTGAGTATTTCAAGATAGGAAAACTCAATATTACTTTAACCCGGGGATCGAACCCAATACCTCAGCACAGCAGTCGTAAAGCATGCGCAATTACAACAGCGCCACCGAGGCAGGTAATTTGATTAACAATCATTGTGATTTAGCAACAATAGCTATTACTTACTACATTCAATTAAAAAATGATTATTTTTGAAATCGTAAATGATTTACCTCTGTATTTTTAACCGGCGGTGCATGACGTACAACTTGTTGCACGTCAGCATCTGTCAAATTATATACTGGACGAGTTTGGAAGTCCAGGAAAAACAGCAGATCCTCATAAAGAACATTACAATTATCATCTTTTTGCAATCTGGTAAGTAAATAATGCATTTAACGAACTTCAAGAACACAAATAAATATAATAATACAACTCAAATTATATTTTACGTTTAGAGTTATCTATTGAGTTTGCTTAAAATAAAAACGGTTATATTATAGATAGTTTGACTCATGTGTGAGTGAGCTTGTGAATGATCGTTGGTTACGATTTATTTATACATCGGTACACCAATAACATATTGCATCTTAATGTGCGAGTTTCATGATGTGTTATAAATATTTAAATATCTATGCATATTATACGCGTACACAGCATTAATAAATAAATAAATAACACCGAACAATCACACACATAGCCCCGACCCCACAATAAGATACGAGTCTTGTGTTGTGGGTATCAGGGACTACGAGAGATGCACGGTCTCGCAACACCTAGACCCCGGACACAAACGTTTGTCCCGGTGTGGGAATCGAACCCACAGCCTCTCATTTCAAAGCCGGCTACTCGCCTACTGCGCCACGGAGGCTGTCAAACAACGAAGAATTATGGTCTAACAACACATAAACAAACAAATATTTGTGTCATTGTTTGCATATTCGTAAATATCGTGAAAAGGAAGGAAGGAACGCTAAACTATTGTAGCACTATACTCACACTTCCAGCATACAATCCATAAGATCAGGATTGAGTGGTAAACGATGAGCCCTCAGCACTTGTCTTAGCCGTTCCACTGGCAGTACGCCTGAACCTGCCTCGTCGGCATGCAGCAGACCTTCCCGCAGACGGACGCGGTCATCCCACAGTCCACGAGTCAATTCCGTAAATACCAGCGACCTACATAACATACAAAAATTATAATAATTTGTATTAGGAAAGGGAGCATCTCTGTCATTCATAGTACTAATTTATAGAATAAAGTACAAATTCATGTTTTTTTATCCTGGCACGGTAAAGTTTCACCATCCACCAGTTTTCACCATTCTGCACCTGATGGTAAACGCAGTGCTATCCAGTTAGAGAATCAAGCAGCGAGAGACAATGTATTCCTCGCTACTCTGTTGAGTATATTGTTATATCATGCCGGCCTGCTGTGTAGCTTCTTCACTCTACGCTATGGGGCAAGGAGATGAAGAAGCGGTCGAAGGTATAGTGTTAGAGTACTCAGAAGGCCGCAAAACGGCCAAACATCGTACCCAAACTCTAGCGCCCTTTTTTTCGCCGCGGGGAAAATCCTTCTTACGGATACCTTCTGGTCCTCAGGGGAGGACAGATGGTTATGCCGGACTCACCGACCTTCCGACCCAGTTCGCCCGAAGGACTACTAGATCGGGACCCTAACCAATTTTCCTACGCCGGTGTACTGACTAAAAACCCCGCGGTAGCCTACTGCAGCACATGAGGGACGATCCCGGGTGATCCTGAGTGTACTCTGGATTGCTGCCGGAACCATCCCTGTGTCGTGCCTTTACGGCCCGTCTCTTCTTGGGCTAGATGACAATGACAAGACAATGTACAGCAGCAGCGCGATGTTCCGCGCCGCCACCCGCCTCAGGGTCGCACCATGAAGATACATATAAAGGCCGCACATCCCCCGCTGCGCAGCCGCGACTCCCGTGATCCCTTTTAGTCGCCTCTTAGGACAGGCAGGGTATACCGTGGTAGAATTCTTCAGGGTCCCCATTTCACAGGGCGGGAGGCACCAGTCAATCGTCAAAGTCGGCGCCTCCTTCTCGTTTGGTGACGAGCGGGATCGGTTCGTTGCCGATCCCGTTCGGCGCTCTCCTTCTGCAACATGACACGTTCGCAGAAGGAGGCCATCGCACGCCACGACCTTCGTCTGTCGACCATGGCAGCTACCACAGCCGGCAGAAAAAGGTCTCCATTGACAGCGGAGCTGAGAGCGCTGCGCTCTTCATCCCAGGCTGGACACTCCTCAAGGGTATGTTGGGCCGTGTCATTTCGACAGCTACCACAATGGTGGCACACGGCAGACTCCTCTCTTCCGATCCGACACAGGAACGAACCGAAACATCCGTGACCCGACAGTAACTGACGGAATGTCGGTGCACCGTGGCGCCTGTCAAGCCATTGGCTAAAAACAGGACGCACTGCCTCGACAATCCTCAAGCCTAAAAAAAATAAAAAAATAAAAATCTTTATTCATCATGTAGGCATATAAAAAGCACTTATGACAGGTCAAAATACAAATAGGAATTCTCCATACGGAATGAGTAATCATGGTTAATGGCGTAGGACCTTGGAATCCACCGTCAAGGGCTGATAGGCAGGGATACAACGACGAGGATAGGACTGGAAAAGGAAAAAAGAGGATGATCGGAAAATTAAAAGAATCCTAATCTTCGGTAATGGAAGTGACGGGAGATGATGATCAGGAGAAGGGACAGGAACGGGAGAGGAGAAGTTGAAAGGAGACTGGACGGATTTGGAAGGAAAGTAATCCCTAGTCTAGCTAACCTACCAGCCTTTCACTAGCTATCTAAGCGATGACGACCCGAAGAAGAAAGGCAGAAAGAAACTCCGGGCTTATTTTTTTCGTCATCAATTGTTATAATTTATTTTTCTCTCATTTTAATATTTTTTTTTAAACATATTGTATTAATATATGGATTAATGCATACATAGCACCGCTAAAACACAAACCTTGATGATAGTATATAAAAAATCAAATTAAGGGGTGTATCATTGCATTAAATCCACATTTACAATGACCATTCATTGACATATACCTACGATAAGACAATTTACATATAAAAGATAATTTAAAGGCAGACACTTTATAAACTGAACGATCGATCAGTCGTCTATTTTAATTAATTATCGTCACAGAAAGAAAAAATGTCAAAACAGAAAAATTATAGGTATATACAAATATGTATATATAGTTAAGGACCTTTAAGATTCATTGATTATAATTATTGTAGTAATGTTATACATTCAAATATATGCCACAGTATCTTGGTGCAGTGTGCAGGACCGATTCCAAACATCCCTATCTGCTATATAAACTGCTACTTTATAGTAGCCTCTAGACATCAATACTTGTTTAACATGTGATTTAAATGTATGTTCCTGCAAATCGGTTACTTCGGAAGGTAGTTTATTATAAAATTTTACACAATTACCAATAAATGTATTATTTGTCTTACTAAGTCTTAACTTTGTAACTGCGAGTTTGTTCTTATTTCTTGTATTTAGACTGTGTATGTCACTGTTTTTTTTAAAGTAAGCTAAATTTTTGCGGACATACATTATATTCTGAAAGATGTATTCGGCCGGCAACGTCAGTATATTAATATCTTTAAACAGTTCTCGAAGAGAGTCGCGAGATCGGAGGTTATATATTGCGCGAATCGCTCTTTTCTGTTGTATAAAGATTGTCTGCAGATCTGCAGCAGAGCCCCACAGCAAAATGCAATAAGACATAATGCTGTGAAAGTAAGCAAAATATACTAACCTAGCCGTCGCCACATCTGTCAGCTGTCTAATTTTTCTAATTGCAAATACAGCGGAGCTCAATTTACTAGAGATCTTTTTTATGTGTGGACCCCACTGCAATTTAACATCTATTGTAACTCCAAGAAATACAGTTGACGGCACTAGATCTAATGGATTTTTACCTAAAGTAATATTTGATTTTTCTTGGGTTACAAATTCTTGGGTTTTAAAATTTTTTTTTTTTTTTTTTATATAATAGTCCGACAAACGAGCCAGTGGGTCACCTGATGTTAAGTGATCTCCACCGCCCATGAACAACCACAATACCGAAAGTATCATGTATGCGCTGTCGGCCTTAAAGGACAGGAATAGGGATTAGGGAAGGGAAGGGGGAATCTGGGCCTCCGGATATCTCACTTACCATACGAAACGCGACAGTGAACTGTCACTTTACGTTGGTTTTCTGTGAGACAGTGGTACTTCCCCGGTCGAGCCGGCCCATTCATGCTGTAGACAAATATGTCTACAGCGTGGCTCTACCACTTTCAAAAATTTTCAAAAAAATTTAATACAATTAGTTTTTTTTGTATTTAAAAGTAGGTTATTTGCAGAAAACCAGTCCAAAGCTAAGCTAAGAGCTTTATTGGACTCTAAAAGATTATCTACTTTAAAGATAAGTGATGTATCATCAGCAAATAATACTACATCTGCAATGTTATTTACCATGTATGGGAAGTCATTTATATAAACTAGAAATAAGAATGGACCCAGAATGGATCCCTGGGGAACACATATCTTAACAGAAGAACCTACAGAAGTAACATTGTCAATAAATACTTTTTGTTTCCGATTTGTTAGGTATGACGACATTAACTTTAGTTAGCCTGCATTCGGAGTCTCCAGCCTGGCTAACCACTCATCCAAGACGGCTCTGCGGACGGAGGCCAGTCGGGCCTTGACCTCCCTGGGAGCCAATCTAACCCCGCAACTCTAGACCCCTGACGGGGAAACGATGAAAACGGGATGTACACTGGCTGACCCCGGAACGTGACACACTTGCGTGTGCCACTATGGCGGGTTTTACACCCTGTGTCCGGTGGTCACTATCCGGGCGGATATGAATGTCCTACCATCAGCAATTAAAAGAAATAAAATAGATAATACTACACAAAATATAAACCTTACTACAAAACGTAGACTAACGTTAAGCCGGGTTTATATAGTTACTATGGCAACATAGAGTAATATCTTGACAAAGACCTGGTTTAAAGATAGTTTCCGTTTAATAATACCCAGTAAAATAAAAATATTCTTTACCAGATATTACAAAATATACTTGAAGCAATAGACTTTTCATCAAAGATCCTATAACCCTCCCAAAATTTGCAAGAAAAATTTAATCAAATATTAAGAGAAATTAAAAAAGCGATATTGTATTTTTTTAATGCCTGGGCAGGCAGACGGGCCACCTGATGGTAAGTAGTGGCCGCCGCCCATAGACTTCTGCAATGCCAGGGCACAGCAAAGCCGCTGCCTACTGTAATTTAGGAAAGATGAAGTGGGTTACCATATCATTTCACGTCGCGGACTCCTCTCTACTCCTGTGTCTCCACGGAAGTATCGGATGAGAGTCAAAAACTCATGCTCTGTCATCTTCTCGCACATTATCTCTTTTAATGCCTGCCTATGAAACATTCAGGCAAATGAGTTCATATATACATACATACACTCATGACTGTAATCTCCGAAGGGGTAGGCAGAGGTGTAACCAGTACACCCACTTTTCGCTGAATTTCGGTCCCACAATGTGACAGGGGGCGAGCCTATCGCCATACCGGCACAGATTTCAGACTCCGGGCTAATACTGAGAATTTCTAGATAGAAAAACCCAATATCACTTCACTCGACCCGGGTATCGAACCCGAGACATCAGCACAGCAGTCGTAACGCATGCGCATTACAACTGCATCACCGAGGCAGTCCACATGATGAGTTAAGGTTAGATTTAAAAATAGAAAAAAAACTAGCGACAAGCAAGAGCTTTCAAAGTTACTGTAAGTTAACCTTGCGGGATAGACAAATCTCCGGACGGACTTTTCAGTTATCTTTTTTATGAATCATAATATTATTGTTTAGTAATTTCTTTTGATGTTTCAAGCTCTGTCAGTTAATTTGTAACCACTCGATATTTTTTATAGACGATTTGATTACAAAACGTCATCAATTCTCTACTATTAATAATGTAATTTACAGAAAATACAAAAGAGCGTGCACTTTTCCGATTAAATTGTAAAGAGTAGTCAAAATCACATCAAAGTACCTACCTTGCAAAGTCTAAAAGAACAATGAAGACAAACAGCGGATATGTGTATAACGACTTTGTTTTTTACTAGCTTTTAGTCGGGGCTTCGCCTGCATGAAACCTTTTTACTGAAACCTTTTTTTAATACAATAAGAAGCATACCTAACTGCTACCACTAGGTAATGTATTTGCTATTGGTATAAGAAACTTAACAATTGAATCAACGGTTCTAGAGTATGGTTTTGGTCATTAAAAATTATACAAATAGATAAGAGTCTCTCGCATTAATATTAGTTTGATTAATATGGATAAATTCAAAAATATATCAGGGCCGGCGTTAGGGATGGGCGCAGTTGGCCAACCGCCCGGGGCGCCAGAACGCACCGGTGATCGTCTATTTGCCGCTGCTAAGTAAATATGTATTAAGCAGCGGCAAGTTCACCATAAAAATCTTAAATTTCCTTTAAACTGGTGCCGAAATCACTAAATGGATCACACTTGCACACACCTACCACAGTATACTGTATTTTATAACTTCATTCTTCCCCTTGTTTTTTTCTTTATTTTTTTCGCAGGGATTGGAATAGCGAATACAGAATCTCGTCCAGGGCGCTATTAATGCTAAAACCAGCATGAACATAATAACTGTATTACTTACTTAAAACATCTGACAGACATAAGCTCTTTTTTATCCGGTAACAGCGCGTACATATATTTAGCTACAAAGTTTTTGTAGCCATTTTCCTGTGAAGCCAGCGTTCTTCTTATCTTGTCCATAATTAGCGCTATATTCGCCATTGGATACTATAAAACACATAGAACATTCACAGAACCCGCTCACGGTCACACTAAACTCAAGTACACAGTTAGGTCTAAGTATTGTCACACAGTAAAAACTTTTATTTTAGAATGCTGGCCACAAAAAAGTTTATGAAATTCGAATTTCAAATTGTTCATGAAAATAAAAATGTATACTTTTTAGAATTTCACTCATTTTTAAATATGGAGTGGACGCTTAAAGAAGACCGTGTTGCAGTAATTGCGTTGCATCGTTGCGGTTACGCGCTAATTCAAATTTTTGACATACTGAAAAATTTGAATATAACCAAAAGATTCGTTTATCGTACCATCAAACGATACAATGAAGACTCTAGTGTAGATGACAGGTCAAGAAGTGGTCGCCCTCGGTCTGTTAGGACTCCAGCAGTGATAAAAGCTGTGAAGGCGCGAATTCAAAGAAATCCCAAACGTAAGCAGAAACTGTTGGCCCTTCAGATGGGGTTAAGCAGAACCACGGTGAAAAGGGTGTTAAATGAAGAACTTAGGGCTTCGGGCATATCGAAGAAAAACAGGACATCATTTGAATGCTCGTCTAATGGACCTGAGACTGAAGAGATGCCGCGCTTTGTTGAAGCGGTACGCGGGAAAAAATATCGGGAAATTCTTTTTTCAGATGAAAAAATTTTTACCGTAGAAGAAAGCTACAACAAACAAAATGATAAGATGTACGCACACAGTAGTGAAGAAGCGAGCAACCGTATTCCGCGTGTCCAACGAGGTCATTTTCCATCCTCGCTCATGGTATGGTTGGGAGTTTCTTATTGGGGCTTAACAGAGGTACATTTTTGTGAGAAAGGTGTAAAAACGAATGCAGTTGTGTATCAAAATACAGTCCTGACGAACCTTGTGGAACCTGTTTCTCATACCATGTTCAATAACAGGCACTGGGTATTCCAACAAGATTCGGCGCCAGCTCATAGAGCGAAGAGCACACAAGACTGGCTGGCGGCGCGTGAAATCGACTTCATCCGGCACGAAGACTGGCCCGCCTCCAGTCCAGATTTGAATCCGTTAGATTACAAGATATGGCAACACTTGGAGGAAAAGGCGTGCTCAAAGCCTCATCCCAATTTGGAGTCACTCAAGACATCCTTGATTAAGGCAGCCGCCGATATTGACATGGATCTCGTTCGTGCTGTGATAGACAACTGGCCGCGCAGATTGAAGGCCTGTATTCAAAATCACGGAGGTCATTTTGAATAAACTTTAGTGTCATAAGAATCTATGTTTTGTTAAGTTCATTTTGGTATATAAATGATTACATAATGAATAAACTTGTTTCAATTATTTTATATTAAACATGTGACAGAATTTATGACCTGACTAGGTATAATGTAAAAATCCTTCTCTCTAACGGACATTTACGTAGAGATGAATACCTAAGGGCTGAGGTTGACCTTACTGAAATTCAATTAGCATCTGAGACATTTCAGTAGGAAATAGGGAGAGACTATGTCGTAGATGTGTGTACACTGACTGCCCCCGGAACGCGACACACTTATGTGTGCCACTATGTCGGGTTTTACACCCTGTGTACGGTGGTCCTGTATCCGGGCGGATATGAATATCCTACCACCAGCAAAGGTAAATAGGCCTTAAAATAGCAACTCAATAAGGGTTAATATCGGCTGTTTATTACCATTATTATCACGTAATAAAACACGAAAACAATAAAATTATTATCACGGTATAAACTGGACAAATGCGCCAATATTTAAACTTACCTCCTGACTGTGCAATTCCAAATACCTCAAAGCATATTCGTCAGCCGCAACGAGTCGGAACCGATGCTTGTTTATGACCAACTCGTTGCCTACCCACATGTCTTTATCCGTGTAGGAAGGTGGCTCCTTAGAAACAAAGAATTTTACATCTGGAAGATACATTTTATCTCGACGGAAGAACTTGCCACCCTGTAAAAAGAAATCTTTTTTTACTTACCAATTACTATTATGACGTATATCGTTTGGGATTTAAGTTATTACTACACTGTTGTTGCTGTGGTACATTTTAAGTACAAACGCATCAACACACACACAAACACATACTATCACGCCTTTATCCCATGAGGGTAGGCAGAGATTATTGAGTGCCACAAGCTACGATCCTCACACACTTCTTTCGCCTCTTCCACATTCATACATCTCAGACATTTTTGACGGTTGGAGGTACTCATAAACAGATTTAAAAAAAGGACTCCTCGGGCTCCGTCTACCAACCTTGAATCCTGAATTGCGTTCACCAAGTTCAAATATCCCAATAGTATCATCACATAGAAAATATTTTATGATAAAGTAACGACGTGAGTCTTCGGGATTGTCATTGATAAGACGAGCAGCGAAACGCAGGATGTGCGAATCGAAACCAACTCTGAAATGAAACATTTTGCGGTAAAACGGCAAAGATAGAAGAAGAGCAGCCAAATGACGTTTTGTTAAAAAAAACAATAAGGTTTGAAATTAATTTTTGTCGGGGTCTAGAGTTGAAGTACGATGTTTGGCCGTTTTACGGCCTTCTGAGTACTCTGACTAGACCCTCGACCGCTTTTTCACCATCTTGCCCAGGGTGTAGTGTGCTTCTCGATACTCTAATTGGACGGCACTATGCTTACCATTAGGTGCAGTGTGGTCACTTTGCCATGAAAGGATGAAAAAAACCCTACTTAAACAAACAATAGATCTCGAGGCCATGCTATCAAGGTTTTAAATCTAATTAAATAAATGTGTTTATATCCTTTTACATTGGCCGTTCCAACATATGTAGACATTAGACAAATAATGCTAGTAACAATACCCGTTGTTTATAAATATAAAGCACTAGCTGTTGCTCGCGGCTCCGCCTGCGTGGAGGTTATATTCGGCAGCAGAAGTATACAATCTAAGGAGTTGTCTTCTGCACTGAGGCACCTATAGCGATTGTACAGCCTCTCAGGTGTTGTGCCTGAATCTTGAGATTGCATCTAAAGAATACCCCATAAGTTTAACCTCACTTTGCCCCTTTTAGGGATGATTTTTCAAAAACGTTGAAACATTATTTATATTGTATTTCTTTATTTCCTACCAAAAGCCTAAATATGAATTTACAGATCCCTAAGTCGAGGAATTATGGATTTCCCATACAAATTTTTAACTCCTATTTGACCCCTTTCAAGGTTGTTTTTTGAGAAAAAAGATAGCCTATGTCCTTCTCCAGGATATAATCTATTCCCTTACCAAATGTCATTACAATCCGTTCAGCCGTTTAGCCGTGAAGAGGTAACAAACAAACAAACAGAGTTACTTTCGCATTTATAGTATTAATATGGATATGAATGCTATTTGAGGTCATTCATCTAAAAGATTGCAATTAAATTTAAATATATACCGCTCACAGAATTTAGTAGTGCGCCGTGTACTTCATTAGCAGACATTAGTATGATGGTGCGTGTTATTTTTAACCAACCTAAAAAAGGAGGAGGTTCTCAATTCGTCGGAATCTTTTTTTATGTATGTTCCCCGATTACTTGAAGACGCCTGGACCGATTCGAGACATTATTTTTTTGTTTAAAAGGGTATATTATACTTCCCAGGTGGTCACATTGGCACCAAGTCAGGATCTGATTATGGGATCTCAGAAAAATCGAGGGCAACCCTCAAATTTTATAAGGACGCATAATTTGTTTTTTATTGAAGTCGGTGTACTTTTTATGAATTAAAAAACTTTTCTTTTAAATAAGATATTGGACTATTACTACGTCAAGGAAGGATCGGTTTGTAGCAATATACTTAAGGTGGCATACATAATATCAAAAGAAATGAGTAGTCACAATATATTAGCTATCCTACACATGTAAAACAGAAAATATATTTATCCTGTAAATCTTTACGTGTCTTTTGACCGATCAGCTTAGAGCGAAGTATAAATAACGAACCTGTCCTTGTGAAGGAACTTAATGAAGTCCCTCTGTGGTGCTTTTGGTTCTACTGTCCGGCAGTTCTCAGCGGAATCGTCAAAGGAACCATAGCCATTCCACGGTGGGAGCTTACGATCCGTTATGTTCGCACTTATGCATTCAGTGCCCTCGTCTTTTGGAATAGGCAAAGGGGTAAAAGTGTCTGAAAGGATTTACAATACTTTAGAGTTGCCATTGATATTTGTCAATAAATTATTCTTACTGTGGCTAAAGTTACCTAAATATGCGTATACATAAATAAATAAATAATTACACCCAACAGTCACACACATAGTTCTGACCCCACAATAGGTAAAACCTGCATCGTCAACAACTACGAGAGACTACGGTCCCACAACACCCAGACCCGAAACAAATATCTATCTGACACAAATATTTATCTTGGTGCGGGAATCGAACCCACGGCCTCTTGTTTCACAGCCGGCTACTCGCCCACTGCGCCACGGAGGCTGTCTTAGATTCATTATTGCACGTATTACTGTGTGTGCGTTAGCTTTTAAATGTGTAGTTTTGATTTGTGTGACAATGACCAATCGTGACAAGCACACATAATATGTGACGTGTGTACATCATGCTACATAGTAAAACGTGCAAGAATGAGTTGAATTAATATATAATTTGTAGTCTCACCAAACCCATACGTGATACGATAATATTCCTTAGTAAACGGATCGCAGTCAATGAGGACAACGTTGCGTCCATAGACATTTAGAACTGCTCCAATGCTCAGATCTGCGGGAGTGTACGATGCTACTGCAGAACCTCCAGTCATTTCAACATGAGACGGTATTTTCTACAATAAAACATAATTTTGTGCAATTTTGTTTGATTGGTACTTATTGTAAATTTATTCACCGATTGGCGAGCTATTTGATTTAAGCGACATTTTTTGCGATATACATATTTGGAATTAGCAAATTTTTCTGCATCTTTTGAGCACAGCTTCGATTTTTTGTGCACTTATTTGGCGCTCAAATCAACTGGTAAAACGGCAATTTTTTTTTCTGGCCACATTTATTTTAAAAAATAATGCTCATTAATGCATGAAAATAAGTCATAAAGATGCAGTACGTGCTCACACAGGTAATATATTAATACTACTATAATCCACACAATAGTTTTTTATAGTGAATTTTTTTCCGAAAAACAAAACAACTTTAAGCCTCTGTCCTCTAATTTTTCATCAATAGCTCGCCAACCGTCGAGACGTACTCGTGGCAATCGCATTCTTTTCAAAAACATCGGTGCAGCTTCTACGCCGGAGTTGGCTGGCATAGTTTCTTTAATTTCAATAGTGTCATCTCCCAAGAAGTAATGAATTTCAAGATTATGCACGACACCGAATTCAGAGCCACGGTCATCCCAGTAGCCATAAAACCTGAAATTATCACTTAGTGCATAATTTAAGTTCATGAAAATGTAATAAATAAATTCCATTGTAATACACACCGTAAAACCTGTCTGTCAAAGTCCAAAAACTGTCTAAAAGGTCTATGTTTAGGAGGTTTAGCAGCTGAGGGTGCTCTCTGAAACATAATGTAACAATATTTTGTTTCATAATATTTTACATTCTTAGCTTTGATGGGAAAAAACAGTGATAGCCTAGTTGTGAATGGTACCGACTGCCGAGACGAGAGTCAATGGTTCAAAAGCAAACCAAATGTCATGCAGCTTTTACATTTAGACATTACGTAAGTATTCATCGTTAATTATCGCTTACTTAAAACACTAAAGGAAAATATCCTGAGGAAACTTACATACCCGAGAATTCTAAATCAGAATTTTAAGGTATGTAACGTCTGCCAACCCGCTTTAGGCCAACGTGGTGGACTAAGGCCTAACCCATCTCATTAGTAGAAGAGGCCCGTGCCCAGCAGTAGGACAATGTATGATACAGGTCTAGAATTAATTAATTAGCCTTTATGGAATATCGACTTACCTCTGAAGCATCTGGCCAAGGAATAGGATCAGGAACATTCACACCAAGACGATTCAGTAAAACTCTCGTAAAGTTATCGCAGTTCACAATCTACAATCAAAATAAAAGTCAATAGAAATAATAAGTGATATTTCTTGTTGAAAATTCAATAAGTCATTAAATTACCTTGAACACTTTACCGAAAAATGTAACTTCGCGTCCAATATTTAAATCGAGAACATCGTAGTATAAATCGTAACTAAACGGCAAACGAATTCTCTGTCGACTTATCATAGTTCCTGTTACAAACAAACTTTTATTAGCAATATTCTTCCTGGTTTCCTCAATAAGGGATGTAGTTGAGCACTCTATTTTTATCCTAATAGACTACAGTTGCCGTCCTGTTTTCTCTGGAAATGATCTGGATTTTAGAGTGTCCTGGTGTGTCCTGGATAATTTTTAGCTGCATCCTGGGTTTTTTAAGCGCCCTATTTAGGGCCTGTATTTTAAAAGTCGCGTGCCAATTTTGCAATCCTTACTTTACGGGGTCGCTCCTTTAAAACAAAAACACGTCGTGTTTTTAAATTAAATTGTCCTGGTTTGGCCAACTTCGAATCCTAGTTTTTGAAATTCGGGGTTGGTAACCTTATAATAAACCAACAAGTCCAAGTATGTAAAAGATTTTAGATTGATATAGTTTCAGTCAATCGGAATATAAAGTGATGGCTTTGATGAGGTAAAATGTAGTAATCCGTTAATAGAACACAAGTAGGGAATACTTTTTTAAATAGTCACCTTGCGACAAACCGCTGTTCTCGGTCTTCGGTTCCATTACTTTAATGGTGCCATCTTCAAGGAAAAAAAATATTTCTACTTTACGCAAAATATGAGAAGCTGAGCGCATCTCGTGAAGGGATTGTTGAAAATATCCTTGAAAATGCAAAATCTGTAATCGGTAAGGATCTGTTAATACTTAATTTTAACGAAGTTCGAGAAAGAATGCCTCTTACAGGCAACAACAATCAAAAATTACCGTACCTACCTATCAAACGGAAATCAAATGTGTGCATTACTTAGGGCCGTCTAATTCTGGCGACCGTCGATGGACGTTGCATTTTTGACGGTCAACTTTATGGACTGCATAGATATACATATACACTCACGCCTGTAATCCCCGAAGGGGTAGGCAGACGTGTAACCAGTTCACCCACTTTTCGCCAAATTTCGATCCCATAATGTGATAGGGGGCGAGCCTATCACATTGTTGGACTGCATTGTGCTTACAATTAGATGCAGCGTAATTTATATGAATTTTCTATCCATACCCGTATGAAAAAAGAACAACATTGCTTACAAATTTTTGGTGGCGGAGTAAAACCTCTGTCCGGCGATACAATGCGGCCAAGCCATATGAAACACGAATTCAATCCAGAGCAAACTATAGAATCTATAGTCTTACAAAGAACTCATTCATTTAAGTGATTCAAACTCAGAACCTTACAACACCTGTGAAGACGAAATATAGAAATTTACAGACACTTACGTGTTTGTCGTACATTAACCATGTAGGTAGATCTGGCGCCTGCTTCCTACAGTACAGAGAAGGGACTCTGTTCACGCCCTCCGCTTTGTCTACCAACATGTTCACCTTATCAATGGATGTGAAAATTGGCCGAACGCCGAAACTCTTTTTTCCGAGCTGCAAATTATAAAGTGAATTATATTTATTATTTGAGTCATTAATAAGTTCTTGTTATATGGGCGTCGCCAAGATTACTTTCAGTGAGGTGCATCTGCATTTACAAATTATACTTTTAACTACTACAAAATATAGAATGGTACATGTATATTATGCAGATAAATGTGATGCGAGAATTTATTGGTAAGGTGAAGAAAATTAAATTAGGACAGCAAGACAACTTTAGTTTTTATTCAAACAGCAAAATTTAAGTTTTTCATTTATCTATTTTCTTTCCTGACAGTGGGGTGCAGATGCACCCTGCTGCCGGCGCCCATATTGTTAGTACCTACATGGCTAGTTACAAGAGCAGAGCCAATACCGTGAAATGCTCCAATAAAAGGATTGTCAAGCAGATTGGTCGTGGACTCGTGATAAAAATGAAAAATACACTGACATTCTTGTTCAGAAAATGATGCTATACTAATTCTAAATACTCACCAGAGGATTGGCGCCATAGCCAGGCAATAATGGTAATCTTGGGTTCCGTATAGCCATATTATTAATTATATTAGTAAATATAAAAAACTTTTAATAATAAAGCTCTAGAAATTGTTGTAAATCTTTTATTAATTGTTACGAGGCAAGCACTGACAAATTATATAAATAAAATATCAGTTGCTATAGAAACTGCCAAAGAGTAAAATGGATAGGTAGCTGTAACTTTGGTAGGTAAGTAGACATTATACTAGATATAGAAACTTCGAGTTTAGTATATTTTCTCATAAAATAGTTACTCTACTTTATTTTGCCCACGACCCTCAGCTCCCTAATAATAATACTAGCTCAATATTAATACTGACCCACTACTGGGCACACGGGCCTCCTTCGCATCGGTGCGGGCGTGCTGTGTGCCGCCACAACCGTTTATGCAAATTATATATATGATGATTTTATCTGGTGGTAGGATATTGAAATCCGCCCGGATAGCGACCACCGTACACAGGGCGTAAAACCCGCCATAAGGGCACACGCAAGTGTGTTGCGTTCCGGAATCAGCCAGTATACATCCGGTTTTTGTTGGAAGTCTAGAGTTGAGGTACAATGTTTGGCCGTTTTACGGCTTTCTGAGTATTCTGACACTAGAACCTGCAACTATCGTCTCGGGAGTCTATACTACTTCCAACTGGTCTATAGCTGCTTGTACTTTAATTCTGTCAATTACTCTCAAATTTAAAAAATTTCATTAATGTCAATTGAAATACAACTAAGTTTACGGATTTTATCGCGATTTATTTTACTTTTTTTATTTCAATTTGTAATACTTCTTAATAACTGCATTCGATTCATATTTAATGTTCGCAAATGAGTATTATCTTGTGTCCTTCTTTCGTTCCCAACTTAAGTGGCTATCTATTCGTCAGCGCCGAAATCTTCGCGCACTTACTACTATCTTCTCACTTCTTACGTCTTCTACTGCACCTTCCTATTTAACTCCGTACTTTCAGTTCCTTCATTCAAGCCACGAGAGAATTCTTCGCTCGTCGAATAATCTTCTCCTACTTTGCCCATCTCACAGCTCTGACTTTGTACATTCCTCTTTCTTTATACAGTCTGTACTTATCTGGAATGCGCTCCCATTAGAGGTCAGGATGTGCACGAGTCGTTATGCGTTTAAGTCGAAGGTTCGTAAACTGCTGTCAAACGAATTTGCAGGATCTTCACAACGGTAATTATATATTTATGTATATATTTATTTTATATACACATTCGTATTTAAATGTATGTATTTATTCGTTGTATATATCTTATGTTATATGTTTAGTGTATCTATGATATTTATAATTATTTTGATATTTGGTTATATTACTTAGATTAATTTAAAGTATCTCGCGTTATAAGTTAATTGCACGCCTACTTCTTTCCATCTCTGCATCACTGAAGGTTCGACGGTAAGAGAATGACTCAGTCATTAAGTCCACCTTTACATTTGAATGTATGAAGTGTAAATAAATAAATAATAATTTCATAACATTAGATCCCAAACTTCAATGGGGATCTCACATATCTGTATTGTCCAAAAAATTAAGTGCCGCAGCTTATGCTGTGAGTAAAATACGCCAATTGACCGACGCTGATACGGCTAGGTTGGTCTATTTTGCCTATTTCCATAGTTTGATGTGCTACGGGATTCTACTATGGGGTGGTGCTGCTGACATCAATATCATCTTTACTCTCCAAAAGCGAGCTATAAGATCTATCTACTCGCTAAATTCTAGGAGTTCTTTGAGAGAAAAATTCAAGGAAACTAATATAATGACAGTAGCATCACAATTTATATTCGCTAATTTAATGTATGTTCATAAGAATATACAACAATTTCCAAAAATTTGTGAAGTCCATAGTGTAAATACTAGAAATAAAAATAATCTTGTTAGTTATAAAACAAGGCTCCACAAAATCAGCAACTCTTTCAAGGGGCTTTGTATACGCTTCTACAATAAGGTTCCCAATCATATTAAAGAACTTAATGAAAGATGCTTTAAAGCTACTATTAAGCGAAAACTAAGTAATAAAGCCTATTACAAATATTCTGAATATTTAGATGACCGAAAGGCTTGGGAATAAGTTATCCTATTACTTAGAAGTTAGTCATTAACTTATTATTGGGAACTTTATATGTTTGTATAAGAGTTATATATATTAAGTTATGCCAATATTTTATTTGCTTAACATTGCGAACTTATATGCCTTACATGACTTTACTTGATATTATTGTCTTAGTATTTAATTGTTGTATTTAGTCTGGGTATGTCATGCTCGCTAAAGTGTCTGTGCTTGCTGCGGCGCCATGTGCCAGGTCGGTCTCTTCCCTGTAACATGGTTGAGGAGGCCGATGGCTGACACATGCGTCACTACTCGTGATCGGGTGCGGCTCGTGTGGATTGGTCTGCTCAGACTATTTCAGTAAGGACCAACTGCTTTAAGAAATCGAGATTTCACTCTCACGATGGTCATGTGCGGCACTAGGTGCTGTATTGAGTTTTATTTCACAATCTTGCAATAAGGCAGCTTAACACACATTGAGCTGCTCTAATCTAATGTAATTAAATTAAAATTGTATTACCAAATATTGTTAACCAATGTTGAAAAAGAGCAACGCTAAAGTTTCTTGCCCGTTCTTCTCTAGCGAAACTGCATTCCGAACTGGCGGTAGAGTGAAAAATTGACTAAATCTAAATAATGTATAACATTTCATGGATTCAATAAATATTTGGTTTTGATTTTTTGAATAGTCAACTCGAGTCACTAACTCGAGTTGACTCGAGTTGCGCTTAGACCGAGTTGACTAGAGTTGAATTCTGCCTTACTCGGGTTGGATTGCTGCGGTAAATGAAGAAGAGCTGATTGACGCACTCACTTTGTCTCATTCTTATTCACGCGCAGCGATCATTTGTGTGTGACTATATTCATTAGGCTGGACTGCCTCGGTGGCGCAGTTGTAATTGCGCATACGTTACGACTGCTGTGCCGAGGTCTCGAGTTCGATCCCCGGGCCGGGTAAAGTGATATTGGGTTTTTCTATCTAGAAACTCTCAGTATTAGCCCGGAGTCTGGAATTAGTGCCCAGTATGGCGATACGCCCCCTATTACATTATGGGACCGAAATAAATTCGGCAAAAAGAGGGTGTACAGGTTACACCTCTGCCTACCCCTTCGGGCATTACAGGCGTGAGTGTATATATGCTACAGACATTATTACGTCACTGACACTTAAAGTCACTTCAATGCAGCTTTGAGGTTAATTTTTGATCGCTGGTAGGTAATGCAGGTTCGTTGTTAGTTTTTTTTACCCAACTGCCAAGGAAGGGTTATTTATTAATTATAATTGTCTCAATGTTCACATGTTTATTACGAAACTGTTCCGTTTTTTCAATATTATCGCGCAACAGAGTCATTAAATTGGAAAAAACTAAACAAATCATACATTTAATTTCATCTAGTTAACTCGAGTTACATGTACTTCAACTCAAGTCAACTCGAGTTGTGTTTTATCCCGAGTTGGCACATCTATAGAATATTGGCTTAGACGAAAAAAAGTATATTATTTCGTCATTGCATATTGGGGCCTAAATATGCGCCAAAAAAAATTGGCAATCTTAGGATAGTTTCATCAAGACTAGAAGAACGAAGAGCGCCATCTTATGTACACTAGGAATGGGAGTTGAATCAACGAACCGTTTTTCTAAACTGTTTTTCTACTGTCACGAGTCAACCGTTTTCTCTTTACCGTACACGTAACAAGTTAAAAAAGTAAAAAAGTGTCCAGCTGTAATCAGCAAATTACAACTCAAAAACCGACCACAATAGCGCCAGCGTAGCAAGTGGTGTGATGACTAATTGGTCGCTATAAGATATGAATGTAGCAGTTGTAAACGGAGTGAGGTGTGCTGAGCTATGGTGCTGAGTCACTATCCTAGTTTATTCTCAAATAACTTTTGGCTTTGAAACACCACTTGCTACGGTGATGCCACCCTAATTTGGAGCTTTTCGATGGAAACTTTTCATACGCAGATATTCATTTTTTTTTCTCTTTATTGGTCTACCACAATTGTTACACTATAAAAGAGGTTAAAATTGTAAAACTATCTAGATCTAAGTGCACAATTTTGCACGGTAAACACTGCATGCTTAAAATTAAACAATAGAAAATATAAATACCGGTCAGTTAATAGTAAACATTAACATTAAAAGTGATTGTTGTACATACAGTAGCTTCATACATTTCATAAATTAAGTAACTTAATTTGCGTCTTAAAATTTCTGAGGGTGGCGCCAAAAATATCTAAATGTAATTTGTGTGCATCGTGAAGCTTACATAGTCTAGCAATCGGCGAATTTGAGCCAGAAACGGTTTTTCGAAATGGAGAACGAAGAAGGCTTATGTGATGCCTCGGGTACCGACGTGGAACTGTAAAATTAAATTTACTCAGAAGTAAAGGACTGTCAATGGTACTTTGCAGCATCTTATAAAGGAAAACTAAGTCCAGAGCATATATCTTTTTCTAGAGATAACATTTTGAAGTGTTTCAGACGGGCGTCATAACTCTTTATTTTATTTGTTATATTTGTAGTGTATGCAAGGTGATTTACAAATCTTCTTTGAACTCGCTCCAATCTAAGGGTATGAGTAGCAAAGTGTGGACGCCACACAACACTGCAGTACTCCAGTAGGCTACGAACCAGAATGTTATAAAGCAAAATTTTGGTTCTAGGATGTTTGAAGTTTTTGGAATTCCTGATGACAAAGCCAAGTGTTTTTGAGGCTCTTTTAGATAAGTTGTCAATATGTGGCACAAAAGTCAGCTTTTGATCGATTAATAACCCCAGGTCCCGAACAACATCAGTTTTCTTGATGTCTGTTCCAGACATGCTATATTTAAAATTAATTGGAGCCCGCTTACGAGTAAAGGTAATGCTAAAACATTTTTTTACGTTAAGTTCCATGTTGTTAATTGAACACCATTTACTGAGATCATCAATGTCATTTTGAAATAGCACTGCATCTTTGTAGTACTCAATCACCCTGGCTATTTTAAGATCATCTGCGAACATAAAAGGTAGAGAGTTCTTAAAAATACTGGGGAGGTCATTTATGTAGACATTAAATAATACAGGACCAAGATGCGAGCCTTGGGGTACGCCTGAAGTTATTTGGAAGACTGAAGATTTATATCCATCTACTACTACGTAAAAAGATCTGTCATGTAAATAAGATTTAAGCCATTTTAACAAGGGATCAGCGAAACCGTATGCTGCGAGCTTTTGTATCAGAATCGCGTGAGAAACCCTATCGAAAGCTTTACTAAAGTCGGTGTATAAAGCATCGACTTGTTTATTAGAATCTACCGCACTTGCCACCATCTAAGCAAAGCCTACCAAGTTACTACAAGTAGATCTAGCCTGTATAAATCCATGTTGATGGTCAGAAAGATATTTTTAAAATAACTTCGAATAATTGGGCAAACCAAGGACTCAAAAACTTTAGCAATTGCCGGCAGTATTGAAATTGGGCGGTATTCATATTGTGCTTCTTGTTCTAGTCTCCATAGCTTTAAAGTTTCTAACTATTTTAGTGTCTGATGATCTCTTATCTGGCAACTCTGGTCTCGACTGACTTCAAAGTGAGTAGGGATACGATATTTTCTAAAAATATCGATATTCATTTCTATTTTTATCGAAATAGGCTTGCGTTTGACCACTATCTCGCCTGATGGTAAGTAACGATGTGGTCAGCACGCTTGCCTAGAAGATACATATTCACTCTTGACTTGAAGATACCCAGGTTATAATTTTCAAATCGAAGTCAAAGAATCGAATCATTAAAAATCTTTCTTTTTATGTGGAAAATTAAAAATATTTTTTTAGTTTTTAATAAAAAATCTCTATTTTGTAATTATTTATTAATATTCTTAATATAAAATTATTATGATCTTTATTTACAGTCACATAATTATAATTAATTACAATGTCCTTGTCGTTTCACGTAATTTCCGAATACGAATATAACTGAACAATAAAAAAAACTCATAATTTCATATTATACTGATACTTTTACCCCAAGGCTTACTTACCTAAAAGTACTGTTGAAATATTCAAGAGCGAAAAAAATAAAAGCAACTGGCAGTTTTATTTTAATAAAATACGTATTATTATTATTATTAGTTAGTTATTGGTATTATTAGTTAACCGCAATCCTGGATGTAAGAAATTACACCAATGGTACATACATATAGACTCACGCCTGTAATTCCTGAAGGGGTAGGCAGAGATGTAACTAGTACACTAACTTTTAGCCGAATTTATTGGAATCCTATAATGGAATAGGCGGCGAGCCTATTGCCATACTGGGCTCAATTCCAGACTACGGGCTGATACTGAGTATTTAGAAATAAAACATCCCAATATTACTTTACCCGACCTGGGGATCGAACCCAAGACCTCATCACAGCTGTCGTAACGCATGCGCAATTACAACTGTGCCACCGAGGCAGTCACAGTCAGTACAACAATGGTTAATTATTTAAATTAAAAACAAAAAAAACAGTATTCGTCAGATATGGACATTAGCAGCACTCTCTCTTTGGTGTGCTCCCCTGTCAACCAGCTTCGATTATCCGACACCGCTAAATTGACAGACAAAGCAAGCCTTTGGGACGATACAGAGGAAGCTTGGCATATTAAACATACGTACCTATGTATGTACAGAGCTCTTAAAAAATATCGAATTTGATACAAATTTAATACTCGGAAATATATATCGATATTTCGAGATTCTAAATATCGATGATATATCTCGATTATTTTCTGAAAAAATATATATTTTTTTATATATCGATATTTTCGCCCATTGGCCATTCCTAGTGCTCGATGCAAAGAAAATAAAACATTCTGTGATTCATTTTTCTGAATTTATTAGACTTTATAGAACATTTCGGTAGAGAATAATAAAATAAAATTGTCCTATGTAGTTGGTAATTATTCTAAACTGGTTTAACAATTTAAATAAAACACAAATAACATGTGATTGTAATTTTATTATCTTTGACAACAAACAATATTTTTACTGTAAATAAACAAATAGGCTAAAAACTAAAGCAAAATGATTGATATGAAAACCAAAATCAACGCGTTCTTCATTTTCAACCCAAGTTTGGGTCCTAGAGAAGGCGACGTAAGTATCCAAATAACAAATAACTATCCAAATTGTAAAGACTAAATATAATCTTATTAAAAATGTTTGGTGCCAGGAGTTGAAAAGAATACTGTTCTTCCATCCCAGCCAAACAAGTTCTGACGGGCAAAAAATGCAAGTTGGTTTATGTGAAGCTGTGGTCAAGTTTATGTCGTAAGTACCTTCACAAAAATTACTACATTAAATACATTCATAATGTCTTAATATCTCTTTTGGACTAAGGCCTAACCCCTCTTATTAGTAGAGGAGGCCCGTGTCCAGCAGTGGGACAATGTAATACAGGGCTGGTATTATTTATTATTATAATATCTTATATAATTAAATATTCTTCAATAGAATCTGAAGATTATATGTATAATATTAAAAAAAAAGTGGTCAAACGCAAGCCTATTTATAGTAAAATAAAAACAAACAATTTATCCATAAAAAGCTATAGCCTATATGAGAGTGGTTACCAAGTTGGAAGTTTGTTTGAAGCCAGCCCAAATGGCATACTCCTCGGACTTTCAGATGTGTATATTAATTGCTAACTTTAATTGTAAAGAACAACTTTATGAGGAAACCTGCATACCTTAGAAATGTCCATATCAACGGTGATGTACCAATAGCTCCTAAATATTGAAGTTAAGAATTTACATAGACTATAAAAACATTTAATTCCTAGACAAGTTAAACCTTAGTCAAAATATTTGTTTTTTCTTCTATTCTAGCATCGCAAAGTGACCACACTGCACCTGATGGTAAGTGCAGTGCCGTCCAGATAGAGTATCAAGTAGTAAGATACAGTCTATTCCTCCCTAATAATGTTAATGGTGTAGCAACTAAAAATACACTTAGAAGATTTCACTAAAACATTTAAATAGGACCTTTATACACCTTTACATCTTACCTTAATACAACCTAGAAGGTTTTACCTAGTGTGGGGTCAGAACTATATGTGTGTATTTATTTATTTATTATTAAAGGTCTAGTATTACTATATCTACATATTAATATGTGAAGGATAAAATTATATACCTCTAAGCATATTGCCTGCACCGAGGAATTAAATTTGGCATAGTTCAAGCTTATATGAAGAAGGAGCGCAGAAAGCTAAAATTATGTTTTCAATAGATAGTTGTGATAAAAATGGTGTTTATGCTTTTCTCAATCAGTTATTTTATTTAAACTTTACATGTATCAACAAATCTGAATCATTGCAGAACATTCTCCGCTGAACCATGTGAAGCTTTGCAAACACAAACAAAGAGATACATATTTTATCAACCAGAAAAAGGCTATTGGATGGTGTTGGTAAGAAATCGTTCAAATTGGATAAATATTATAAAAAAGAAACTTATCTTTTAAAAACAATGTTTCTATACAAACCAAAATAATTGCAACTATTATTACATATATCTTTTCCTAAGTATTTTGTTACCCTTTTAACACATTCTTCTATATTTATTTAATACTACCACAATGAAATGATATTTAATTGAGAAATGTTTTATGGTCTTTGGTTAATAACATATTGACGGTTGGTGGGATATTTGATTTAAACAAAATTTTTGATAAGTTACAGGAGAGGTATATTAACTTCTTTTCATGCGCGCTAAAATAAATGTGTCCTGAAAAAAAATGGACCCTGTTTTACAGTCGATTTAAATGCCAAAAAAGTTCATAAAAAATTTAAACTAGGCTCAAAAAAATTGCGTATTCCGAATATGTATATAACTCAATATTGCAAAAAAAAATCGCTTAAATCAAATAGCCCGCCAATAGTCAATATGATTTATTTTACTCATCATCTACCTGCCCTTATCCCACACTAAGTAGGGTCGGCACAAACGGTTTGAACCCTCCACGCAGCCCTATCATGCGTCAAATCTGCATTCAGCCCTTTTATGCGCATGTCCTCATTCACGCAATCCATCCACCTATTTTTTGGTCTCCCACGACTCTTTCTTCCATCCACATTCATATTGACAACCAGTCTTGTCACATGCCTTTCATCCCTCCTCATCACATGCCCATACCAATATGATTTATTTTACTATTCACATGAATTATTCTTAAATGTTACGTAATACTAATAATCTTTTAGGTTGTAAGGATACCATATACAACAAAAGCATTATCAGCTATTGGAGAAAGCAGGGGGGAAGTAGTGAGTCATTTTTCTGAGTTAATCTAATAATATATCAGTAATATAAGTGATTAATCACTAATCATTCAAATGAAATGTTAATACTTGCAGGTAGATCCTACTGTAATGTATGATCTGTTAAAGTCAGCATACAAAATGTTTAAGATGTTCAGAGGACCATTCAAGGACATTTCAAATGATGACATTTACACAATATGTGATCAGTTTTTTAATCCGGTAAGTGCCCAATAAACATAACATACATATACACTCAAGCCTGTAATCCTCGAACGGATAAGCAGAGGCGTAATCAGTAACGCATGCGCAATTACAACTGCATCACCGAGGCAGTGAATAAACATAATACCAAAAATATGTATTTTTGTAAACAGGTGTGTTCCAGGTTCCTATATTTATATGCTTTCAAATATTACTCTAAACTTAATTTTTACTTTACAGTATATATCATCAAGAAATATCACAAACAATATCTCAGATGTGATTCAAGGAGTAAGTTACTTACCATTGGATAAAAATTCCTTTTTCAAAGTGGTGTGTTTCATAGATCTGTTGGAAATAAACTATCCAGACCTGAAATGTGTCTCCTTTGTCTACAATGAGCAACTTATTTGGTAAGATATGTTACCTTATTTTTTTCACTCATAGTATACAATAATAGTAAAGGAAAGTACTAAGTTAATTTACTGGTGTAACAACTACATTAAAAAAAATATTTGGAAGTGAATATTTTACTGTCCATAATTTTATAGTAGCAGAAACCAGCAAACAAGTACTTATATCTGTTACTATCAGCATCACTTACCATCTGGTGAACAAAGGAATATCCTTCACCCATAAAGACCATAATATTGTGTATGTGTGTGTGTTCGTGTGGGTGTGTTAGTGCCCTATATGTTTTTTTAAAGTAAGTAATTGTTTTTATACTTACACAGACATGTGTCTTTACAGGAACAGTTTATGTACTGAGGATATGTTGACTCTTTACCAGTACTTGGTTCAAACATTGCTTCCAAAGCAGGTAGAAAGAGAGATTCAAGGTGGAGCGGTTACGGCTGCACAGAGACATGGACATTTCATATCACCACAAGAGGGTATACATATCAAAGAAGATCTGGAAAGGCTTATGAAAGTACATCTTCAAAGAGAGGATGATGATGAGGCAAAACAGTATTATTTGATCATTTACAGAACTCTTAGTGCTACAATATGTTTCACAATTGATGGTAAGTATCCAAAGTAAGCATACATACATACAGATACACCAACACCTGTAACAACTGTAACTGTGTTAAATTTGGACATTATTCAAATTGTGTTAAATGTAGTTACAATATTTATTTTAAACATTGGTATGAGCAAAAACGTGTGCGTACTGGGAACACTATTTCCCTCGCACAATGGCACAGTAATAGCCATTCTCAGAGGTGACGTCACGGCTGACAAAGTGCATCCTTTTACTGTCATTTGACATATGGGGTATATTCCAGCAGATTTGAATCCTACAAAGTTTGGAATGCACTGTTGTTAGTGCCAGGTTGGCTGTAGTAACAAGTTGCTGGGTCTTAAAGTTTACTGCAAATGAGCATTACATTGGTTTAATCCATCATCATGTCCATATGACCATTATAATTATATGCTTTTGAATATTTTTTACATTATTATAGAAAAGCAAAATTATAGTTTTATGTGTAATGGTTTCAGTTAATACAAACCTGCAGTTGGATACATTCAAGTCATTGGATGCGTTTATTGGGCCTCAACTTTCCACAATAGCTTCAGCAATCAGTGAACAATGTGCAATGCATGCAGTACAAAATGCACAATTGGCAAATGAACATAAATTTATTTACTTTAACAGGCTAAACTTGGCGTTTAAATCTTCAGTAAGTATTATAAGTCATTCAAATTATCATACATGATTTGCCCTTACTGAATGAATTAGTCAAAATTTTACAATCAAATTGCTTGTGAAAAACATTATTTTTCAAATGTCCTATCCAAACCCCTGAACTTAAACAACTAAGAAAGGTTTTTAAGTTTTCAAATAGCAAAGTTTGTATGGTTTTTTTATTCAACTTAAAATATGCTCTATGGACAGAAATAATGAATATGACTATTACAGCGTTTTTTTTTTAAATTAAAACCCTAAGGATAGAATGGGACTGGACAAGTAATTAAAGAAAATACCTAACAAGCAGGGGGACCCGCGATCAAAAGCTATAATAGATTCGTATATTATAGCTTTTATTAGAAGGATTGCGTTGAGGTCAATAATTGTAGGGGGTTCTTCTGCCCTAAATAAAACAGCTATGGGCTGAAGCCAAGTATATTTTGGGTAAATATAAAGATTTATTTCCCAATGTCCGATTTTTTTTAGTGCCTCGATAGGCAGACGAGCCACCTGATGGTAAGTAGTCACCGCCGCCCATAAACTTCTGCAATGCCAGGGCACAGCAAAACCGCTGCCTACCGTTGATTTTATTCACCAAATAACGCTTTAGACGGCAAATTTAGAAAGTATCTATTTGACATGAGCTATATTGACGGAGTCATCATTCTGTATTTAGCTATCTTATATTTTACTCGATAAGTATTTATTATGACATTATAAAGTAAAATAGAATTGTTGTATATATTGTTCCAGCCACCAGTTAATAAGTTACTTCCTTCAGCTACAATAAAACCAGAGGTTTTAAGCATCATATCCGGAATACATACAGATACAAAAAGGTAAATTTTTTAGCAATCTAATCTTGAATAGTAGTGATTATTATTAGATAAAAATATCAATTTTATAGAGACACTCTAAGTAAGTAATAGTACATGTTTATGAAATAGTTTTAAGCAGTTGGCACAATACAATAATTAGCAGTACATGATAATTTTTGTCGGGGGTATTGAGTTGGGGTAAGATGATTGGCCGTTCTGCGGCCTTCTGAATACCTACTCTGACACTAGACCATCGACTCCTTCTTCACCTTCTTGCCCATGGCGTAGTGTGAGGAAGCAGGACGGCATGATAGTGTTGAGTAGCGGGAGATAAATTTTCTCTCGCTACTCAATACTCTAATTGGACGGCACTGCGCTTAACATCGGTGCAGTGTGGTCACTTTGCCGTGCCAGGAAAAAAAACATACTGGATATACTACCTACATATGTTATTATCTAAACTACGGAAAGTCAGAGATGCCAAGCCTGGTTGGTTGGTTGGCTGATTATGAACTGATTACCTCCATATTAGCAGTCGGTACCAATCCCCGCTTAGCCATCGCTCTTTCATGGCCACGGCTGATATTAACAAAATTATGCTTGTGGTAGGATATTCTTATCCGCCCGGATAGCGACCACCGTACACAGGGTGTAAAACTCGACATAGTGACATACGCAAGTGTGTCGCGTTCCGGGATCAGCCAGTGTACATCCGGTTTTTGTCGAGGGTCTAAAGTTGGGGTACGCTACTTGGTACGTACTCTAACTGAACAGCACTGTGCTTACCATCAGGTGCAGTGCGTTCATTTTGCTGTGCCAGGATAAAAAAAAATCTACAAAATCTATATATATAAAACAAAGTCGTGTTAGTTACACCATTTATAACTCAAGAACGGCTGGACCAATTTTTAAGATTTAGGTATTTTTGGAATTGTCTTCGTCAGGAATAGGATAATAAGTATTAAAATATGATATTCATCAATAATAAAATTATCATGAAAAAATCATCTGTCAAAAAATCCACCAGTCAAGCCATTCATTTGTTTTGATCCAAAGAGCATTATAATACTACTGTCTTTATGATTAAACCATTGTATTAAACTCCTTTTCATTTGATATAGATGGTATATATAATACTCTTTGGGTATAACAAAACGTAACTGACAGCTCACATAATGTTGTATATGGTTTGTTTTGAAAATATATGTACTAAATCTATGTTTGAAAATACCGTAAAACCAAAGAGCAATAAAATACTACTGAAAAACGTTGAAATTAAAGTTGACCGGTCGATGTGTTTGTTTTGTGAGAGTGTCACGAGTTTCTAGGAGTATTATTATAATAAATATTTTTTTGCCGATACTATTATTGACAACGCCGCGACCAAGAAGTTCTAATCTTTCCCGACAAAGCAGTAATGCAATTAGGATTCGAAACTACTGAAGAAGAACAAGAAATTGCACGTGAAGAGCGCCGCGTTAGTATGGCCCGACTTCATGCTTCTCAATCACATCATAAACGGCTTGGTTGGCAATGCGAAATCGTAGAGCAAACCTCAGATGTCAACAACTAGACAATTTTCGCCGCGCAAGAAGAAAATTTCAAGTACTGATTTAAATCGAGCAGCGTTTCGATACGATTCCAGCACTGATTACAGCTCGCATGCTTCCATTTGCAATGGGCCAATGGACGTTTTTTGCAAGTATTGTAGCGCATTTAAGTATTGTAGAAACGCCAGGATTGTGCTGCATTAGTGGGAGAGTGAAATTGCCATTGCTGACAGCGCCACCTGAGCAATGGCTCAATGCAATATGCCATCGTGGCGAAACATCCGATCACGACATTTTAAGTATTAGTAGCATCGAAAATCATCATCTGGGACGAATGCACTGTAATGGCGCATAAACGCATTGGAAGCTCTTAACCGATCATTGAAAGATCTACGCAATGATAACAAAACGAAAAATTTTGTATATCACAAGGTGCTTCACTACGCCTAAAGGATCCAGGATCATAGGAAGGAGAGAACACGGGAATGAGAATTCTGCTCATTCATTGACTGTTAGGCAGAACGAAGTTTGCCGGGACAGCTAGTTCTTTATAACTTGCAGTCGACATTTTTATTTGAAAGTAGTATTAGTTGAAATAGCATAATTATCTAATATAATGTGAAATAGATATATTCATAAAAAAATATAAGAAAATAAAAAATGGAAATGTCCTTTTTATGTCAATGCCCCCATTAAAGTGCTCAATTTGATGATATGGTATTGAAACCATAGAAATTTAATGACGGGTACTTTTTCCAGCCTGGGCAATTATGGAGAAATTATAATTAAAACTCCTGATGAGTACTGGATTGCTGGAAAATCATCAAATGATAGAGAATTTTATGTTGTCATCCAAGAAAAGAATGCTAATCTGAAGGAAATTGCAGGTGAGGCATAGAAACGCTATAGCTTATACCTACTGTAGCTTATGACAACAATATATTTAAGAAGTAGTAGAGCCACACTGACGTTGATTGATAAAACTGATACTCTGTAAGTAACTGATAACATACACTTTTTATTTGTGTAGTTTTTAAATGGATTTGCATTAAATATTAGAATTTAGTGAGCGAACCGAACATGAAATGACTAACTGACGCGAAGTTGACATTCAATTCTATTTAGCACTATTTTGGTTTGGACAATTCCACACATAGTTTATTCTTTTTAGCGTGCATTTGATGTCAATATGTTGGTAATTAAATAAATAAACCTGGGGCCTACCGTTTCACAGCCGGTTACTCACCCAACGCAACGGTGGCTGTTGATTATAACTATCCTAGCAGCTCACAACACGCTTGGTGTAGTTCCCGCGTTTCACGGATAATCCATTTACGGATCTTCCAAGGCAGTATATCGGACTCACCGGCCTAGACCGCCCTACCGACTAAACCCTGCTATTTCCACTCTTTTATGTCGAATGCCAAAGGAAACGCAATCGCATGCAGCCGCAGTTCTCGCATAATACAAACGCCTTTGCGGCACCAAACACGAGGCAAATAAAGTTCGTTGCACATGTGCATATTTTTTTATGGCGCCTCGATACTAGTTTATTCAGCCTTGCTGTTTGTCCTACATAATATTATATATTATACGCAGTTGTAATGGTTTTGAAGAGGTATTGAATGTTTATTTTTTTCAGATGAAGTGAAACGAATATGTGAAGCACAGATGAAAGGAATTTTCTTCTATCCCATGTAAATGTTCTTAATTTAGGGCTACTTTAATCTATTGTTATAATAAATATTAACTAATAAAAGGCCTTCCTTATAATATAAAACTTGTTAAAAATAAAACATTTGTTATATAGTAACATTGCTATATTTTTATTATCTCAAGATAACATTCATATTATATAGAACATATTAATAATAATTAGTATTTATATACACTTAACAATAACTGAATGCTAATCAAGTGAAACTTTATCTTCTTTACTAAAAAGCTTACAGTACATCTTTACAACAAGGTCCTTGTTTTCATAGCCCCAAGCTAGCATTACAAAAATTAACATTATTATGCCTATAACGATATGAAATAGCACTGAGCTGGTATACAATTTATTTTCTGAAATTTTACATACAACCCCTGCTACACATAAAACCACAATAAAAACTTTACCTACATGCAAACCAGCCAAAGGCCTGTGTTGAGTATTATTATATTTGTTGCTTATAAAGTGAACACTGTGCAAAATTCTTGCAAACATATTAATACAATTAGATATAATAAACCCAACAGGACCAAAGACATATGTGAGAACATATGATAGAATCAGAAAGGTTATGGAAAAAAATATCATCAAGTAATTGTAGCTATTTAATTGAGCACTAGTCATTGTAGCAAATGTATAACATTCTGTAACACCATTAATAGCTATTAGAACTACTGCTAAGCAATGACTCCTCAGTAACTGTACAGGAAGTCCACTAGCAACAAATGCTTCTCCACCATATAACATTAACAAAGTGCGTGCATAACTCTGACCAAAAACTAGAATTATTAAACCAATTGAACTGACTGTTTTACAAACTTGTGACAAAACTATACAAGACTCATGTATTTTATTTTGATCTTGCTTTTGCAATGGCAAGTCTCGGCTCACCATTTGTGTAAAGTAGAAATAACTACTGTCTTCAATTGGTCTAAATACAAATCTAGCAGCTAAGCTACCTAAATTATTGACTACATCATAAGTAGCTTGCTCTGTAAAACTCATAACTGGGCTCATGGACATTACATACTTTTCGCCTTCTGTCAACAGTTGTTTCACTACTCCTTGTTTAGCAAAACTTAAAGTGAGTGAACTTAATTTTTTATCAAATGAAGCATATAATGTGCCTAAATTTTTTGGAAAAAAATCCCTAAAAGATGTGAATTGAAAATCATCCATATTATCATATAATTTGTGTAACACTATATCTGGAATTACTTTACTCTTAAGAGCTCCCTTTGCATATAGTGGTTTATTTTTTATATACCAATAAAAAAAGAGATAATAACTCAAAACAATAGTCCCAATACTAACAACTTGTGCTACTGAAAATGCGATGAGTGCCTGAGATCTATCATAGGCAATGATGGATACAAACAAAATTGTTCTCACAAGAATGTGCAATGTGTCCAAACCTACTTTTATTTTAATAAAACAGTACACTTGAGTGACTAGCATCATGTTCGCAGAGCATAGTTCTAGCACACAAGACACAGCTACACTCCAGCATCCAAAGGTGTATTGGGATGTATATTCTGGATGCCCCAGGGGTAACCAATTCAGCCAAACATATACAAATACCACAGATAAAATACAACTAATAGGTACTGACAACCAAATTTGGTTAACAATATGACTCCAACTACATTCATCTTTCTGACCCAAACAAGCTCGATGAAATGGCTCTCGGCTTAAGAACAATATAGTACTTTCTAAAAGCAGTAATCTCACATTCATAATACCAAGAACCTCATGACCAACATTTCTGATCACCCATGCATTGAGGATGAAGGTCACACACCTGAATAAAATTTGAAATAAAATATTAAAGGATGCATTCTCAAGGCTACTCATCAACAGGTTCCGTCCCATCTTGAATTAGTTCAGCTTCATACATTAATCGTGTTCCCTTCAACAATACCTGTCTGAATACTCCTTTTTACAACATAAATTTTCTTATTTGAAAGGCAGATGGCGAACCAGTGGTCATCGTAGGTTATAGATATTTTCTTAAACTGTTCATTGGGACCAAAGGCAACTGGGTCGACTCTGAAATAAATATAATAAAAATTAAATGCTGTACACCTTTAAGTAAAATTATAGTGATTAAAAGGTGCTCACTTATTGGACAAAGTGATGAGATCAGTAATTATTGTTGCAACACGTTCGTCGTTTTCGAGTTCACCTCCCGACTCAAGGACAGCGCCGTCCTCCGTCAACACAAGGTAACCAATCTGGTCTGGAATTTTTTCCATTATAACTGCAATATATTGATAATAATTTAGAGATATTGCAAGATATTTACCTAAAGAACGGAAATAATATTGTGTTATGTGTACCTCCCACGTACATAGACAAATACATTTTTTTATGCGTCCAAAGGACAGGCTATAGTCAATCGACCATACTGCCTAGTCTTACGTTTTAATAACAAAATTACAGAAAACCACAAACTAGGGATGGGCATAAAATATCGATATATCAAATTATCTATATTTTTATTCGATTCCATTAATTTGATTCTATTCATTCGATTACATTCCTTCGACTCCATTTATTCGACTCCATTTATTCGATTCCATTCATTCGATTTCATCCATTCGATTCCATTCATTGTTACGGTCCGCCTGACGACGGGGCACAAAAAAAACAAGGTACGGAAGAATAAAAAAAATACTTCTATTTTTTACAAAAAAAACAATTACTGAGGTAAAGGAGAACCGCTCAGGGCGTGAGCTCTCGGCACAGAGAAAGTTCCGTTTGGTGATGGTCGACGGGCTATGTGCGCTGGGGACTTAACTACGCTCCAGTCCATGTCCGCCGGCGCGGTAGGGACCGGGGGCGCCGCGTGGCTCTCGATGTAGTAGCGTGCCAGGCGCAGAGGTCAGTAGAGGTCGGCGGCTATGCTCTGCCACGATCGCACTCCTTCCGGGCTCGGAGCCGTGGTCGAGTCAGTGTTGGACGGTACGGGAGTTGGTACCTCCCAGCTGCAACCCGTACGGTGGTCCCCCAGATTCCTGGAACGCGTCGACAGGACGTTTGTAGCGCAAAAGACCCCGAGACCCAAGCACTAGTAGACCATGTGTGGGTGTCGGCATCTTTCGCGAACAATAAAAAAAAACAACAAGATACAATACGCACAGTGGAGTGGCGATATACCAATCCGGTAATAGTAGAAGAACTAAAAATATTAAATTATTTGAAAAACCAAAACCGAACTTCATCTAACTATTTACCGGTCGATCACCAATCCACTACGCCATGAGGTACAAAAAATAAAAATAACATTCCTTCTCGTATGCAATAATTACAAATTAGCAGGTAGTTAAAGACAAGCATATCGGCGAAGCGATGACCTGTGATATTTCTTCGCCGGTACATAAAAAAACTTCACTGATTTAACAATAAACTCCCAGCGATTTAGATGGAAGTAATATTATAAAATTTCTTTTAAAGCCTAATGAATTTAAGTTACTTTCTAATTTACGTTTCTAGATACATTACTACTACAAAATAAATATAGGATACATTTTTACGGTGGATATTATCTAAGGAATTTAAGTTAACAATTGAATGATTAATTTTGAGTCTACTAAAGTTACATTAAAGAAAGAAAACCACCGATATTGTGAACACACGCGTGAAATACAAGTGGTCATTTAATTTCTGATCTAGACCAACTTCATTTGGCAATAGCATTTAAATTAGATTAACCCGAGTGAACATATCTAAGGTAAGGTTATGTTTTACTGCACCACGCGTCACATTTCTTTACGTAATTAAATCATTATTATACGGTGGAAGAATTTAAATCGGATTAAACCAGACACGAATTAGCTAACAGCAACAAGCCTATAGAATTATAAATTAACTTACCAAGGGGGATAATGTTTATGCACTGATTTTACTACTTTATTTTAAATAGCCCACTATGTACTTGTAAGCCGACCTCTTTCGCGTATGTTTTGGAATCAACTGGCGTTTTGTGTCCCGCGCCTTGTATTTAAAGGAAGGGTTTTTTCCTTGTGTGCGTGATAATTGATATTTTTAGTGGGGATTCTCCTTCCGACAGAAGGATTACCTTATTTGGTTCTATACACTATTGCTAGATCATTTCGCGTGGTTTCGCTCCGTAGTAACAACTTAATTATTTTGTCTGTATGTTTGTAATTATTTTTACATTTTTATTTTTATGTATTAACTTGTTACAACGTAACATCATTCGATCACATTCATTTGCATCCATTCGTTCGATCCCATTTATTCGATTCATTCATTCGATCACAGTCAGTCGATTGCATTCATTAGATCCCATTTATTCGATTCCATTCTTTTGTTTACACTAATTCTATTGCATTCATTCGATCACATTAATTTGGTTCCATTCATTCGATTCCATTTATTCTATTCAAGTCGATTCCATTTATTCTATTCAAGTCGATTCCATTCATTATATCCCAGTCCATTCCATTTTATTCCATTCGAAAACCGAAATCAGGTTTCGTGGAGTGATTTCGTGAAAAGGGACGAAAGTGTGTAACAGGAATTTGGGGAAGCGCGCGTTATATGATTTGAGCGCGGGATGCTAGAGTTGGAGTGCTTTAGTGGAGTATAATAAATGGGAAACAATAAATGGAATCGAATGAATGAGAACCAATGAATGGAATCGAATGAATGAAATCGACGGAATAGGATCGAATTAGTGCAATTGAATTAATGGAATCGAATGAATGGATATGAATTAATGGGACCAAATGAACGGAATTGAATGAATGGAATCGATAAGGTATGTGATTTCGTTTGCATAAAGCAAACTTTTGTAGTGAATGATGCTTATAATTAATATTGTCCGTAGACCGAACCAGTATCGACCTTTTATGACCAAATATCGATAAATATATCGAACAATACCCAGACATATTGAAGCCAAGACGCCAAATCTGGCAACACTGGATTTAATGCAATTGATTAAATTTGATAATTTTGACATTTTATTTTCACACACAACTCTTATGTTAAGATTAATGGAAATAGTACAGCATCGTTCAATAATATTGATATATCAGTGTTAAATATAAATTACTACAATAGATACGGTTCAGGTAAGTTATAAAAAAGTTCTGGTTATACTTGTTTATCTACATTATAAATAAGCAAACATGCATTGTATCAAATAGTACATATGGTGAATAGTTATGAGGTAATTGATTTTTTCGACGTGTCTTAGCTTAGTGCATGTTGAAATATTTGTAATTTTTTAAACTATGGAGTCCAATCAATGTACGGAATGTGTCCATAGATTTAAATCTTAAAAATGATGTAACATACGTAATAAAAACTCGATGTAAATATGAACCTCTGTTACTGCTTTCTTGAAAAGTTATGAGTAATAAATAAGGTTTATTCTCATTCTTAGTTTGTATTTATAATTACTATTTATTATTACAAGATGTAGAAATCCCCACCCATTAAAGCTGTTGAGGAGGATGAAGTTGATGTGCCACTTATTAAATTTATATTTTTCCTTGAAATTATCTTATTTCAAAAGCAATTTATTATTTTCTATTGATCGTAAAATTGTGACCAATAAAATAAATAATGTGATTTTTTTTTATTGTGAACCATATCTGTGGGAGTAAAGATTTGCACCAAATTTTAGTAAATATTCAGTTTTGAGTTATATAAAGTAACTTGTAAGTCATGTTAAAGTAGGAATCATAACATTGGTTTTGATCTTTCACTTAAAAATTGTAATTTTATAGTGGTGAAATTGTTTAGTTGACATTTAATTTACCATATTAGTGGATAGTACTTATTTGCTTGCTTGCATGCTTTAAACCTTGCTTACAAATTATTTGCTTAACTGGAATTCTATTTCATGTATGGGCTTATCTATCAATTGGCTTGTAATGTACATAAAACTACATGGCATATTAATCTGTATATATAAAAGAAGAAACTGACTGACTGACTGACTGACTGACCGATCAACGCACAGCCAAAACGGCTGGGGTTAGAGACTTGAAATTTTGACAGTAGATACCTTTTATGAAGTAGGCATCCACTAAGGAAGGGTTTTTGGAAATACCACCCCTAAGAGGGTAAAATAGGGTATGATAGTTTGTATGAAAATCCGTCATTTTTGAAGTTAAGTTTATGAAAATTAGTATTTGGCCTTTTAGTCAAAAATAAAAAATATATATTTCAGGATTTTTGGAAATTCCACCCCGAAGTGGGTAAAATAGGGGAAGAAAGTTTGTATGAAAATCCTTCATTTTTGAAGTTAAATGCATGAAAATTGGTATTTTGTAGTGTATACTTTTTTTCTCAAACATGACCTCCACGCGGGCGGAGCCGCGAGCAACAGCTAGTCTTATATAAATAGAGAGAATAAATAGAGAATATAAATATTTATATTTTACAGGTGACAATGTTGCGGTTTCGTCCCAAATTGGGAAGTGAACGTAGTAGCGAATGGCGTTGCTGCTTCTGTCTTCATGTTCGTACTGGAACTATTCTCCTGGGAACATGGCATCTTGTGAGTATTGTGAAATAATTCCACTACAATAACTATAACATAATACACCATGTTGCAGAAGGGTGGTATCAATAAAAGCTCCACATAATATAGGGAAGGTAGCTTATTGGTGAAGAGAAAAATAAATAATTAGTAGTTCAAATTTCTATCAATATCATTAAATTAACAGGAATCAAGAAATTGTTACAGTCCTAAAATCAGCTGATTATCTTTAGAGACAAACCATCTATGAATCAAGTCCTTTGTAGATAAAAGGCATGATGCAGGATAGAAGCAAAATTAAGGCTTCCTTTTATAGGGATATTGAAATTTAAAGTGTAATTTTTCTCAAATCCATTAGAAATTGTAGAAACCGTCGTAACATTACATAATATTAGGTTTATGAAATGTTAAAAAAACTGGCAATTTAGAAAAAGTGAACTTTCAGGATTAAAAGATAATAGATTTTCTATTGGTCATAACTTTTATTAGAAGCATATGGTCAGGGTATAACTTTTAGGTTGCTACTAGAATATTATAATAAGTATGACCTTGACCCCGATGGACCTTTCAAAATATAATAATTAATTAAAAATGTTTGTTGGATTGATAATAACAGACATATTTATGTACCTCATTCAACTCGTTCTCTTCAATTTGTTATACTAGTACTATTAACTGATAGCCTTTGACCTTGACCCTTAGCGACTTTGCTCGTAAGATATAATACTGCATTAAAATGTGCATTTGGCCGATATTCATAAAGATAATCTAGTATTATTCAAATATTGTTTAACACATTAACTGCGGTGCGAAATAATATGATCAATCCACCTATGCGGCTCGCAAAGGGGGAGATCTCCAGTCAGGCGGGTGTGTACCTGACCGGACGCGGACACTCCAGCCGTTGATATAACGTTTTCAAGATTTAATTAGCATTTTTATAAACCAACTTTATTTTTCCCACAATAACGGTACCAACTGTCATGGCCTCTCATGTGACGTGACCATCCGCTAAACTAATAGACGTTTGGCTCAGTGTTTAATAGATGTTTCATACGGTGACGTCATGCATAACTGATTTCCGTTTTATGTCACGTGATAAAATGCTTTATTTTTGCATATTTGTTTCTTGAAAATATTAAATAATCACATATGAATGTTCGATTTTTTAGACTAAAATCTATAGTAAAAAACAAAATTCTTTCAGGTTTTCATTTACTGTCGACTACCCTATTGTCTTTGAACTTTTGAAAGCAATAATGAATGTGTTAACATTATTTCCACCCAGTTGCTCCACCTGGTGGCTCTAGGGTTCCTTGCAGCCATCGTGCGTGACCCGCGCCTGCTGGACGAGCTCGAGCGCGACTCAGCGCCGATCCCCGACTGGAGCCACGTCGCGCACGAGCCGGTGCCGACGCCGCTCTCGAACGTCGAACCGAGCCCGTTCCCGCAACACGCGCCGCAACCACGGGACCACAGCCTCATATATAGTAAGTTGTTTTCACTTTTAAACCTACTCCAAAAAAGGAGGAGGTTCTCAATTCGTCGGTTTTTTTTTTATGTATGTTCCCCGGTTACTCGAAGACGCCAGGACCGATTCGAGGAATAGTTTTTTTGTTAAGGGTATACTTCCCAGGTGGTCCCATTGGCACCAAGTCAGGATCTGATGATGGGATCTCGAAATAAAAATCGAGGGCAACCCTCAAATTTTATAGGGGCGCATAATTTGTACGGTGTAACGATGTACATTTTATGAATTTAATAACTATTCTTAAACAACATTCATTAAGAAAGTTATAAATTTACGTAGGAAACATGATATTTTACAACTGCTTTCTTTGAATAACTTACGTTGAGAAAATGTTATATATTACAGCCGACATTGTTAAAATATCTGTACTTGTAAATCTTTAAAACATAATAAGTTATTACTTAGTCATTTACAGAATTAATATTTAAAAACCCTTGTTTTGCACAAGCATATTACATTGAAGTATTTTTATTTTAAGTAGTTTAACTTCAATACCTACTAATTGACAGCCTCCGTGGCGCAGTTGGCGAGTAGCCAGCTGTGACACGTGGGTTCGATTCCCACACCGGGACAAATGTTTGCATGACAGACAGGCAGGCATTTCTGTCCGGGGTGTTGTGAGACCGTGCGTCTCGTAGTCCCTGATACCCACAACACAAGACTCGTATCTTAGCGTGGGGTCGGGGCTATGTGTGTGACTGTTGGGTGTTATTTATATATTGAAAATTCACACACTGCCTCGGTGGCGCAGTTGTAATTGCGCATGCGTTACGACTGCTGTGCTGAGGTCTCGGGTTCGATCCCCGGGTCGGGTAAAATTATATTGGGTTTTTCTATCTAGATATTCTCAGTATTATCCCGGAGTCTGGAACTTGTACCCGGTATTGCGATAGGCTCGCCCACTATCACATTATGGGACCGAAATTCGGCGAAAAGTGGGTGTACTGGTTACACCTCTGCCTACCCCTTTGGGGATTACGGGCGTGAGTGTATATGTATCTATGTAAATGCACACATTAGCTGAAGCGATGTTACTGGACGTGTTACTGTCATACGTTCCGCGTGTGTGTGATAGATGATGTGGATGTGGGTGCACTGGTTACAGTGTGTACCCTGGCCATCACACTCATGCTGATCTACGGCGCGGCGCGAGGCAAGCCAGCTCACCTCTTACCGTTCTTCTGTCTTCAGATATTTGACTTTGCTATCACTGTGTAAGTTATAATTTTTTTTTTATTTATCAATCACTAGTGTCTAGACGGATATTAAAAACAAAGTAAGGAGTACAAGTTATTTCCATAGCATTAAAGTTAAAAATGGCATGGAAGAACGGCGAGTGTTGCTAGTGTTGACGCACCGTCGGCGAGCTTATGAGCCATGACTGGATAACAAACTTGTCATTTATTTGTACAATAGATGTATCATAAACGAATACTAGTTTTTATGTACATCAACGCCAATCATTGTTATTACAATTCAAAGATATTTTGATGAATAAAATGTCTAAAGACACGTTGTTGGATCAACTACACTGGCCGACCTCCGACGGTAGTTCATACGTATAGTAAAATTAATATCTTGTGGAAGCGCGGGCGCGGGCGCGGGCGCGGGTAGATGCACCGACATTTATATCAAACCAATACAGAGTGTCTTTTTTTTCTATTTCTGATTTGTGTTAGTGTCATAAAATATAAAATTTGCTAATTTCACTGACAGCTCTACCAGATAGTCGTTCTGGTATTATTGTATATCGTATCATTCCTCGACACATTTAATTTAATCGATACATTAAAATTAACTGCATATTTATTTCTTATGATTTGGGCACACAAAATAAAAAAAAAATTACTAACTCTTCTTTGGCATTTTGATTATATTCTGTATTGTGACTTTAATAAATAAGTAAATTAACTGCAACGTATGACAACAATATAATTTATTCCATCTTTAAGTTGATACATTAGGGTTGTAATGTTTAGATTGTTACAGTTTGTGCTAATAAATGAGTTATCGAGTTGTAATGATATATTTTACACAACATAAAGTTTTTAATAAATAATTAAGTTTGGTTTTTATACCTAGCTCGTATATCAACATTACCAATAAACAGTGTAGGGTCCCGCGTAACATACAACATATAGTGGACGTACAACACCGACGCCCTACAAAAACAGTTGCTAAACATTCAGAAGAAGGGTCCAAACATAATCTTAGGTTGCAACTACCACAAATCTTTGCCAAAGAACACCGATTCCTACCTAGGATTATTCGCGAAGCTATTGAAATTAAAGAAAGAGCTAAATTTCAATACAGGTTGGAAGCTAGCACAATCCAGGTATAATACATTTAGTTAAATCAAAATCCAAAAGACCAACTGACAGAACTCAAGACATTATGAGCTCCTGCATTGATCGGATTACAATAAATAATATTTAAAAATATCTTTGTTGAGGGTAGAAACGTTATATTATCCTTTCGTGACGACATTAACTCCATGAAAGCTGTAAATCTTTCGGTTAAGTTGAGATAAAACAGTAAAAAAATAAACTGCATTAAAGACTTAGATGCGGCCCGTCGTTGTGCTAGGATATACACGCGTCCGCGGCAGTCTCGTTTCTATAATACTGATACTCTTATTAAGTGCTTTTTATAGTTAGTAATAGGTAGGTATGTGGTGATTGGTATTGTGATCGTCAAATTTTTGTATTCATTTGTACTAATAAAACTTATTTGAATTACTAACACTTTTTTTTATTAATAGTAGGTAGATTAAAATAAATTAACAAAAATAATCCCGTAGTATGGAGGTTGGAGAGGATGAGCCTCCAGATGGAGGTGGTGGTCTTCGCCCTTTGAGCGATGATTCAGTCCAGTCTCCCCAGGCTTCAAGTAAAAAGTCACTCAAACGTCCGTTAGATGTAGAAATTGATAACAATCATAAAAAAATTCCTCGCCAGATTCATCTATCCAGGATGTGTATGCATGTCCAGACTACGACGAAAATTTTTTATATTCTGGTACTGATAAGGCTCCTTTCCTTGTATATATCTCTGGTAACAACAACTCATCTATGCCGACCCTGAAGCTAGTCAAAATACTGTTCCAGAGCAATGTCTCGGGCATTGCTCAGGGCAGTATTAAATCTGTAGGGAGAACTAAAATGTCAGTCATGTTTACCACTGCAGACTTGGCTAATCTATTTATTAAATCGGATGTTATAACTCGGAATAATCTGACAGCTTCCATTCCTAAATTCCAAATTTCCCGTATGGGAGTTGTGAAAAACATCCCTACAGATTGGTCCCTGGATGAGCTAATTTCAGGTTTACAATATCCAGAAAATTGTGGACAGGTTGTTAAGGCTCGTCGCCTAAATAAGAAGATTGTACAGAATGGTATCACAGAATGGACTCCCTCTACAACGGTGGTTTTGACATTCAGAGGTCGTCTCCTCCCCGAAAGGGTGTTTTGTTTTAATTCTTCCCTTCCTGTCTCCCTCTATCACCTTCCCACGATTCAATGCCGTCAATGCTGTCGCTTTGCACGTCAGTTCTCAGTGTAGGTCCCAGCCTCGTTGTTTCTGTTGTACCCAAGAGCACAGTGGCAACAAATGCCCTGTCCGAGAAAAGCAAGCCATCTGTATATTCTGCTCGGGTAACCATATGGCCACATACCATAATTGCCCTGAGCATTTGAGGCAAAAATCCATAAAATTGGTAATGTCGTAGGAGAATATATCTTTCTCTGAGGCGGCCTTGAGATTCCGTCCTGTGCGTAGATCCTTCGCTGATATAGCTAAGTCCCCAATAAATTATACTCCCAAAATTGATAACCCTCCTACTCACCCACCTCCTGTAAGATCTTACAAAAAAACCGTCTATATTGACCGCCAACCTGCTTCGCCAAAAGGAAAGGGTTATGATTTCCATGTCCACTCTATTTTGACCCAATCTCCTAAATCTCAACTTCCCAATGGATGTGCCCTTTCTTCTCCTGTTTCCTGTGATCCACCATCGCTTCCTAGGCAGTCTTGCAAATATAATGCAATTGTACGGAGTCATTTTGATTATGCATCCTTCCTTTTAGAACCATGCAACAAAGCAGCCCTAAAAATTCTGGATAAACTCCAATCAAGATGCCTTCGTATAATAACAGGAGCCATGAGATCTTCCCCAATCAATGCTCTACAAGTTGAATGCCTAGAGCCTCCCCTATTTCTTCGCAGGCAATACCTTTGTGATCGGTATTTTTTTAATACCCTTCAGAAATCATCCCATCCACTCCATGATAAACTTCCCACTCTTTCCCAATTAGTCCACAATTCCAGATATTGGCTCCACAAAGATGTTCCCCTACTCATCAAAAGCTTTTTAAAATTTTCCAACTCTTCCCTTCAAATATTCCAAACTAACCCCCATTTCCTTTTTACATTTGACTTCCAATCTCTAATTTCTAAACCTAACATTCTCCTTTATTTTGGTATCCACAAAAAGAATCTTGATGCAGCTAACAATTTCACCCAAATACTGACGGAGGAGTGGAGGGATTGGATCCCTCTGTTTACAGATGCTTCCAAGATTTCTGACTCTGACCCAGTCGGAGCTGCTGTGTGGATCCCAAACTATAGGATTATCCTTAACTTTAAATGTCCTTCTCAATCTTCTATATTTACCGGTGAAGCTATAGCTATCCTGGAAGCAGCCCAATTTGTCCTTTCCCATAGTCTGAATAAAACCATCATCTTCTCTGATTCCCTGAGTTTACTCCAGGACATTCTTAAATCGTCTTTTCAAAAACAGCAGTTCTTCTTAAGCCTGAAAATTAAAGATACTCTATATAAATGTCATAGATCTGGCATTGAAGTAGTTTTGGCTTGGATTCCAAGCCATTCTGAAATCCTCGGCAATGAAATGGTAGATCAATGTGCCCGTGAAGGTATCTCAAATGGTATGGAAGTCCACAAGCAGTGTTTTTCCAGAGATTTAATGTATGGGGCAAAATGTAATTTAAGAGAGTCCTGGAATGAACAATGGCAGACCTCACGTTCAATTAAAGGTATTCACTATGGTTCCATCCAACCCGATATCCCTCTAAAGCCCTGGTTTTTTAAATTCCGTCATATTAACAAAAAAGTCACCTCAGCTATTATCCGACTACGCTTGGGTCACGTTTGTACCCCTGTTTTTCTAGCTAAGATTCGCGTTCGCGATCATTCCCTATGTGAATGTGGTCTGGACGAAGGTTCCTTAGAACATTTATTTTTCAATCGTCCCAGAGTTCATATTAGTCCCTATTTATGATCTCCTTCCTGCAGATTTCCCCCGGCCTGTGAATGTCAAGGTTTTATTGTGCTCTGTTTTCTCTCCATATATAAAATATCTATGTAAATTTATTCAAGTTAATAATTTATACCTCTGAGTTTCCTTACCATTTTTTTACCCTTTACTGTCGATCCTATCATAAGATTACTGTCACTGACCATTAATTTCCCAGCCTTTTATGTTTCCCAAATAAATTTATGTTTAAATAAAATGGCGTGCATGGTATGACATATGCAACATACGTGGAACCCACAGACTGGTAACATACCATACCATGTCCTAACACTGGTAATTCCCCGCTTTATTTTATCAGTTTTTTATTAATTAAATAACAATGTGTTTGATTATAATTTAAGTTTATTGTTTTTTTATGTTGGTTAAGGGCTTTTACTTTATTTATTTATATTATATTATAACATAACTAACTCCATATTCTAAAATCTTAATAATTGTTTCATTATTTCGGTATACTAAAATTTCGAATTTATATAAATAATATTATAAAGATCTAATTTGACCGACTAGAATTCATTTAAAGTAACTTCGGGCCGGATGTTAACAAAACTATAAAGTTGAAATTCCTACTGACAAGTGACAACACTTTACTTGACATTGGCAAAATCACTGGTGAAACGATGGAGCCATCTAATTTATAAAAGAAGAAGAAACTGCATTAAAATCCGTGAAAGTATCAACCATTGAATATGTTGAATAGAATCTTCATGAGTTTGTTACTGTTTATTTTCAACAAAATGCAAATTTTTCAAAATAACAGCTCTCAAATAATGTCCTTTCTTTCACTTAGTCATTCACATTTCAGATATATGTATATTGCGAGAAGTGGACTTTCTATAATCCTTGCACCCCTTGATATTTCGCCTTCCAATTCGAAACTAGTTTTATATATCTTTCAAGTGTCATTGGAACGCATACAAACAGTATTATTTATTTCCGCGAATTTGCCCCTGGTGAATATAAAGTCTGCGAGATACATATATTACAATCAATGACTTTATGACTAAGGCCATGTATAGAGGCTACATATAAGTGGATAATTATGTGTTGAGTCATAATATTATAATTAAATAAGTAGTAAGAAAATATTGCCTTGGTGACACAGTTGTAATTGCGTATGCGTTACGACTGCTGCGCTGAGGTCTCGGGTTCGATCCCCGGGTCGGGTAAAGTGATATTGGGTTTTTCTATCTAGAAATCTCAGGATTAGCTCGGAGTCTGGAATTTGTGCCCGGTATGGTGATAGGCTCGCCCCCTATCACATTATGAGACAAAAATTCGGTGATAAGTCGGTGTACTGATTACACCTCTGCCTACCCCTTCGGGGATTACAGGCGTGAGTGTATATGTATGTATGTAGTATGACAAGTAAATGTGTGAGACTCGTATAATGTAGCTATTTTGTATATGGCTATAATGTAACGAGTAATACATTAACACATGAGTCACGACTAAAAATAATTAAACAATACAATAAGGCGTCTCAACTTACTCTAGAGTTAATCATGTTTACGGTCCATTATCGTTAATAGTGACGTCAAACAAAAATTAATTGTAAAATAACACAACAACTTATTTTTGTACATCCAAACACAATAATATGTAATATATACATGTAGACATTAACTTCTCTATGAGAACACATGAGTATACAATATTTGCATATTCAAAAAGCTTACGTCACTGTGGATGTTTTTAACAGTAAACAAAAAATACATATGTATAAAACGGCAACATATTCAAATAACGAATTATGATTACAATTTTCATTTGCTTAATGTATTTTTTGTTATAGAATAAATATTATAGTTATCAAAATTAGTACATAAACATACTATATTACCTTATGTTTTCCATTAATTCTTATTGGAATACTTGTAAGAAATTAATTGTCGATCAACGCATAGCTCGTCACCGGATTTGTATCTCAATTCGTAATAATGACCAATAGCCTACGACCAATAACATTTGGTACATTTTCACTACATTTGGCTACTTATGCCTCTTAAAAAACAAAGTTTTGTAAACATAATGAACTCGAAACAAGGTTTTTGAGGGACATAATAATACTAGCCCTGTATTAAACATTATCCCACTGCTGGGCACGGGCCTCCTCTACTAATGAGAGGGGTTAGGCCTTAGTCCACCACGCTGGCCTAATGCGGGTTGGTAGACTTCACATACCTTCGAAAAATTCTCAGGTATGCAGGTTTCCTCACGATGTTTTCCTTCACCGTTAAAGCAAGCGATAATTAACATTTTAATACACACATAACTTTAGAAAAGTCAGAGGTGTATGCCACTTGGGTTTCGAACCTACGACTTTCGTCTTGGCAGTCCGTACCGCAACCAACTAGGCTATCGCTGCTTATACATGGAGGGACATACATGATAGCAAGCTGGGAGTAAAGAGGGAGTAAACAGACTGTGGCTGTCTAAACCTCTATGGGACATAGACATCGAAGTGTGTGTTGTTTATGGTTACTCGCTAATGGTTAAAAGAAACATCGTCAGATACTCTGCATACTTGAAACCCAGTAAGAATTTCAGAGAAGTGTGTTAGTGAAGTCTACCAACTCCCTCATTAGGGGAGGAGAGATATCATATAGTATAACGGCCGCTATTATTATTACATGGTTCAAACTTTATAGTGAGGTGCCTTCAAAAAAATTAGGAAATATTGTTGAAAAAGGGCATTATTAAAACAGAATCCGGCAAACAAGCAATTTGTCACCTTATGTTAAATCATACATACATATACCCTCACGCCTGTAATCCCCGAAGGGGTAGGCAAAGGTGTAACCAGTACACCCACTTTTCGCCGAATTTCGGTCCCATAATGTGATAGGGGGCGAGCCTATCGCCATACCGGGCACAGGTTCCAGACTCCGGGATAATACTGAGAATTTCTAGATAGAAAATCCCAATATCACTTTACCCGACCCGGGGATCGAACCCGAGACCTCAGCACAGCAGTCGTAACGCATGCGCAATTACAACTGCGCCATCGAGGCATGTTAAATCATTTAAGACTTTTATGGTGAAATAGCCACTGCCTAGTATACTAACGAGTCACAATATAGATTACATATGAGCTAACAGAAATAAAAGGGCGCCTATTCATTTCTGGCGCCCTGCGGTCGGTATGACATATTCAAATTGACATATAACAAATTCGTCATAGACAGCAAAGACATCGACCTTACTTGATATTATATGGATTGCCAATGAGTTATAATACCGTTAATAATCAATATTTTAAAATGTCGAGACTGCCAAGGATTGGTATGGTATGGATTTTGAGGTTCGGACGATTGTCATGTTTGGTTCTAATGCAATTTTTATTTATTTATTGGTTTATCAACAGTTGTTACAATAATACATGCTTAAAAATTATGCTAGTTATATATAGTAGCTATATAATTATTTAATCAAATTGTACAACTTAATTAAGATAAACATAGCTTACTATGTGTAGATAGGTTAACAATTAAAAAGTTAAAGAAAAAATATAACTATAATTTTTGAAGGGTTTATGGCCGTCTTTGTCTATAAAACGTTCTAATATTCAGTCCAGATTAAAATTGCTTATATTGCCCTAGTTTTTTCATATTATTATGATTGTTTAGACTGACTGCGACTGGATACCTGTGCTACGTGCGCTCGATCCACCGGCTGGTGGCGGAGACGCGGCGCGTGCCGTGGCGTGCGCAACTGTTGCAGCTGTCGGCTCCCGCGCTCGCGCTCGTCGTACTCTACGCCTTCCTCATGGCCATACTGCTTAAGGTAGCTTCACTTCTTATTCTTCTAACGGTTGGCAGCGGCTTTGGTGTGCCCTGGCATTGCAGAAGTCTATGGGCGGCGGTGACTACTTACCATCAGGTGGCCCGTCTGCTCGTCTGCCTATCCAGGCACTAAAAAAAATGATAACCGCCAACAAAACACGTGTAACACACTGTATAATAAACTTATGTTTATGTTGTGTATTTGTAAGGGCTACTGCATCAGCGTGGTGTGGCGTTGCTACAAGTACCTGACGATGCGCATGCACGCGGCTCAGAGCATGACGCCGTTCGTGGTGGGCGCCGACTCCTCGGAGCCTCTGCCGCCGTACTCCCTCCCCGCGCACCCCGCACACCCCGCGCACACCGCACCAGACTACTCCAGCCTGCTGCCCGACTACGAGGAGGCAGTGAAGCAGACGCCTCCGCCCTCCTACCGCGCCGCCACGCTCATGGCCACCGTCGAACCCACGCAACCCGCTGTCGTGAGTACACAGAATAATACTATCTCACCCGTGTCACTTCGCACTGTTACTGTACAGTTGCGTAATATTATAAAGTAGAAATAACTAAATGTATTTATGCATTTTAATCTACATAATAGTAACGAAATTAGTCTTATACGACAATAGGTGACGTAATCCTAAATTAACAATACAACTAATTAGTTAATTATATTAACCGTTAGACTGCCTCTGTGGCGTAGTAGCCGGCTGTGAAACGAGAGGCCGTAGGTTCGATTCCCAAACGAGGACAAATGTTTGTGTAGGTGTCAGGTATTTGTATTTTGTATTTGTATATGTAATCCCTGATACCCACCGCCCACAACACAAGACTCGTATCTTATTGTGGGGTCGTGGCTATGTGTGTGACTGTTGGGTGTTATTTATTTATTGTTCTTAAGTATACAGTCAACAGATGGCACTGTTTATTTTTCATATTCTTTTGGCAAACCTATAATTTTATTGTCCATTCCATTTGTCTATTTTTCATCAATAGCGGCAAACATAAGATTTTAAATGGTGTTTGTTATCTCTTCAATGACGATTTAATTGTTTTGTTAGCAGTCGGAGGTGCCGCTCCAGCCAGCAATGCCCGTGAGTCTCGTGGGTGCCGTGAGTCCCGTGACCAGCGATACGGTGGTAGTGCTGCCACACCGCGGCGTGCAGGCGACCGTCTGAATCTCATACATGTTCACTGCTCACTGACACCAAGCACTGAGGACAAACGCAAAAAAAAATGTGTGTGTACTTATGTACGCGCGTGAGAAGTTATACTTCTTTGGCATCATTAAAAAATTGTTTAAAAAAAAGATTCAGTCGAATTGATGACCTCCTCCTTTTTTTGAAGTCGGTTAAAAATGAGCCTACCCGCGAACCCTACATAGAAATCTCAACCCCACTCAACCCCACTCGTACCCACTTTTCATAACGGTGTTGCTTTTGTGTCACGGTATGCGCGCGCATCTTAAAATTTCACTCTCATCATTTTTTCATAACGCGCCTAAAGAAGTATAACTTCAAAAATATTCAAAAAAGTATAATCATAAATCCTAGTTTCGGTAATTGGTATTTTGGATAGCGCGATAAATAAATTCATTTTTAGTTTCAGTTTTATACCAATTTGAATTATGTAAACCAGTGACAACTCAATAAAATATGATGTGACCTCTGTTCTCAGTGAAGTTTGCAATGATTTACTTTCTTAATAGTTTGACTTTTCTCTCCTTTTCCATTTGTAATTTGAAGACATACTTTTTATGTGTAGAAATACTTATTTTGCGTAAAAATGACATGATTAATATTTTACGTGGTTATTAATATTTATAACCATTGTTTGATTTATTTTATGACGAGGATAATAAACATGCGTTAAAAAATCATATTGTATTAAATAGAATAAAGAGTATTTCAAACTAATATTACCTTAAAATTGCTGTTAGTGTCATTTTCATTCGACAGAATGTATTGACATAGCACTTTATTTGTCTTTCGTGTGTTTATTAATTCGTAACGTTCAATATAATTGCATTCCAATAATTCTTTATTCATATACATTTAATGACCGGTATATACTGGTAATTAAAAAAATATGTGAATTCTAATCGCAGTTGTACCAATAATATGAACAGATATTTTTATTTTCTATAATGTTCTCTTATATAGAACTGTAGTGCCATTACGTTATGTTTATAAAATTTATTTTTGTATAACCATTTAATCCTTTTGGACTCATAGACAGACGGAATATAATTAAATAAAGTTATATATCTTAGAGGTAGAATTGTATTTTTGTTATTTCAGTGGCATTAATATAAATGTGTCATAAATTGTAGGCGCTTATGTGTGGAGACGTTTACTACAGCGTGTTCGACACCCAATACTTAAACAAAAAATCATAAGCATTCTAATAGCATCTAGCGTTCTAATAGAAGGGTGTTTTATTTACTACAGTCCCTGCTTAGTGTGTTAAATAAGCCAATTGTAGGCTAAAAAGATTTTTTTTTATAACATCAGTGATTACATAATTTACGGCATTTTGAATCTTATATATCGTGGTCAATATGAAATTCTATAGCTGAGTTGGAGGCTTATGAATGGCTGTTTTTTGAGGAGAAACATTTAACGTATTTTTTTTATCAACATAATTTATAAGTGATTGAATATGATGTACACGCGTGCAAAAATAATGAGGTTCTATAAATTTGCAGTTTGTAAGTAGCGATCGTAATGGCCTAAAGTCAATCTAAATCCACTAATATTTACTTATTCAGTGATATTATGTACTTATTTTTCGACTGACGCAATATTGGAGTGCTGGCACCCAATCATGGGACTTGTGGACACATGCTGTGTGCTCAGTTTTTCATTGTCGTTAATATTAAGTATTTATTTTTAATCAAAATTATTTAAGTACCTGTGTAGATTGCACTACTGAAAAATCTGCGAGTTTCATATATAAATGTACTTTACATAGGGTTCTCTGAAAAATAAATCATACCTACGTAAAAACGCATTTGGCTTTTATTTGATTATTTATTTATACACTTTATATATATTGTATATAGGCGGACTTAATGCCAAAATCATTCTCTCCCAGCAAACCAACCACCAACCTTAAGGTGGTGCAGAGATGAGCAGGGTAGGTGCATAATTACAACAGACAGAAAAAAATAAAAACAAATATAGATGGACTTGTATGTCCGAAGACACTAGCATAAATACATAATAATATTAATAATATTGACACTAAAAGGGAAAAAAGATGTATAAATATAAAGTTAAGTTAGTGATTAGTTATGTCTAAGGGCACTTGTCTTCATAGTTTAAGTTGACCAACATTGGCACTGACACCGACTCCGTAAAGGTATAAGCTCTACTGTCGTTTAAATAAATTATTTTATTTCAGCTTTATGTATTGATTTATAGAATAATTATTACGTATACACTCACGCCTGTAATCCCTGAAGAGGTAGGCAGAGGTGTAACCAGTACACCCACTTTTCGTCGAATTTATTTTGGTCACATAATGTGTCCCATAGTGCGAGCCTATCGCCATACCGGGGATAAATTTCAGACTCCGGGCTAATACTGAGAATTTCTAGATAGAAAAACCCAATATCACTTTACCCGACCCGGGGAGCGAATCCGAGACCTCACCACGCGTCGTATCGCATGCGCAATAGGCTATTTGACTAATTTTCGAAAATGATTTAAAACTATTATTTATTACATAATAAGCACACTATATTGATATTTCCGGGAATAAATAAAAATCGATGTTAAAGTTTAAATCTCCATAAACGCTATTTCTGTAATGGCGCTGATCATATGACACGTGTGACGTCACTTGCAAGTAAACAAGCTAATAATGATAAGCCAAGCTAAGTTTTATGATAATTGTTTTATCAACGATTATCATAAAACTGCTTCAAAAATAGAACAACAATAGAATTTATCACCCAGAAAACATAAAACGCGAACTAAAATCACTCGAAGAAACTATGTTTACTTGCGTGTGACGTCACCAGAGTTGCAACCAATAACAGAGTGTTCACATCACAGATAAAATGTTAAATAAATGTTGTATTTTATTTCGTTTAATTTGCAAAAAATATACATTATTTTGTTTAAAATTAAGTGAAATATGGTTTTTTAAGCTATTGTCTAAGAGGATGACCACAATTTGCAGGTATTTTCAATGTTGTCAAATAGCCTATTAGGTACAGTCAGCAGCAGATATATATAAGCACATAATGTGTTCAAATAATTCTATACACCCAAGAAAATCAATAACATCTACACAACAAAAGTAGTCAAAATATCGTGAGCATCCATTGCGTCAAAATGATCTACACACTCGATTTTCAAATATTTGTTAACAAATCTTCACAGTAGGAATTGACTAAATTCTCTAACATATACGTACAGGGTTGTGCGTATTTAAAATAAAAATAAATAATATTTGATAATATTTTTGAATGAAAATAAAAATATTGGTTTTAAGCGATGAGATATTCACGATTGTAATCCTTGTCACCGAAACTTTTTGGCCACGGCTTAATAAACCTTTCTGACTAACCTTGTATATCTTAGATATAATAATATAGTGTTTTTTTCGACTATTTTTATGACTCCCCATCTAAAATTTGATTCGATATATCGTAAAAATAATTCCCTAGAAATTATTTAGAGTCCTTAACATTAATTGTAAGTACTTTCCCAGAGCGTGAAAAGATTTTCCATACAAAATGTATGTAAATACAATAAACTTTTTTTTAACTTCTATTACGCAGCGACATTTCATGCTATCACATTGTTGAATTGTGATATTTAACTTACTTGTAGAATTTTTTTTTTATAATTTATCGGATAGTGTAGTATATGTCAAGTGGGGGTAATTATGAAATACATAGCTGTCACCTCAGTTCGGTATTTAACGTGGTTTGTAACGGTCGAAGTTGTTTCCGTTGTTATCCTTAAGTTCCAAAAGTAGTATGTTCGAAACCAGCTCAAATAGCATACACCACTGACTTTTCTATGGTTACGTGTGTATTCATTTTATTAATTATAATCGCTTGCTTTTAACGGTGAAGAAAAACGTAACGAAGAAACTTTTTTTGTTATCGCGGGGAAAGAGTTTTAGTACTGCCGCCCGCCCTGGGGGTGGTTGATTCCAAGCAATGTCAACTTGGAAATTGGATAATTTAAACTGGCATTGTAATCCCTAACTATTCTAACTGAAAGTGATATCGTTTTAACATAACTAGAAACGTAAAATATTATTAAAAACAAAAGTAAAGTTACCTATGACTAGCGATCTATATGTACTACGTACTAGATGCGGCGACCAGAACAAACATAATGTTCTATCGAGTTGCGGTTCCGATACCGCATTGACATTAGTTTGCTTCATGCTAACAAAGTAATCACGGCACAATGCATCTTTCAGTGTCGAATTAATTTTAATTATTTGTAGCAATATTCCCGAACAAATCAGCCTTAAAATTATTTACAGTGCAACTGTTAATAGTATGTAAGGTAAATGACATAATTAATTAACTTCAATTCTGAATATGGGAGAGTCTATTTTTCACAACAAAATTGGCCATTAGTTTGTCTTATTTTTGTCTCCAAATACGGAGTTATCACGCTTCTAACAGTCATAGATCAATCGATCAGAGGGTGCAAAATAGGCACTTGATAGATGAATTGTACTATTGTATTATTTCACATTCTTTGTATTGTTTATCCACATAATTTTTATACAATTCGTATTTTTCTTTTTTAATGGAGTAAGTGCCAGTGCAGTGCTAGTGCGCTTGTAGAAATGTCAGGAAGCATACAGCGTTATTGTAAAAACACTTCCAAAAATGTCAATAAATCTACTGTATTAACTTGAGTCTACAATAGATCCCGCATTAGGCCAGCCTGCTGGGCTAAGCCCTAACCCCTCTCAATAGCAGAGGAGGCCTGTGCCCAGCAGTGGGACAATGTTCAATACAGGGCTAGTAATAATCCATACTTAATACTGTAAATGCGAAAGTAACTCTGTTTGTTTGTTTGTTACCTCTTCACGACTAAACGGCTGAACGGATTGTAATGAAATTTGGTAACAACCTTTAAAGGGGTCAAATAGGAGGTCAAAATTTGTATGGGAAATTCATAATTCCTCAACTTAGGGGTCTGTAAATTCATATTTAGGCCAGTGGCGGCGTAAGGGGGGGGCGGTGGGGTCCGTCCGCCCCGGGTACCAAGCACCAAGGGGTGCCAACGTGGTGATAACTCACTCGAGCCACTCAGTCGCTGTTTGCGCAGCCGCCCGACGAGGACGGCACGGGCGGCCAGGAGAAATGACCCAACATGCTGGACTAAGATTGACAGAAGAGCTGCACTCTGCAGAGAGCTATTTTAGATTTCACGGAGACCTAGATCATAGTTACAAGGCAATGAATGTCATTCTCATAACATTTGGTGTTATTCAGCCTTAAGTTCTGCTCACGCAAACTTCATGGTACATTTCCAATTCTGACAAAATCTATGATGAATTTTCTGCACTGGAAATTATTTTGGAAGTTTTAGGACTGAGGCGCCACTTGGAAGCTGCCAGAATTTCTTTTCAAGAAGCGGTCGTGGACCGTGGACAAGGTAATGAATGGGGGTGACAAATAATAGAGCGCATACAACATGTGATGGACTTGGTTGCTGTGAAAGAAATATATCATATGTCGCGACAGAAAAGAGGATACGGGCCTTTTTTTTTGTCGCGGGGTAAGCGTTTTATTACTGCCGCCCGCTCCGGGGGAAAGCGGAATAAGAATAAAACGGGTATAGTGGACTAGCCGGTCTTACGACCCAGCATCCCCCTCGCCCGGATGATGGCTATCCGTGCTGCCGCTGGACCGAGTCCCTACCCCTTATGTACACCCCACCCGACACTACCAGCTAAAACCCCGTGGTGGCCTTCTTCGGCGCTTACGGAGTGATCCCGGGGTATTCTAAGGAGTGCTAGAATTGCAGCCAGAATCGCCTCTGCGTGGTGCCGCGTAGCAGCTCATCTCCATGGAGGGCTAAGGAGCCCCCGCGCACCGAACAACGACAGCGAACGAGGCCTTACCACCCGCGCTGCCGTCCATCTCGGGGTCGCACGATGCTCCGAATTTGGGAGTGCATCGATACGGGCTGACAGCCCCCCGTTGCGCGCCCGCGACCCCCGATGGCCCCTATTTGTCGCCTCGTACGACAGGCAGGAGTTACCGTGGTGGAATTCAAACGCCCCCATTCCACAGGGCGGGAGACGCCGGTCAGTCGTCAACCCGGCGCCTCCTACGTCTTCTCTGGCGGCGGGAGGGATCATATCGTTCCCGATCCCTCTCAGCTCTCTCCTTCTGCAAGATGACGTTCTCGCAGAAGTGGGCCACCGCACGCCAGGACCTCCGGCTGGCGACCATGGACGACACCGCGGCCGGCAGCGAGAGGTCTCCTCCAACGACTGCTCTGAGAGCGCTGCGCTCTTCTTCCCAGGCTGGGCACTCCTCCAACCTATGTTGGGCCGTGTCCTCGCGACAGTTGCCACAGTGGTATATATAGCCATCTCTTTAGGACAGGACGCACTGCTGCGACAGTCCTCAAGCCCGCAGTCGGGCTCTCCAGCCTGGAATGCCACTCCTCCACGGCGGTTCTGCGAAACCGGGCCTCAATCTCCCTCAGGGCCAGTCTATCCTGACGGCAGCTTGACGCCTCCTCTAGACAGAGGAACGCTGACGAGAGGATTTTGGCGTCCAACTCCCAAGGGAGTGTGCCGGCCAATACGCAGGCCGCCTCGTGGGAGACCGTGCGATAGCCCCTTACTAGTCGCTGCGCCACCAAACGCTGCGGTTTGCGCAGCAAGGCGACGCAGCGGGCTTTCAGGGACTCGGCCCATACGGGACATCCGTACAGGGAGGATATGGACCTGCAACGAACGTCGACGACGCGCAGTGGATTGAAAATCCGCCTTTGAAGACTTAGGAATCCGATGTTTTAATTGTGATGATTTTTTTAAAAAACTTTACAGCTGTGACAATACTACACAACATATTATATGTGATATTTTATTTTCTTCAATTTTGTATTGAATGGTTTTAACCGTGGGATCTACAGTTGAGGTTCAAAACCCCAGATATTTGCGAAAAAAAACCAGAACCCAGGGCGAACACTCGTCAAAGTTAAAAACTTGGATTTAATGTATTCACTAGGGATTTAGACCTCTGACAAACCATGCTACGCCGCCACTGATTTAGGCTTTTGGTAGGAAATAAAGAAATACGTGTTTCACATTTTTACACGAAGTTAAATAGTAAGAGAGTGAGAGAGTGGGAGAGTGAGAGAGCGGGAGAGCGAGAGAGTGAGAGAGTGTGTCCGTCAGTCCGTCAGTCCATCCTTCCGTCCGTTTGTTTGTTTGTGATGAAATTTGGCAAGGAGATAGATTATATAGGACATAGGCTATTTTTTTTTCTCAAAACACATTTTTGAAAGGGATCAAATAAGAGTTCAATATTTGTATGGGAAATCTATCATTCCTTAAGTTAGGGATCTGAAAATTCTTATGAAGGCTTTTGGTAGGAAATAGAGTAATACGTGTTTCAACGTTTTTGAAAAATCATCCCTGAAAGGGGCAAAGTGAGGTTAAACTTATGAGGTATTCTTTAGAGGAACAATTCCATGATACATGATTGTTACGTAACTTTAACCATTTACGCAGCGCACGCAACGGAAGCTCTCGAAAGGAATAAATTTTCCCCGTTTTTGCAATATTTTTCATTGCTGCTCCGCTCCTATTGGCCATAGCGTGATGTTATATAGCCTATAACGCTCCTCGATAAATAGGCTATCCAACACTAGAAGAATTTTTCAATTCGAACCAGTAGTTCCTGAGATTAGCACGTTGAAATAAACAAACAAACTCTTCAGCTTTATATATAAGTATAGATTTAAGGTGATTTATTTATTTTGCACTAAAATTTAAACTTTGCATTATTTTCATTTATTTATGTGGCTCCAATAATACCTCACTTTGAGTCACCTAAATAATTGTAAATACAAAAGTTTAAAATAAAAGTAATTTGTTTCAACAAATTACATGATGATGAAATACATTATTTTGGGCTCTGCCACTGTTGGGTAATAAAAAAAAAATTTTACACAACTACACACTATCTATCTCCAGGATAGATCCTCAAAAATTTAAATGAACTGTCGCAACTGCTCATTGTGATGCTCTTTGGTCTTTGGCTTTGAAAAGGGATAGATGGCATTAGTGTGCGGAAAAGGTATTTGGAACATATTGTTTCGCGTCTATCGGTAGAATATATGTCAATGCCTATGAGTAAGCTTTTTAATATGCATGCGCAAACACGCTTTCAGATACTAACATAAAAAACTTGAAACTTCAGAAAAGTAACCTACGAGCAAGCTTTGTTATACGCAGGCGCGTACACGCACTTAACACACATTAAAAAAATACATAAACCCAGAATATAATATACTGTGTAATGTATTCTATCTCATTTTCTTGCCGACTTATATTTATTATTGTATTTTTATTGTTTATTTTGCTAAAATATTTTTAGTAGCCATAACCTTCCTTAGCCTTAATAAAACATGGTTAGCGTTATAGCGTTACACACTGCTCGTGTAAGAAGCGGAGAGAAATTTAGAAAGACGAAACTGGTTAAAAATATTCATATAGAAATTATCAAAATTTTATTAAAGAGAGCCTTGTCAGCAAAATTTTCTTTACATTTCGTATAATTAAATATACAGTACCTATACAGAACGATATTGAAGAGTGCCATGCGATATGGTCATGGTCCATTATCAGTTGCACTCTGGTAGGTACTTTCAATTAGCTACTTTCTTGTGTTCATTTAAAGTGTAAACCAACTAAGGTACTGTTCCTCATTGAAGACTTCTATGGGTTACCTTTGAGGTTCATGATCCGTTGAAGACAGATATATAAATAATTACATATTTTTGTAGATTTTAATGCTATTCTAAAATATATATATATATATATACTATATACTTTAACCAAATCACAGAAGGTGTATGATATATATATACACTCACGCCTGTAATCCCCGAAGGGATAGGCAGAGGTTTTCACAAGTACACCCACTTTTCGCTGAATTTCGGTCCCATAATGTGATAGGGGCGAGCCTATCACCATACCGGGCACAGGTTCCAGACTCTGGGCTAATACTGAGAATTTGAAAAACCCAATATCACTTTACCCGACCCGGTGATCGAACCCGACACCTCAGCACAGCAGTCGTAACGAATGCGCAATTACAACTGCGCCACCGAGGTAGTCCAAAGTGTATGACTTAGATATATTTTAAATCGCGATAACGCGAATATTCAAGATATCGCGATTCGTAATGTATAAGTAATGTATAAGAGGGTGAAATAGTTTGTATGTAAAATAATTCTAAATTCTGAATTTGCCCTACAAATACGGTCAAACCTTCAAAGGGTAAGGGAAGGTGATCGATATTACAAAATGAAATTATTATACTATTTATTTAATTATTACCTACTCTTAAAAGTATGGTCTATCTTTTAATACAAAGTACGTTACTCATCATTTTTAGGTAAATATAATAGAATCCGAATAGTTACCAATAAAGATCGCTAGGTACATTATATTTCAATGTTTGCTACCCTGATAATATGGAACTGAAAGGTCACATTTAGAAAATGGCACATTTTGCAAAAAAATGCTTTCAAAAGTTTTACAACATGCAATGCAAGCATGCAAAGGTTGATCAGATATCCTGTGAATTCCTGTGTGTCCATGTGTATATCGTCCGGTCGTTGTCAGTCGGGTGGCGCGTATCGTGCATTCTCTATTTATATCGACGACGACGCGACCCTCTCGACGGCGCGCGCCTGCCGCGGTCGCCCTGCCTCGCGCTTGCGCACTACACTCGCTAAAAATTACGAAAGTGAAAATTGCACATCATGGTATCGCTCGGTGCAATATCCTGTGACTAGACAGCGTTTGTTAGTGTAAGCGGTGTGTGGCTACTACGGGCAGCAGGACACCGGTGGCCGGCGGCGTCCAGTGCGCCATTACGATGGCTAATGTCCGCACGGTGAGCATCTTCACCGGCACTGCGGTACCTCTGCGTCACATATCAGCTGTGCTGGCAACACGGGCCGCGCATTCGTGACGTCTTTAGCGGTTCGCGTGCCGCTTACCGGCGGCGCGATGGCCTCTACCATGCAGCTTGAGTTTACACAGGCAATGACTGATTTCAAGACAATGTTTCCCGACATGGATGACGACGTAATAGAGGCGGTGCTGCGCGCCAATCAGGGCGCTGTAGACGCCACCATCGACCAGCTGTTAGCCATGAGCACGGACAACCAAAACGAGCGGTTACGCCTGGAGATGGAACGCGTAGAAAACTATACGCCATCTAAACGTAAAGAGCGGCGCACCCGTCCTGCAGACAGCTGCAACGACAATGATACTACTGCACTTGTGTAAGTAGACCTCAATAATTATTAATTTTTCAATATCTACTTATCCAAACCGTGTTTCTTCATAATATTTAATAACCTTAAGCGCGATCACTGAACCGAACAAAATAGAATTACACAGCTGGTTAAATTGACAATGACCCTTTGCCTCTGACACCGTATCACAATGACACGGATAAAATTATAAACAAATAAATGAGGCAACAGGTACTACCTATGACTAGCAAAAACCTTCTATACAATCAGCACAAAACATGTCCCACAACACAATATTACATATCTATTTCTCCACGCGAATACATTTTTAATTTGATAAATGAATATTTCAAGTATACAAATTGGACAAGTAGCGCATCGAGTCACGCACGAGGTAGAGTTCTGAAGCTATAGCATGTCAAAATCAAATAATTAATGTAGTAATAATGTGTTCAGTTCTTAGAGTAGGCAACTACTCTAAGGTTCAGTTACAACTCTCATTCTTGTTGATTGATATTGGACAGTCACTTATCGTTATGATTTTCGAAGTGAGTACCTACATCATGAGCCTGCATTCGTCTGTTCCAAGACCAAATCCTCCACTTTAAGCTGGTCACGTAAGTCCCATGATTCTTCTAGTATTATGGGTGCTCTTGGACTATAAATACTACATACCATCTGTGGTCAAAGGTTTCTGCACCCACTATTTGATTCCCGGTGGTGCTGAATACCTGTGAATATAGTACACGGAGTCGACATTCCTGGAACTGCAAATGTCTTAAATGAAGTTTAATCTATACATATTATAAAACAAGGTATCTTCACCGCGTCTGTCTGTCTGAACGCAATGAACTCAATAACAACGGAAAGTATTTTCATAAGGTTTTCACCAATAGACTGAGTTATTTATGAGGTTGGTTTCGGTAAATAATTCATTAAAGGTTTTTTTGTAATTTGGCTGGAGTATGACAATGTGTGTTGAAGATGTCAGAAAAAGTCACGCCGAGTTACGAAACACCGTATAAAGAGGAGACGAATGTAGAATAATTTCGTTAATAATTACCGTTATAACTCAAGGTAATCGTAGGAAATTGTGTAACTATAGGGGGTCTAGAGTTGGGGTACGATATTTGGCCGTGTTGCGGCCTTCTGAGTACTCTGACGCTAGACCCTCGACCGCTTATTCACTTTCCTTGCCCCATGGCGTAGTGTGAAGAAGCAACATAGCAGACCGGCATGATTGTGTTGAGTAGGAAGGGATACATTGTCTCTCGGTACTTGATACTCTAACTGGATGGCACTGCGCTTACCATTAGGTACAGTGTGGTCACTTTGCCATACCTAAAAAAAAAACAAATATTAACATATTTACGATTGTTCAATTTTATAATATTCATGGTGTTTATGATTGTTAAAAGTAAGAAGTTCGATAATATATTATATGTAATAATCTCGAAATCATATTATTGTTTGTGGGTTGATACGGCTGTGATTCCCTAGATATAGCAATATAAAGATATAATTATATATATGTGATCCCATCAGGTGAACGACTTGCTCGTCTCATCAATCAGTAGAATAACAAAATTGAGATAAAATAAAAAATTTAGAATACACTGTTAAAACTTTTGGGTATTATATTTAATGCTGGTCCAAAACACGCGGCGCGGGCCCCGCGACAATCAGCCTTTGATATTTTACAGTTATAAAGCGCCATGTACGCTTCATATAGGTATGCAAGGCTGCTTATTATTTACCTGCACTACGCTGAATATAAACATACATATACACTCACGCCTGTAATCCCCGAAGGGGTAGGCAGATGTGTAACCAGTACACCCAGTTTTCGCCGAATTTCGGTCCCGTAGTGTGATAGGGGGCGAGCCTATCGCCATACCGGGCACAATTCCAGGCTGACACTGAGTATTTCTAAATAGAAAAATCCAACAACACTCGACTCAACTTTACCCGACCCGGGGATCGAACCCGAGACCTCAGCACAGCAGTCGTAACGCATGCGCAATTACAACTGCGCCACCGAAGCAGTAATTAAATAAAAGTATTTCATAAATAGAGAATATAACAATAGATCTATAGATAGAACAACCAAGGGTTTTAGTATCTCTATACGTTGTAACCTTAAATTTTGTGAAGAAAACCCCTTGCAGCAAAAAAAACTTTAAACATTACTTTACGATATAAAAAGGCATTTTAAGTGTTTTGGTTAATTCTTTGGCGTCTTATTGCGATAGTGTCGAATGCAGACGTCCGACGTTAGGTCCTATACTCTATGTTTTGATCAAAGCCAAAGTAGATACACATGAAAATTGCAATGTCTATTTAGATATGTATGTATTGATTCTTATAAGTCTAGATAGCCCTTATTTACTACAATGGAGGGACTCTCTATCTTCCATACTTACTACAAAGTACGAAATAGTTGGTCCAATATAATATAGGGTAAGCAGTAAGCACGAGGTAGAATATTATTGAAAATTTGCTGCTCTATAAGCTGCGTTTTGAAGGCGGTAAGTCCGCACTATGAAAGCCGGACATTAGCGAGAAGGGCCGAACACTAAATACTGCGTCGACGAAGTACTATGCTGCATGCGACAGTCGGACTTCGACATCGCAACAGTCAACCTTTGGGTAAAAAAAACTAATTGACATTGACAGCCTCCTTGACGCAGTTGGCGAGTAGCCGGCTGTGAATCGAGAGGCCGTGGGTTCGATTCCCACACTGGGACAAATGATTGTGTGACAGACAGATATTTGTGTCCGGGGTCTGGGTGTTGTGAGACCGTGCGTCTCTCGTAGTCCCTGATACTCACAACACAAGACTCGTATCTTAGTGTGGGGTCGGGGCTATGTGAGTGACAGTTGAAAAAAAAAATTATGCGTTTTATTTAAATTTAATAGATAAGTAGTAGTAGATATGTAGTTTTATATTACGGTCGTAAATTATTAAGCTGCAGAAATTATTGGTTTGTTTGAACGCCATAATGTCCTGGAACTATTAATAGTTAGATTATATTTTTCTTGCATTTTATAGCATATTTATTAAGGGAGGTGTTGGCTATCTGATGTCACGTTACGATCCCCAACGGAAGCGGACCACGTCTCTGTCAGGGGGCAACGCCGCGGTGCGAGCAACAGCTTACGATTGTTGCTGATTATAATGTCTTACAAGTGGATTATTGCTTCGACTATAATTTAAAAATGTTCCTTAGGAAAATGTTCTTTGGTTTTACGCAAAACATTAAATTCTGTAATACGTAGATTTAATATAAATAAAATTAATACCATTTAGGACTGCCTCGGTGGCGCAGTTGTAATTGCGCATGCGTTACGACTGCTATGCTGAGGTCTCGGGTTCGATCCCCGGGTCGGGTAAAGTGATATTGGGTTTTTCTATCTAGAAATTCCTCAGTATTAGCCCGGAGTCTGGAAAATGTGCCCGGTATGGCGATAGGCTCGCCCCCTATCACATTATGGGACCGAAATTCGGCGAAAAGTGGGTGTACTAGTTACACCTCTGCCTACCCCATCGGGGATTACAGGCGTGAGTGTATGTATGTTAATACCATTTCTACACCAATTCTTAAATTCCTTTTATAGTGAAGATCACCATCACATAATCTAAGGATAAAAATTAAAAAGTATGCTTAACTGCAGTGCCAGCGTGGGTACCTACTATCTATTGCGGATGTGGTACTTGATTAGAATAATGGCATTTTAGAGTTTAATAATTGTGTTAACACATTTATGAACTAAAGTAGGTAGATAGGATAGTACCTAGTCATGTAGTCGTGTAATTACCACCCCGGAAAAACATCCGAATTTACTAATTAACGACTCTATTTATTTTCTCCTCTGTGTTAAGAGTAACCTATCGGCGAAATGAATCATGTCTCTAGGAATATGACATTAACTAGTGACCGATCGAAGGTTCGGTTTCGGTTTCGGCAAAAAAAATGAGTTTCGCTACCAGTTTCGGTTTCTGCAGGAAATCTGCTGAACCTTCAGCCGAACCGATACTGCATTCGAGAATTATCGCGCGTTGCTCGGTTGCCATAGGGAGAGTCTTTGATCAAGGAATATCAATATTTATATATTAATGGGGAGAGTTTGTGTATCGTGTTCACCCACCATCCTATATTGGGGTTTTGCAGAGCCACATGTCATTTTTTATCTGTTTAGGGTTCAAATTATGATTAGTAGTTTAGTAGTTACGAGGGAACAAATGAACATAAATGCATACATACATACATAATTACATACGTACATACCGATAAACAAACACTTTGCGAAGCCGCAGTCGGATAAAAAGTTAGTTTTTATGACTTTGACGGGATATATCTCGCAAACGGTACGTTTGACAAAATATAATGTAACAAACCCAACCTTCATTTTAAAATCCATGTCCAATGATACCTCACATTATGGGGTGAGGCGAAAAAAAAATTTTTTGTTCTCAACTTCATGCCCTTAGAGGGCGCCATTTTCAATTTAATGTGACGTCACATATAACCATACCAGCGGACAAACAAGACGCTTCCAACGACATCATTTGTCTAATTATGAAAAGTAGTTTAGAAGTTATGAGGGAACAGATGAACATACATACATACTCACATACCGGTCAAAACATAACCCAATTGATAACCCATATGATTATGGCAATATCAAACACATATATAATTATTTAGTTTTTTCATATACTAAAATTATTGTTTTTTAATTTAACTTAACACGTGATCACTGTCTGTATAATGTATAAGAGTATGAAATAAGCCAAATTTCCCTAAACAATAGATTGTAACATGTTTAAAAAGTTTCGGTTTCGGCCGAAACTGTAACTGGTACCGAAGATTCGTTTTCGGTTTCGGTTGAAATTGCTGTTTCGGTCGGACACTAACATTAACCGTAATTATTGTTATTTAAATCACGTATACATTATTCACATTGATTGCAGAGATATTGAAGATGAAACAGTTCCACTGGCAATACGAAGAAAATGGGTGCCACATATGCTGGGTCCTTTACCGCCTATGTTTCTCCGTATACCACCAGCTACAGACGCACGAATCGATCTTAGTCTTGATATGGACGACGATCGTATCGCAACCTTCCTACAGAATGAGGAATTTATGGCAGAATTGCGATGGAATCAAGAATTTATGGCAGCATTGGACAGCGAGCAAGGGCATAAAACTAAGGGTCATGACGACGAAGCTGTCTTTAAAGAAAGGCTAAAAAATATGGGCAAATGTGAGTCATAAATGTAATTAATAGTAATAATATTAGCCTTTTATTATGTACTCATTGTCTCCACATGTTTTCGAATGTTTTCCTTCACCATTAAATCGAGTGGTAACTGCAAACCCTAACAGATTTAGGTAACTTAAAAATGAAAATTCAGAGTTGTGTATCCTGAAAACTGAGTACAAGCCCGTGATATCCATCTCGCCTGCCTGTTGCAATCTCTTTTCTACTTTTCTTTTTCGCCTGAATCAAATAAGACATCATTTCCATTATCTCAGTGTATACAAAAATTCAAATCTGCTGTTTTAGGCCAATTATAAAAAATAATGTACCTATCCATATCCAAAATGTTTTCTTTATAGTCAAACGAGCAAATAGGTCACCTGATGATAAATGATCTCCACTGAACACCCAAAATATCAGAAGAATCATGGGTACGTTTCCGGCTTTAAAGGAAAGAAATATATTTTTAAAAGGAAGGAGAATGGGAGTACGAAACGCAACAGCCATCTGTTACTTCAAATCAGTTTTCTGTGAGACAGTGTTAATAACCCGGTTGACAATATTGAAGTCGTTGAGAATATTGTCTACAGCGTGGCTCTAGGTTTATCAAGCTAGCAGTGAAAACTTAGCAGAAACATTTGAAACTTATTTATGAATTAGTTGCTAATTAGTTGCTGCTATTTCGATTTTGTTGCTCAAACCAGTTCCTCAGAAATCGAGTCACTGCTATCTTTCACATAAGCTAGCAGTAAAATAATGAAGTGAGCACATAGTATATACACAAGATAGTATAAAAATATTGAAAAAATATTATATATTTAAAAAAAAACAATATTTTTTTAAATTTTTTATTTGTTATTTTTCCGATTATGATAGCGGTTGTTTTTGTTGCTGGGCGGCACAATATCTATGAAGGTGCACAGGACCAGCAACTAATTAGCAACAAAAATTCTGCTGAACATTTAAGCCGTTATCAAGGTCATTCAGGAAAAATTTAATTTTTTCCGGTTATGACAGCGGTGGATTTTGTTGCTGGGCGGCACTATATCTATGAAGGTGCACCGGACCAGCAACTAATTAGCAACAAAAATTCTGCTGAATATTTTACCCATAATCAAGGTAATTACGGAAAAATTACATTTTTTCCGGCCATGAGAGCGGTGGATTTTGTTGCTGGGCGGCAAAATATTTATTAAGGTGCACCGGACCAGCAACTAATTAGCAACAAAAATTCTGCTGAATACTTAACCCGTAATCAAGGTCATTAAAGAAAAATGTAATTTTTTCCGGTTATGACAGCGGTGGATTTTGTTGCTGGGCGGCACAATATCTATGAAGGTGCACCGGATCAGCAACTAATTAGCAACAAAAATTCTGCTGATACTTAACCCGTAATCAAGGTCATTACGGAAAAATTTTAATTTTTTCCGGCCATGAGAGCGGTCGATTTTGTTGCTGGGCGGCACAATATCTATGAAGGTGCACTGGACCAGCAACTAATTAGCAACAAAAAATCTGCTGAATACTTAACCCGTAATCAAGGTCATTAAGGAAAAATGTAATTTTTTCCGGTTATGACAGCGGTGGATTTTGTTGCTGGACGGCACAATATCTATGAAGGTGCACCGGACCAGCAACTAATTAGCAACAAAAATTCTGCTGAACATTTAACCCGTTATCAAGGTAATTACGGAAAAATTACATTTTTTCCGGCCATGAGAGCGGTGGATTTTGTTGCTGGGCGGCACAATATCTATGAAGGTGCACCGGACCAGCAACTAATTAGCAACAAAAATTCTGCTGAATACTTAACCCGTAATCAAGGACATTAAGGAAAAATGTAATTTTTTCCGGTTATGACAGCGGTGGATTTTGTTGCTGGGCGGCACAATATCTATGAAAGTGCACCGGACCAGCAGCTAATTAGCAACAAAAATTCTGCTGAATACTTAACCCGTAATCAAGGTCATTACGGAAAAATGACATTATTCCGGCCCCTTCATAGATATTCGGGCACCGGACCAGCAACATATGACCTTGACTACGGGTTAACTATTACTGCTGGTCCGGTGCACCTTCATAGATATTGTGGCGCCCAGCAACAAAATCCACCGCTCTCATGGCCGGAAAAAATGTAATTGTTCCGTAATGACCTTGATTACGGGTTAAGTATTCAGCAGAATTTTTGTTGATAATTAGTTGCTGGTCCGGTGCACCTTCATAGATATTGTGCCGCCCAGCAAAAAAATCAACCGCTGTCATAACCGCATAAAAGGTAATTTTTCCTTAATGACCTTGATAACGGGTTAAATGTTCAGCAGAATTTTTGTTGCTAATTAGTTGCTAGTCCGGAGCACCTTGATAGATATTGTGCCGTCCAGCAACAAAATCCACCGCTGTCATGACCGGAAAAAATGATTTTTTTCCTTAATGACCTTGATAAAGGCTTAAATGTTCAGCAGAATTTTTGTTGCTAATTAGTTGCTGGTCTTGTGCACCTTCGTTGATATTGTGCCGCCCAGCAACAAAATCCACCGCTGTCATAACCGGAAAAAATTACATTTTTCCTTAATGACCTTGATAACGGCTTAAATGTTCAGCAGAATTTTTGTTGCTAATTAGTTGCTGGTCCTGTGCACCTTTATAGATATTGTGCCGCCCAGCAACAAAATCCACCGCTGTCATAACCGGAAAAAAATACCTTTTTCCTTAATGACCTTGATAACGGCTTAAATGTTCAGCAGAATTTTTGTTGCTAATTAGTTGCTGGTCCTGTGCACCTTCATAGATATTGTGCCGCACAGCAACAAAAACAACTGCTGTCATAAGAGGAAAAAATCGACATAAAAAATTAAAAAAAAAATTTTTTTTTTTAAATATATAATATTTTTTCAATATTTTTATACTATCTTACAGCAACAAATTAGCAACAAATTCAGGCCCAATAACCGACTCAATATGTGCTCACTTCATTATTTTACTGCTAGCATATGTGAAAGATAGCAGTGACTCGATTTCTGAGGAACTGGCTTGAGCAACAAAATCGAAATAGCAGCAACTAATTAGCAACTAATTCCTAAATAAGTTTCAAATGCTTCTGCTAACTTTTCACTGCTAGCTTGATAGACCTCGTGGCTCTACCACCCAACTAATTGACTGCCTCGGTGGCGCAGTTGTAATTGCGCATGCGTTACGACTGCTGTGCCGAGGTCTCTGGTTCGATTGCCGGGTCGGGTGAAGTGATATTGGGTTTTTCCATTTAGAAATACTCAGTATCAGCCCGGAGTCTGGATTTGAGTCCGGTATGGTGATAGGCTCGCCCCTATGGGACCGTAATGGTTATACCTGTGCCTACCCCTTCGAGGTTTACAAGCGTGAATGTATATGTATGTATTGGTTTTTTTAATATACCTACCAGAAATAGTCAATATTGTGTTATTTTGCGGGATATAAGAATTTACGAATTTTGATAATTAGGCCGACGGTATATAGATAACTAAAGTAGAATACATTTTCTCTAAACACCTAATCTATCTATTGTTATTTGCAGTGTCTCGCAAAAAATTCGCGCAATTGTCGCGGATGTTCTCGCGTGGTGGGTCCCGAAAGGCCGGCAATGCTCGGGCTCCGCCACGAGGTCCTCCTGACAGCTTGCTACTACAAGAAGAACACAGTGACGATGACGATCACCCGCAACTTACCAAATAACGCTTTCTGCCCGATCATTGCGTCGATCATTTTCATAGCTTTATGTATAGAAAGTTTCACAAGGTTTCGGATAAGACTGGGTTTTATTTGTATAGAGATGTGGATACGATTGCTGTTTTAGTATGAACACTATAAACGAGCAATAAATTGACTGGCTGAACGTTTTTTCACATGCAAAAGTTGGAACGACTTGGATTCAATAATATTTACTGCATACCTTCCTTCAGCACCACCAACAATGTCTAAAGTACCTAATTACATAATCTCAGTCATAGATTCGACTGGCTAGATATGCAATATTCGCTAATGTGTAATCGTACACAGCAACAGCAGCCATTTTGCTGCACGTTCTCGAAAGAAAGGCTGATAAAAGAAATTTGTATAAAATAGCCACTTTATAGCTAAGTGTTGTAAATAATGTAAGTGTTGTAATAGTAATCTCGTTACGTAGTTCGCTTCAACTTAAAGTCTACGAATTTAGATACCGTTAGATGTAGATAGCTATTATGTTAGGTCACCTATCTTCTTAATACTTATATAATTCAACTCCAAGTTTTCTTAATGCACTCATTAGTCCAGCCTGCACAACCAAAGACGAAAATGTTGATAATAGTTACATACATAGTTCTTTCATAAATACATACACACATTTCATGATGCTGTAACAATAGTAGATATATCAATATCATATCTTTAAACACCTTCTAATAAAATAGTTGATTCATATATATATATATAGAATGATTTGTTTATATAGGTACTTTAATGTTTATACTTATATTCAGTTATGCATCTAGTCTTTAGCTCCAACTTATTTAGTATGTTATATTTAAAATAATTTATTAAATCCCTTCCAAATTCATGTCAAAGTTAGTTTTCTTTTACTTTAAGTTGAACAAAATTAGACTATAATGAGCAATTAAATATATTTTTCCGAATTTATTGGTTATTTTATTTTTAAATTGTGGTACTAGACTATAGTTTAATAGACTATAGTACTATAGACTATTGTATTAAAATTAAAAATAATGAAATTAATAAATATGAATATTTGTGTTATTATATTATTAATAATGTTTTATTTTTATTATTATCTTTATGCACCTACACTGCTTAGCTCTGCACCACCTTAAGGTTGACTGGGAGAGAATGCCTTTGGCATTAAGTCCGCCTTTATACCCTGTATATAAAGTGTAAATAAATAAATAAATAAATATTTATTATTACAAATATATAACTGCTAGCTGCTTACTAGCTGTTGCCTGCGGCACCGCCCGCGTGTAAGTTATCTTATACTATTTATAAAACCATTTCATCTCTCACAACTACTCTTTGCATAATATTCGTTAAAACAGGTATAGCTTTGATTAAATGCACCGATTTAAGTGAAATAAAGACTAAATGTTACCTCATGATACACTGTCGTAATACAGTACTTTGGACATGATGCCTCGACAGACAGAGAAACAATAATTACAAACACAATTGTTTTGGGTTCTATATCGATAATATAACACGTTACAATGAAAAATATTGAATGTACAGATATAGAGCATCTACAGCTTTATTATAGTATAAATTAGGTACATACGTTGTGAGGAACTACTAATATTATAGGAAGCGAGCACAAGCCTATTGTCTTATTGAGTAAACCCTATAGTAGCGACGTTATACCTACACATTATACAATCGCTGAAAGCGTCTAATCAAATCCCTGTACGTCTGGGCTCACAAGCAAGGAACACTCGCATTGTATTTTGACATTACTATACTTACAAACAATAGTAATAAATAATAGATATAATATAATAGACATATTAATAATATAACACACATAATATAGGTAATAAAAATAGAGATATCAATCGCAACGAAAGCTCTTTAGAACGTCTAATACAAGGAAGGGTAGAGGGTCAACCTTCTCGCGGCCGATATCCCACAAGATGGACAAACCTTATATCATCTACTAAGTGGTCCCTTGCTGAGTGTACACGCAGTGCCACGGTCAGGAAAGAATGGAGACGTAAAGGTGCAAAAGCTGCAACCGACCAATACGACGATCCATAACCACGACCATTTCGCCAGGAGTGCCCGAATAAGAAGAAGAATACTAGGAAATAGAATAGAAAACAGGTGCAACATAATGTAATAATTTTTCCGTATCATAATTAAAAAAATATTTGCCACAACTTCATGGCCAGTTTAACAAACTGTCAAATTGATATGCTTCAATGATTTAGGTCACCTACTTGTCACTGGTAGACGAATGAATGAATACGTACCTAATGAAGCATAGGTTGTATTTATGCAATGCCATTTCTTTTTCTTACGTGCTTTAAAATTAGTAGCCTAGAATTATAAGCACCAAGAAAGTAAATATTACTTTCTATCCCTCTATTCTCTATTACAGTAACTGTGTTGATTACTTTAACAATTTTTTATAATAACAGTATGAGAAGTCAGAATCATAACTTATGTAGAGCAGTGACTAGTCACTCTACCGCTTCAGCGAAATCCTAAAATTAACTAAGTATTACCTACATTATTAATACTTAATTGCCTAGCTTCTCTCATAAGTAGAGGAGGACTGTGACTAGCATTGGAGTTATTATAATACAGGGTTGGTAAAAAAACACCGCGTTCAATATTGATATTATCCATCTACTAAAGAAACCTTTTTTGTCGCGGCAAAAACTTTTTATTACTCTCGCTCCGCCCGGAGCAATGGTTGTGCCGTTTGAGCCGGTGTAATGGTTGTGCTGGGCTAGCCTAACATTACCGTGACTCGGTAGATGTGGAGATCGTGGCGCTGGGCAGACTTCTTTCCTCCTATGTAACTCCTTCGGCACTACCAACTTGGTGGGCTTTATTCGGCGCTTACTGGGCGGTTCCGGGCTATTCTGAGGTAAAGTTGGAATGCTACCGGAACCGCCCCTACGCAGTGCCGCCTTGCGGCCCGTTCCCATGGAAGGGCTCATGAGCCCTCGCGCACTGAAGGATGCCCTCTGGGTCAACGGCAGCCACAAAGCCTGACCACAGGTTCTGCCGTCCACCCCGGAATCACAACATGTCTGTACTGGATGTACAGACTGGAGAATCAGACTAACAGCAGCTGGTTGATTTTCGAATTGATACAATCATTATTTCGAGCATACTAAATTCTTGCATGCGTCCATTTGATCATTCTATGACGGCATTAACATGACGCATCAAAGAAAACGCTCCTCATCGAATCCAATTCAACACGGCGCGACGCGATGGTGCAGTGCAGTGTGGAACGAGAAATTCGTATCGGCATCAAACTTATCATCAATTCATGACATTTTTGGTCCGAAAACAAAACTATAAGTAATTTATAAGCTTCAATAATTATCTGATTTTGTTCTTTCTGTCTACCTCGTAAGATCCATAGAACCTAAGCCATGTTTATTTCTAATTGATGAAATTTTTTACCTAGCCCTAAGGTAAGTACCCCTATATTCAGTGTTAGTGCTACTAAAATGATATTTTAAGAGATAGAAATTAAAATATTTAACTGATAATAATAAAAAACAGATCAGCATGCCTCTTGTATAAAGTAAAAAACCACGAAAATTATTTGTTCAAAGATTTTGTTCCCTGCAAATTTGAAGCTTGTCGTAGACTATTTGGTAGGTAAATGTTTAAAATATCATAACGCAGCCTTTGCGCGTAAAACATAATAGATTGCTACTGACTAAAATATCTTTTCATTAAGTAAAATGAATCGAATAATAACATTATACGTAATCAAATAATAACACTATTATTATATTAAAAAATAGCTTTATCATCTAGATTTTTGTTTTAATTTTGTTTGTTTGATTGTTTCGCGAAAGGTAACTGTTATTTAAAAATTACCTACTTATAACGTCGATGTAGTAGCCAATTCGTAACAAACTACTTTTAGGGCGTGCGTGCATTACGTTCCGCGTTGTATATATATATAAAACATGTATATATATAAATAACTAGCTGTTGCTCGCGGCTCCGCCCGCGTTGAGGTTATATTCTAGGGCAGAAGTATACAATCCAAGGAGTTGTCTTCTGCACCTGTAGCAATTGTCTAGCCTCTCAAGTGTTGTGCCTGTATTTTGAAATTGCATCTAAAGAATACCTCATAAGTTTAACCTCATTTTGCCCCTTTTAGGGATGATTTTCAAAAACGTGAAACACGTATTTCCTACCAAAAGCCTAAATATGAATTTTCAGGTCCCTGAGTCGAGGAATCATGGATTTCCCATACAAATTTTGAACTCCTATTTGACCCCTTTCAAGGTTGTTTTTGAGAAAAAAGATAGCCTGTGTCCTTCTCCAGGATATAATCTATCCCCTTACCAAATTTCATTACGATTCGTTCAGCCATTTAGTTGTGAAAAGGTAACAAACAGAGTTACTTTCGCATTTATAGTATTAGTATGGATAAACAAAATATTATATCTAAGTGAATATTGCGGCTAGATAGGTGTATTCACGCCGAGATGAATACCTGCACGCGGCAGACCGCTACGAACGATTTACATTTTGGATATTATGTATGATCGAAATTCCTACCAACCAAAATGTACCAGAACATTAATTATATTTTTAACGGCTACCAAAGCGTGAATCTGGTGTTCAGCTGATGGCGCCAAAATTTCTTGCTGCACACGAGCAGCACAGAGATAGGGTTACCAACCCCGGAATTCAAATACTAGGATTTGAAGTTAGAATAACCAGGACAGTTAAGTTTAAAAACAGGACGCATATTTGTTTTAAAATAGCGTAAACACTTGCGAGCCGAGACGCTGCCCTTAAAGTACCTAAGGATTGTAAAAGTGGTGTGCGAATTTTAAAATACAGGACCTTATCAGAGCGCTTTAAAAACCCAGGACGCTGCTTAAAAACTTTCCAGGACTCTAAAACCAGGACATGTCCTGGGAAAACAGGACTGTTGGCAACTCTACACAGAGATAGTAAGTTACTTGTGGCCGTGGTCGAAGGCGCTTGCGGCTTGCGCATCGTGTAGTGAGCACGTGCAGCCGTCAGACGTCAGACCGCAGACGTCACGCATCATGAATACCCAGAAATTCGCTTAGTTTGCCCATAGACTCCGTGCTATTCGCACGCATGGAGGCTCGAAGTTCCCGCGCAAGTGACTATGAAACGAAAAACATATTATGTTAATGGCACCGGTCTAGCAGTGTTGTCTACAGAAGGCTCCTTAGAAGGTAGCAGCTCTGAAGAAATATTTTCGTGAGTACCGTTTATAAAGCCGGTTAGTACTTTGACCGTAGCTGGCGAAGCCCCGAACTAAAAAAATAAGTTGATGTATATTATACCTACAGAGAGCCTGTTGTTGAATCCTGCTCGCTATGTTGAATGTTCATCGAACTCTAATATAAATAATTGTTCGTTTATATGCCTAATTTTCAAAAATGAGTGTTGAGTTTCGGACTTAGTACGATATTTATCTACATTTATTTTTTTAATTCTAAAAGCCAAACATTTTCATGTAAATCACTTCTCCATAAACATTGCTTGATATACTTATTATCTAAATTAAATCATACTCTTTTCTAATGATATTTATTTACTATGTTAAATTTAAATTCTTCGAAATTACTGCTGCTAACTGTAGCCATAGAAAGAAGAGACGTTACAAGTTTTAAATTATGGATACAATAGACATTATCCAGAACGGGTGGCAGGTATCCGGTGCCCATGGACGCTAGGTAGTTCAACAACTTTACTTTAATTTACATAATGCCGGCTTTTAATAGAATAAGTAGTTAAACGTCATTAAAGTCTACTTTAAAGAAGATATGTAATAAACCTACCTACTTATTACAGTAGTATTTTATAGGTACATATAATAACTTCTGTAATATGCGTAGTCTATTACAGTGGCGATCACTTGAGACCACCCAAATGACATAAATAGATTGAAAATATAATTGTAAACAAAATTAATTTTGATCAGTTTGTTCATTTAATATATTATTACAAAATTACGAGAATCGCGGGCCTCCTGCCAGGGCATCAGGTAAGACGTATTAAATAATAAATTAAGCAATTTTTATATTTGTGGCGAAATTGTGAGCCAAAAAGCACGCCTCGGTCTCGCCAGTTCAGAAGGCAGCAATATACATAATTTTACTATTCATCCTACAAATATTATAAATGCGAATGTTTGGATGGATGGATGGATGTTTGTTACTCAATCACGCTACAACGGCTGGACGGATGTGGTGGAAATTGGGCATAGGTTATAGTCTGGAATAGCACATAGGCTACTTTTATCCCGGAAAAAGGTACGGTTCCCGTCGGATAGTTTCGCTTTTGTTTTACGGTCCAAGTGATCGACATGATTTTTTGTATAGTGTTAATTGATGGGTCTGAAAATGACATAGGCTATTTTTTATTCCGGAAAATGCACGGTTCCTACGGGATAGCATAATATAGAAAGAAGTAGTAGCTTAAGATATCTCCATGGATTTTATACCTTTTCTTTCAAACATAACTACCACGCGGGCGAAGTCGAGAGCAAAAGCTAATAGTCCATATCTTTGGATCATATAAGCACAACAATAATATTTTCAATAGCAATAATATAACGAGTATTAAGCTATCTATATAAATATATAATACAGTTATACACACACATTCTATAAGATATGAGTTACAACCATTTATAATAAAAGCTTGGGTATGAAGTTTTAAACTGGTGTAGAGCCACAAAATGGACTTCGACAATAAATCAAAGTGTTTACGACGACGCGACGCGACGGGCTTTGGTCCGGACACTAGTCCCGCAGAATAATGACTTGCGATTATTTATTGTAATTTAGCTCACTGATATTTTCCGTCCTAGCAAAATAAACTAGCTTATGTTTCTAAAATTACCTACTCTTTGAATTCCTATTAGGAATGATGAAAATTTAATATATTTTTATGCGTGTTTTATGTATGACCACGTCAGTCACCATCTTTTTTTTATAGCGATCCAATTTTAGTGTTTCTTTATTATTCCATTGGATATACAATGTGACCCATCCGCAAGTAACCGTCTGAAATATTCTGAATATTTATGAAAAATCATCAAAAGAAGGGGGGCTATTTCGAATATTTCTGATGTATTACTTTTTTCAAAAGTATAGCAGGCCTGTTAAGGTAGAGTTGCCAACCGACTTGTTTTCCCAGGACATGTCCTGGTGTTTAGAGTGTCCTGGGATGTCCTTTATATACCAAAATGAACTTAACAAAACATAGATTCTTATGACACTAAAGTTTATTCAAAATGACCTCTGTGATTTTGAATACAGGCCTTCAATCTGCGCGGCCAGTTGTCTATCGCAGCACGAACGAGGTCCATGTCAATATCGGCGGCTGCCTTAATCAAGGATGTCATGAGTGACTCCAAATTGGGATGAGGCTTTGAGCACGCCTTTTCCTCCAAGTGTTGCCATATCTTGTAAACCAGCGGATTCAAATCTGGACTGGAGGAAGGCCAGTCTTCGTGCCGGATGAAGTCGATTTCACGCGTCGCCAGCCAGTCTTGTGTGCTCTTCGCTCTATGAGCTGGCGCCGAATCTTGTTGGAATACCCAGTGCCTGTTATTGAACATGGTATGAGAAACAGGTTCCACAAGGTTCGTCAGGACTGTATTTTGATACACAACTGCATTCGTTTTTACACCTTTCTCACAAAAATGTACCTCTGTTAAGCCCCAATAAGAAACTCCCAACCATATCATGAGCGAGGATGGAAAATGACCTCGTTTGACACGCGGAATACGGTTGCTCGCTTCTTCACTACTGTGTGCGTACACCTTATCGTTTGTTTGTTGTAGCTCTCTTCTACGGTAAAATTTTTTTCATCTGAAAAAAGAATTTCCCTATATTTTTTTCCCGCGTACCGCTTCAACAAAGCGCGGCATCTCTTCAGTCTCAGGTCCATTAGACGAGCATTCAAACGATGTCCTGTTTTTCTTCGATATGCCCGAAGCCCTAAGTCTTCATTTAACACCCTTTTCACCGTGGTTCTGCTTAACCCCATCTGAAGGGCCAACAGTTTCTGCTTACGTTTGGGATTTCTTTGAATTCGCGCCTTCACAGCTTTTATCACTGCTGGAGTCCTAACAGACCGAGGGTGACCACTTCTTGACCTGTCATCTACACTAGTCTTCATTGTATCGTTTGATGGTACGATAAACGAATCTTTTGGTTATATTAACATTAATGGAGAACTGTTATTTTTTTGAACGTTACCTATTTATCGCAATTTTTAACCAAAAAACCAAATTAACGGGATCATGTCACTAGCTACACTTTAGCAACAAATTATAAAACGAAAATGCGAATCCAGGCTCATCAGTATCTATTTGGTATTACCTCGATTGGATGTTGGATTAAACGTTTCAGTAGTCAGAATTATTATTACACTTACCTAAACTTATATTTAAGACGTAGAAACTGTAGAGTAATGATTAGTAAATTTTATGGAACGGATGGGACGTCATTTTATTTTGGAACGTCATTTTATTGCCTCCAGTAATCTATCTGACCGTATGTAACTAAACGCAGTAGGAACGCTGCTACTTAAAATTGGTTGCCTATGCGACAGTGGTATTTACCGACTAGGCTGTAGGCCCATTCGTGCTGTAGACAAATCTGACTCCAGTGCAAGGCTACATTTAATTTCAACTGTTTTAACTTTAAACTCTATAGAACTATACTTCATCAACATAGAGTAATGAACATCGAAGCTATTATGACAGTAATTACATATCAACTGTAGTTTCCGCATTTCTAAGATACGAAACATGATTTTAAATTGAGAGTGGTAAGTCAACATCTGAGGATTACAGTATTTTATGGTATTTGACTTATCGTCTAAGCGAGTGAGCGACGCAATTTTCAGATGCAAGTGAATATCAATTGAATAATGATTGCCTGTAACGCAGGAATGTGACGTGGCAGCTGCCAGTGGTGGAGTATACGCGCAACACAATCAGTTCAGCCGAGTTTCACCCAGAGTATTCGTGTTGTTACTTTTACATCGCGCGGCCGCACACGAACAACGCTCTGTTTCCCTAAGTCTCATTGTCTCATATAACACGCTTGACGCTTGTAAAGAAAAACTTTGACTTTCACACGTGGTCGTATCACCTCGTAAGCATACCTTACGAGGCACTGATAACCATTAAAAACCATTGCTTACTATTAACATCACATAATCAAATGTCATCTATTGAGTACCTACCTAATGAAAATGCAATAGTAAGTAAATATCAGCTCTACCTAGCTATTTACTTGAAATGACTCTGGAACTAGCAAATGTGTTTATTTGTAACTGTGCAAAACTATATAGCAACTAAATTTTATACCCCAAAACCATTTAATTTAATTACATAGTTTTAAAAGGAAAATCTTGAATATTCAAACAAATCGTCCGCGTCACCATCGCGCTTTGAAGCATATTGCTAAGTTTACGAGATTTTCTTGCCGTCGTTGCCATACAATCGAAACTATTAACTGTATATCATTATTAATATAGCATTATTTTTATCTATTTAGCTAAGAGTAATCGCCTTCTTATGTATGTAATTTCTCTGCTGAATTGTTTTTATTACGTGTACAACTTGAAGTCTAATAAATAATTATTGTAAGTTAGAATTGTATATAGTTAGTATGACCTACAATTTTATGCTCAGACAAACGTCGATAAATGTGACCACTGCTATCCGCGAAGTAAATAAGGACCTGGAACACATAAAAACCGATGAAACGAAACGAAACGCGATACCAGGATCGCGTCGTTTTTAACCAGAGTTGGGACATGTGGAAACTATAGTTAAGAATAGATTCTAGCGGAGAGACTTCCCTTGACAGAAAAATATAGACGATGGGCTGTAATTGCCATGTAATACCTACTAATTGTGACATGCAGAATCTTATTCTGTGTACATTTTTAAGCTACATCATTTATAAATTCTAATATATATAATATAATATTTTCATGTACTTAATATGGATCTTGTGTCTGCAATAAAGAATTATTATTATAAAAAGCTGGTCTAACCGCTTCGGTTTTGTGAACATAAATAAATATCAGGCAATTGTAATTAGCTTGCAGAGACACATCAAGACTCTTACACCAATCTGATATAATGATCCAGTCGTCTTTTTGTGTCCCACTGTCAAAAATGCAAGCGTCACAGGCACCCTTAATGCTCTCTATCGCCTATAGAAGTTTCTCCTGTGTAAAATCAAGACGATGCTTTTGCAGACCTTAATCTTATCTATCCTCGACTGTGGTGATGAATTTTTTTATGTAGGTATGTTATAATATATCATAGTCATATATTTAGTAGATTTATGTATTTCTATTTAGTATTTTCTTTTGCACAATTTACCTACAGGTAGACCGATAGTGCCTCTAGCATTAAGTTAATCTTTTTCCTGTTTACTTCCATGAAGATGTAAATAAATAAAATTATATATATTATTTACCATTATTTTGTATTTAATAAACCATCTCAATACTACTTGATTAAGTTTCGATATCTAATGTTGCATTTCCACTTCTATACTATAATAAAATGGCATAGAAAACAGGGTACAATGAAAGCTCAAAAGTCTAATTAGTTCTATTGTCATAGAAAGACTCGTTTTGATAAATACATCGTGGAATATATTGAAGAGTCTTATAATTCATCGATCCGTGTCGTCGCGTTCGCGCCGTATCTAAATCATCGACCATAACATCGCGGTATGAGGCAATAGTTGCACCTTAGTTTTGGAAGTGATTTAAGATAACATTACCCGGTACCGTTGTGGAGAACTAGAGATCATTTACTTGTGCGATAGTCGGATCGCCCCGAGTGTTCTGCCGACGATACTGTGTCCAAAACCGTTACTTTCGCACCAAATCTGCCTACAATACGTTCTCTTCTGTGTACTTTGATTCGGATAATAAGTTTAGAGTCACGATCTGCTTCGCGAAGCTGTCTACGTAATCTCAACCGAGTTAAAGGTTTCCTTGTACGGAACCAGATTTATATTCAACTTATCGTGAATTCAAATTACTTCGTCTTACTAGATTCATGTTAATGGTGGAGGATTATTGACACGTTATGCTAATAAATAATATGGCAGTATCTTATTAGATTAACAAATATAGCCTTTTTCACATAAAATGGGTAACGAATTATTGTCAGTGTAACGGATAAATAATCTTATTTTAATAAAGTAAGATTAGTAAGCCTTATATATGATCAATATGACCGATTACTTTGTTTTTTTTTATACTTGCCGTTGGCAAAATTGAACAACTAAGGAGCCGTAATATAAAATCATAATAATTATAATAACATGTTCTAGGTAGAATGCAATCATAGAGCACATACATTTTATCACCATTACAATACGGTTAATTTTTCTATCACAGTAACATAATAGAGATGTTATCATTTGTATAGGAAAAATTTTAAAATGTTAGATGTTCTAGTAGGTACTTTGAGTTTAAAATTGGCGTTTCTAAATGTTTTGGAACAGTTTTTTTTAAATACATTAAACAAGCATTTCAATTAATTTACAGCGATTAACAAGTTGCAAGTGGAGAGGTGCAAGACTGCAGAGACGAAATTCGTAGGTTCGAATTCAGCTCAAATAGCATAGGTACACCTTTTTCTTTCGAAGTTACGTGTGTATTCATAGTTAATGATGCCTTGTTTTAACGGTGAAGAAAAACATCGTGAGTAAATTCATCATAAGAATTTCAAACGTATGTCAAGTCAACCAACCTGCATTAGGCCGGCGTGGTAGACTTAGTCCTAAACCCATAATTCCTTCTCTATTTAGTCTCATAAATAGAGAAGGCTCGTGTCTACTGTTCTATGTGTTCTCAAATAATGTACAAAAAAGTTAACGGTATTGATTATTAATGCAAAATACTAAGCTTAATCACTTGTATTCTATGTTAAAAGTTATCTGTTATGAAATTCTAATAAATCGGGTCTGAAACATCTTCAACATTCCAAGCAAAAAAGAAATAACAAATACAAACCATAAAATCGCCGCATTTCGGGCGCAAACCTTAAACTTGTTTTGGACAATGGGCGAATTTGTATGACCCCTGTCCCCACCCACCAACAGACACCATACATATACATTATTATTAAGTGTACTATAAAAACTCTTACCACATCATTTAAATTTAATAAATCAATGGAGATTCCATACAAAATAAAAAAACATAAATTAAAATATTCTTAGTAAACACTGCTATTTTATTGCATTTTTTACTATTTTGACATACTTTTAATAAATATATAAAGAAATATGGTCGCGTAACATTTTGTTACATTTGATAGGCAATTTCACCAGGAACTGTTCGCCAAGTAACTAAACCTTAGGAACTACCAATAGCTAAAACAGCCTGTTTGGATATTTGAGCTAAGAACCTTTGGCATATTTATAATACAAAATCTGATGCTGATCTGATGATGGTAGGGAAAGGAGAGATAAACTGGATCTTGGAAAATGTAATAGTTGGACACGTCTTGTTTGATCGTATATGTTTAGTACTCTGTGTAATTGCAGAAGTTAAAATCTTTCCACAACAGATGATAGCAATAGCAAAAATATTATCGGAGCTCGTGAACTACATTAGTCAAAAACGTCCCGTTTGGACATAAACGTTTAAAAACCTAAGCAATTACAGAAACACCCTACATACGTGGTGCAACACGACCGCCATTCATAGCATGCATGGCATGAATACTTTTTAGTACTTTGTTTTTACAAATATCAAAAGAGATTTAAAATAAAGATTGTCTTATGAAAAACTATTCATTTATGGTTGTTCTTATTTTTTGCATATATTTTTAAAATAATGATATAATACTATTTTATTATAATATTTACTAACGACCCGGGTTTGCACGATTGTTGTCAACCTTTGGAGACAGGTACATGTCAATGTGAACTCTTTCTTGATCATTTTAAAATCATAGTGCATTATTTTGATTTAGCCCTTATGGTTTAGCCGGAGTAAGTTTTTTTTTGGCGCGGCAATGTGACCACACTGCACCTGATGGTAAGCTCAGTGCCGTCCAGATAGAGTATCAAGTAGCGAGAGACAGTAATGTAATCACCCGAAAATATAATTAGACGATACGATTATCAAACGTTGACTTTACTGTACATTCTACAAATATAATATGTAAGTATTAGGTATACATATAAACCTTCGGGAAAAATATACAAATGATAATTATAATGTCGAGGCTGTCGAGAGGGCTTGTACATCCCACTCCGATCTTCAGATATAGTATCACAATGCAATCGTGTGATAGTTCAGTAGAAATAACACAAGTTATTTAACAGAGTTAAATAACTTGTAATAACTTCAGAGTTTATTAAACTAGTGCCAGTTTCGAATGCAGTTATCCTATGGAGAGGATGGCCAGAAACTCCATGGCCGCAATTTCGTGCAAGAAATCCCCGTTTTCTCCCATTCCCGTTCTTTAGGGTTTTCCACTCGCAATGCGGAATGACCTTAGTGTCCTAGGTATGGATATCCGCTGCGATCTTAATCCAAGGAGTCACATCGAGGGCGTAATATCCGCCACCTCCCGCAGGGTCGGAATCCTGAACAGGGTGCGGCGGTTTTTCACGCCCGGTCAGCTTTACCGCTTATATAAAGCGCAGGTGCGGACGGGAATGGAATACTGCTCGCACCTCTGGGACGGTTCCGCAAAATACCTTCTTGATGCCTGGGGTAGGTTGCAGCGGCGGGCCATCCGCATTTTGAATGATGCAGACGTAACAGTCTGGAGCCGCTACAGCTGCGTAGGGATATTTCCTCGCTTAGCGTGTTCTACCGTCTGTATCTACTACCCCGGCCCGAACCAAGAGGTTCGCAAACTCGTATTTTTGCCGCACCATCAAGCTGTGGAACAGTTTGCCAGCTACCGTGTTCCCTCCTTCCTATGATCCTGGGTCCTTTAGGCGTAGTGTGAAGAAGCTAAACAGCAGACTGGCATGATTATGTTGAGTAGCGATGGATAGACTGTCTCTTGCTACTCTATCTGGAGGTGAAGTGTGGTCACTTTTCCGCGCCAGCATAAAAAAAAAGTTGACGAAGCATTCGTTAGGTCCCCCGTAGTCTCGTTGAGAACGCGAGTCACTACCACAAAACTGCAACCTTGTCGGTTTTATGTAAGACAGCGGTAACATACCAGTTCAGGTAAGCCATTCAAGCTGTAGAAAAAAAATGATTATAATGTAGCTCCACCACCTATATACTATGTTATAGCACGGCGTAATAAAGTAAAATCAGCAAAAATTAAATTTTCTATATAAAACAAAAATGTTAATTAAAAAAAAACTCAATACTTTTCGTTGTTGTCGTCATACCAAAAAATCATCACCTTGCTAAGATTAATCGATTGAGACCAATTTCAAACCTGTTGACGGGTGGGGACACTTGACCCATTGTCCTTTCTCAGAAAATTAAGCGTGTACAGAAATAAACCTATATGCAATTCGTTTTAAATTAAATCCTATTAAGTATACCTAATAGGTTTTAATTTCCATAAAAAATCGTATTACTACTTTAACTTTAAAAAATCGAATGACCATAATAAATACATCGTAGGTATTTATTTCTCTTGGGTTCTTTCATTCCCAGTATCTTAAAAATAAACGACAAAGAATGCCAAATCGGTTAAGTTAGGGTGCCTAGGAGGCGAAACAACCGCCAAACCGGTTTGGTCGGGAATTCTTTGTTTATCGCTAAGTCGTAACGAGTTGAAGTGAAGATCTCTCGTATAACATAATAAGATATTTATTCGGACTTTTCAGAGATAAGAAGACGACTACGAATGTGTCTACAACGTCATTTGAGCAGTTGAAGGCCCAGGTGGCCTGATGGCGACAGAAGCGGTGCGAGTGCTGCTCGTCACTGCGGTCGTGACGACGACACTGGTCAGTGTCGCCGCAGCGCGCTTCGGTGACCGACTCGCACCGCGCGTGCCCGCTGCCTATGCGCCACGCAATGCCCCGTCCGCGCACCACTTAGCAGAAAATGAATACGACGATACCGACGAACTAGAATATGAGGAACAAAACCTTTCAGCTGATGAAGACGAAGAACGGCCGGAAACGAAGCCGCCTCCACGTCGACCCGCTCGAACCGAGGCGCATCGTTTAGAAATGAGTACAGAATTTTTTGTAGTCCCGAAACGCACTTCATCCCAGCCGCCATCTTCATCTTCTTCAACGGTCGCCCCATCACCAAGACAGCCAAACAGGACCACCCTGCCGCCCCTTACGCAACCACCAATGGCTGCATTGAGGCCAGAATCGTGGGCAGTACCTATAATAGCTTTAGCGTGCGTTATTATGGTGATGATAGGTGGGTTTGAAGCTTTCGTAGTGTGGGGTGCAAGTCGTAAAGCTCCGAGTCATCGGCATTTGCTTCTCGGACAGACATTATTATTTGGATTGTTTTTATGTGCAGCGACAGCAGCACTTTTTGCGACTACACCGACGGCTTTTACTTGCGGTGCTGTGCGGTTTGGAACAGGTGTCGCATATGTGATAGTTTTCGCGTCACTCTTAGTAAAATGTGTATTTTTACTCAGTTTAAACGGTGGTGTGTATTTGCCTGCAACCTACCAGGCGTTACTATTGTTTTTCGCGGTAATGATACAAGTGGCCATCGGTGCGCAGTGGCTCGGCGGTTCACCTCCAAAAGTGATCGCCGGAGGTGGTCGATGTGACTCTCAGCTGTCCGACTTGCTGTTGTCGTTGTGTTACGCAGCGTTTCTGATAGCAGTGGTGTGCGGTGTGGCACTGCGGTCGCGCGGCATTCGCGACAACTACCGCGAGGCGACACACATAGCGGGCGCGAGCGGCGTCACGGCAGCGGTGTGGGTGTGTTGGGTGGCGGCGGCGCTGGGCGCTCCCGAGCAGCACCGTGATGTGTGCGTTGCGGCCGGCTTGCTGGCCACCTGCGCCGTCGTGTTCGCGCTCATGTTCGCGCCCAAGGGCCGTCGGCTAGCGGCGTTGGGTCGCGAAGGCCGCTGGGATACGGACCGCGAAGAAGGACTCAGCTCTTTGGAAGCCGGTGGTTCTGGCTACTCGCCTTCTTTCTTCCACTTCAAACCGGTCAAATACGGCATGGTGTCGGCCAACGCGGCCGCTCCCGCTCCACCACCCGTGCTCGATCGTAAGGAGCCGCCCGCTCAGCCAGCCGGTTAGTTAAGTATCTAAGGCGCGCTAATTTTGTGAAATAACGCTTTCGCACTTTTGATACGTATTGGTTTTTGCAGATTATTATGGCGCCAAGTTCGGGAACTCGCTGCACCCACACTCACGCGTTATGTACTCTCCGCCGCACTACCCACTGCACCCCCTTATGCACTACCAATACAACTACCCGCCTTATCCTTACCTTCTACCACCAGGTAACTATGTTTAGCACTACTAACGAAGGTAGCTTCATAAAAGTCACTAGATAAAGTATTTACTACAGTCTATGGTACTGAAAATTGACGTTATACGAAATCTTTAAGCAGTAAAGCCTGGCTGTACTGGGGATAATTTTGATATTTTCTACATCATGAATGGATCGGCACGGGCCGCGGTTGGGGTAGTACCACTGCCTCACAGAAAACCGATAAGAGAGTGTAAGTGAAATATCCGGAGGCTTAGAACGATCCTTCCCTTTCCACTACTCAGTCCCTTTTTATAAGACCACCAATGCCTCCATGAATCTTCTGGTACCTCCTGTTGAAAGGTAACTGTTAAGTCCTGTTTAACGGTAGGCAGCGGCTTTGCTGTGCCCTGGCATTGCAGAAGTCTATGGGCGGCGGTGACTACTTACCATCAGGTGGCCCGTCGGCTCGTCTGCCTATCGAGGCACTAAAAAAATTATATTCATGGGCGGTGGAGATCACTTATCTTCAAGTGACCCAATAGGTGGTCTGGCGGTGACGCTGGAGTAAATACTCATAGTGTGTGTGTTTGCAGGCGTGATGGTGCGCCCGGAGGAGGGCAACGTGTACACGAGCGTGGAGCCCACCTTCAGCAGCAACCCAAACGTGTTCTTCCAACGCTCGGAGCCGATACACGTCGGCATGATGTACTGAGCCCTGACAAACCAAGGTTCCAATGCGAACAATGGAATTTGGCAGTGCAAACATTAAGATAATACAGTTCCGCCATTATGTAGAAGTATACATTTTTTATATTGATATAAAGCATATCAATATGAGTCCTAACACGGGGGCACACAACCAAAAAATGTTGACTTATAATACGGCCAAAACCATATAAAATCGATACGATTCAATTACTCTAAACCAAAAGTATTGTAAGGTTTAACCTGACCGCATTTTCGAAAATACCAACATTTAGTGACCTGTGTCATAACAATACGCCTGATTTCATGAATGTAGTTGAATAGTAGATCAGAGATCGTAAACACATTTTTCAAACTCCTGTAGAGTCGTGTTAATAAGAAAACTTTTTTAATTAAGAAATGTGACTTAAAAGAATAGCAAGCCGTCTGATAATAAGTTTCACAAGTAGTTTTAGATCAGCCATCTCAAACATGCGGCACAGTGAGCATTTTCCTGTGGCCAGAATCAATTTTGTAAACAGCCGGATAATGCGGCCTGTGAGCTTTTTTGAAAATGAATTCGAAATGAGATCCTTTTCATGGGAAATTAAATAAATATACTTGTCCTATAATAGTATTTGTTTCGTTAAGATTTTCAGTAGTTTGTCATCTTTAAGATTATGTTTTCCGGCCCACCTAGTCTACGGTCTTCGTGCTTTTGGCCCGCCAGTAACTTGTTTATTAATTGGCATGGCTGATTTAGATCAAAAAATTTAAACTAATCATTTTTCTGAAGAAAGTTTGCAGTTGCTTTTTTTATGAACCGTTACGAAGATTTAATTAAGATTAAGATTTTTGCCATCGGTAACCAAAGCATCACGTATGAAAACGATTGGACATGGTTATATAATATACATATGTTATATGTTGCCCAGATGTAGGTAGGTACAAAGAAAATTATAACAAACACCTTGGTAATCAGAATTCAGACTTTTCGTTATCTACTCCAAATACATTATTCGCAGTTGTAATTGCGCATTCGTTACGACTGCTGTGCTAATGTCTCGGGTTCGATGCCCGGGTCGGGTAAAGTGATATTAGCGATTATATAAAGTGATATTGAGTTTTTCTATTTAGAAATTCTCAGTATTAGCCCGGACTCGGATTCTGTGCCTGGTATGGCGATAGGCTCGCCCCCTATCACATTATGGGACCGAAATTCGGCGAAAAGTGGGTGTACTGGTTACACCTCTGCCTACCCCTTCGGTAAAGTTTTTTTTGGCGTACCATATGCCCTTCTCTTCACTTTTCGGCGAGTCATTAGTTCACAATAATTCTGAAAATTCTTCCTCTCACTTATGCATATATTATTTTAGGAGACATCGAAAACGTGTCAACACAGTTTTAGTAATCCGGATAGCCATTAATTTAGCTGGTGGTAGGATATTCGTATCCGCCCGGATAGCGACCACCGTACCCAAGGTGTACAACTCACGTAAGCGTGTCGCGTTCCGGGATCAGCCTGTGTACATCCGGTTTCTGTCGGGGTTTAGAATTGTAGAACGATGTTTGGTCGTGTTCGGACCTTCTGAGTACTCCGACACTAGACCCTCGACCGCTTCTTCACCTCCTTGCCCCAAGGCGTACCGTACACAACAGGCCAGCATGATTGTGTTGAATAGCGAGGGATAGATTGTTTTTCGCTACTCTAACTGGACGTCACTGCGCTTACCATCAGGTGCAGTGTGGTCACTATGTCGTGCCAGCCAGGTTAAAAAATAATAAGATAAATATTTAGCTAAACATTAATTAGGTAAGGTTCATGAAATTAGACCAAAACGTAATTGAAAATGAAATTAAAGAACTGGCTCCTATTAAACAATCTGCCTATTTTTGACATAACTAAAATAAACCACTTTATAGCTTGACGTTTTTGACTGTTCTACTGAAACCTTGTACCTACCCGACTAGGTAGTCGGTAGACTAGACTAGGTAGGATTTTATACGATTTTGGCTGTAAAACGACAGTACATGGTTTTGTAGTGCGCTTCAGTGCTATCCCCTTTAAGAGTTCTCAGTAGCAAGAGTTATAGTAATGACATATTAACATAATTTTGGAGCTTTGTGGTGAATTTACATTAAGTGAACAATTGTTCACTTAATGTAAATTCAATGTAAATTCATTAATTGAAAGAGCGATTACAATGTATGTTGACGGTTGACACATAAAATTACAAGTATTGGTGCTGCTGTATAAAATATTTAATCTACTAAGAATTAATGTTTAGTAAATGACTATATAAATAATTTTGCTGGTGGTAGGATATTCGTATCCGTCCGGATCGCGACCACAATACAGAGGGTGTAAAACCCGCCATTGTGACCCACGCAAGTGTGTCGCGTTCCGGGACCAGCCAGTGTACATCCGGTTTCTGTCGAGGGTCTAGAGTTGGGGTACGATGTTTGGCTGTTTTGTGGCCTTCTAACTCTACTCTGACACTAGACTCTCGACCGCTTCTTCCCCTTCTTGCCCATGGTGTAGTGTGAAGAAGCAGGTCGGCATGATTGTGTTGAGTAGCGGGAGATAGATTATCTCTCGCTACTCGATACTCGGATTGGACGGCACTGCGCTAACCATCAGGTGGAGTGTGGTCACTTTGCCGAGCCAGGATAAAAAAATCTTTGCTTTAATGTTTCAACATATTATTTCTAGTCATTATTGTTGGTGTGTAATTCCTAAAGAAAATCATTCACTTAGCTCCACAAATTTTATACAGCAGCCGTGTAATATAATTCGCGACAATTAAAGTAAAAAAAGCTGTTTGTGATTAACACACTCAACCCACCCCTGAGCGTTTTAAAAACAGCTATTAGGTTTATATATTATAAAAACTATTTTTAAGTTCATATATTTACAAAACAAAAGTAAATAAAAAACTTATTACAAAAATGATTTTTTATATTTATATTATTATAAATTATTTAAAAAATGTTCACATATTGAACTGCATCGAAATAGTTTATTACACATGCTACTATTATTCAATACAGTTCACTAAACTCACACACCAGAAATTTTAGTATGAGTAAATGTCCAACTTTATATGTAACTATTGTAGACCGTAGGTCGAAGGATCTTCATTTGGTTCCAGTAGAGAGCAGCGCCAAGAGCCCAGATGCAACCGACAATGATACAATGTAGTTACTGTATAACATGAGAGTTAAGAAAATATTTGTAAAACTGTAAAGACACCAACATAAACAAATTGCTTAGATAGAAAATGCAGAATCATTAAAGAACATTAAGCACACCAATTCAATAATCATACAGATATCTTACAATATGTAAGAAACTCTATTAAGGCATGTATCTTCTAAGAAAATTCTGGAGACTATTGCTGACCCAATTGATATAAAAAACATATATGTTAAATATGGCTTCATTACGAAACCTTAGGTCATTAGAATTCGATTAACACTTTCACTTTGGTGCCCACACCCAGCTTGGTTGCTAGTGTGTTTTTCTGAACCAGCTTTGCTACCCTCATAAGTAGATTTATCGTATTATTCCAGGCTTCACTTAAGGTTTTAATTCTATCTGTGTGTTTCCTATACTAACCAAAAAAGCAGCAATATTCATGCTGTGAATTCTACCAACTGCTAAGAGTTAAGTTCCAGGTTCGAAATCAGCCCAAATGGTATAAATTTCTGTCATTTCAAAGTTACATGTGAATTGATAGTTGTTACTTGAAAAAATTCTCAAAAATTATAACTATTGTGAAATCTGCCAATCTGCAAGGCCTGAATGGAGGGCTGATTTTATTTAACCAAATATTAAAATATAACAAAAACACTCTATTGCCGATAAGCATACAAACCTACAATGTCTGAATATTTTATAAATGTTTTATTCCAAATAACTATCTTACTACCCCCAAATCAAAGTTGTAAAACTTTGACTTGAATACCAAGAAAATATATGATACTTTCCACTGCTTATTATAATAACCTGAAGTACAAAGATTATTAGGTTAATCTTTTCATTTTTGTTCTGAAAAATAATAATTTGACTGTCAGATGTTTTAAAAAGGATACACAGTAGGTGTAAATGTGCGTAGGATGTAGAAGCTGCTCAGGATCACAATTGTCAAGAACAAGGCATTATTGTAGAAAATAGAGTATGTAGTTGCTTCATAATCTGCCACTTCATTTTTTTTCCAGAGGATTCTGAAAACATAATAGATATTAACTAACATTTCAATTGAAAAACAAAATAGAGGAACATAAATAGTTTAAAAATATAATTAACCCCTGGAGTCCGGAAGGATATTAAAAAAGTAAAGTAGTACGGAGTAAATAGAAGCCAAAATCAATTTTATTTACATAACATTCAAGTTGAAAATAGTATGTAAAAACGGCGAGTGTGTTGCCAGTGTTGTGGAGCACCGGCGTTCCATTCGGACATGAGTGGTTAATACTTGACCAATAGTCAGTAAAGTTTTAATTTTATAATATAGAAAACAATCTATATATTAACTCCTGAATTGCAGACAAACAGACTGTCACTGTATATACTGCAACAGCTTACAATATAACTTCTTAATATTGGTGAAAACGTTAGCTTTTGACAAGTCAATAAAAACACAACCACCTTCAATCTCAAAAACAACGAAATGTGTATTAATGTCATACAATTTCTATAAAAATATAGGAATGTAATTCGACTGTTTTCAAGTCAATCCAAGAGTATAACATATGTTATATGTGTTAGGTGTATTATATGAATGAGCTAAGTAATAATTACCTCTCGTCCTTTTCCTTTCTGCTCATTTTCTTATCATCAGCGAGTTTCCTGGACATTTCACGCGCCACGGCATCCTCTCTGCGAACCGCGACACGGTGCTTCAACTGGAATTTGGTGTTGCGGTACGCGAGGGCCAAAAGCCATGTACTAGCAGCCGTTACCAGTGCGAACCACGCCAATGACGAACTCACCTCTAAAGCGTGCACCCTCCAGAACAACCCTGCAACATTAGATGTTACGTGTTATTCACTTTCACATGTCTAGAAGACAATCATGAATGAAACTGTATATTTTTGAGGTGAAAAACTATACGAGATTACTTTACTTACAGATGGGAATAGCAGAAACTATAAACGCATTCCCGTAGAATAAAGCTGAAGATTTTGTAGACACATTCCGGCTGAAATCTTGCAACAACAACTCCTCTTCCTTTGTAAAAGCTTTATTACCTTTGCCAGACATTATTAATTAGATATAATTCACTTTTATTCGAAATTTAAAAACTATTCAATTACTGATGAACTGAATTCACCTACAGGCTACTAATATTACCAAATGATTTCTACGCTGACAATTACTGGCGAAAGGCAAAATGTATTGCTGGCGAACCTGAGTGAAATGTCAAATGACATGTACGCAACGTGTCAAAAATATTGCTAACTAAAAAATACCTAATTTTAGATTATAAGATTTTTGTGTTCAAATGTTTGGGAAAAATTCTTCTAAGTTTATTTTATGTTCAATTATTACTAGAATATCAATTTATTTTCAAACTTCTATAAATTCTTTATTTTCAAACTTGTATAAATTCTATATATTCAAACTTGTATAAATTCTACATTAAATCGTTGTATGATGAAATTTTTCTGCGGTCTGTAAGTCCCAAGCATTCATTTTATTTTGTTCAGATTGACGATTAACACTATTGTTCACACACTTCATGGGGACCCGTGAATAAATGTGGAAAAGCATGAGAAGATCTTTTATCTTCAGACGCTTCCAAAGGTTAAATATAATGTGTAATCATTGTATTACCCCAAACGCCACCTGTATTTCTAATTAAAAAATGTATAACATACAAAAACATCGAATTTTAAAAATCTTAAAAAAAAAACTTAATATTTATTCGTTTTTTTTTAATAAAAATACGATTTTTAATATGGAAAAACGACCGATTAAATAAAAATCTATTATTTTTCACATCCCTACTTTTCATTTGACATCGACTCATTGATGCAAATCTAATCAATCTGTGGATACAAACTCCTTTGAGTGTATATGTTCTGTGGATACAAAGCTCAAACAAGCAAAGATATAAGAAGAATATTCAATAGATTTAGTATCCCAGTATTAGACTATTATAGATAGGGAAACAAACAAAGAACCAAAAAACATACACTCTACCGACAAAAAAGCAACTATATCCATCGAGAGGTAAATACCTAATATGCGAAAATTGCAACTTCGGGTTTGAAATCCGAAGCAGGTACTAATTGGACCACTTGATATTGGTAAAATTAGTGTTAAACAGAAGACTTAAAAAAAATCTTACATTTGGTCAATGGAGTAAAGGAGTTATTTATTATAATTTTTGACAAATATTAGTTATTAAACACATGCAGACTACTTATTAAAAATGAAGTCAGATGACCCAGTGCCTGTCATGGGAGATGTGATTGGAAATACTGCATATAGTCAACGCTTTGTTTTAAAAATATTGCTTAATTTGGCAAACGGCACATTAAATGACGAAAATAAAGATAATGAATCTGAAGACAATCTTTGTACATTGTGGGACATGACAACAGAAAAAGATGTGGCATTATTTTTACATGAACATGATGCATTAAATCTCATCTACTATGTTTTGCCGACTAGTTCGCTAAGAATGAAAGAAATACTTATTGGTATAATGGGTAACATGTGTTGTCAGAAACTAGTTGCAGCCACACTTTTGAAAATGGATACCTTATTAATGGAGTTATTTGAGTATTTGAAGTCAGACAACACTTCCTTACTCATACAGCTACTTCGCCTCATGACAACTTGTCTATATATGGCTGAGGCTGATGACCTTGTTATTTGGATGGATAAATTTGTTGCTACTGAACATTCCACTGTACTATATTATATTCTTGAGTATTCTGCTGATAAAGAGCTATTATTTGGAGCTTTAGAACATTTTAATACCATTTGTGAATACTTCAACACAGATATACATCGCACACATTTTTTGGCACATTTTATAAAAGTTAAAGCACTGAATTCATTGGCTACAGCTTTTAAAGAGATCACTGAAAATCAATTGGATGACTATGAAAGGCATGATTTAGAACTGGTTTTTGTTAGGTGTCTGCACATAGCAATTAACTTAGTCGGTTTTGACAATTCACCAGAAATGTACAGAGATAATAAAGGAGATATAATAACTATAATAACTCCTATAATTAGTTATTATGTGGATAAATTGGTTGATGAAAAGGAAATTGATATAGATTTAATAGATATCATTGATACAATAAACACATTAGTAAAAATCTTAAAAATAAATGAAATAAGTGAACCAGAGATGTATTTCAAGCCAACCTTTAAAATGTGGGAAATTGTACATTTATTTACAAAAAAAGAAAATAATTTTAGAGATTTTGAAGAGGAAAACAGGGAAGAGCTGCAAGATGTTACTTTGAAATTCAAAACTGAATTAAGTACTTTGTTATGTACATACATAACACAATGTTCAGAAGGAAACCTGTTGAATGTGTTAGACCACATTGGTAAAGTATATGAAGAAATTGTGATTTCACATAAAGACAAGGAATTGGCTGCTGAAGTTTACAAGAGAGTGAATAACTATCTGACGAGACATGAAGAGATTGAACATTGACATTACATATAACTTATTTATTTATTTCTTTCAATAAATAACATGAAGAGAGAAATCTAAAATAATGCTTGTTAACGCTATACTCTATGCAGCTATGTGATAATTAACAGTTTGTCTGTGATCTCTACAAAGTTCTATTAACTAGCACTGTGACTGGCTACACACTAGGTTTGTTATCCGCACTGGCATATACAACACAAATACCTATGCAGCGGCACACAAAAGGTGCATAAAAATGGACACTACAATAGTGCGATCTACTGACATGCTGGGTACGTAAAACTGACGTAACAACAATAGTGTGCGTGTAGGCCGCACCCACATATTTTTTTGCACGCCAAATGCACACTCGAATTTGCAGCAAATGTATTGTGCCGTAGTCAACATATGAAATTTTTCTAAAGTGACAATTTCTATATAGTTAGATAGATGTATTGTAGTATGTTTGTAGTTTTGGAATGCAATAATATCCATTTTAATGAGGGATTTGCTTTATAAAGTTGTAATAACATATAGTGCATACAAAAATGTCTAGACAGAAAGAACTGGGAATTGTCTGCAATTCTTCTACAACAATTTGATTGGTACCGCTTGTAAGTGCTAAGTTCAGAGACGCCTAACACTCTCCATTGTGATATATTTTCTTTGTTAGAGGTTCAGTTGTTTGGCACTCTTCTGTCTTTTGTGCTGCGATGCGATACAATATCTGTAAGTGGCTTTTCAGTTATCCTAGCTACTGTACGTTTTCTCAGTTTTTCTTCCTGCCTACCTTCCACTAGTGATGATGATTCTGGACTGATAGTCTTCTTTCTTACTGGGCTTGTTGCCCAGTTTGTTGGGTACACCATTCCTCATTACAAGGCTATGTGCAAATGTTTTCGAATTTACCCGTGGATAGGTTTTTTAGGTATTGATTCTGTTTGCAGTTTGTCTGTTGTCTCTCATACATCATACTCAAGTTTTTATTATTTGGGCAACATGCCTTTGCTGTATTTTCCCATCTACCTTTATCTTATAATGTAGTGTACCAGACCTATCTATAATTTTTCCAAATTTCCATATATTGCTATTGTACATTCTAATCAGTACTCTATCTCCTCTTTTGAATTCTTTCTTTAGTACTTGTACTTTATTTTCATTCTTTTTATACTTCTCTATATCTGTTACTCTTTTTACTAAATCAATTCTTGTTCTGTATTGTTTTGGAATATGCAATCGATTAGTCCTGTACGTACTGCCGTTATCGGCTTTGAGCCAATACGAGCGCTCACCAGTAGCCCCCTTGATGACTCAAGCTTTGTTCCAAACCTTACCCCTTTACGCGAACTTACTCGCCTGGAGACAACGTAGACAACGGCTTCGAGCCTCGGTCATAGTACCCTTCCATCTTGTCTTTTCTTACCTGGCGCACGTTTCGTACTAGCTCCAGTTCTACATGTTTCTCTTGCAAAGCTTGCGGCGCTATCAGCAGCCTAATGTTCAGTTCCCATCAGCAGCTGCGAGGGCGATTATTGCTCACCTGTCACAGGAGTGTTTCTAAAGTTAAGCAAAGCTAGTTGCCATTCGCTCTTGTCTTCTGTGGCCTTCTTTACTAAACGCTTGGCGGTCTGGACATTTCGCTCAGCTAATCCATTCGATCGCGTATACACTCGTGACGTGTTGAAATTCCCACTTGCTCGCCAATTGTTCAAATTCCCCGATTTAAATTGGTTTGCGTTGTCAGTAACGAGCCTAAGCGGTTTTGCAATGTTGTTTATGTGCACTCACCTGGCTAGCTGTAGGGTTAACACCGGAACCGTTCAGCGTGTGACATAAAAAATCTACTTCACATGCTCGAAACACACATTTTTGTTTCTTGAATTTGACCCCGTACTCGACCGCCTTCCCTGACCCGAATGCCGTGTTCCCGTTGGACGCGCCACAAACTAACAAATCATCAGTGAAGACTTGCCAGGTCTTCGCCTGACATAGAAAAACCTTTGTACATTTCATGGTGAAATATTTCAGGGGCACAATTAACACGTTGACTGTCCGTGCATTACATGTAATGAATTTGCCAAAGACAACTGAATCGTGTTTCCTGGGCTGGACGTGTGAGTTAGAGCTTTGATTTTCTAGGGACGTATGAACAATGAATTGGTGAAAATAAAACTAAAATGTCCCATTGATTTTTTAATTTTTTATGGACGTATGAAATCAAAAAAAAGTCTTTAATGAGCTTCATTGAAACAGTTTAGGCAAAATGCTTTTTTGCAAGGAAGACACTCCGTAATTACTTGTGTGGCCTTTTTTCTTGCATCACTAGTTGTGGAGCCACTTTCTTTAAGTTTTTTGTAACAACTTGCGCACCGTTTCTGGCAAATCTTCCCATTGGGTTTTCTGGCTATGCGCGTCATTTTGTGGCTGACTTGACAAGATGTTTTCACTAGTTTCCAGTCTAAGTAACTTCTTTATGACATGTTGTTGCCCCTCTAGCATCTTCATTTTTGCTTCTGGATGTAGCTCATTATATATCAAAATAGCATTGACTACACTTATGGCTAGCAGGTCCGCGGCGATCTTTTTATACCAAACTAAGGTTTTCCTTACAGACGAGTTGTAAGTTGCTAGCTGGTCTGCCAAGTCTATCCCTTTCTTGCCTTCGTTGTAGGTCAAAACCATCTTTGGCTTCAAAACACTACGATATCCTCCTGACATCCGCATCTCGTTGTTATGGCAAGTAGACAACATATAGACATCACGTTTATCAAGCCATTTCAGCACTGTTATACAGTCGTTCTGTTGTACAGCGATTTGGCCTCTAATCAGCCGTTGTTGAATGACTTGTTGCGGCAGTTCTCGGCGGTTTTTGCGAAGTGTTCCACATAAATCAGTTTTATGTTGTTTTAGGTACTTTGCCAAAGGAATGCTCGTGTACTAGTTGTCAGTAATCATAAGCCTTCCCTCATTCAGCAATCCATCAGTTAAAGTGATAACTACCGATCCTGGCTTATCTAATCCCTGTATTTGATGATCCTGGCCAGAATAAATGCGGTAGCTCCAAGTGTAACCACTATCAGTACACAACTTATAAATTTTTATGCCGTACTTGTTGCTTTTTTGTGGATTATACTAGCGAAATCCAAGTCTTCCTCCGAAACCAACCATTGACTCATCGACGACAATGAGCTCGCCGGGAGTATATACTTTTCGGCAGTTATGTATTATTTTGTCAACTAATGGTTGAATTTTGTACAACCGGTCCTGTGATTCACGTTCTTCAGCGTTATTTGTGAAGTGCCAACATTTCAAGATTAACGCGAATCTGTTGTAAGACATTTTGATCTCATGGAGAAGTGGATGATAGTACAGTTTGTCCTTCTTTCAATAGGTTTCTATTGTTGGAAAATTGAGAATTCCCGTCAGTAAATATACACCCAAAAACTTTTGTATTTCTTCAGCTGTGACAGGCTTCCACCTCTTCAAACGGCTGTTAGGACTTAAAAGGTTATTACTTATTTGTAAAGCATACCGTTTCGTTTCAGTTACCATCAATTGAATAACTTCGTTATCGATAATCTCGCAGAAAATCGTCCATAGGTCACAGTTTTCTGTAAACACACGATCTTGGCGTTTCACCTTCATCATAACCTGTAAAAACTTGTCGTGGCAATTCCCTTATAGTATTTTGCCAAGTGGTAGGAAGCTGGACGGGCGGAGCAAGACGCGCAAGAGGCGGAACAGCAGGGGCAATCGGATTATCAGCAAGCGCAACGAGGTTAGAAGCTGACACAGTGGAATTGTCATCAGGCACAAAAGGGGTAGTATCAGGCGAAACAGGGTTAGTGCCAGGATCGAAAACATGTGCATTTACATCACCTGGATTAGTGTCATCGATGAATTGTTGTATGGTAATCACGTCCTCCTCCATTGTTATAAAATCGTCATTTGCATCGTAAGTATCTGATCCTAAAAATTCTTCAGCCATGGAGTCCTGAATGGCCAGGTCATCCATTTGATCTATGAAATCATCCTCACCATCACTGTTTGTCTTCTAAAATGCGCCGCATTTGTTCATCCGTTAAAGGTCGTGCCATTTTTATTCACACTATCCAACAAAAGTAGTCAAAACACAACACAGGAACTACCTACAGACTTTGTGAAACTTTTTGACAGATAAACTTTATGACCGCAAAATCAGCTGATTGAAAGAATGAAACTTTACACACGGTTACCAGAGCAAAAAAACGATTCAATCTTTTAAATTTTATTTCAAATGTCCATGCATTATATGTAATTCACAATAATCTAGTTCAGATGCCCATGCATTATATATAATTCACGCTAAAATTCAGGCCTGCTGTATAATTACGCAGTGATCAACGTATCAGGCCTTCTTTTGATCATAAAATAAAGTATTTTATAAAAAAAGACAAATGGACGTACCAGAAAATTTCTTAAAATAGGCGGCACAGTCAACGTGTTAATAAAAAATGGCATCCGAAGCCACCTGTATTGTCCGAATGATGTGGAGAACGTACACGTAGCTTGAAGTTCTTCACGTCGAGCCCTATCATCCAAAACCCATTTTTTGCGTCTAATTTGGAAAATACCTTTGCTCCTACCAAGTTGCCCGTTTTCTCCAACGTAGGAAGCTGAAAGTGAGAGCAACGCAAGGCTAGCGCTCGGCAATCACAATATTTGAAACCCAGTCGGTTGGCGAATCTATTTTAGAAATAATATCTAATTTCTCCATAACATCTCGTGGTTGGCTCGGGCTTCCTCCTCAAAATCCAACTCCTCTAGGTTCTCGCCCCCCAATTTCCCGATATAATCCAAACGCAGATTTCTCCCGCGGCCATGCATTCTCCTTGCCGGACACGATTAAGTAATAATCAAATACAGATTTCTTTTTCTTTTTGTTTGTTCCTGCGCAGCGTTGCGATCTGTACTATCGACATTTGTTTGGACTTTCCCAGTTTAATAGTATTACTCAAGCAGTGAGGGATCGTGCATTCACGACTCACTATTCTTTGACGAATCGACTCATAAGATTAGGAACACTGTTGCTTCTTAGTCTTGTGTGAGTGACACTTCCAGCACCCGATAGTTTGGCAGCTAAAGCATTAACGTGTGTAGTTCGTTTTTGTTGATAGCATTTGCTTCGAGCAGCGATTTCTTGATTCACAGTGTTAAGTCTTAAATCTTGTAGAATGTATTTCTTGTGGATGCATTTTGGAATATTGAACATCGACCTGATAGTTTTGGTCTGGAATCTGTTACTTTGTATGATATCTCTTTATGGATCCTAATATGTGTTTTTATTGTAGATATATGGACGTGACTCTATGAGAAAAGCCTGTTTATATAAATTCAGGATGACGGGACTATGATCTGATGAAAGGTCATCACATTTCTCGGTTTTTAAGTATTCGTGTCCAATATTCTTTGTAATATAGAAATCTAACAGATCAGTATTTTGTTGGTGTCTGTAGGACAATAAGTTGGTTCTCCATGTGAGATGCAGTTTAGATTAAGGTCTTGTGTCGCTTTATGTGAATGTCTACCTCTATGGTTGATTAATCTTGATCCCCAAAATGTGTGTTTTGAATTCCAGTCCCCTCCAGTCCAGTTTGTTGAAGAACAGCTTAAACTCCTCTGTACCGATTTTGTGTCGTGGTGGGCAGTAGATTGCAGAGAAAGTTTTCTCGGTGTTCTTATGTTGTATTTTAATTGATGCAGCCTAGAATTTTTCTGTCGAGTTTTATGTGATATAGATTGTGTAGCTGTAAAATTTAACATATGTTCTAGGTGTTAGTCTTGTTTCAGATTAGCAACATCTATATTCTCATTACTCATGAATAGTTCTAGCTCTTTTCGTCTGTCGGTTAACCCTTTGGCATTCCAGGTGATGATGCGGATATTTAGGCCCTCTGTGTTGTTAGTCGTGTGACTAGGTTAATCATCTGATTCATCATGTCTTTCATGATTGCTTGAAATCTGTTAAACATTGTGTAAGTTTGTGTGTTGTATAAGCATCTTCGACACTATGGAAATATTGGTTTATAAATAATATCATAATCTACATGAATTCGGCTCCATGGTTCCTTTGGATATTTTCAGCTATGTATTGGTACTTTGGTAGGATTTTTCTGCATCAAGCAACACATTTTGCATTGTCTTACCATATTTTTAATGTCAGAATCAATATTTTTCCACTATACATAACTCCTAACTAAAGCTTTCATCTTAACAATGCCTAAAAGTTTGAGCCATTTGCAATTCTTCTAAGATCTAAGATTGCAATATTTTTGGTTTAATATTTTTTTACACACATCACTGCATGTATCAGGCTGTTGCTGTCAAAGGATTCTGTTCTTCCTTCATGCCAGTAACATCTGGGGTTCTTCAGGGCTCGCATCTTGGACCTCTTCTGTTCAATATATATATAAATGATGTCATAACAAGTTTCAAATCATCTGAAGTTATTCTTTATGTTGACAATAAAAAAATATATAAAATTATTACAAATATTAATGATTGTTCAGATCTACAACATGACCTTGATAGATTTTGTAGCTATTGTAGAACGAACCTTTTATTTCTTAATGTCAAAAAATGCAATGTTATATCTTTTTCTAGAAAAACAAAAATGATTGAGTATAAATATAATCTAAACAATGAAGATATTGCAAGAGTGTCTGAGGTGCGTGACCTAGGGGTTCTTCTCGACAGTAAACTTGTTTTTAATTCTCATATTAACCATACAACGCAGAAGGCTTTCCGTATGTTAGGATTTGTACTCAGAACTGGCAGAGATTTCAAATATTTATCAACTTTAACTTTGTTGTATAAGTCTCTCGTACGACCTTTGCTTGAATATGCTTCGGTGGTTAGGAACTCGAATTATCAGGTATATATAAGTAAAATAGAACGTATATAGGATAAATTTATTAAACATCTCCAATGGCGTAATCGCTCTGATAAAGAGTTTATACATGGATTACCAAGCTTGAAGAACCGGCGGACTGAGCGTGATTTAATGTTCCTCTACAAAATTATGAAGTATCAAGTTGACTCCCCATACCTCCTTAGTAAGATATCATTCGGATGTCCTCGTCTTAGTGCACGTAAAAAGTTTTTGTTCAATAACGATACCTCTAGGACTAACTATGGCATGAATGTGTTTATTAAAAGAACTTGTCGGCTGTATAACAATTTCACATCAAGCGATCCAAACTGTATTGACATCATTCACCTTTCTCCTTCTCAATATAAGAAAACATTGCATTCAGTACTGTTATATAAGTGATATATTATGTGTACATTGTGTGTGTGTGTGTATGTGTTTTTTTGTTAATATCTGTGTGTATGCGTAAATAGCGGCGTCTGTTAATTTACGTGATATTGTAATCTGTGGAAACTGCTATGGAATGTGTATTATTGTTTGTTCATTTTTAATTATTGTATGTATTATTGCTTCTGTTGTTTCCCCTTACATAGCAATATCCATTTTGAGCCCCACTTTCGTACAAAGTGAAATTGAACACTGCATATTTTCTGGAATATATCTCCATGAGGTGTAGTTAGCATCTTTTGTAGATCATAGAGTGTAATTTTCAAAATGCCGTCAAACTTTGTATCTGGTAATTCCAGTACCTAGCAATATTGCTTTAATCTCGGCATTACGCAGTCCTCTGACAAACTGAACTCGGAGATGTGTCTCGAATGTGGTTTGTGATGGCAATTATTACATATGAAATTTCATTTACCTCATATTTCTTTGAGACTAACTACATATTTTACAATACTCTCGTGTTCATGTTGTGGTCAGTGTGTCATTGGTGAGGCTTTTTAATTTTTGGTGAGCTAAATTTTTTTGCACATAGGTTTTTTCTTTACAATGCGTAAGTCAATGCGTACAATGCGTGTATCTAAGTTATTTTTTTCTGCTTCAATCATGTTCTCATTGCGCTCTGCTTTTGTACACAAAAGACATTCATCTTTCTTTGGCGTATGAAAACTGATACTGTATTCATTGCTGAATATTATTCTAAAAACCGATTCTCCGACAGGTTGCTTATCTTTAGGCTCACACTGTTTCTGGTAAATTCTATATAAATTAGTAACGTTTTTGAGTTCCTGAGGAAGGTATACCCTACTTGATCGTTCCTGGGTGTAGTGCGAAGGCACTGCTGGTAGCTTTTCAATGAACATCTTCACATATTCTTTATCATCGGAAGAATATTTGGCAGGAACACCAACACTTTTTTGCGAATTTGAAAGCGTCATATAGACTAAGAGTGGAAAAATCTGCATTCACAACTCATTTTGGGTAAAATGCTTTATACTACCTTTCTATCCCAAGGTGTCGATATATTATAGTGGATTTAACTTAAGATGTTTTGAATATACTGTTGATAATAGTTTATCATCCCACGTATTTTTTGAATTACGTAATTTTTTTTTCTGTATGTATATTTATAGTATTTTTTACTGATTTTTTATTTATTTTTGGTTGCCCTTCCTGTACTATTTCAAGTGTTTTAGATTTAGATGTTTCGATGGCGAGTGTAATTTTCAAAATGCTCTCAAACTTTGTATCTGGTAATTCCAGTACCTAGCAATATTGCTTTAATCTCGGCATTACGCAGGCCTCTGACAAACTGAACTCGAAGATGTGTCTCGAATGTGGTTTGAAATGTCATTTACTTCATATTTCCTTGAGTTAATCTCAATATTTCCTACATATTTTACAATACTCTCGTGTTTATGTTGTGATCTGAGGCAGAACTTGTGTTGTGAAGCAATTTCTCCAAGTTCAAGTGCAAGATTATTTCCCAATATTTTTACAGGCTCTTCTTAAAATTTTGTAGTAGATGGTGCTGAAATATTCTTCAAAACTTGATAATATTTTGGCCCAATACAGTTCAAAAATATTTTTAGTAGCTTTTGTCACGCTTTTTAAAGTTACCTGTGTAATTTTGCAATCTATGTAAGTAACTGGCGAATGACTAATTTAACTCGTCATACGTGTGTCAGGAAATGTCTCTGACTGTGTTCGTAGTTTAATTTAAAATTGTATTTTGTATAGTGAAATGTTGTCCTTGAATGCCACATATTCTTTCCATAATTTTGTTTAATACCTGTGCCAACTGCGATTTCCTTGTAATGGATTCTTTTTCTCGGAGTTGTAGGATGAGGAGTTTTGTGAAGCAGGCTATCATCATAGGACTTGGAACCCCTGGATAAGAGGAAAACAAAAGATTAGGATACTTGGGTGTGCTTTCTTGGGTCACGTTGTGGTCAGCTACGTGTTTCTTGTAATTGTTCACTTTGCGTTGATACACTTCCCACGTTACTCGTCGCGAAATCTGTTGTGTATGTAGTTTTGGAATGCAATAATTTCTTTATAAGAGGTTAGTCTTGTTTTACTCTGACATTCGGCAGCTGTTACTACTGCAGCGGCATACTCGCTCGGTCAGTGCATTACTTTCACGCAAATATATTATATCTCAAAACATTTTTCCAGGATCAAAAACCTAAATAAACAATGTATGTTCGTGGATGTTACAACAAAAATAATATAATACTACTATTTTTTGCTACTACGCTACTTAACTGGCTTCCTAGGAATAACTATGTCCGGTCCGATCCGTCGTCCGCACGTTACGGTATTATATGATTCTCCCAGTTTTAATTCTTTTTATCGGTAAAAAATTTCGAAATTCAACATTGAAAGTGCATTTTACGATTTGTAGAAGAAAGTTGCATCATTGACAACAAAAATTTAAGCTCAGTCTATATTCATTGAGCATCAAAATGCGAAATTAGAAAGTCAACAATAGAAAAGTTTTTGGCCGGCATTAGTGATTCATCAGTCAAAATTAACAAAATAGAAACGATATTGCCTCAGAGTGAAATATAAGATTGTCTGGACAAGCTGAGTCAGAGCGAGATGCAAACAGAAGAACCGCGGATCGCTGCAGGTGCATCGCAAAATAAAATGTCGGCACGCGCGCGCCGTGCAATTTAGCGATCCAAAACTAAGGATGTGTCGTAACTATACGAGATTGTTACAACTGGTAAGGGTTTCATCGCTGAACTAAGGACACATAAAATGACTATCTACTATTTATAGGAATTTTCTGTATATAACTATTTGTAAACTAATGTAATTAAATATATGTATGTATTTATATTTTTGTCTTTTACTTTTTGATTTACCTAAAGGGAAATATTTAGTTTTATTAAGTACTTATATTACAACATGAAATATTAATGTTTCATTTAAGCGCAATCAAAACTAATCAAAACTGCTAAACCAATTTTGGTAAAAGTTGTTATCAGGATACCTGTATCCATGAGGACCTTAGCACTTTTATTTATATATATAAAAATGTTATGTTGGTTTGTGTATGCTTCAAACTCAAAAAGTTCAGCATCAATTGAGCTCAAATTTTGACACGATATACAACCCGCTTCAAATATTGTTTTTATCTATTTTTAACCCTTGTCGCAAGGAGATATGGGGGGGTGAAATATACCCAAGTGGGGAATCAAATAAACTATACAAATAAAAAAAGGTGTGAACTTTTATATTGGGGGTTTATCAATAATACTATAAATGCGAACGTTTGGATGGATGTTTGTTACTCATTCACGCCAGAACGGATCAACTGATCTATTTGAAATTTAGCACAGAGATAGATTAGTCTGCAATAGCATATAGACTACTTTTATGCCGGAAAAATGTACAGTTCCCGTGGGATAGTTCTGTTTTGGTTTTACGAAGACGATCGACATGATTTTTGGCGTGTTGGCGATTTGTCGTGTTGGCGTGCTTGCAAGAATATTTTTAAAAGAATGGAATTTATAACCGCTGAACGGACTTTGATGAAATTAAGTATGGAGATACCAAATTTTTAACCCCGCACTGTGGATCGAAAATCAGCTTTCGAAGACTTAGGAATCCTATGTTTAAATTGATATATTTTATGGTTGGAATGGCTTCTTTTTATTACTACTATGGTCGAATAAGTCACATGAAATAATTTGGCTTGAAAATTAAAGAGTTATAATTTTTTTACGAATAAAATGTATGGAGCAGGTATAAAATTTAAGATATCTCGAGAACCGCTAGGTTTCCCGTTATATCCTTCCGTACGATTTTAGTACTGATTATTTATGATTTGTTAGTATACTCCGAATTACGGGAATCGCTGCACAAGTTTCTTTAAAAATCATCAAAAGTTTTAAAAATTATTATCATTTATTTAATACTAGGTGTTGCTCACGGCTTCATCCACGTGAAAAGTCTGTGTCCCCCAGCTACAAAAGAATAAATCACTGAAGGGTGCCATTGCGCTATCTGTAAGATGCTAGCGCCATTTATTTGAAAAATTTAACAATATTAGTGGAATTTTAAAAACTCATTTTAATAATTCCGCCAAGATGTAAATACGCTTTGATCTCAAAATTCTAAAAATTTCACTTCAGTCACAATCAATTAAATCAACGACCGCCATCAAATAGAATTCTATCAATCAAGTATCTTCTGGCCATATTTATTTGGCCGTGCTAAAACTGGCAATACTCGCAATGACGTTTGTGATGATGATGTTAAAGTTTCTTCCTTCCCTAAAGGCAAAGAGCAGAGCCATACAGCCAAAAATATTGATGTTTATATTAAAATTAAGGCTGTTGATATTTTTAAGTAACGGATTTTCGAATATCGATATTTCTAAAAATATATCAATATTGGATTTTGATACACAGAAAAAAAAATCGATATTTTATACATCAAATATTTTTTTTATGAAAAAACTTACTCCTTTAAGGGTCTGGCCATTACGTCATACTTCCTTTCTTCGTTAGATGGTGCGTCAATGAACTTATTAGACATTAAATATAGTTTTCCACTAATCTTTGTGACTCGGAGTATTAGTGCAAAAAAAGTACTTTTGTTTGTTTGATTTGCTAGAAAATTTTACATAATAACAGTTAGTTATAGAATATATCTACCATTATAGTCTAGAACGCAGATCCATTGTAAATGATCTTGGGATCATATTTGACGATACATGAAAGCATGATATTTTTTAGTTTTCATTAACTATAATTTTTTTACAATCAAAATCAAATTATTTTCTACTTTTTAGTTCGTCCAGCTGTTAAAATATGTCTTTAAGTTTTTTTTAAATATCAGTAATTTTCTGCCTCTTAGTCTGAAAACAGAATTAGATGTACTTTTAATTAAAAGATTCGATTGCAAATCAAAAACAAGTAATGATCTAAAATTATAACATTTTTGATTTGGTGAGCCTGGTTAGGATATAAGGTCAAAGTCATGAAAATATTGTACACAGTCAGGTCATAAGTATTGTCACACAGTAAAAACTTTTATTTTAGAATGCTGGCCACAAAAAAGTTTATTGAATTCGAATTTCAAATTGTTCATGAAAATAAAAATTTATACTTTTTAGAATTTTACTCATTTTTAAACATGGAGTGGACGCTTAAAGAAGACCGTGTTGCAGTAATTGCGTTGCATCGTTGCGGTTACGCGCCAATTCAAATTTTTGACATACTGAAAAATTTGAATATAACCAAAAGATTCGTTTATCGTATCATCAAACGATACAATGAAGACTCTAGTGTAGATGACAGGTCAAGAAGTGGTCGCCCTCGGTCTGTTAGGACTCCAGCAGTGATAAAAGTGGTGAAGGCGCGAATTCAAAGAAATCCCAAACGTAAGCAGAAACTGTTGGCCCTTCAGATGGGGTTAAGCAGAACCACGGTGAAAAGGGTGTTAAATGAAGACTTAGGGCTTCGGGCATATCGAAGAAAAATAGGACATCGTTTGAATGCTCGTCTAATGGACCTGAGACTGAAGAGATGCCGCGCTTTGTTGAAGCGGTACGCGGGAAAAAAATATCGGGAAATTCTTTTTTCAGATGAAAAAAAATTTACCGTAGAAGAGAGCTACAACAAACAAAATGATAAGGTGTACGCACACAGTAGTGAAGAAGCGAGCAACCATATTCCGCGTGTCCAACGAGGTCATTTTCCATCCTCGCTCATGGTATGGTTGGGAGTTTCTTATTGGGGCTTAACAGAGGTACATTTTTGTGAGAAAGGTGTAAAAACGAATGCAGTTGTGTATCAAAATACAGTCCTGACGAACCTTGTGGAAGCTGTTTCTCATACCATGTTCAATAACAGGCACTGGGTATTCCAACAAGATTCGGCGCCAGCTCATAGAGCGAAGAGCACACAAGACTGGCTGGCGGCGCGTGAAATCGACTTCATCCGGCATGAAGACTGGCCCTCCTCCAGTCCAGATTTGAATCCGTTAGATTACAAGATATGGCAACACTTGGAGGAAAAGGCGTGCTCAAAGCCTCATCCCAATTTGGAGTCACTCAAGACATCCTTGATTAAGGCAGCCGCCGATATTGACATGGACCTCGTTCGTGCTGCGATAGACAACTGGCCGCGCAGATTGAAGGCCTGTATTCAAAATCACGGAGGTCATTTTGAATAAACTTTAGTGTCATAAGAATCTATGTTTTGTTAAGTTCATTTTGGTATATAAATGGTTACATAATGAATAAACTTGTTTCAATTATTTTATATTAAACATGTGACAGAATTTATGACCTGACTAGGTATTATCATCGGTCCTTGATACGTGTGTAAATTTTCAAGTTAATCGGATCTCTTGAAGGTGGTGCACATTACGTTGAACATACTAGCTAATATAAAGTGTGTAAAGACAATCGTAATCGTAACAAGCTCAAAATTACACAGTTTATAGTCCACTGTATTTAATTTTATTTAAATAAATTTAAGCGAATACGATACTAAGCAAATAAATAGAGAACAGGAAAGAGAAAACACATAATATAGTGTAAATAAAGAACAGTAGATTAAGTTGACGATGATGCGAGTTTCAATAGTTTACGAGAAAATATGAAAAATTGAATTTCATTTAATAAAAATATCGATCTTCGATATCTATATTTCAATATCGATATATGATCCGAAAAATATTAGTAATTAATATCGATATTTCTAAATCATAATATCGATATTTTATCACAATCCTAATTCAAATGTGAGCAATGATGAAAATGATGTTGAAACCAAAGAGCATTATAATACTACTGAAATAGAGTACCTACTTGTACGTTTTTTATGCCAATCGTTAAATGTCAAATGACAGAACATTTATCCCGGTCAACACTAGGTACCACTGGTGATGTTTTATTGCTAGAAAAATCCTGCAGGTGGCGCTACTACCAATTGTTTAATATTTTGGTTTCCAGTGCTTGTTAATATACTGCAAAATAAGGGTTCTAAAAGTACATAACGTGACGATAAGCCCAATTCACAAAAATATTTCAATATCCGTCGTCGCAATGTATTCTTTTAGACCCTTTTTTAGCAGTATACAACAATCACCAATCACTTAGTATTATTATAGTGACAGTGTGGTGATAATTAGAAAAACCTTAATAATCACAATATGGATTTATTACAATACAATTTTATAATGTAATAACAATGTATGTACAAAACCTAACATAAAAATAACAACATCCATTAACACAAAATAAATATATAATATTAGGTACTTAAATATATTTCAGAATTTTCCAGATATTTTTGAAGGCTTGCTTTAGAAACTTATTATAGAACATATTCCTTGAATATTCTATTACAAGCTGAAAACATCTGGAATATTCCAGAGAAGTCATAATCCTCACTATGTCATACACATATACACTTAACGTCATTCATCACAACCTCGAGTTTATATAAGTCATGCAATATGTTAGAAAAAGATAGAAACTTTCCAAAAAAACATTATTGCCACCAACACCCACTTGCATCCACAATTCAAGTACAGCTAGCTCCCTACCATATAATACATGCTTGCATAACACAGATAAAAAAAATCATATTATCTTTGTCCTTATTAACACACTGATTACAATGTTAAATACTTCTATTCGAATATCATTATTTATAAATTTTATTTCGCTACCTATTGATATCAAGAAGAGTATTTTGCAGAGCTAAGTAAATCAGATTAATCTATGAAATAAACCACATGAGCATTAAAACTTTGAAAACTCTTTGAAATTAAAAAGAAATTGAGACCGATTGTACAGTCTTCCACCATGTGTGGTTTTCATAATGTTTTGATGAAAAACTTGTTTTTATGCATCTAGCACATTAATTAACAATAAATTATAAGATACACTAAATAATCTTAAGAACTGCTTGAAACAGGTCTATGAAGATTGGAATTTAACAAGAAGCTACACAGCAGTCCGGCATGATTGTGTTGAGTAACGAGGAATAGATTGTGCCTCGCTACTCGATAATCTAATTGGACAGCACGGCGCTTACCATCAGGTGCAGTGTGGTCACTTTGCCGCGCTAGGATTAAAAAAAACATAAAACATCACAATAGGCTTGCGGTACTAATTGCCAATAAACAATTATACAATAACAGAGTAGTTCATAATCTAAAGTAAATATTTATAGATAGTAGCATTTGAACAATAATAGTATTAAGCATACATATACACTCACGCCTGTAATCCCCGAAGGGGTAGGCAGAGGTGTAACCAGTACACCCACTTTTCGCCGAATTTCCGTCCCATAATGTGATAGGGGGCGAGCCTATCGCCACACCGGGCACCATTCCAGACTCTGGGTTAATACTGAGTATTTCTAGGTAGAAAAACCCAATATCACTTTACCCGACCCGGGGATCGAACCCGAGACCTCAGCACAGCAATCGTAACGCATGCGCAATTACAACTGCGCCACCGAGGCACCTTTAATAATCGTATTAAAGGCTAAATAATTTCGCCATTACATACATAATATTATCTTTTTAATAAATGGCATATTAAATACTAAAGTTCGGATCCCAACAGACAGTAAATACCTAATTAATTATATTCTTAAATACCTATATCGCAGGTAAGTTATACAGAAAAGACACTTGAAATAATTATAAACATAAATATAAAAGAACCCTTCAAACTACTGAAGCACAGTAATAACGAATCGTATCGTATTATGCATTTATTTAGGCCCTGTGTATATACTATATAGCCTGATGTGTGTATGTATTGTACAAAGATTGCATAATACATTTTTGTGGAATTATAATGAGTCGTTTTTATCACTAAACTAAGTAATTGCAGTGAAACAATTGGATCTACAGTGATCATACTTTTAAGTCCTTTATACAGTGAGCCTATCGTATCGCCATGTTAATACATTGTAAACTTAGAACTTTAAACGGCTCTAAAATAACACTACCTGGAATCATGAAAATAAACTCTCCAGTTTTATTTAGGCTTGCAGCGGAACATCTTATTTAAAAAAAAATTAAATAACTCAGCTCTAACGCTATCTATCAAACGCTACATGTAATGCTTGCTTGCTTCAATTCTCCATATGATTTATCTGCTTCTAACACCAATTGATAATATTCCCACTATTGCTGCTAAATCGATCATTGTTTTCTTTTTTCTTAATTTGGCTATTATAATATATATTTTTTAATTATAGTTTTTATTCCTGGAGTTAACTTAATTTGGCTTAATAGCCGTTTCATCGTTCTTGATGATGGCAGAGTGAAAATATTTGCTTAAAAATCTGTAATACTTCGGACTCTTTTTAACACTACTTACAATGATAAAAATCTTCCCTTTGCTTTCTTTTCTGTCTGTATGTTAGCAAAGAACTGTGCTGGTTTTGTCATAATTTTCGTAAATTTCTGAAATGCCACATTATCACACAACTTTCCGGCATATTGCGGTTGTTGTTTAAATCTTTAAGCAATCTAGGTACATATCTCCCTGCGTGTTTTGTATTTTTTTGGAATAATCTAATTTTTGTGTTGTATACCGCGTTTCGTCTAGGTCTACTTGTGACACTATTATAATGTTCTTTTTGTATATGAGCCCGACCTGAAAAATAAGAAATAAAAATAATTTAAAAATAAAAGCTAACAAATAAAATAATTTATAGTATCCTGATTTTATATATATATAAAAAATATCTACAAGCATATAAAAATGTTTCAATATACTTAAAACTTAATCTGTCACTTATATCAAAATATTGGACATTGAACATACAATTTTCAATGAGACAGTGCGCGCGACGATTTACGCCGCCTTACATAAAAATTCAACCTACTTTAACAATGTATAATAAGCAAAAGTGAGAGCGTATAATTATTTTCATTTATTCCGCTTATCACCGCACTGTCTATTTGACCACTAAGCCACGCCAAATCTGTGTTTCTGTTTGAAGGAATTGTAATTAAAAATTTGGTGGTTTATGTTGTTGTGGCGTTTATCATCAGGCGAATGGATTTTTGTTTTATCTATACTAATATTATAAAGAGGAAATATTTGTATGTAAGTATGTTTGTAACGAATTGGCTCAAAAAGTACTGGACCGATTTTAGTAATTCATATGTATAAAAGGTATAACAAGAAATAAAATATATTACGTACTTATAACATTAGCAACTGGATGATATAGGCACCTTGCGGCGTCCTCTGATGTTGGGGAAAAGTTACTGAATTGTTCTGGAATGCAATTCAATTTTATGTAGGATGAACGTGCAAAGGACTGACAGTTGGGATGGGTGGTGTGAACTGCTGCTGCAGTGTTCTGTTATTTACAATAAGCGATTATTGTGGCATCTCCAATCGCGTAAAAAACTGTTCCCGGAGTAAAAGGCCTACTGTATAATGTATGCAGTGTAATAAAAATAGCCCTTGTTTTTCTCATAGTTCAAGCTTACTTCGAGTGTGTATTTGTGCGATATACGCACGTACAACAAAAAATCACCCTTTGTAAACAATCGCAGCGGGTGAGACAGTAGCTTGCGATTCTCGTATGGCATATAATCGCATTCGAATTTTTAGTTCCTGCATGCGTTTAGAAGTTATGATTTAATAATTTCCTGGTGAGTATTGCTTGCGTAAATTGTTTTCCTCTAAATAGATCAATCCATCTAGAAATCTTTAGGGGAGGGCTATGTTCAGCAATGGACTTACTTTGGCTGATGATAAAACACTTATTATTACACGGCTACCTATCATATTATGAACATCATATAGAAAATATGCTTCGCAGTGTTCAATGATAGGACTGCGTTTTTGTGAGTAATCCACTGGGTAATACATACATACATGCCCCTAAAATGCTTTGAGCATAAACGAACATTTCCTTTTATATATTTTTCCGCCTTTTTTTCAACACTATTTGATCAAGGACTTTTATCCAAATTACTAAATTTTTCACCTAAAAGTAACTGCACTGGGAAAGTAGTGAATTGGGCCTGAAATACAAAACAGTAAAGTAATATTTAAATAATATTACCTAAATACTATAACACTAATGAGCGCTAGGAACCGGCCTCCTCCACAAAAAAAAAACATAAGTACAACAAAAGTCGTTATGACTTTTATAACCTGAAGGGGTAGGCAGAAGTGCAACTAGGGCACCTACTCTTTGCTGTGTGTGTTCCGTACCATAAAGTGATAGGGCTATCACTATATCTGCACAAGTTCCACGTAGAGAAAAAAAACCCAATATCACTTTACCCGACTCGGGAATCGATCGCGGGACTTCAAATTGCTGGTCTTACCGGGCACTCTATACAACTACCCTACAGAGGCAGTCCATTCCTTCTCCTCCATAACTGAGAGAGTTCACACAATACCTTCTAAACTATTTTATAAAAATCTTAACTATGTAGATTTCCTCATGAAATAAGTAATTGAATAGGGAAGAACATAGCTAGTTTAACCGACACCAGTTTTCAACAATAATCTAATTTCTTACTTACCGTCAACAACACAGCCAAAATAACATTTGCGTTTATTTTTCGGCATATTCATAATCCAAAATTCGTTTGAATATCCAAGTGTCTCCGAAAAGCAATCAAACCAAAACCAAGTCCGAGCCAGGGATCAAATAAAATAACTAGAGTACAGAAGTCCGAAAATCAATCCAAGTCGCCACGTAATAATAAAGAAGTCGTTCAACACAATACACAAAAATTGCAATGATAAATTTAAAATATGGCAACCAGATAACGGTTTTTTTTTTTTTTATATTATTTATTCATGGCCATGGATACATGTCCTTCAGCCGGATACATTGTAATAATTGTATTTCACACGAATCAAATCACTGTAAATAGTTCAATAGTCTTCAGTATAAAATTTTCACTCTTACTCTCACTTCAATCAAGCCATTTATTTATTCCTTTATCAAAAGAATTTATCATGAATTCTCCGGCCGAAGCCACGTCTCTTATTCCCGCCATTCTCCATTCCTTTCCCATAGGTTTCTTATGTTGTTCAAATAATGTCTTCAGTATAAAATCTTCACTCTTCAATAACTAGGCTTTAATTAAGCCATTTACTTATTCATTGTCGTCACATTTCACTGATTTTAAACTCGGTTTACATTTATAAACGACGGAAAGCGCGGGAACGTCTTTTCTCACTTAGACGTTCCCGCGCTCTCCCCAGATAACGGAAACACGACGATATTACCACTTAATTATTCTACATGGTACTATGAGATATATTATTCAGCTATTGGATAGCAAAACTTATTTTAAAATTCTGTGACTCTACATTTTTATATCGTTTATCCAGAAAATAATTTAATTCATTCATTATAAAGATCTACGTAACTTTTATGTAACACGTTAATAAGAATAATAATATACCGTTTTAATTCATTCTATTAGTATGGCAAGCTAACCAGGCACACTTCAATTTGACTTATAGTATGACATTGGCGAAATTGTGGAATCGTTCCTCCGCATAGTCCATTGAAACAAGAAGAAGAAGAAGAAGAAGACTTATAGTAGGTAACCATGACGATGAAAATAACTGACATTTGACTTCATCTACATAGTTCAGAAATTGGGTTTAGTTCAGTTTAATATGATTTCTGTACATTTCTAGACGTCATTACATTCTCTTTGGATCTCAGAGTCCTCTAGAGAGTTGAAAGGAGAAACTACACTTAAATTAAGAACATTAACCACCTAAGTTACGGAGTGACACGACCCTGGTTGAAACTGAAGCTGTTGAAAGTATACCCCGCCGATTAGGAGATTAATTATCTAATTCTAAAATTTATTTAGCTGATATAACTTTATAATTTGAGACTTTATACTATTGAGAAGTTTTTTAATTTTATTTTTAGTCTAAAAGTATAGATGTCTGATGTTTCGTGACTCATGTGGTTTTGCTTGTATACTCCTCAAATATATGCGTTATAATAGAGCAAGGAAAAAACATTAGGGTATTTGACAATTTTTGAAAATTGATGGACATCGATAGAGGACTCTTGACTTATAGCCCCCGTTATGTTTTTATTATTGAAATATACTCAACTTATATAAAATCCGTGATTTAATTTTTTCATATATAATTTCGCGCTAAAACACCTTGTCACGTGACATTATCTGTATGTGACGTCATCGCACATATACAAACATTCGTGACACCTAACAACATAACAAATTATTTGCATTTATCTGTTAGTTTTTACACAAAAATTAATGAGCCAGCATATAAATATTGTTCAATGCCTTTGTGTAAAAACTCGACACTAAATCCCGATAAATTGTTCATCCATGTGCCAAAATCCAAAGTTTTAAGAAAGAAGTGGCAGATTTCGACTATCAGCCCTTGTAATGCCTTCTTCCATTCTTATAGAAGACTTGAAGACGATATTAACGCGTTTCCACACGTTTACACATCGAAAAATATGTTCTTCCTTACAATTTTATTTGTCGTAGGATGCAATGTTTATGTGCGATGTCGTCACGAGTAATAGGGTGTTTGACTGGTGTAACCAAAAAATATAAAACTGCACTAGGAGAAAGGATAGTGGGCAAACATATTTATTAAATACATTTTTTTATTTTAAATGTATTATAAACATTTTATTTTCGTGATTAAAATTTAGAATTTTTAATCTGTATCACTCGGTGCCAAAAACGTAGCAATACCGGCCGCCATTACTCGTGACGACATCGCACATAAACATTGCAAATAAAATTGTAATGAAGACAATATTTTTCGATGTGGAAACGTGTTAATTTCGTCTTCAAGTCTTCTATAAGAATGGAAGAAGGCATTACAAGGGCTGATAGTCGAAATCTGCCACTTCTTTCTTAAAACTTTTGATTTTGGCACATGGATGAACATTTATCGGGATTTAGTATCGAGTTTTTACACAAAGGCATTGAACAATATTTATATGCTGGTTCATTCATTTTTGTGAAAGAACTAACAGATAAATGCAAATAATTTGTTATGTTGTTAGGTTTCACATCGATCACGAATGTTTGTATATGTGCGATGACGTCACATAGAGATACTGTCACGTGACAACGCGTTTTAGCGCGAAATTATATATGAATAAATTAAATCACGGATTTTATATAAATTGAGTATATTTCAATAATAAAAATATTACGGGGGCTATAAGTGAAGAGTCCTCTATCGATGTCCATCAATTTTCAAAAATTGTCAAATACCCTATTGCGGCCGGTATTGCTACGTTTTTGGCACCGAGAGACACAGATTAAAAATTTTAAATTTTAATGACGAAAATAAAATGTTTATAATACATTTAAAATAAAAAAATGTATTTAATAAATATGTTTGCCCACTATCCTTTCTCCTAGTGCAGTTTTATATTTTTTGGTTACACCAGTCAATAGAGGAACAATAGTAAAGTAAGCAAGTGCAAAAAAATTGATTTCTAGATCACTAAAATAAATTATTTTAAAGAATGTGGCAACATTTTTGTATTTGAAATTTAACGTCGACTATCAAGGTTTGACAGGATTTTGTATTTGTAAAGTCCGGTAAACAAATTAAAGAAATTGAATTCTTTTCCCATAGCTGATTAGAATTGCGTCTAAAATATCATCCGAACTGTTCATTATTACATAGTTATTAGAATGAGTCATTTTGAATTTGTCCTACCTTTACAAAAAGACGAGTTATTGGAATCTCATGTTGGACAATATCACGTCGAAGATGTAGTGCAACCGCGCTTATTGTTGTCGAAATTGCAAGGTAGGGAGATATTAAATACCGAATATCGACTGTATTTTTTCGAATTTCCGAAATTACAACTCCATTTTTTAAATTGGTGTACTTCATTATAGACGCTGCACGGGCGTATAACTCTGTAGGTGTAGAATACATATTGGAACATTTTGACACATATTTTTCCATTATTGTACATGGAAATAAATTGGAATGGAATGTTATCAACAAAGGTGAAAAGTTCTTTGCTAAATAAAATATTAAAATACTTACATGTAATCTTTGGGATTATTATGAAAAACTTTAATCATTTACAGGCTTTGACCATGTTATCAGAGCTGTCAAAAATCTTTGCAATTATCTTGAAGTACAATTACTTCAAGAAAAGGAAATTGACCATGATTTACGTGCAAAAAACCTGAATATAGTAAAAATGTTAATGTATTTATTTACACAAATAATGAAGACAAAAGATGTTAAATTAACTGCAGAAGTAAGTTTTTTGATACACAGTAAAATTTTAAAGAGCTAAATATTTTTAAGTTTATTTACAGAAACAACCTGTGGCATCTTTACTGCCATGTGTATATGGTGGTGGCTATCCTTTAGGATACAGATATGTAACATAGATCTAGAAGCACAGATAAATAAATAAAATTAATGGTGCCTTGTACACCATTCAATTTACATACATTACAATAGTAACTTCTGTTATCTACAGCAATCAACAAAGCTAACACTAGGTAAGAAAGGAAAGAAGGCCACAGACGATGAAGACCTATCAGGTTGGACAGAGTCTGAAAAACAAGCAGCCCTTGTAGCTTTGCACATGATTGCTCAACAAGCACTACACAGGCTCTGGGATCCTCCACTGGCTGAAGATAATTTTGTTTCGTAAGCATATATGTAGTAATTTTAAAAAGTATCGAATATTAACACGTTGGTGGACAGTAACGCCTCCAGGCATCAAACAGAGCGAAATGTTATGACAGTATGCCTGTTGACGTCCAAGTTTTTACCTTTATAATACAAGTATGCCTATAGGCAATATATGATTTAGTAGTGCCTCAGCACGCATTTCCACCAAGGTAGTACTGTGCACCAACATGTTAACCAATATAATGCAGTATAACAGATTCTCTAATTTTTTAGAATGTTAGCAGATCCATGTTATAAAGCACTTGAAGAACAAATAATAAAGAATAAGGCAGTGAGGGAAACTGTTTTTCAAGTGTTGGGTGTTTTGATAAAGAAGTATAACCATGGCACTGCCTGTGTCATCAAACTAGTACAGGTAATTTAACACCTGGATTAATTACTCATTAGCTTGAGCAGATCAATTATTTGACAACATCACCAACAACAGCTACTTTGAAAATTCAAAATATTGAGAAATGGTAGAAATCCAGATGATTTTCTAAAACGAGATAGGTTTACAAACAGGTTAAAACAAATATTAGGGTCAAAAATATTTGCTGTTAATAAAGAAAACTTGCTAATGATATGAATCACAATACAGATCTTTCTTCAATCAAATCAATCAAATCAGTCTTTAACAACAATCTATTATTTAATGTCTTAGATTCTTCAAATGGCCGAACATGCTGTTTCACCTATATGTGCTGGAGTGGTTCAACTGACAAAAGACTTTGGACTGGGAACATTTGGACCACAGATGGTAAGTAAAACATTCATATTGATGGGTGTTATTGCAAAAAAAAAATTAAAAAACATTGCTCTAGATATTATTTAATACTAAATGAGTATCACTTATCTGATTATAAGTATAACTAACATAATAGGTTATTGCACTGCATGACCAATATATTGAGAGATAATATGTTAAGTCTCATAGGGCAAGGCATTTGTACTGATAAAATATTTTGCAGTAAATATTGTTTCAGAGACAAGGGCTATATCAATCTTTTCCATATCCAGGAATGTTTAATGTTCTTGATGACGTTCCGTCAGGCCATTGGCGTTCCAAGTGACCACTCGGAGTGAACAGATCATTTAGCTACGAGACATGTAATTAACTGGATCATACAATCCATCATCTTGTCCATAATGTTGATCATTACGTCTTGGAATTTAGCGAACATTAATTCTAGGCTGTCTGTTATATTCTCTGAGTTTGATAATCTTTCTGTTTCTCTTTGGTAATAAGTATTGTCCTTTGTTACTTCTGCATAACTTTTTCCTCTCTGTTGGTTTTGTTTTAGTTTTGGTATGGTGGGGTAACCAATATTGGTTTGTTTTTCATTCTTGTCCTTAGTGTGGTTCTGTTGTTTGTTTGTAGGTTTGATTTTCAGTATTCTTTCTTTATACTGTTTATACTTTGCACATCCCTTGTAGCTTGCTGGATGTTTCTCTTGGCAATTTGCGCATGTTGCATCCGTATCAGGTTTTTTAGGGCAAGATGAGGTTGAATGATCTTTGCCACATTTCACACGTCTGAATGGTCTAAAACACTGATTTTTGCTATGACCAAACCTTTGACATCTTTTACATTGTATGACTTCTGTTTTTTTATATGGAGCTTCGAATTTGACTTTCATTTGGCAAAGGTATTTCAAGTTAAAGATGTCCTTGTTGTTTTTCTTTGGTTCTAGATCTACGAAGAACAAGGGTAATGCTTCTTTGGTATTTCTATGCCGTACATTTACTATTTGTCTGACCTCATGACCTTCTTGTTTTAATTTAATTAATCATGTTACATGTTGTATAAGCGTGAGCGTGTTGCCCCGCCACACACCTGTTGTGTTCACTAAGCAAGTGCAGGAACAAATCTAGCGTATTGCGAATTGCAAATATAAGCAATTGTTGTAGCTAATACAACAATTGCTTATATGCTATATATGTAGCTAACACAGTCAAATTTTTAACTAACTATCTAAATATTAAATTCTATTTTGCGCAGGTGCGTGAAATAGCAGAAGCACTTGCATCTACAGAAGAAGAAAACGCGATTGCCGCTGCTGAACAAGGCGCTGCGAGGAATTGTGGCGCATTTTTACTTGAACTGACTAAGGAACTGCCTAAAGAAATGACGGGAGCTATAGCCACCCTCCAGTCCTATTTGGAGAGTGATGAGGTAATATCACCTTTACTTGCAATGTAATTTTTAACCGAATTTTTAAGTCTTCGGATGTGCCTTTAAAGAAAAGTTATTTATTTCATCAATTATAAATTTTGTTTTCGTTAATAAATTAGTTTTTATTAACCGACTTCAGAAAAGGAGGTTCTCCATTCGTCAGAATATTTTTTTTATGTATGTTCCCCGAACACGCCTCACCACTGATCACATTTTCGGTGGAATCAAGCTCCGCGAACTGTGGATACATTAGTTTCACTTCTATCTACCTATTTGGGGGATATGTGAGCTTAAGTTATAAACATGACATTTTTCCAGTCATACACACTCCGCATCAGTGTGCTGGGGATGATTTGCGAGGTGCTAAGTGTAGAGCTCACCGGAGAAGGGTTGTCAGACGAACAGCGCGCACAAAGAGACGACTTCCTCGATGACTTGTACGAACACATGCATGATCTCTCTGCTTACGTGCGCCAAAAGGTAACCCTTACATTACAATTAAACTTGCGGATTGACCGAAAATTTGACATTTATGTTTTATAAAATATAATTTTCAGTTTTGCTTTGTTCTTGAGTGCAGTAAATTTAAAAATTCTCATCGCTTTTTTACTATATGCTGCAGAGCTAATTGACAAGTGATAACTTATGGCTCCCAGGTTCTTCAATTTTGGTGTCGACTACAACGTGAGAACTGTGTGCCGGTGAACCGACAACGCGTCGTATTAGAACGTGCTATTGGACGCTTGAAAGACAAAGCTGCACTTGTCAGAAAAGCTGCCATACAATTACTAAAGGTCAGAAAATAATTTTTACTTGTATACATACATTTTCTACGAATGTGTTTGAATGGTTATTTAATTACATGGTACTACTACTTAGGTATTCTTAGAGTGTAATCCATTCTCTGCACAACTGAGACTGGAAATGTTAGAAGAGCAATTACAAACAGAACTAAGGATACTTAGTGATATACAGAAGAAACTAAACACAGAACCAGATCCAGAACTTATAAAAAAGTGGGAGAAAATACAGGGTGATGTCATTAGTATGATAAAGAAAAACTTAGATGTGCTCACGCAAGACGAGCCTGATTTGTCCCAAGCATCATTGGAGAATTTGTATGAATCCATAAAGAAACACCTGAAAGAAAAAAATTACTACAAAGCATATTTAATTGTGAAACACACAGAACGTCAATATCCTGATGCCAAACTACTCAGGTGTGACATGGAAAAGAGTGATCAGGTAATTCATAATAATTATTTGTTAATTTTATATGGACATCAAATATTTTTAATGACTAATAATATCTTTATGATTTATTTAGATAGACTATTTTGTAGCCCTGCTTCGGAATGTTTACATAATGCCAGAGAGAAGGAAGTCAATATCATTGACCCAACAGTGTGAGAACGAATTAGCATTGTACAAGAGGCTTGAAGAGAAAGAGAGTATAGTTGCCTTCTTGCAAGAGTCTGTGCATTTCAGTAAGATGGTCTCCGAAGCAGTGCCAGTTATAAATTCCCTTCTCATGTCTAAACAAGCGGGTGACGTCAACGAAGCAATAGATTTCTTCACCACCGCACATCATTTCAACATAGAATCAGCGAAGACCGGCGTTGCTAATATGTTACTGCTTGCATGGTCGCCTGATCAGGTAATACTTTAATATAATTAATTATAAGTATTCAATCTTATTTTTACAGTATAAGCTCCTTATACGAGGGGGATGTGTTCCTTAAATATGTCGCGAGCACAAAAACAGCGAATAAGGAATTGAAATTTATATAAGATTCAAGTTAGGCAAGGGTTTAAACAATTTTTTTTTTAGTTGTGCGGGTTTAAAAGGTGTTTAAATTTAGATTGCTATTCAGCTATATGAAACGTGTAAAACGGTGGCGGCGGCATTAGACAGCGTACTTTAGGTGTGGTAGCAGTAAGGTTGTTTGTTTTATGATTAGTTCCTTCTGTTACACTTTTTGTATAAGCCGCTTTATCACATACCAGCAGTACTCAAATAATAAACGATCGAGCCTTATAGTAGTCGTATATGATATGTAACATCTGACATCTCACGTTGGTAATACACAAAAAAAATTATAAGATTGTTCGTTACGAAGAATAATTATTTTAATAAAAATTGTATTGCTTTCATTTGATTCCATACATTCGTTTCAATTCATTAAATTCCATTCATTCATTCAGTTTATACGATTCCATTCATTCGATTCCTTTTATTCAATTCCATTCATTCGATTCCTTTTATTCAATTCCATTATTCAGAAAATAATAAAGGATACCGAATAATTTAAATGTACTGACTATATCCGCGAATAAAGTTTTTTTTTGCCGCGAATACAAGAACTATGTTCGACAGCCTCCATGGCGTAGTAGGCGAGTAGCGGCTGTGAAACGAGAGGCCGTGGGTTCGATTCCCACACCGGGACAAATGTTTGTGTGACAAACAGATATTTGGACACAAATATCTGTCTGTGTTGTGAGACCGAAAGTCTCTCGTAGTCCCTGATACCGACAACACAAGACTCGTGGGTGTTATTTATTTAACTCGCATAGTGAAAACCTGGATACCTACAGGAACCGTGAATAAGGAGCTTCTATTGTATGAGCGGGTGCTTATCAGGTAATTATCAGTCATGACAATGATGTTTGGTGGAACACCTATCGAATACATTTCAGGACAAACGCGAGGCGGTAGAGCGCGCGTACCGCGAGATGTACCTGGAGTCGGAGCACAAGGCGGAGCGCGCGCGCGCCTTCAGCGTCGCCAACAAGCTGCTGGCGCTCGCCACGCGGCTCGACCGCGCCGGCGCACTCGCGCTCGACCATCTGTTCGGCAAGTGGCTCGACAAGGGAGACATCACGCCCGCTATCATACAAGTACTACTACTGCTAACTACTTACAAACTCGACACACTTACTTATTGCCTTTTATAAATTAATTCATTTGTTATTTACAGGTTTTTTGGGAAATATTTCTGAAAAAAATAGATGGAACAACGGATACGGACAGTTATGCCGCGTTATCGCTCCTTGTTATGATTGCCAAAGCAAAACCTTCTGTAGCGATGGCCAACCTCGAAGTGATACAAACACACGGACTCACCGGTGACTACAATACGAGGACATTGAGTGCGCAATTGTTGCTCAATTTATCGAAGAAGAATCAAAGATATCCAGCAAACCATTCCATGTTCACTGTATTATTTGATAGCTTAATGGAAGCTTATTCTAAACTAAACAAATTCACATCATTCGCTTCGAACGCGATTGATGTTATTTACGCTGTTTGCGACACTCCTGAGACTATAAGCTCTAAACTATTAGCTGAAATGTATAAGAAAATCGAATGTGCAATGGTCAAAGAGAGCGAGGAGGAGACCAGTTTACCAACGGAATTGTTGATACGTTTTGTGTTTGTATTGGGCCATATTGCTTTACAGCAGCTCATATATCTCGATATAAGTGTGTACAGCGAACTTCGGAGAAGGAACCAGGTAATTTAATAATATTAGTAGGATTTTAATAATAAACATACATAGGTTTATGAGACGCCTTTTGCGTGCTATAATCAAAATGAGTCCAGGTTAAAAACTAACCATGTTTACTCTGATTTAGTCTGCTCTTGACGTTTTCGCAGTATGATGTTAACTGATAACAATGAAAATATCGCACAATAAAGTATTGAAACGTAATTATCATCTAAATTGCTCTGACTGAATTGCTTGCGTCGTATTTACGTTTGTGATTTAGAGACTAAAACTTTCTCATTGCATGTACAAAGTAAGTAAGTTAATGATTGTCCTCCACCGTCCATAAACACCCACAACAAAAAAGAATCATTTATATACTACCGACCTTAAGCAGGTTGAGCAGTAGGGAAACAGAAGGATAATTTGTGCGTCGAGAAATCTCACTCTCTGTATGTAGCGCACAGCCTTTCGGTATGTTTGGTCAACCAGACAAGTATTATTCCAGGCTTTCATCATGTAACCTAACTATTTACAGCGTGGCTTGTGATTACCATTTTTAATATATTTGTCAGTTTGATAGAGGTTGAGTAATATGTTTGTTTTAGGTTCGTGAAGAGAGAAAGACCGAAGAAAAACGGAAGAAAAAGGCAGGTGCGTTCGCGACTCCCGGCCGTCGCGGACGCGTGGACGACTTGCGTCGACAGACGCTCATGAACCTCAGCAACGCCAGCGCCTCCTCGCGACAGCAGCGCTCCGCCAGCGTCGCCTCCAACAAGGGACCCTCGGTAAATACTGAACCTAGTACTCCTACGTTGAACATTTTATTAATTTATAAAAACTAACCTATTTTATATTTATTCCCGGGTTATAATCTATGTATCTTCATACAAAAATATATATGCCAGCAAATGTAATCACTTTCGATTTTAAATATATATTTATCCAACCATCCAGTACCCACCCACAACTAACATAAAACAATACAGTTGAATAGAATGTGAAGCAGTATAATGATGTTAAGTGAAAAGTTTTGCTTATTAAAAGGTAAACACTACAATGACGGAGGAGGAGGCGGGGATGGAGGGCGCGGTGGCGGACGACGCGGACGCGGAGTACGTGCGCAGCGTGTGCGAGCGAGACATCGTGGGGCCAGGCACGGCGCTGCAGCGGTACCTGCCGCTGCTGCGCTGGCTGCTCGCCAACCCCGGCTGCGGTGGCGCCACGCTACAGACTGCCGCCGCTCTCACCTTCACCAGGTATTCACAATGTAGAGGAACGGGTGATAGTGTACCTCTAGCGAAGGAGATACTCAGCCTGGCGTCTTTGCTATCTCGTTGGTGTGAGGCGCTTGTGTGCCGCCACAACCACTCACCACAAACAACCTCTTACACTTTTTAACGATATTCGAGGGCATCGAAATGTAACATGAGAAACATTTGTGCTTCCTGCCTCATAATTGCTCTAGGAATATGTTTCATGTTCAGCTTAACCTTAAGAAAAAATGTTGCAATCAATCTAAAGTAATGGCCCATTTTCGTACTGAACTATGATTGAATATTTTTGTCATAATGATCTATCTCAATACTGATACACTACATCATTTTTTGTTCATTGTAATGTATGTAGTGAAATAATTTGTGCCTTTTCTTTTACAGATTTATGTTGGTTTCGAATGCAGTGTGTGATGATGGTTTACAACTTATGGTTACAGTCCTGAAAAGGTCTAAAAATGTGTCTCTTCGAACCAACTTGACTATTGCGTTCGCGGACCTTACTCTCAGATTCCCGAACCTTACACAACCCTGGACTCATCATATTTATCACATGTAAGTGTTTCTGACCATAGTTTTATTCATGAGTCGTGAGTTTCTGGAATACCAAAGTCAAAACACGCCGAGTGATTTTTCTCCTGATTGTTATTGGAGCTTTGATGAAAAAAACTAAAATTTTCTTTAAATTTCAGCTTATCTGATGAAGAGTTGGAAGTTCGCCAGTGCGCAGTAAAGATGCTCTCATTTTTAGTGCTGCACGAGATGGTGCGTGTTAAAGGTCAGATCGCAGATATGGCTCTTTGTTGCGCCGACAAGGACCCAAGGGTCGCGTCAATGACAAAATTGTTCTTCAAACAACTATCGCAAAAAGGCAACGCGCTGTACAATGTGATGCCGGACATCATATCGCGCCTCAGCGACCCCGAACTAAACGTACCGGAAGAGCAATATCGAGTTATAATGAAGTGAGTCTGATTATATTAATCACTATTAAACATTTCTTTATACCGTGTGTTTAATCAAAAATTATACACGAATGCGGTCCCCTCAAACCTGTTTCGTTTTCGTCAGCGCTATATACGTCGGGCCGCATTCTAGTAGCGCACTTATCTACCTGCCTTGCATCTACCGCTCGCATACACGTTTGTGCAAGTGCGATAAACATACCTAGCATTTTGATAGCCGCAACGCTAGTAAAAATTTATTTTTTTAGAAGCCTCTGGCAATTATTAATAACTATAATTGCTGGTGGTAGGATATTCATATCCGCCCGGATAGCGACCATCGTACACAGGGTGAAAAACCCGCCATAGTGGCACACGCAAGTGTGTCGCGTTCCGGGATCAGCCAGTGTACATCCGGTTTTTTGGGGGTCTAGAGTTGGGGTACAATGTTTGGCCATTTTGAGGCCTTCTGAATACTCTGACAATAGACCCTCGACCGCTTCTTCACCTTCTTGCACATGGCGTAGTGTGAAGGAGCAGGCCGGCATGATTGTGTTGAGTAGCGGGGGATCGATCGTCTCTCGCTACTCGATACTCTAATTGGACCGTACTGCGCTTACCATCAGATGAAGTGCGATCCCTTTGCCGTGCTAGGATAAAAAAAAACTACCTGTTGCCCGCGGCTCCGCTAGCGTGGAGGTTGTTTTTGGGAGACAAAGTATAGTAAGAGTTGTCTCCTGCACTGACACACCTGTTCGGATTGCCCTACCTCTCAGGTGTTGAGCTTGAATCTTGAAGAGAGGCCAACGTGCAGCCGATCCTCAAAAAGGGTGACCGGTCAGACAATATACAACTATCCCCCAATCGCCATAACATTAGAAACAATGGGCGACAGCGTTGGGCGCGGCGCGGGGCTTGGTGATCGCATCAAGCGAGTCCCGTCATAGGTGCGAGAATCGTGCTTGAATTTATTTTCGCGCGCGTTAATTTTTTGCGATAACTCCTAATATATTCATTTAAATTATATGGTGTAAATATTATAATAATGTGCATGAAATGATTGAGGTAACTGATGTATTTAAGTTGATATGGATTAATACTGTGTCTGTCTCAATAGCTTTCCAATTACCGTATTCTATGTGACCATTTTTTTTATAAGATAGAATGGGTATAGTAATCTGTCCGTAAAAGATAGATATATGCCATCATGGACTTTTTTGTAGATCTATAAAAGAAGAGGAATATTCCACCATGCATCGTCCGTTCATCGTCCATCGTCGTATCGTTATATTCCGACCAATAAAAAAAACCTTCACAAATTACATACCTAAACCTATCTATCGAATCTATCTATTAGTCAAAACTGCATAAAAATCAGTTCAGTAGTTTTTGAATTTGTCGCGAACAGACAGACAGACACGGCGGAGCAGTTTATTTTATAAAAAAAGAAAATATGAAAATAAAAAAAATGTATTTAGTGATAAGTCATGATGACCACGATGTCTTCATATAGTTTTTATATTAATCTCTCCAGATACATCACATCACTTATCCAAAAAGATCGACAAATGGAAGCATTAGTAGAGAAGCTTTGTCAAAGATTCAAACTATCTACTGAGGAGCGACAGTGGCGCGACCTAGCCTACTGTTTGTCTTTGTTTTCCTATAATGAGAGATCGTTACGAAAGCTCATAGAAAATTTGGACTGTTACAAGGACAAACTACATTGCCAAGGTGTTATGGATTCTTTTAACACGCTCATGAATAATACCTCAAAATCAGCAAAGAACGAAATAAAGGTATTGTAATTATTTTAACCAAACTTAGGGGAACAACCTGTAATGGGGGAGTTTTGAGAATTTCACCCTGGTAACCCCCGCCTGTCGTACGAGGCGACTAATTGGGGTCATCGGGGGTCGCGGGCGCGCAGCGGGGGGCTGTCAGCCCGTATCGATGCACTCCCAAATTCGGAGAATCGTGCGACCCCGAGATGGACGGCAGCGCCGGTGGTAAGGCCTCGTTCGCTGTCGTTGACACATTTTAATATTCGATACATAAGCTAATATCTGTATGGTTTAGGTATAACTTTGAATATATAAATTTATGAATGAAATAACCATAATCTGAAAATACATTTTCAGATTATGGTTACGGAGTTAGGCGAGAAAATAGAGGAGTGTTTCGCGGTAAGTAATGCTGAAGACGGTAACGGAGAGAATGAAGTCGGAGGGAGTGAAGCGGAAGGAGTACGAGGGGAGGGCTCGGTGGCCCCGCGAGCCACTCCTCGGCGCAAGGCCGCCGCCACCAAGCGCAACAAGCGACGCTCCTCCACCAGTCCAGACGAGGTAACTACCATCACTTACGTACATCAGACAAGTATATCCTCCGTAGCGCAGTACGTGAGTAGCCCGCTGTGAAACGAGAAGCTGTGGGTTCGATTCCCACAACGAGACAAATGTTTTTGTGACAGACAGATATGTGTCAGATATAAAGTCTCATAGTCATACCCACGACACAAGACTCGTATCTTAGTGTGGGATTGAGGCTATGTGTATCACTGTATGTGACACCCAACATGCTAAAAATAACATTACATACAATTCCTGACAAGTCCAGTACAATTTTGCACAGTAATGGATTATTATGTAATTAAAAAAAAACTTATAATTTCAAATAATTTATGTCTTCATTTAGAATGAACCACCGAACACTGCAGCGACACCTTCCTCAACCAGAAAGTCGAGTCGGAAAGCGGCAACGAGATACAATAAAGCCAATACGAATATGTCTGATGACTCCGGTAATTATTTTTTATACTCAACCCAAAACAATTTAAAAATAAGACGAACGAGCCTTATACTAGTCTTAAATGATGTGTAACATCTGACATCTCATCTTGGGTATATGCAACATTGTAGTCTGAAAAAAAAGATTCATTGACTATTTGAAATAGTTTTTCGCAACGAAGAATTATTCTTTCTGAAAATTGTATTTTATTTATAACCAAAATATGAGAAAAGAATACTGATATTTAAAAGTATTTAACAACCATTAAAAAACTGCGTCAATAACAGTAACCGATTCGATTCCATTCGATACCAAACGATCCCCCTCAATTCCACTCGATTCCAGTTCATTAGAATACAGTCTATGCTATTCGACTCCATTCGTTTAAATTCGATTTCTATCGATTCCATTTGATTCGTTTTTATCCGATTCCATTCAATTTCGTTCGATTCCTCCCAAAAACCAAAATCAAACCTCGCGGAAAATGAGTTGATACCGACTCACGGGCAACTCTAGCACACCGCGCTCATTGTCAAATCAAATAGCGCGCGCTTCCCCGACTTACTGTTACACAATTCCGTCCCTTTTCACAAAATCACTCCCAGAAGCGATAGTAAAGATTTATTTATTGTAATAGTTAGAATATATATTTTGGGCAAAAATGGAATTCCCCAGGAAATCGAAATATCTAGAAGCTGATTTTTTTTATGGAATTTCGCAACTCCGGAACTGATAAATATTATATGAGACGTTGTTAACTCTCTATAATTTATTTTTCAGACGATGAAGATTTTCAGAAAAAAGATGAAGAGGATGTTTTTAAAAGGCCAGTCGCCAGAAAAACGACACGAAGAAGAAAATAATATAATAAGTTGTTATTTTTATTGCTAATTAAAATTATTTCTTAAGATGTCTTTATTATTGGTGCCCGATTTATAATTCTGCAAGGTGTTATATAATGTTATTCTCTGTTATCTGACTATATCATGAGAGCATGTTAACATTGGCGCAGTAAAGGTATAGTCAGATTAAAAATGGCTATCTTAGAATTCTGTGGGCTACCACACTTGTTCACTCATACATCACTTGCTTAAGCAAACGGTGACACAGTCCAAAATGGATTAATATGGATAATTTTATAGCACAAAATGAAAAGTCAGTAAGAGTCGGGTACATTAAAATGGTCTGTTAAAATGAGTGTTAAAATGTTTATTGGTTCCTCCGATTACGGTATCCTAAGTATAAAATCAATATATAAAATTGATGCAATTATGATGTTAATTTATTCCAATGACAAAAGAAACCTATACAAAGATTACTTAAGCCTGGATTTGAAAAAACTAACGACAGACAATGCTAAATGCTGAAAAGCCTTTGCCTTTTCTTTTTCTATAAAAAGGATAAAATTGAACAGAAATGTATCTTTTGTACTGCGTAAGGATGCGATTATTTCCGCAACGATAGATTCGAAAATCTATGTCTGATGATTCGATACACAAAAAATATTTATTATCCATACAAATACAATTACTTTTCCTGATTGACTGGAAGCATAATGAGCTCAAAATTATTTACAGTACAGTTAAATTAATATGTATAATCCACTATATTTATTATACAAATTTAAGTGAATACTATGTTAAGCAACTTAATAAAATAGGGAAAGAGGAAACACTTGTTTGTACTGTAGATTAAGTTGACGATGATGTAGTAGTTTCAATAATTTACGAGAAAAAATATCGATCTTCGATATGTATATTTCAATAACGATATAGCGTCCAAAAAATATTAGTAATAATAATAATATTACACTACAAGATAAAACAAACAAAATCACATACCTTATTGATATCGTCGTCCCAAACACAAACAACGTTCAAAAAACGATCATAGAGAAAATTTCTAAATACTCCGATTTGAAAGAGGAAGTTGCAAGAATATGGAAACAAAATAAAGTGTATGTAGTGCCCATCGTCCTATCGACTACAGGTATTATTCCGAAACACCTTCACCACAGTTTAGGATTATTAAATTTGAATAAATCAATTTATATAAAGCTTCAAAAAGCAGCAATATTAAATACTTGTAGGATTGTAAGAAAGTTCATGCAAATTGACGAGAACGAAATAGCCCAACATAACACTACACTTAACACCGGAATTAGAGTATCCTAGTTATAACACACATATATATATATATATATATATATATATATATATATATATATATATATATGTATATACTATATATATTTATTTATTTATTAGAGGTTGTATTTACTTGGCTTGGCCCGTAAATGCAACTTAATTATTTATACCAGTGATAAACTGAGAAAAAAGTAAAATAACTCAAAATAATAATAGCTATTAAATACTAGCCTGCTGTTAAATACTAGCCCTGTATTAAACATTGTCCCACTGCTGGGCACGGGCCTCCTCTACTAGTGAGAGGGGTTAGGCCTTAGTCCACCACGCTGGCCTAATGCGGGTTGGTAGACTTCACATACCTTCGAAATTCGTATAAGAATTCTCAGATATGCAGGTTTCCTCACGATTTTTTCCTTCACCGTTAAGCAAGCGATAATAAACATTTAATACACACATAACTTAAGAAAAGTCAGAGGTGTATGCCACTTGGGTTTCGAACATACGACTTTCGTCTTGACAGTCCTTACCGCAACCAACTAGGCTATCGCTGCTTGTAATAAATATCGTTATTTCTAAATAGTAAATAGTAATATCGATATAGACGATAGTAGACTAGATAGTATGGTCGATTGAGCCTGTTCTTTGGACGAATAAAAAAAGTCACCGTATTGTCAAAATGTCAAATGTCGACCGTCTGGCATCTAGGGTTGTGACATTGCGTGAAAAAATCGATAATTTAAAAATCGTTTTTTTCTTTTGAATAATAATCGATTTATGATAAATCGTTTTTTTTCCTGATGTATTTTTCATGGCATTCAAGATTATAAGATTTTGCTTACGTCCAATTGAGAGCCTAGAGTCCTAAGCATTCATTTTATTTTGTTCAGATTGAATACTATTGTTGACACACTTCACGGGTTAATAAATGAGGGAAAGCATGGGAATTGGGAACACCTTTTCCCTTCGGGCGCTTCCAAAGGTTAAATAAAATGTGTAATTTACTACATTGTTACCCCAACCGCCACTTGTATTTTTTTTTAAATGTGTAACATACAAAAATCTTTTAATAAAAATCGATTCGTATTTAAGCGTTTTTTTTAAATTAACAAATCAATTCATAAAAGTCGATATTTTTTCACATCCCTATTGGTGTCTGCCATCCTAACAAAAGAAAATAGGAGATGCGTACCGGTCAAACAAAAATAAAAACTTTATTTTATAAACTTTTGTGTCTTTTAATGATCCGACCTACGTTTAGTATGATCACTTCACATTTTAAATGCCGAGGAGGCCTGTACCCGAGATCAAGCATTGAAAGATTTTTAGTACCTGATGACAAAGTTAGTTGGTCAACAAAATTCAAAGAATATGAGCCACCTTATTACACTTCTCCGTCCTTATACGGCAAACCATATGCAGATCCGGAAATCGGTATATTATTGTGTTCTTACAATTTTATGGCTTTCTAAATCACCAATAACCCATATTCAGAAATCAACATACATACATTAACTTATTTAATTCATGATGCCCAATGCAAAGATTGTATTGATTGCTTTTACCTATTTGAAATAGTTTACCATAGGTAGCTTGCAAAAATAAATTAATTATGTTCTAATAATTATTGATTTAGGTATTTTTAATTAGGTGAACCCAATTTTAATCCAAAATGGAACAGTGTGAATGGAAACGTAAGCAGAGAAAGTTACATGGGCCAATATGAAGTTCAAAATGGATACCCATTGAACCCAATTGGACGAACTGGTATAAAAGGCAGAGGTGTGCTTGGTCGTTGGGGACCAAATCATGCAGCAGACCCTGTTGTAACAAGCTGGAAAAGGCTTGAAAATGGGGAAGTTGCAACTGATAAATATAACAAGTAAATATTATTTTATTTTTATTGGATACTCTATAATTTTCTGTCATCCCTATCCTACATAAGTTGTCATATGTATCCTACTAATATTATAAATGCAATATTTAGACAGATGGATGGATGGATACTTGTCATTCTATAACACTATAATACTGGACAGATCTGGTGGAAATTTGGCATAGAGATAGATTATAGTCTGGAATAGCACATAGGCTACTTTTTATCTTGAAAAAATGTACAGTTCTCATGGGATAGTTTCACTGAGCAAGGTATTGACATGATTTTTTGCAAAGGCAGTTTAGGGATCAGAAAATGACATAGCCTACTTTTTATACCGGAAAAATGCATGCTTCCTATCGGATAGCATAATATAGAAAGGTGTAATAGCTTAGAATGCCTGCATGGATTGATATCTTTTCTTCCAAAAATAACCACCATGGTGGCAGGCCCGCAGGCAACATCTAGTATTTTATACATGTTGCAAAGACTTGTTGCAATGTTTTATTTGTCTGTCTACATGAAGCACACTAAGTAAGAAATAAAATATTTCCCCTTTGTTACTGCGTTACAGACCAATTCTGCAGTTTGTTGCAATAAAACGTGGCGACACCGGTGAGTGGGCCTTACCTGGGGGTATGGTTGATCCTGGTGAGAAAGTATCTGCAACTGCTATAAGAGAATTCCAAGAAGAAGCTTTGAACTCTTTAGTTATGTCTGAAGGTATTAAGCACTTATTTATTAAATAATTAGTTCTATTAGTAAATAGCGGCTATACATAAATTATTTATTTATTTATTTAAAACTTCATACACATAACATGTGTAAAGGAGGACTTAATGCCGTAGGCATTCTCTGCCAGTCTACCTGTGGATGATGCAGAGACGAAACAATGTGGGTGTATATTAATCACAGAAAAGAAAATATTAACAAGAGTGTACTAGACAAGATACTTACATACATAGATTTACTTTCTGTAGGACTACGATATATTTAAATTATGTCACAGGCTAGGAGCAGGGAGGGTATCAATATGTGACAAAGAAGATGTGAAGACTCATAAGTTTTGTGACTTCACATTTATAAATCAAAGTATTCAAATTGCAAAATATATGTTACTCAGGGGGTCACAAAAATGTGATCACTTCAGACAAGGCATGGGGGAAGGCTTGATGGAAGAAATTATAAAATTTGGGTGACACAATGTTGAATGAATGTTAGATGAAAGATAATATTTACAAAGGAATCCATACAACTAAACATGTAAAAAAGAGTATTTTTCCATATAAAATCTTTTTAAATAAGGAAAATAGTAGATTCAATTGCATATTGGTATTTGTAAGTTCAAATGTAATGTTATGGTTTCTAGATGAAAAAAAATCATATGAGGAAAAATTCGACAAGTTCTTTAATGGTGGCAATGTTATATACCAAGGATACATAGATGATCGCCGTAACACTGACAATGCGTGGATGGAAAGCATTGTGTACAACTTTCATGATGAAACAGGGACTACAGTAGGAGGTCTAAAACTGGATGCGGGTGACGACGCAGTCGGCGTGCGTTGGATAGACGTTACACCTTCCTTAAAACTATATGCCAGCCACAAACAAATACTAGATGAGGTTTTAAAAAAACGCTTTTCAGAACAGTAGAAGGAGCAACTTAATAAAACGCCAACTTTTAAACTGTTGTTTACTTATTTCCTCCTTTACATAATATAAACACACCAACTCATAACATTCTAATCTAAAAATTATAAAGCTAAAATTGATACTTTCAATCAATTTTATCAAAATCATTTTCATCTCAATATTGCACCGCACACATATTCTATTGGTTTTGCAATTTCTATATATTAAACATCAAAAACTATACTTTTAAAGAAGTAGAAAACAATATTAAATTTGTTAGTATAAAAATATCCTTTTCGTATTATTATACATCATGATAACATAATATTGTATCTACAGTGTGTTGACTATATTATGACCATTTAACACCAGCTTAATAACAAGGACTCATAATGTATAATTATTAACTATTGACCAATAGCTCGGCTCGCGGCCAATGCCCCTGTTAAAGACAACGCTAGGGGAAGCTTACAGTTACACATTCAATTACTTCTATACTTTTTGCATCAATATCAGTTACAAGTATAATACACGTTAGTTAATTGCGGTTTATGGAGAGTGACTTTATGTGACTGAGGCGTAAAAGGTGAAGTGATTATCTTCAGGCTAACCATTGACTTATATTCTATAGACCCGAACTGTCGAACAAGAAAGATGTTCCGAAAACCTTGTCCGCCTACTAATGCCATCTATCATTTTACTAAGAACTATTTGGAAGTTATAACTCCCGTCACTCTCTCGAAATGTATAATGCATTTGTTGTGAAATATAGACTTCCCGTATTCAGAATTAAAATTAATTAATATTTATTGACATTACGTTCTAAACGTTATGTAATTTACCTTATATACTATTAACAGTTTCACTGTAAATCATTTTAAGGCAGATTTGTTCGGGAATGTCGCTACAAATAACTCAAATTAACTGGTGTGCATTCGTAGGTGGCATGAAGCATACTAACGTCGGTGCGGTGGTTCCACCGCAACTCGGTGGAACATAATGTTTGTTCTGGTCGCTGCATCTAGTACGTAGTACATATAGATCGCTGAGGCTAACCAAGTTATTTTGCGCGTATTATACAGCTTGGTCTTGAGAATAAGTTATACCACCAGCCGTAACTGGTAGCTTGAAATTAATCAATAAAACAATAATTGTAAAGGATACTCGAAATATAGATAAATCATAACTAAAGCCTAAAACCATTAATATACAAATGCATACGTCAAATATTCATTTTAGTGTCTAACTTATAATCCAACTAATCCACTTACAGTCTTACACCAAATTCTATCAGTCGATTGACATTTTCATAAATATACGCATACATGAAACAAAGTCAACAAGAATGTAACGTTAATAAAAGAGAGTATTAAATATAACCAATTCTGGGTCTATTGACACACTACTGTCTGGGTTAGGCCGGGTCGTGGCATGTCCGTCCTTTTTTACGTCCAACACGGCACGTATATCGGTCACCATACATTTTCAATGAAATGCATTATTACTTCAAAAATGCAGGGTTTCACCACGACCCGACTAGAGCATGCTGCCTGCACGACTATGCCGTGGGAATAGAACATTAATGCATGCATATCGTAGAGGTGAGACATACGTAGATAATAAACTGGATCAGGTTTCATAAATACGTACTTGCCTGGAGTTATTTTAGTTCATTGCGAACAGACAGACAGACGCGGCGGAGGACTTTGTTTTATAATATTTAAGGATTATCTTGTATTAGTCCGTATGCTTTCTTTAAAACTTATAAAATAAATAAATATGAAAGGTTTTAATGAGAATTCAATATAATTATTTGAAACTGTAACATTTATACATTGTACAAACCCAGAAACAATGACGCGTTATATAAGGAAACTTTAATATAACAAAATAAGTCTCGTGGAATTAGGTGTGTGAATGACTATACATCTATATACGCATATTCCTAAGACTCAGTACGCATTTTATCTAATAAGCCTCACCTCTACGTGCGGCGCCCAGGTGTTGGCGTGGCCATGCGCAACATATACAAAACTAAGCATATATTATGTATTCATAATTTACTTTATAATTCCCGTTTATTAACGGGTACATACACCGTCTCAGTGTCGTCAAAGGAACATTAATGCTTATCAGTACAAGTTACGTGCCCAGATTCATTTTAATGATGACTACAAAATAAATTATATTCATAAGGGTGACTTATCAATGAAACAGAATGGTGATGTTACGACATGGATCTATGTGAAAAGAGAAGCTCCTGGTCAACACGCTGCAGAGTGCACATTCCGGAGTTCGGAGACATCACGCACCATACAATGCACAGATGTACGATACATCGCTTATTTTACTGAGATATTCTTCAATTTCATCATTTGAAAATCATAAAATATATAAAAAGTATGTATTATACATTTTATATTACAGAGCAAACCAAATATTCTGTCTCCACTGTAGACATTACATCAGTACATATATTTAAAAATAGTACACATTTCTTTTGAGTATGATTTGTGATTACCCTCAATATTAGTAGGGATTGGAAATAACTAATTGCGTATCACAATATTATTTCTTCCATTATGTTCCACCCGTGCTTCACGTCCAGTAGACGGTCTTACGTGGACATTTGAGATGATTCCAAGGCATGGTACGCGCGGAAACAGTTCACGTCGTTCATTAACCGCTGTAGATTTTGTGTGAATGTTGGTAAATCCTGAAATCAGTAAAATAGTATGGTTGAAAATTTGAAGAATTCATGTATCCGAGTTTTATTTTGTTTCTCAATTATATGTTACGTAGTACATTATTAAAATTACAATCTAGTAGATAATATTAAAAACTATAATGATAATTTTTCGCAAGATAACTATGGACTACTTTGTTATTTATTAAATTGAGGAAAAATTAACTATTGCGGAAACAACACAATGATTCCATAGTTGTGTATGCGTAAGCCTATAAAATAGTTTAAATCGATTATGGTTGAAAGAACATGGGCCTTGATACATCCCTAAAATTTCAAATAATAGCCAAGAGCAAACATTTAGTGGTCTTGGAACACTTACATATTTAGCAAGCATACCCGTGTAGTCGTATAGTTTTGGTGGTTTACCGTGTCAGGTGGGAACTGGTCGAGCTGGTGCAGGTGGTGAGGCGCGAGGCCCGGCAGCGAGCGAAGGAACCGCGGCAGGAAGCCGAGGCGGAAGGCGGCGAAGTCGACCTGCGCCATGGCGTGCACTGCTGCCGTCACCTCGTCCCTGGCCAGCGCGCGCCACCCGCCCTCCGCCAGCCCGCCCACCAGCACCGACAGGAACTCGCACAGGAACTCCGTGCGGAATATCGCCTGATTCCACATATGAGTCGTATAGAACCAAAGTCGACAAAGTAGGGGTGACTTGCTTTTTGGCAAATTAAGTAAGTAGTCACCGCCCCCCATAGACTTCTGCATTGCCAGGGCACAGCAAAGCCGCTACCTACTGTTTAGATGATAGATAGATATATACACATACGTGTATATGATACCTTATGATAGAGTTTCCACTTGTTGTTGAGCGTGTCGAGCGTGTCGATGTTGATCCGCAGCAGGTCGATGTCCGGCTGCAGCAGCGCGCGTCCGAGCGCCGCCAGCGCGCCGCGCAGCTCGCCCGTGCGCCGCGCGCTCTCCTCGCCCTCGCACTTGTGCGGGAAGAAGTACCGCCAGCGGTGGATCAACACGCTGCAAACAACACGCGACAATCACGCACACACGCACAGCAAACTGAACTTCACACATTTATTTTCTTTCGCAATGAGTATTTTCTATAAATAACAGCCAATGAAAATACCGTGCTGAGTCAAAAATATAACGTAAGAAAATGTGTGTGTGTATTTATGTACGCGCGTGAGAAGTTATACTTCTTGGGTCTCATTAAAAAATATGGTTTAAAATAAAATTTAATTTTGTAATTTTAAGTTACTAGAAATGAAACAAATCTCCTTACATTTCATGATAGCCTGGTACTTAGAGCAACTTCAGAGGTGTTACTTTTGTGTCACGCGCATCTTAAAATTTCACTCTCATCATTTTTACATAACGCGCCTAAAGAAGTACTCGTATTACTTCAAAAATATTGTGGTAGGTGTAGTGTTTGTGTGTAGTGTGTAGTGTGTGGTGTGCAGTACCTGGCCAGCAGTCGGTGTGCGGCTCGCGCGAGGTCTGGGTGGTGTTGGTGCGTGCGCGGCAGCACGTGTTGCTGCAGCAGGGCCAGCACGGCTCGCACGCGCACGCCGCCGCCGCCCGCCTCCACGCCCAGCCGCACGCACTCTACCAGCCGCTCCAGGCTGCCGGACCCGCCGCCTCTAAACACGAAATCATAAACAATTACCTAACATTTATATAATAAACTACCGGTCCCGGCAGACATCGTCCTGCCCGTAAAAGCAGCGCCATCTGCCGGGCTGATTTGTGAATCTAAACCATCCAGGGCGCCACCAAAACGCATACAAAAAAAATCATTCAAATCGGTCCTGTCGTTTAGGAGTTCAGTGACATACACACGTACAGTAGAATTATATATATAAAGACAACAAGCGGTATATAAGGTGCCTGCTGCTGCTCTATTTCTTCCCCTCTCTCTCACACTATCTCTCTCTCTCTCTCTCTCTCTCTCTCTTTCGTCCTTCCTTCTCTCTATCCCTTTTCTCTCTTCTCTACCCTCTTTCATTCCTCGTATTATTTCTTTCTAAGATGGATGATAAAATACTATAAGGTTAATTAATTATGAATATGAATTTTGTTTTATTATAAAACGTCGTCGTCACCAAATGACGTCATATATACATTTGCTTTGCAATAAAAAAAAGTACTTGTTTTATGTTTATCGTTTACTGTTTCGACTAGAATTATCATAGATTTAGAATTATTGACGTATTGTGACATTGAAGTTTGACAAACAACAATTATATATATTACAATATACATATAATAACAATATACAAATGTATTATAATTCCATATTGTATACATAAACATAGTGCCATCTCTATCAAGCCAATATAAATTTATGTGCGTAAAAAAGGATAGCTATATTTTACTTTATAACATACTGTAAACATTTACTGTATGCTTCTTTGAAAATACATACTTCGTTGCGGCAGGTTATCATCCATTTTTGGAAACAATGTGACTATCAATTATTACCTTTGAGCAACATCTAAGAAGACATCGATGGCAGTGTAAGTGAAGTTGCCGAGTTGCGGCAGTACTGCAGTGAACAGCGCGAGGAAGAAGTCCGTGATCTCTGTCTCTGCGGACGCGAACGCACCGCTCGGCTCGCAGAGCATACGCAGCGCCGTCTCCGCTGCAGGCTGCAAGCCCTCCGCTATCACCTGCCACGTGCGAATATACTCATTACACCTCTTTCTAACTTAAAACTTTGCTGGCGGTCATGTTTTTATGAGTACCGGGGGATAGACTGTCTCTCGCTTCTTGATACTCTATCTGGACGGCACTGCGCTTACCATCAGGAGCAGTGTGTTCACATTGCCGCGCTAGAATAAAAAAAGACACCATAAGTGCTTTATTTTACATCAATTACTTGCTCAGTCCCGCCATTATCTACGATACCAACTTTTATTTATTGAAGTGATACTTCTTAGAATCGTTGTGATTTGAAACTTTATGAAACTAAAATACGTCACGACAAAGAGACAAACACATTAATATTAAGCCGGCGACAGAATGAGATAGGATAAATTACACAGTATTTTATATACTAGGTTTATGTTAGCGTTTTTTTTAATTGTTTTTAATAGTGTTAATACGTGTGTATGCGCCTGTGTATTACAAAGCTTACTCGTAATTTACTTTTCTGAAGTTTCACCTCTACCTAGGAAAGCATACTGGACAAAAAACTAAAAAATAATAATTTTTAAGCGAATTCAAAACAATTAAAATGATTGAATAAAAGAATATATCTACATTACACATTATATAATAAAATATCGATATAAAAAAAAATATGAATGAATCGATATAAAAAGAAATGTATCAAACCTTTTTCGAGGCAGTAGGTGCATGAGCGAAAGCCAGCAGCAGGTTGGTGAGCGGCGGCAGTGCGGCGGCGGGACCGGCTGTGTGCAGCGCGCTCGCCCACGCACACACCAACGCACGCGCCGCCTCACCCCCCGCATTACCACCCGCACCCGCACCGCCCCCGCCACCGCCACGTAGCGCCAGCGTCACCAGCGCCTCGCGCACCGCGTCCGCCGTCTACACACAACACCCACACGTGCAAACTATATATATATACTAGCGGGCCCGGCAGACGTCCTGCCCGTAAAAGCAGCGCCACACCGACTGCAGCGCCATCTGCCGAGCTGATTTGTGAATCTAAACAATCCAGGGCGTCACCCACCGCATACAAAAAAAATCATCAAATCGGTCCAGCCGTTTAGGAGGAGTTCAGTGACACACACGTACAGTAGAATTATATATATATAACCTGTAGCTTACACCATGTTAGTGTATACAAATAGTATAACAAAATAAAATAAAAACTATATTCATAAAATATTAATAAATGACATGTTGTTATATACACTTAAAAAATAATAAACTATGACGACCGATCGCGTATAAAATAAAATAATAAATTGGCAATGTAATTTGTGACAGGTCATCTACTAGAAATAATGAACCGGACCAAAAACAAGCCCGCTGAGATTGATTTGCTGGATTCTCTCAGGACTGGGTCGCGCCGCGTAGTATCCAGCGGTAATGTAAGCCCGCTGAGTTTGTTTCGCCGGGTCTTCTCAGGCGGGGTCGCGTTTGGATCCGGTGGTAGCTTTTAAAACAAGCGACGTCTCGGAAATACCCAAGGTCCATATCAAACCCATTTAAATATATATATATATTTGACCGGTATTACCTTGAATAATATTAATTCATAATATAAAAATAAAAAATAATTAATAATAAATAAATAATAATAATGTTAAATACCAAATGAATAATTAATTACTAGTGTATTGATGATGCTATGTATGTTATGTATACATAAGCTGATATGCTTTTCTTAAAATTTCTTTACTTTTTTGAATGTTCTGACTTGTCATAAGAGCTATGTAATTGCCTACTTGATCAATAAACGATTTCATTTCATTTCATAAAGATATATTTTTAATGCCTGAATAACAGACGAGAAGACGGGCCACCTGATGGTAAGTAGTCACCGCCGCCCATAGACTTCCGCAATGCCAGAGCACAGCAAAACCGCTGCCTACCGGTACCTGTATGCTTCATACATATACACAGTGAACACAATTCCAGGAGTAAGCTACATTAAAAAAACTTAATATGAGATGAGAATGTGACCTTATTTAAAACAATTTTCATACAGAATATAATGTATGAACGACATATCTACCATACCGAATTTTAGTATAAATACTTAAAGGATCGCCACTTCTTCATGTTGTCTTAGGTTTTTCTTGCTTGCATTGCTTTACATTGCTTGGGCCTGAAATTTTATCTACTTTGTCCAGACAATATGCGCTAAAAGCGTTGCATATAATTGCATAATTACAATAACATACTACTAACCCAATGTAAAAACACAACATGAGTAATAAAACAGATTTATTCTAAAATATTTTTTATTGCCCGCAAAGACTTAAAACAGTCGCAAATAACACTCGGAAGCAACGCCCGCCTCCCTCATAACCTCACCTTTGGCTCCAAATAATGTAATGACCTTTGAGCGTGATTGTACAGATCTCCCACGAGCGACATCGGGTCGGACGAGAGTTTCACGTTTTTGGACAAACTGAGCAATAAGTGTGCAGCGGCGACACATATTATTGTAGGCTCCTAAAAATAAAAACAAATATAAACCATGGGCAACATTTCGACACCAACAATTTATACTACGCTAACTCGAATTTCAGGTAAATTCGCTTGTTTATGCCAAGTGGCTTAAAATGTGGTTATTAATATGTAATAACAAAAATCGTGAAGAAATATACATCTATAAGTTTATTATTTTCGAATATTTCCTTCTCTTTCTTTCGTATATTTTAAACAAACGAATTCACCTAAAATTCGAGATATCGTAGTATACATTTGTTGGTGTCGATTTATAAACAAAATTTTAGTTGGACATAAAAATTACTTACAGGAACATCATGTGGCAAAAGGAATGGTACAGTCGACGAGAAAAGTCCCTCCATAGTGCGCACGGGCACACCGCACTCGTTCGCGTAACAACACCACGCTCCCATGCAAGCGAACATTTCAGCGTGACTGTCGACACAAGAACACAACGTCATTTAGGGTTGATGGTGCAACACATTTTTTTTACTGCCTGGATAGACAGACGAGCAGACGGGCCACCTGATGGTAAGTAGTCACCGCCGCCCATAGACTTCTGCAATGTCAGGGCACAGCAAAGCCGCTGCCTACCGTTACCATTAGTAAGTAGTAAATATATTGAAAAATAAAAAAGTTTATTTCGTTTTCAAAGCTTATATAGGGTTTGTGGGTTCACTGAACCTGTCTCTATGTATAAAGTAGTGTCACGTGTAATAATATGGCACGTGGATAAGATGCCTAGGTGTAACGAAGGATATAAGATGAGCACAGATACCCCCAATAAATACATAGTACATTCGCAAATTTATTTGAGAAACTTCAGAGAGAATGCCACAGCTTGACGCGATCTGCTTTTGTTGTATGCGTTTGGATGGCGCTCTGGATGGTTTAGATTCACAAATCAGCCTTGCAGATGGCGCTGCAATCGGTGTGGCATTGCTTTTCCGGGCAGCACGACGTCTGCCGGGCCCGCTAGTTATACTGGGTGATTTTTTTTACCGTCTTGATAATAATATGGCGTGTTGTGTAAGTGGAATAGAATCTATAGACAACAGTATGTGTGTACTAGCATTTCAATTACGAAAGTTCCGGAAGTCTAATATAATCCATAAAAGAAATACACCCTACACGGCGCGTGCATAGTTACAATTCGAGAGATTATTTTGATGTTACCTTCATACTTTTAAGGGCTTAGGACCTTCTTACATGCTGTAGTTATTGTTACATGTTAAACTAATCATTAGTTATGATTTATCAGTATGAAAAAAATACAGTAGGTTTGCAGGACGAGTATAACACCATACAGGCGTATTTGAAAGATTGAAATCCACTTATTTACAAATGACACTGATTACATAATTACAAAATAATTAAAATGTACCTTTTAGCGATATCCCAGTTCGAAGTGTCCACTGTTTCTCTCTAAACACGAACTAGCACGACTTTGTAAATTATTTTTTAAACTATGAAGAGTGTCTCTATCACGTTTTAAAATATCAAAAGCGTTTATTATGCGCTGTTTTAATTCACTAACACTGTTATTGTATTCGTACATGTTTATGGTATATCACACTGAGAGACCGACAACGGCGACTGGTCCGTCAGCCCGTATTTTCGGTCAAAACTCAATAACTCTAATGCTTCTTAGTGAAAATTGCTAGTATACCTGTACTTATAATTTTGGATCACTGATTCAGAAAATGAAAATAAAAATGCAAAATTCAAAATGGCTGACATTTTTCGCGAAAAATGGTACGATTTTGCTGAAATTCATACTTTTAACGTTTTTTGGGTCGCTGATTCCGAAAATGAATACAAATTTTACTTACTTTTATATTTTTTATAAATTTGATTTATTTAGTTTCATGCTGAAATTCAGTGGTACAAGTGTAATGATATTCAAATTTGACACTATATATATTACATCAGATACATTTCTAACGGTCCCAAGGTATATAGGTATAAACAAAAGAAAAAGTCTGCAGCACCCAGCGACACTAATACCACGAGGCGGGCCACGAAACTCCGACCGAGTCGACATATCAGTACTTCAAAGAATGCGTGTTTTTGAATAATGGAGCAAAAAAGAGCACTTGATGCCAACGGTTTCACATTCTCTATACTATTTCACACTAGAAACCACTGAGACCTCCGTGGGATCTCCGGGGATCATAACTAATTCTCTGCAGAAAGTAATGCAATTCAATGAAACAGAGAATTTTCAGCACTCGTATTGCATCATTAATATCGTCACCATAAATTCAAAAAATTGGTTCAATTACAAAATTTACGGAATTCATTTATTTTCAGGAACAATATCCATTTTAGTTGACTCGATTTCGATGAAAATTGCAAGAATTAGAAGCTTTTTCCTTGAGCGCTCGGAAGCGTGCACACACCACACACGTGCAGAATTTACCACGGGCCAGGAAATTAATGAAAGCTACTGCCCTTTTGGATTTCAAAGCTTCGATTCCACATGTTGAAAAATATATGAAGCTTAACCTCATACAATAACTTTCATTTTGACCAAAAATACGGGCTGACGGACCACTGTGCAACGTGCCTAACTAAACACAATGGCGCAGCGGGCGACCGGGTGGAAGGAAGCGGGGGGAGGACAATGCCCGGCCGTCGCAAGCGCGACCTTGTCCTTGAAAATATTTTTTATGTTATTTATTACGTAATCAATGCCTACTATTTTGTCGCGGTTTAGGGTGACTATGTTTTGCGATTGTGTTTTTTTTTTAAATTACTTCTTTTAAATGTTTTAATATGTAAAATAGATTATAAATTAGGAGTGTATAATCTAATAAAGATTAATTTCAGCCTATGTCAGTAGAAAAAATAAAGTAACTATACCTGAGGCTTCTACTCCATTTACCTATCACGCCCTATTTTTTTCAAGACGGTAAAGAAAGTCACCCAGTATATATATAAAGAAGATAGTGTACTGACAGCAGCACCAGCGCGTGCTTGTGATGTTCGGGATGGGGGGCGCGGTGCGGCGCGGAAGGTGCGGCGGCCGCCAGCGCGCTCGCCACGCGCGACACCACCAGCGCGCCCAGCGACGCGCACGGGCGACCACCGTCCGCGCGCTCCACCTCTGCCACACACAACACGCAACAAATAACTACAGTTCCACTATATGACTCGTATAAAAACAATGTCGGCAAAGTAGGTTCAACTTATATTTTGGCAATTTAAAAAAACTTATAACTAATAAAACTATCAAAAATACTTTTTTTTATCCTGGCATGGCAAAGTGACCAAACTGCACCTGATGGTAAGCGCAGTGCCGTCCAATTACCGTCACTTTGCCGTGCCAGGATAAAAAAAATGGGTGCGTGTACGCGCGTGAGAAGTTATACTTCATCATTAAAAAATAGTTTTTAATTGCATGCAAATATTAATAATTTTAATAATTAATATTAATAATATTTTAATTTATATCAATAAATAATACATACGGATAGTTAACCTCAATTATATTGGAGTACTTGAAAAAGTATATAAGCACAAGCGGGCAGCTTCAGAGTTTTAATTTTGTGTCACGGTATGCGCGCGCATCTTAAAATTTCACTCTCATAATTTTTTTCATAACGCGCCTAAAGAAGTATAACTTCAAAAACCTCCACCTAGTGCAGCGGTAGTGATAGTGATGTAGTGAAGTGTTTGTTTACCAGCTAGGAGCGAGGGTGCAAGTCGTCCGAGTATGCGCGTGAGTGTGGAGAGGTCTATGAGCGCGGCGGTGACTCGGTCGCCGTCGGGACCGCGCACGCCTGCCTGGGACTGCGCCTGGGACTGCAGCTCCGCCAGGCACTGCCATCGCTCCATCTACAAACACAGCGTCACCTATTACACCCTGCCGATGGTATACAATCCTATAAGACCCAATTAATGGTTTCTTATTTTTACGCGAATATTATACATTGAAATAAAACGAATTATACGGATTATATCGCGGTTTATTTTTTTAACCCGACGTTTCGAAGAATTTACAGCCTTCATGGTCACGGGGCAGACTGAGTTGTATGTCATCTCGAAAGTGTAGTGCAACGTAGTTGATATTACATTTTTTTATTTTGATGTAGTAATTAACGCAATACACACACACATACACATACTCTCACGCCTGTAATCCATTATTATTTTATGTATTAGTGGGTAGGCAGAGGTGTAACTAATACACCCACTTTTCGCCGAATTTCTGTCCCAAAATGTGATAGGGGGCGAGCCTATCGCCACACCAGGCACCAATTCCAGACTCCGGGCTAATACAGAGAATTTCTAGATAGAAAAACCCAATATCACTTTACCCGACCCGGGATCGAACCCGAGACCTCAGCACAGCAGTCGTAGCGCATGTGCAATTACAACTACGCCACCAAGGCAGTCAATTCAAATTAACGCAATAATCATTTTAATGCGCCACACTGTATACAGCTTTTTCTATAGTAGTTGACACATTTTTTTTATTAATTTAATCAACATTACCTAAAACCTATTACCGAAAGATTTTTTTGAATCCGAACAAAAATAAGTAAATTAGACACCATTCAAATCTGCTGGAAGGGGTAATTGTCAAATGACAGTAAAATAATGCATGATATGTACTGTGACGTCACGGTACTTAGAATCCCCATTTTTGTGCCGTTGTACGAAGGAGATAGCAATATGTTCCCAATACGCAACCGTTTTCGCTTATGCCTGTGAGTATTTGCTCATACCAATAGTTAAAATAAATATTGTGACCTCATTATTCAAGCAATTTTGATTCTGTTTTCGCAAATGAGTCCCTTTTGCGTATTATATTCGATTGCATATAGAAAAATGTACAAAATTAAACACAGGAAACTACCTTATTCTTTGGGTTGTTTTATATACATTTACATGAACAATAGAGATCACTGAGCACCGGTGAGACCCATTTGGGAGATTGACAAACACTGTTGTCTGCTATAAAATATGATTCAATATATTTTACTTACCACAGATGTAAATACGTCAAGCGGCGCCAAATCCGCCACTCGAGCGATACATTCTACGCAATTTTTCAGGAATGTCTGCCATTCTGTTTCACCCTGTTACATAATATTTTCTGTTATAAAATAAATATTTAATTATAAACCAAAGTAAAACGTATTCAATGATCAAGTATCTGGGCCATTACTAACATCGTCGTCACACACGTCATTATCAAGGTATTGTAACTGCGCCTTGTTGTGTTCAAACTGAATTTTGTTCAATAAACCATTTACAAGACCTTGAAGCGCTGCCCAATATCTGAAAAGTAAACAATATTTTCGTATATATGCTTTCTCGCAGGCATTAGGGAACGTACCCATATTACGTGACCCGTTTAGGAGAGGGAAGTCTTAAAAATACCGCGCTTGGTCACAGGGAGGGGAGGGTCATAGGTTTTCGTCACGTAGTCAATACCCTATAGCGAAATCTCGCGCTTTTTCTTCGCGCGCAGCATTTAGCGCTCTATAAAGATGGTAACACTGACGCACATATGTCGGAACGTTATTACTTTCTGTTTCCAAAAAAATATTTAGAAACTATATTTGTGAATTACTACGTGAAAAGAGGGTTAGGGCGGGGGTCTTGGCATATACTAGGGGTGGTCACCGATGGGAGGGACAGGGGTACAAAATTGCAAAAAAATGGGTCACATAGTATGGGTACCATCCCTTACAGCGTTGTAAGTGCATTATTAAACTTACTTAGCTGTATCTTCTGGTTTCAATATATCAATAAATTGTATCCATATATCTAAACAATTTACAAAAATAGCACATGTAGGCACCTGAAATCAAAAGTATTGTTGAAAAATAAATTACACTATTACAATATAATGTATGTATATAAATATTTTTTACCTGGAATGTGTATTGGAATAGATAAGACAAAAATTCTATAGCGTCAAACTCAGGTTCGGCTTCCAACCTCTTGAAATGCAATGATACAAATAACTTTAGGAACTCTGCTAACTTATTTAAATATCTGAAACAAATAACATTTTTTAAATGAAATGAAATGGCAAGTGTTGTAAAAAAAGACGCGCAGTATAATGTTTGTACCTGATGTTGATAATTTTTAAGTAATAAAAATCGTAATCGTGGCAGATACTTACTGCTCGTGCTAAATGATATCAATGACCAGACATAATATATAGAGACAATGTTGTTAAATAAATTTTCCACAAGGTAACTCAACATGTTTGGCTACATATCGGGCAAATCCGTGTCAATGATGTTCTAGTGTCGCTGGTGGTAGGATATTCATATCCGCCCAGACAGCGACCACCGTACACAGGATGTAAAACCCAACATAGTGGCACACGCAAGTGTGTCGCGTTCCGGGATCAACCAGTGTACATCCGGTTCCTGTCGTGGTACTAGAGTTGGGATACGATGTTTGGCCGTGTTGCGACCTAATGAGTACTCTGACACTAGACCCTCGACCGCTTCTTCAACTTTTTGCCCCATGGCATAGTGTGAAGAAGCTACAGGCCGGCATGAATGTGTTGCGTAGCGAGGGATAGATTGTCTCACACTACTTGATACTCTAATTGGACGGTACTGCGCTTACCATCAGGTGCAGTGTGGTCACTTTGCCGTGCCATATAAAAAAAAATTGTACTGGTGAACATTCTATAAGGGCTTATGTGCACATAATATTATAATATCATTACTTTGTATCACATTGACTCTCGCAGAGGTGTACTAGACGAAATGATATTCCATCATAATTTAAAGCAAATTATGAATAAATATTTTGTGCATAAAGTTTCAAGTTTTACGCATTATGTTATGTATCGTCGTTACGTATGCATATGTGGTGGTGACGTACTCGTGCGAGTGTTGCGCGTGATGTTGCGCGTGGTGCGTGAGATGTCGCAGCAGCCGCAGCGCGCAGTGGTGCAGCCGCAGCGCCGTGGCCGCGGAGGAGGGCGGCGCGTACCGTCGGTACAGCAGCTCGCACGCGCCGCCCAGGCCCGCCAGTGCTGCCTCCACGCTCTGGAATACCACACATATTACTATAACCAGTCATGACTCATAAGCTTGCCGGCGGGCGGCGGGCGCCGGTGCGTTTAAATACTGGCCAGTTTCGCCGTTCTTACATGCTATTTTTAACTTTAATGTTGTTGAAATAAAAATGATTTTGGCTTGCATTTTGCTCCCTACTTTTTTTTTTAATATTTCTATAGACACGAGTGATTAATGTAAAGTACACAGTTCTGTGATAGGAAGTGAATAAATCACAAGTCGATTCACACATGGCTTTGGAAAGGGAGTTTAATAATATTAATTTAGTCATAAGCATATAAGATCTAAAATCATTGATCAATTTAGAAAAAAAAATGTACTGCCTCTATAGGCAGGCGAGCAGACGGGCCACCTGATGGTAAGTTGTCACCGCCGCCCATAGACTTCTGCAAGTGCACAGCAAAGTCGCTGCCTACCGTTTAATATAATAAGATTATATTGTTGTATTCTATAAACATTAGTTAACCATTTAAAAATCTGTGCTTCTGAATTAAATATCCTGTATACTTTACTTGAAAGGGAAAACACACATTTCGAGAATATTATGTTTCAAAGGCTCATATTTGAGTTCAACTCTTATTACTCTACTAATTTCTGACATATTTAATATACAAATATATGAATGGGTTTTAACCTAAAAGTTTAAGTATGGACTGAAAAAAATGTCCACAATATAATACACACCTGTGACTGTGTGGCTATACTGCCCCAATAGAACACAGTAGTCACCAGCGATGGTGGGACGTGAGATGATAACGGCAGCCACGAGAATAAATGTTGAAGTGTTGTAAGGCACTTCACAACAATTTCCATATTTAATGCTCTGTAAAAACAAGTGGCTACTATTTTACAAAAAATATAATAACTAGAGTTTAAGGCATAAAAATGTTACAGATCTATGAGAAAAGTTTACGCTTCGCCAATATTCGTCTATTTCGGAAACATGAACGCGTGAGGTGGATCTAATAGGGATTTTTTATATCTATATAAGAATCTATTATACTTTTATTTTTATGTCGAATAATTGAAAAGGTTCATATGGTGGTATATTTATTGCATACTTGTACTAATTCGTAAAAATATAGTTGCAGAAGACCGTAACTTCAATCATAGTACTGTACATTCATTTGCTTTTCGTTATTTTTATAAATTCTACAATAGGATAGCGGGAGACAGGTGCTTTCAATGTAGTCTATTGCACTTTAGACTAAAACTCCATCTCCATGAGCGATTCCTCTTTCCTCCAGGGGATCCAAATATCCTTACAATAATATGATATTCGGAGATATCCTAGGGTTGCCAACCCCGAAATTCAAATACCAGGATTTTTAGTTTTTGAAGTTAGAAAAACAAGGAAAATTCAATTTAAAAACAGGACGCATCTTTTGCGAGCCGAGACGCACCTACTCCCCTCCGTTAGGATATCGCCTATTTATATATCGTCTATCTGTACAGACTACCATGTCGTATATTTGCAATAATAATGAAATATTAACATACTTATCTACAGTATGTACATCATGCGCATTAGCCAGTAAGTCTGGTAGGGCTAATGTTTGCGGCGGCCCATTGGTCGGGGAAGGTGGCGGATTTGATTGACCCTCCTTCTGGGCATTTTTCTCCAAAATTCCTTGATGATTTAAAAGAAAAATAATATAAATAAATGGTAATTAAAGATTAACTATATGAAACAGATTAATAATTTCATTAAATTTCGCATGCAAATTGCTTTGTATGCTGTCTAATTGTCTTTACTTGACCATAAAATACAAATGATTACCATGAAGTGCAGATAACAACTGTGGCATGCCTTTCAGCATGAGTCTTTCTAGTTGACTGCGCCTTGCTGAAGGCAGAAGAACACCAGTGTCTCTAGCAGCCCCCAATTCTTCACTAGCCGCTTGAGCCAACACCAGTCCCAATATACACCTCCGACCATCACATTTTATTAACTGAAAACATTTATTATTACACTATATCTGCTGCTGGGTAGTTGACTCAATTTTTTTTATAAATTTAATCAAATATTTAAATTACCTAGAACCTATTATCGAAAGAACTTTACGAATCCGAACAAAAATAAGTAAATTAGACACCATTCAAATCTGCTGGAAGGGGTAATTGTCAAACGACAGTAAAATAATGCATGATATGTACTGTAACGTCAGGGTACTCAGAATCCATATTACTGTGCCGTTGTGCGAGGGAGATAGCAATATGTTCCCAATACGCCACCGTTTTCGCTCATGCCTGCTAGTATTGGCTCATGCCAATTTTAAAAATAAATATTGTGACTCTCATTTTTCAAGCAATTTTGATTCTGTTTTCGCATAAGACTTTTTTTTCCTTATTATATTCAGTTGCATATAGAATAGGCTATTTGACAACATTGAAAATACACTGCAAATTGTAGTCATCCTGTTAGACAATATCTTAAAAAACCATATTTCACTTAATTTTAAACAAAATAATGTATATCTTTTGCAAATTAAACGAAATAAAATACATTATTTTTAAATTTCATATGAGATGTGAACACTCAGTGATTGGTTGCAACTCTGGTGACGTCACACGCAAGTAAACATATTTTCTTCGAGTGATTTTTGTACGTGTTTTATGTTTTCTGGGTGATAAATTCTATTGTTGATCTATTTTTGAAGCAGTTTTATGATAATTGTTTTATTAACAATTTTAGCTTTGCTTATCATTATGAGCTTGTTTACTTGCATGTGACGTCACACGTGTCATATGATCAGCGCCATTACAGAAATAGCGTTTTTGCCGCGGTTTTGGAGATTTAAACTTTAACATTGATTTTTATTAAAAATACAGTATATTTCCCCGAAAAATCAATATAGTGTGCTTGTTATGTAATAAATAATAGTTTTAAATCATTTTCGAAAATTAGTCAAATAGCCTATTATGTACAAAATTAAACACAGGAAACTACCCTATTATAGAATGGTTTGTGTTTATGTGATAATATACCTAAAATTAGTTTTATTAAATTTATAAGTACATTCCAAATAAAAAAGAAATAATACAAAGTTAACAATAATATTGACACAGATTTAAAAAAAAAATTTGGCTCTATTCACTACTATTGATCCCATGACTCAACAAGAACTTTGTGAAGTGTTATAATACTGGCATTGTGAGCTGAATACATTATTCACAACATACTATTATGTAAGTCAGCAAAAATAATTAATTTATAGGTATCTGTATAAAATGTTAGCTTCTGAAGAATCCAGAAGATCATTTGAATTCTGTTTCATATTCTCAAGTAATTTTCGTACTTTTATGAAAATATTAAGTTAGATTAGTGGTAACATACCCATACCTGATCATATGAAACTCTCATAGCGTGATACAAACATGATGAGTACAATAATGTCACTAGACATGTCCATACAGATTGAAATGTTTGGTAAACCAATTTGAGGTTAAACCAAGTTATTTGTATTAGCTGTTTATTAATTAGTGCTGTGTGACTATCAGAAAAGTTGATATAACACATAGAAAAAAGGAGAAAAAAAGAAAGAAAAAAAGAGAAATGTTTTACAAATAAAATTTAAAATATCAATAAAAGTAATTATACTCAATCATAACTATTTCACATACAATACAAAGGCTTCTATGATATTTTTTTTTATTTTTCAAAGTAATCTTTCTGTAATATGTTTTTAAAGACAAACAAAAAATTATAAGATCATTCTAAATTAAATAGGAATTGTTTGATCTGTTCTTTCAAATTTCTATTACTTTATCATAATTGGATGACCATCTCACTGATTTTGTTCTATTTCATATTTGTAAAATATAAACTTTTTTATGAAAATATTAATTCAAAACCAAAGCAAATATATAAATTAACTCCAAGCTGATGTTAGTTTTATAATTCAACTATTGATCACATCAATTCAAAGTTAAATTTAATTTCAGCAACATTTATTTTCAGCTTTTCAGTTTTCTTTAAATTGTTATTAACATTTTATAAAAAAATAATATTAAAAGAAATGAAAAAGAATCAGGTACAAGGTTACAAGTAATGAGAATCTGAAAACAAGTAGTTGAAAAGAGTTCTGATTTGCATACTGCATGGCATACCTCAACTATATTGGTGAAAAAATCTTCATACAGATGTGGCCAGTCATATCGTGCTATAGAGACCATTAGAGCAGCTAGTTTGTTTCTTATAAAGTACAGCATCACTTCATGCTTAGTTATTAGTTCATTCCATAAAGTTAATCTGATTTCTATTTTATTTTCATCAGAGAGACTAACCCATTGCCGATTTATTATATTCTGAAATAAGATATCATTTGAAACATTGATAAAATATATTGATATTATCTTATTACAATAGTTAAAATAACAGCTACAAAATGGTTACAATAGAAATAAAAGTGCAAGGATATCATATTATTATAGGAATAAATCTAGACATGTATATGTTATAAATAAGATAAACTTAATTTAAAATACCTATTTGATATAATCAATTGTTACAAAAATCCACATGTCCCACATTCTTACCTCCAGAGTAGTAAGTGTAAACATCAACACATACTGGTTTTGGGATTTATGTAAAAATATTAAACAGTGTTTCCAAGAGTCCCTGCGGTTGGAGAAATTTTCGAGCATGCTCTCAATCTCTCTTTTTCTGTAATTACTTGTAGTTGGTGCGAAAAATTCAGACATTAAAATGTCTAACGAGGCTAGGGCCTCATTAATTTCTACATCCCCCTGAAACCAACGAAAAACATAAAAAAAATGTTCAAAAGTTGCACATTCAAGTTTCGCATTCGCTGTCTTACCATGATTCTTTGTTTATTTATTTCATTTACGCTTATGTAAATAGTAATTACTTTTATAACAATTTAACATTATTATTATGTGTTACTAAAGTAATAGTTTTAATTTCATTTAATTCACAAGGAACAGAACAACGAAATCGAGATATATACGAAATTTATAAGATTATATTTTTCTGATCCTTCATCATATTCCATGCCAATGAATTAATTTCAAACAGCCACTTGGCAGATCATTTAAAACGTTTTTTGCAACATATAAAATTTTGATTATTTTTATAAAGTTAGTCTAAATGAGTGCATGTGGAATTAAAAATATTAAAAAATATTCTATCAAGCGTAGCTTCTCTAAGTAATTTGTGATTCTATCAGTGATCACTCATCGGGTCACAGAGTTTTTTTTATTTCATTTTCTGTATAAAAGAAAAGGCAAAGATTCTCCACCATGCAGCCTTGTCTGTCGTTATTTTTCTAAATCTGGGTTAAAATCGAAAGTCTTCTTCTTCTCTGGTTTATTTAAGTCAAAAGGCCAAAGCCATGTCTGTTGTTGTTATTTATTTAAAAGGGGAAAGCCATGTCCGATATTTTTCCATTCAAAAGGCCAAAGCCATGTTTGTAATAGTCACAATTGAAAAGGCTAAAGCCATGTCTGAAATAATTAATTAATTTACTAATCACAAATAAAACGTCACATCACATTCCCGCCATTTTCCCCCTTGCGGGACACAGAGTATTTTAATGCTCTTTAGGTCACAAATTATTTTATCACACATAATACAGTTGTAACTGGTTGTAATCCACTGCAAATTTTTGCAGAAAATTATGCGATTGTCTAATTTCAAAATCCATGTAATATTCATCCCACTTCATTTATACTTTGCTGCTGCGCTAGCGCTGCCATGCCATTTTGGTAGGTTTTTGATCTTACAGCTTGACACTTTTTCCCTATTGTCTCTTCACCTCTACCCTCCACATATATAGACGAAATAGTAACTGGCAACATTTAATTTGTCAATTGTCATTTGTATTTTGTCAACAGTGTTGCCAACTTAGTGGATTTTCCACTAAAACTGGTGGTTTGAACCTCCTATTTAGTGGCGAAATATTGCTTTTAGTGGCTGGTGGATTTTTTAGTGGTTTAGTAATATTGTGTTTACAGTTTAAATTACACAAAATGCGACTACTCAGCTACTAAGTTACTTGTCGAAATATATGCTTTCAACATTCTTTTAAGTTTACTTTAAAGAATAGTGTAGGAGTAATACTATTACTGTGCCTATATAAGTACTAAAAGTATTACTTCCTACACTGATCCATCAGAATGTGACCACCAGACAACGAATCAAAATGCTCAGTTTCTTTATGCCCGGGGATTTCCCGTAGAATATTTTTAAGTAACTCGATATCAGATTTACACAGTATTGCTTACACACCCAGTTCAGTTCAGAGTGTCGTGATAATATAGCGAATGTTTTCATGCGTAACAATGCCTAAACCACAATATACGCAAAACTTTCGGCATTCTTGGCTTCAAGACCCACATTTAAAAGATTGGTTTAAAAACGAATAACTTATATACTAATTGTTTTCCTAACTAAAAAAAACTAAATTTTTAGTGGAAATTGCTGTGTTTACGTGTCTAGGCAGCGATCTATATGTACTACGTACTAGATGCGGCGACCAGAACAAACATTATGTTCCACCTAGTCGCGGTGTATACACTGCACCGACGTTAGTATGCTTTATGTCACCTAAGAATGCACACCACATTGCATCTTTCAGTATCGAGTTAATTTTAGTTATTTGTAGCGACATTCACGAACAAATCTGCCTTAAATTGATTTACAATGAAAATGTTAATAGTATATAATGTAAATAACATAATTTCATAACGTTTAGAACGTAATATCAATAAATATTAATTCTGAATACGGGAAGTATTTTTTATTTGTTTCACAACAAAATTCATTATATAGTTTGTCCCGTTTTGGCGCGCGGAAAGTCCCGTTCGAGAAAAAGTGACGGCAGTTATAACCTCCAAATAGTTTTTAGTAAAATGAATAGATGGCATTTTTGGAACATCTTTTTTCTTCGACAGTTCGTGTCTATAGAATATAAATCAATTTGTCTAGGACAATTTTTTTTGTGGTTTCTGGTGGAGAGCTACTTTAGTTGTTGGCAACACTGTTTGTCAATGCCATTATTTCGCGCGCGCCCTGCGTAATGTCGTATTAAACCAAAACCTAATGATAAATTTGAATTCTGTACGACTATCTATTAGTTACTATAATTTACAGGATTTTATTTAATTTTGATTAAAATAAAAGTATGAGCAGTATGGACATTAAGAGAAGTTGGAGCAATGAAGTAGAACAGGATTGTGGGTATTTGTTTATTTACTTTAATTGTAAATTAAATGCTACATTACTTTCATTCATTCATTTAACTATTGTATTACTTTGTAAATCTTTAAATCCTTATAACAAAGTTATTTAGGGAAAGGCGTTTTTCCCTGAAATGCCTTTGGTCTGTAGGTTGTTATTTTTACGAAGATGCACATGCATTGTCGAGTGTTATGTTTAAACATAGCTAATGCAAGTGGTCTTAGTAATATACTTTTATATCCATTTTGCATTTATTAATCAACTCAAAAAATAAACAATAGTACGTTCTTATGGGTGTTGCGCACTTATTAAATTATTTTCCTGCTTGATCAAATTTTTATGGCAGGTTTTAGTAGATTGTTAAATCTTTGACCATAGGTAACTTTACTATAAAAATACTTGCCCTAATGACTTTGTTTATAATCAGCTTTAGAGCATTCATCCAAGAGGAATGTTAAAAAGGGGAGTAATGAAGATATTAGTCACAGGAAAAAACTGAAACCTAACATGGAAAGTAAGCCCAGGTCAGTTGTTAATTTTATTTCTAACATTTTTGTCTATCAACTATTATAGCTTTTATACATCAAGCTGATATTTGTAATTAATTCTATTCTCATAGAATGAATTACAAATACCAGCTTGCTGGACTATACCAACAAGATTAATACTACGGTCTCACAACAGTAGTATTAATCCTATTGAGTTGACCCATTCAACCTGCAAAAATATTATCAAATTTATCATGATTTTTCACATAAAATAATGATGTAATGTCCAAGAAATACCATTCATTTAGATTAGATTTTCCAAAATATAGCACCCACAATTGGCCAGCCTAATTATATCCTTGATGCTATCAGAACTCCACAGTTACCTCTTAATTTATCTGGCCTCTATAATGTACGTATTTGTTATGGGAAATAATGTAAATGATAAATTTCAGTCCAAAACCACAAAGAAAACCTTTAGAACTAGAGACCGACCCGGCAGTGCTACAGAGACGTCAAAAACAAATAGATTATGGTAAAAATACTGTGGGGTATCACAACTATACCCAGCAAGTACCTGTGTGAGTAAAACAGATTTGTTTATATTTGTTACTAATTAAAAAAATCTGGCAGGCCAGCGATATAGGTTAACATTAAATAAATCATAAGACAAATTAGTTTCACAGGATATTAATGTAATAGATCTCAAGTACTGCAGTAAGTATGAAATCAAGTGTGTCATACTTTAAATTGGTACACTACATAAATACGAAAAAAATTATTTCCGAAAGTCACTAATACGAATTGCAAAATACCGATTTTCATAATTCCGAATAGTTCAAAATTCCTAATATAACAACTCCGATTTATCATTCATCTTATTTTTATAATTTCAATATTCCTACCGTTTATAATTACTATTATCAAAATACCGAATTTCAATAGATTGAATAATCATTTTGATGATAAACAACAATAGAGGGGATCTGGTGCTCGGCGGCCGCTCCTGCGTCTTATTTGCTTCGTTCGCTCGCCTTTGCGCTTTAATGGTCTTTAAGGTTTGTGTGATCCACAAATATTTGTTTCATGTCTGCGTGTGTCGGCGTGTGACCGTAGTCCAACATAGTGGATACCTAGGTTTCAGATTGGACTTAAAGTGTAGTCAGGACTATGTGTAGTTATCGGTATTTATTTGTTTATATTTCCAGAAACCAAAGAACTAAAGAACATCCAAAAACTCCAGAAAAGTACACAAAGTACAGTCGAAGATCATGGGATACGTTGATAAAAATGTGGAGGAGGAAGCTTCACGAGTATGATCCAAAGGGAAAGAAAGCAGAAAGTGATTATGATGATGATGATGAAAAGCAAGATAAAAATTCTGACTGATTTCAGTAGTGTATATAATATATAGTAAGATAATAAGTTTAATACAAATTATGTGCTTTATAAGAATAGATACTAGTTCGAGTTAGTAAAGAGTTAGCCAAAAGGGCTTTTAGGTATATCACATTAAGGGGGCATACATGGAATTTCGATTTTAACACTAACACTCTATACAAAAAGTGACAAAAGTGGAGGAGGTGCCTGAGATGCTATCTACATTTTAGGTGGTTTTATTTCTTGTTAGTAACATCGAAAATGAGGTTATAACGACATATAATAACGAATCTAATAAAAGTTTTTAGGATATCACAACAGACATAATATGTCAGTGAAATTGTGAATTGTGTCAGTTAATTTCCATTAAACACAGTACCTATTATTTGCTTTCAATTTTTTTTTACATTAGATAATAGTCTTGGAAATTATATTGAGTCTAAGGTTCCAAATAGAACCATATTTAAAATAGCGGCGTGTTTTTGAATACGCACCGTTTATGCGGGCGCCACACGAGCGGCGTGTTTTTGAATACGCGCCGTATATGCGGGCGCCACACGAGCAGCGTGTTTTTGAATACGCACCGTGTAAGCGGATGCCATAAGAGCCATAGGGGCATTGGACGCCTTATATCTCGCCGCAGTGAAAGTGTTAAAACCTCGTAATCGAATATTCTCGTTTAATTGTAAGAAATTGCTTAGTTACCCAATATGAAAATATTATTGTGTCTAATAGAGATAGCCTAATTTCGAATAATAAGCCTATTAATTGGCTTATGTATCCATCTTAATGTGGAGAATGTAGAATGCTCTAAACCAGTGTTTCCCAAACTATAACTATAACCCACCAGTGGGTCGCGAGCGAATATCATTCTTCGACCGAACGGAATATAATTATTAAAATTGATTTTATTTTCTTATTTGAACTTTCCATTCATATAGTTATGACTATTTATTCATGACAACCAAGAGGTGAGTGAGAGTGAGAGTGAGTCTCGAATTCGGAACTTTTTGTTAGGTGGGTCGCTGTTCAGTCAACTTTGGGAACCACTGCTCTAAACTGCCCTAAAGCATGTAATATTCCATAGCGTTTTATGTAATGTTTGTTGCAAACCTTAAAGAAAAAGCAACATTAGTTTATAAGCTGGTAAAATGTTTAAACTGTGGTGTCCTCTATATACAACCCATTATATGAAACTCTATGCAGGCTGACACATTTACAGTATTCAGATATTGAATGGTTACAGCGTACTGTATAATAAGAATCAATATAATATATTTTTATTCTGATGTTTTTTCTTATAATTAGTAGTATTGTTTGCACCATACGCTTTGGATATTGAAGGGATGAAACAATGAAGGCGAATCCTTAGGGGGTTTTATATTGCTCATTCCTTTTTTGTCTGCATTCCCTCTAAACGCTACACCTTGGATCTAGTAAAAAACGATGTGTTCAATATACAAACGCCTTTTCCTTTGTACATACGAGGTAGGAAAAAGCGGCCTTCCGATAAGGTACATAACAGGCGCGTGGAGGCCGCATAGATATATATAATTTATATATACGTGGCGTATTGCGCCGTATATACATGAGCGTTTTTGTCATTTTTCACCAACGATGCGCATCTTACACTTAAAAAAAGCCGGTGTGTTGCGCCGAAGTCAACTTATTTAAGCATATTCTGTGGTGTAGGTGCCATAGCGCACTTACACACAGACAATACAAATAGAATATGTTTTTGTATTAGTAACTGTCACAGCAAGGACCAATAACATTTTAATAAAAATAAAAGTTGTTAATTTTACATAAAATTATTTTATTTATCTGGTTCATAGGATACTTTACTAATTAATTGGTAGCTCCATTCGAATAAGTATCTCGCGAGCTTGTTTGACAACTGCGCCATTCTTGCCATCTGTTACTAAACTTTGCAACTTTTCCATGTATTCGTCTATGTTAAACTCCGTTGCACCAGCTGGTCCACCTTGTACAAAAAAAACAAAGTAATTAAAAATAAGAAAAAATACACTTACTAGGTCTTCTACTCTTACTACTAGGTCCCTTGAAATTTAAAAAAAGAATCTGTGAAAGTAGTAAAGTTATGCATGTCACAGATGTCAATATTTATTATATACATGGTTTTTTTTATCCAGAAGTGTTATGTTTGGCCAATGAATGGTAATTGGTCACTATTATCCTGTACCAATACATTCAACTTTATTATATTAAAGAACTGACTGGAATATAGAAAAACTAAATGTTGTATTATTGCTGCTGCCTACCAATACCAAACGAGTAGTTCAAGTACAGATATTGAATAAGACTAAATGTATTTGACCGTGTAGCCTGAATTCATGTGTGTTTTATGTAATGAACTCTAAGTCTGGGTTTAATCTGCTTACTAAAACTTTTAGTACTTATTTATTTGGATTAGATTTACAAAAATAACAATGAGGATGACCTAACGAGAATGTTATTAATACATTTATTATTATAAAATATATAGTATGACTGGCAAATTTTGTGATCTTATATATGTCATGGCAATGAAAATGGACGATATTGAGTACCCAGGGTCTGAACAACACACAGATGCCAGACGACATGAAGAGTCAACGATTTCACAACGAAGTATGCACAAACTAAATGAATGCTTCCATTGTCTAACGAATGGGAACCTGGCACTAAGCCTAATTAAGGTCAGACAGAAAAAAAAAGTGTCTGTAACCGATTCGATTCCACTCGATCCTAATCGATTCCACCCCATGCCACCTGATCCCACTCGAATCCCCTCCGAACATATATTCTGTCTCATTCTCTTGTGGGCTTAGTCCTATAGATGTATGTGTTTGTCTCTTTTTACTGTCGCTTTTTCGTTTCATCGAGTTTCAAATCACAATTCTAAAGAAGTTTCACTTCAAAAACAAGACATGCAAGTGACCTCTCTGATATAGAGGTTTTCCTGAAGAAATGAGCAGCAATAAAACTGACAACGAATTTGTAATAGTTGTAAATGTAACCTACAAATGTCAGATGTGTTAGTCTTAGAAGTTGATTTTGAACCTGTTAATATTGTGTGTCATATAGAAAAAATACACTTTGTAACAGTAATAAGTATACCTGGCAAAGCTAATGTATGTAATCCATGTATCAGTACAGCTACAAGTGCTCGTCGATGGGTATTTAAGGCTGCAGTTCGTTCCGCGGCCGCCGCAGTTTCGGCGCGAAGCTTGGCGGTCGCACCACTCACCTCCTCTGCGTGTCTTTGTAATATTGCATTCTGAAATTAATATCACTTGATTATTATTACGTACGTCAATTGGTTTAATAAACACATTTAAAAATTTATAATCCAACATGACCCTACGACTCTTACAAAAAGAAGTCCGGAAGAAGGCAGCAGTCCAATTTAGAAAAACAGTCACAATAGGGGAGTTTCCTGTGTTTAATTTTGTACATTATTCGATATGCAACGGAATATAATACGAAAAAGAAACCCTTTTGTGAAAACAATCAAAATCGCTTGAAAAATTTGTTCATAATATTTATTTTAAATATTGGTATTGGGGGGTTGCGTTACTCGCGTCCGTAGGAATTACCTAACCACAACCCTGCACGTTCCCCCTGGGTGGTGCTAAATGAGTAACAACGCCGAGTTTCGGGCGGCTGTCAAAAAACCTGATCTAGCCAGGCTATCAACCTGGACTATTGTGTGGGTAGGAAATGACCAACACAACCCGTAACCCTGTAGTCATGTCTTACAGGAACGGGGGCCTTGGCTTAATTGTCTGGGCCAAGAGGCAGAGCACCTCTTAAAAAATTACCCCAATCCTACGGTGGGACACGCGCCAATAGGATGCATGGCTGGTGGGAGACCAGTCTGTAGCGACCAACCTCAATGGACCCGGCTAACATTGTTGTATAGTGCCTTCACATGGGAATGGGCGTCACCCTGTGTGCGACCTGTTTTAATCGACCGTACTCGTGGGAATACTATGGAAAACAAAGAACAATCAAATATCCTCTCTCAACCTGAAAAACAATCAAACAAGATACTCACTTAACAATTTTTTCACAAATCACTTTTTAATAAAACACGAACTCTGTCACTGAATAATCTCGACAACCTAACACCAACTCATACGGAAATTGGCACACTTGCACACACAGTTACAAGTGACCAGTGGACAAAAGTACCAGAAAGAAAAAGGCAGCGCAAAAGCCCAGAAACAAACAAACCCCAAAAACAGAAGAAACTTGAAACCTACTGCCTTTTTTTTTTTTTTCGCGGTGAAAAGCGATTTATCACTACCGCCCCGCCGGGGGGGTGGCGGGACGGTTATGTTGGGCTCACCGGCCTTACGACCCAGCGTTAAGCCGTCCGGGAGAGATGTTGACATCCGGACGACCGCTGGGCCGAGTCCCTAACAAATTCCCTACACCGGCAATACCAACTAAAAACCCCGCGGTGGCCCTCTTCGGCGCATAAGAGACGGTCCCGGGCTCACGAGGCGAGAAGCGCCCCATTTTCGACCGAAACCGCCCCTGCGCGGTGCCGCCTTGCGGCCCGTCTCCAAGTGGGGGGGGCTCAGAAGCCCCCGCGCACCGAAGGACGCCCTCGGCGTCCACGGCAGCAACGAGGCCAACCACCCGTGCTGCCGTCATCCCGGGGGAAACCTACTGGCTAGGCCAACCTACACCAACCTCAAATAGATTTTCTGAGCTAGATAATGATATTCAAGATACACAAATCGCTGAAAAACCCCCGAAGGCACCACCCATATATGTAGACCGAGTCAGCAATATACAACCACTACTAAAAATGCTTGATGAGATAGCTGCAGACAACTACGAAATGAAAATTCTCCGTAATGAACAAGTTAGAATACAACCCAAATCTACCGAACTATATACAAAAATTGTTAAAAACCTGCAAGAAAAAAATACGGAATTTCATACTTATAGGCGCAAACAAGAACGCAATTTTAAAGTTGTTCTAAAAAATCTCCACCCCACTACTGATATTGAAGATATAAAAACTGAACTAGAAATGCAAGGTCATAAGGTCACTAACATTTGGAACGTCAAACAAAGAAGTACCAAAAAACCATTACCAATATACTTCATAGAAATAGAATCAAACAGCAACAATAAACATATCTATGACATCAAAAGTATTCTGCACTGCAGAGTCATCTTCGAACCACCAAGACCTAAACGAGAAATTCCACAATGTAGTAATTGCCAACAATATGGACACACAAGAAAATACTGCTTCAGAAAACCCAAATGTATAAAGTGTGCTGGAGATCACGCATCGTCCAAATGCGAACGTAAAGAACGGTCGGACTCAGTCAAATGTGTACTTTGCGATGGCAACCATCCTGCAAACTATAAAGGATGCTCAATATATAGGGAGCTCCAGAAAATTAAATATCCCACTCAACCAGCGAAACACCGACAGATCAAATATCAATCAGACAATGCGAGCACATCCAGGCAACAAGACCAATCATCATATAAGCAAGCATTATTATCCAACAAACCTTTACAAGCACTTACTAGCAACCAAAGCCCAAATGAATTACCAAAGGTCCAAACAAACAACAATGACATGAAAGAAATCATGAATGCTGTAACACTACTTCTGCAACAATTAACCTCAATTACAAACCACCTAATGGAAATCATGACCAAACTGACACATTCTGTTCATTAAAAATAGCCATTTGGAATGCCAATGGGCTCTCACACCAGGTCCTCGAAGTAGTGACATTTTTAAAAACAAACAATATTGATATTTTAATGATATCCGAAACACATTTTACTGAAAAAAATTATCTCAATATATATAATTACAAATTCTACCAAACCATGCATCCAGATGGTACAGCCCATGGAGGATCTGCAATTCTGATTAAGAATAATATAAAACATCATGAGGTTGAGCCATTTAAAACTCCTGAGATACAAGCCACAAGTATTGTTGTCGAAGACTGTCGGGGATACTTGACTGTCACTGCACTGTATTCTCCCCCAAAACACAAGATCAAAAAAGAAGACTACGTCCTTTTTTTCAATACGCTAGGACCAAGATTTATAGCAGGTGGAGATTACAACTCCAAAAATACACTATGGGGCTCTCGCTTAACAACTCCCAAAGGACGCCAATTACAGGCAGCTATAAATGATCTACACCTAGATACAATATCGAACGGGCAACCAACTTATTGGCCGACTGACCCAAAGAAAATCCCAGATTTGGTAGACTTCAGTGTTATAAAAGGGATTCCTATTAATCGCTTCAAATGTACTTCCCTATTAGACCTCTCATCTGACCACAGTGTAGTTCTACTAGAGTTGTTCCAGGAATTAGTACATGTTAAACCCACAGCAAGGCTACACGAACGTAAGACCAATTGGGATAAATTCCGTACCACAGTAGAGTCTACGATCAATACTAACCTGCCTCTTAAAACTGAAGAAGACATTATGACAGCGGTTGAACATTTCAACCAGTGTGTACAAAATGCTGCCTGGGATAGCACTCCTGCTGTCAAGAAATACTCAGAACCAAACTGCTCGAAACCCATTCGCGAACTAGTAGCCGAAAAAAGACAAGCTCGTAAATCGTGGCAAATTACTAAATTCTCTAGAGACAAAACACGGCTAAACTACCTAACAGCTAAACTGAAAAAAATATTGTGTACTGAAAAAAATGACAATGTACAGAACCACCTTCGTAATTTAGATGCAACGGCTGCTAGCGATTACTCCCTTTGGAAAACTACTCAAAGACTAAAAAGACCCATTGCCTCTGATCCGCCGATACGCAGAAAGGACGGTTCCTGGGCAAAAAGCGACATAGAGAAGGGTGAAGCCTTTGCTTCTCATCTAGCCGAAGTCTTCGTACCAAACACTGCCCAGAACACGCCGAAAACTGACAGCGAAGAAATCATTAACTCGCTTAATGAACCATACCAACTCGACCGGCCAATTGATAAGATTAAGTTGCGTGAAGTCCGAGAAACCATTAGAAAACTAAATCAGAAGAAAGCCCCAGGATATGATTTAATCACTGCAAAATTGCTCCGCGAGATACCTGAAATAGCAATACATTTTCTGACACACTTGTTTAACTGCATTCTGATCAGAGGCATCTTCCCGCCACAATGGAAGGTAGCTCAAATTAAAATGATCCTTAAACCGGGTAAACCTCCTGAAGATGTGACTTCTTACAGACCAATAAGCTTGTTACCCATTCTGTCAAAAGTTATGGAGACACTTTTTCTAAAGAGGTTAAACGCAGTAATGGCACAAAATAAACTTATACCGGACCACCAATTTGGCTTTAGAAAACAACACGGCACAATAGAGCAGGTGCATAGGCTGGTAGAAGAAATTCATAAGGCTTTCGAAAACAAAAAATATTGTTGCGCGGCATTCCTAGACATTTCTCAGGCGTTTGACAGGGTTTGGCACGAGGGGTTATTACATAAAATAAAAAACAAGCTACCCACAAACTATTACATATTCTTGAAATCATATCTTACAAATAGGTATTTCTATGTTAAGCAAGGAGAAGATATAACCAAAATCCACAGGGCCCATGCAGGAGTGCCACAGGGAAGCGTGCTTGGTCCGATCTTATATCTGATCTTTACTTCAGACCTACCCATGACAGATGGCGTCGTGATCGGCACTTTTGCAGATGACACAGCTGCCCTAACAACCCACGATAAACCGGCACAAGCAAGTCACATGCTCCAACACTCACTAGACAACATTACGGAGTGGCTAACTACCTGGCGAATAAAAGCCAATGAAACTAAGTCGGTACAGGTGACCTTTACGACATGACGTGAAACATGTCCCCCTGTGACCCTCAACAAGAAACAGATACCACAAGCAAATGAACCTTGGACTTTATTTGGATCGTCGTCTAACATGGAAAAATCATATATTTACAAAAAGAAAAGCATTAGGCATCCAACTAAGAAAAATGTACTGGCTGCTCGGTAAAAAATCACAATTGTCGCTGGAAAACAAGCTGTTGTTATATAAATGCATCCTGAAACCAATCTGGACGTACGGACTTCAACTTTGGGGCACAGCCTCCAACTCAAACATCGAAATACTTCAGAGATTCCAGTCCAAAATGCTAAGAATAATTACTAATGCTCCATGGTTTATAACAAACAAACAATTACACCTCGACCTTCAAATCAAAACAGTTCAAGAAGAGATTAAACACACAATGAAATCGTACAGAAAAAGACTCGAAAATCATCCTAACATACTAGCTACGCGCCTAATGAATACTAACTCAACAATCAAAAGACTTAAACGAAAGACCCCCAGAGATTTATAGGGATTAACATACTTATAGGGAGTACGTCACTGGACTAACTGCCCTCCAAGACAATTGAAATCTCATAACCTATTGTTAAATGTTCATACAGTAACAGATTGCAAGAATAAATATAAAAAAAAAAAAAAAAAAATTGGTATGAGCAAAAATGGGTGCGTAGTGGGAACATCTCCCTCGCACAAATGCACAGTAATGGCCATTTTGAGAGGTGACGTCACGGCTTATATCATGTATCCTTTTTCTGTCATTTGACTGTCACGCCTTCTAGCAGATTTAAAAATTATCTTATCTTATCTGTCTTATTTTCTTATTATTATTCGGATTCATAAAATTCTTTCAATAATGGTAAATTAGGTAATGTAATTTTTTGATTTAAAAAATCGTGTCAACTACCCTACCAGCACAACATTATATATATATTTATGCCGATATACTGAAACACAAAATTAAAATAGAAGTGACTACTCTTGGGTTGTTTGGTACAAGTGGAAGGCCATCTCGCCTCGTGAACCTGGGGTCTTCAATGATATGTTGATACAGGCTTATAAAGTGCATTCGTTTGTATTGCCAGTGAGGGGTGTAAATAGTGTTATGGACTTGGTCCAATGGTTGTCTGGATGTTACATCTGTCAGATGGCTTAACTTAGGATACTACCTTATAAGACGGAGTCCAATATCATATTGCCTATTGCAATACTGCCTGCTGCCCACATGTTGGCATAGTGACGATAAATGTTTTCCTCAATACAAATTAGATAAAACAATGTATAAATACCTGTTGTTCATAGTCAGAATTAGCTTTCCTCAACTGTCTGAGTTCCGACTCTCGTAATTTATTGTGTTGCAGAAACTGTTCAGTGAAAATGGGTATGTCTGTATCTCCATTGAAATCTTCCCCCTGTTCAATAAAATTAATAAAACTTTAAATGAGTATAGAAAAAGCTTATTCATGGTTACACTATTCGCAGAATAAAAAATCGCAGTTTAGTTCATATATACGGCTTAAAAAAATGTGATTGAAAATGTGACTTTTAACTTAAAAACTTATGTGAAGGTTCGCAGATGGCAAATCATCTATGTAATTTCTTCATGAAAATTGATCCATCAAATCATTCTAATACACAAAACAAAAATTACAGCATCCATGTTGCACTGCAATTAACTTAATTAAAATATAATATTATTTCAATACTTCATATTATCATAAACTCACAGAAGCAGGTGTTATGCAGGGCCTTGGTCTTGGAGGCGTGGGCTGTCGTGGTGTGACAATAGCTGGCACTGCTGGTGTAGTGTTTGGGGTAGCCACTGTTATTTCTGCTACTGGTTGTGTAGTTGCTATAAATACAGACATAATGTTCACACTAATTACTTGTCATTTCCTCCTATAACCCATCTGCTCATAGTTTTTTAACTGATTGCAAGATAAACAAAAAAAATACTTGTCATTATATTTGTTTAAAACATTTCACTAGTGATATTTAGGGACGTTATATCCCATATAAAAATCCTAAATATAAAAAATATAACTTAGACGATATTTAGACTTTTGTCACATTGGCCTCAACAGAACAGATTGTTTGGGATGATATAACACTTATTTTAAATTATCATATGAAATATACAAGACGAAAGTCGTATATTCGAAACCCAACTGGCATACACCTCTGACTTTTCTAAAGTTATGTGTGTATTAAATGTTAATTATCGCTTGCTTTAACGGTGAAGGAAAACATCTTGAGGAAACCTGCATACCTGAGAATTCTTATAAGAATTTCGAAGGCATGTGAAGTCTACCAACCCGCATTAGTCCAGTGTGGTGGAGTAAGGCCTAAGCCCTCTCATTAGTAAAGGAGGCTCGTGCCCACAGCAGTGAGACAATGTTTAATACAGGGCTAGTATTGTTATTATTTATTATATACAATGCTGTGTAAAAATCCATTACAATTTTAAACTTACAAAGTTCTTTAGAGGCCAAAAAAATAAATGTTTTTTTTTATTCTTAGGTATGAAATATGTGGCATGAAAGATTGTATGTAAGAATTAGGGAATCACTAAAGGAGAATGTAACAAAGATAAATAATATCATAATAATAGTTAATTTGTGGTCTTTTAGTACCTACAACTGCTGTGGAATCTGCTGCCAGGGAATGTTTGGCTTTCTTTGGTAATACAGTATCCTTTTGTTCCACTTGCTGTTTCCGAAACTCTTTGTATGCATCTGTTTTTTTGTATTCAGCCCATTCTCTGATATATCTAAAATAATACATGGAATATAGGCAAAAATAGTCATACAAGTGAGATAGTGAGAAAATGTTTTTTTTTTTTTTTTTTTTTATCCTGGCACGGCAAAGTGACCGCACTGTACCTGATGGTAAGCGCAGTGCGGTCCAAATAGAGTACTGAGTAGCGAGCCATGCCGGCCTGCTTCTTCACACTACGCCATGGGCAAGAAGGTGAAGAAGGGGTCGAGGGTCTAGTGTCAGAGTACTAAGAAGGCCGTAAAATGGCCATTGTACCCCAACTCCAGACCCCCGACAAAAACCGGATGTACACTGGCTGATCCCGGAACGCGACACACTTGCGTGTGCCACTATGGCGGGTTTTTCGCCCTGTGTACGGTGGTCGCTATCCGGGCGGATATAAATATCCTACCACCAGCAGATATTCCAATGATACACCCATATCTTGCTTATAATTAAAATTGGAGCCTAATTTTTGAATCATTTTGGCTCTGTTCAGGCAAGTGTTTCTTTTTCACAAAGAAAACACAGATACATTCATTGTATCATTGTGATTAACACGTTGACTGCGGAGCACACACACAGTGTGTTTTTGATTTTGCTACGCGCATGCGGCCGTCACACGCTAGGTGCGTTTTAAAAATCTCTATACAAGAGTGCGGCCGGCATACGCTAGGTGCGTTGTAATTAATATATACAAAGATTGTGGCTTCACCCACATATTTTTATTTAATATTTTATTACTTGTCTTAGATAGCCATGGTTTGATTTATATTTATAGGAATGATTATCCTAAATGTTAAAGCTAACTAGAGCGAGTTATTTCGATAATTCTTACGAATATAAGTATATACTCAAATTTCATACATAAAATTTATTTCAAACACGTAAAAGATCTACCTTTTTATTACATCTAAACAGGGACACACATTTTAACAAAATACAATAACAGCTTTGGTAGCTGTTGCTCTAAATAAATAATGATAATAATATCTAGTTTTATTTTAAGTTTTAAATTAAAACGATGCGCATTTACTGTATTGCAAGTAATTCAACAGAGTACCATAAATACGAGGGGAAAAGTGGCTTATAAATTTGCACGGCCAGACATGGTTTTTAGCTTAGCTACATACAAAACACGCCCGGCGCGTAGTGCCGCACTGGTGTTCGGGATTGTTACGCGAGTGCGGGAAACGCACCTAGCGTGTGCCAGCCGCATAGGCGTATCGTCGCAATATTTGGCGCCGCAGTCAACGTGTTAAGAAATAAAAAATACAAAATCTGTAAAATTCAAAGAATTTCAACTATGTTAGTCAATATTTTTACCTCTCTTTGTCTTGGTCAGCTGCATCTAAGTACTGTTGCTTTGTCTCAATTGGTAACTTACTCCATTCACTGGCTAATTGTCTCGTTAACTCTGCAAAGCCTAATTCCGGTTGTTCTGCACGTAACTGATCACGTCTTTCATTTAAGAATCTAACATAACCTGAAAATGAAAATATAGAATTGTATTGCTATGTATCCATGAAATACATATGCTCACTTAAAAGTATAATACATTTTATGTGTATACTAGCACCACATGAGTTCAATTGGTCATTGTAAACTATGCTGTGCCAGCACAGGGCATCAATTTCTTGTCTGATTTGATATCTTTCTCTTTTAGTCACTGCAGAGTGGGGTCCCTAGGTGAGGCATCAATTTGTACCAGCACTGAAGTAATATAGTATCTGTTTAATCCTATGTGCGATAACAGTATCCTCCTGAATTATTTAAATAAGTAAAATATTATATTTTTAATTAAAATATAATAAAATATTATTACTTTCCAATGACAAGTAAGTCATGTTAATTAAATTATAAATAACACTAATAAAATACTTTTCGATACTTACGATAGCAATAACATCAATGATTCAGATACACATTAGTGCATAAATAATATAAACAATGTGATAATACCTGTGAGTGGCTGCCGCGGTGCAGTAACATCACGAAGTACTTTGGGCTTTCGCTTTTTAGGTTTTTTTGGTGACGGCTTTTGTGGGTCTTTAATGGCAGGTGTAGCGGCGGCAGTCACTACATCAGCAGAGTCTGGATTAACCACAGTTGTATTCCCTGATGTTTGCACATGATTTTCGACGTTGGTGGGTTTTTGGTTATCTTCATTTAAATGTTTTGACTCCTCGTTTGAAACTGTGCCATTTGTAAAGGGATGCGTTGATTCTGATTCCATTCTTTTAGCGATAACAACATACGAAACCCAGCGACTATCAGCAATCAGCACTTCAGCAGCCTTCAACTATTTTTTTAACAGTAACTACGAGTTAGTGATAGACGATATACATCCATGTATTAAAAACACTCGATGTAATGTATCGATACATCGAATCAATCCGATGTTTTTATTCGATGCATCGAAGAGACAAACCTGCTAGGATACCATTGCTTTCGCATAATCCTCACTTTGCGAATAGTAATCGTACCGAAAAATCTTCGTCAAATAAAGATAGCAATGTACTTTGTCTTTTCGGTTCGATGATTACTGGCAAAGTGGTGCTCATGCGAAAGCAATGGTATCCACCTGCTACAAATACTTTGTAACGAGTTGTACTTGAAAGCTACGTTAAATATCTATTGAACTGTTTTGTCTGTGATTTAGTTACTTTTTTCATTGAATATTGACTTTCGTATAGCTTCTGAAGTGTCAACTGTCAAACAAGTGACAGTCGCGCTTTTATTCTTTTATTGATATAAAACTTAGATACGTAGACATATCGCTCATCTAGTAATATATTGGCACATCAAATTTTTTGTAATTTTTCAGAAACATGAATCTAAGATTTTGTAATGTTTAAAAATTGGTTCATATTACGATTTTTTATAGATTTTGTGGGTTTGGTAACTAGAAATGACGTCAACAGACATTCAACAATGAAAGTTTCCACCTTAGGTTTTCAGGATATACTTCATAAAGATCAGCGACGTGGAAGAGTCATGCATTTTCGTTGTCACTTTGAACAACTTCCAAAAATGGCATTTATGCACTACAAGGCTTACGGAACCCTAGTATAATCAAGAAATTAAAATATGACTACCTAGGTATATCCTTTTCCTTTAACAAAGTTCCATCCCATTGGTTGAATGGCTCCCATGGTAGCAAAGCGTCAAGACGAAAAAAATATGCAAATAGCTGACCTCTCGTTCAGCGTTGCCATATATTTTATGCTAGATTTGGAATGTGTTATGTTGTTTAGTATATTTTTTGTTGCTTAGGATATGGCATAATTTTTAAGCATCTAAAATAATTATTGCATAATAATTATACCTTCATGGATATACGATCCATTTTGCTTCATATCTAATTTGTTAAAAAAAACGATGTATGGAAAATATAGGTGTATTTTTAACCGACTTCAAAAAACGAAGGAGGTTCTCAATTCACCGTGTATTTTTTTGTTTGTTACCTCAGAACTCCGTCATTTATTGACCGATTTCGAAAAAGCAAAAATAAATTATTACTTTTTAACCAGTCGCGTATCAAACGGTATGCTGGCGCGCCGGAAGTCGTCGTTCTTACATGCTATTTTCAACTTTAAATAAAAATAAAACCGCCTTTCAAAAGAACCCAGACACCACTGAAGAGGAAAAAATAATTGGTTACATTTATAATAATTATTTCGAGTCGGTGCCAGCCAAAACAGAATAATCAGGCATACAAAAAAATATAAAATAGATCCATACTTGGTTTTTATGAATCTAAAAGTAAAGAAAATAACACCGGCACCACTTGAAAAAAAGATCGGTTTTTGGAAAGATTGATTTTGTGATTCAATTTATCCAATGTCAATCAAAATCGATCTATTTTGGAAAGAGTCAAATCCCTAGTACATTTTTTTCGCCCGATTAACAGGATATAGTCTTTCGACCATACTGCCTAGCCGTATTAAAATCTTATCTCCATCCCTAGAACAAGTCACATGCAACACAGTGCTTGTAGCCATATATAATTTTTTTTTTATAATTTACTAGCGGTTGCCTGCTGCTCCGTCCCCGTGGAGGTTATTTTAGAGAGAAAAAGTAGATATTAAATTCAAGGAGTTGACTCCTTCACCGACGCACCTATACCGATTGCCCTACCTCTAAGGTGTTCTTTCTGCTTGACTTATATAATATAGAAACAGTATGGTCAGCGGTAGGCACACGTGGCGCGGGGGTGATCTCATCAAGCGAGTACCGACTCCCATCATTGGTGTGATTCCGACTGAGGCAGGGCCGCTTTTCGTCCCGGTAATTTGGAGCCATCCCTAATGCACCGAATAGGGCCATCGCGGGGTTTTTGTTGGTTTTGCCGGTGTAGGATGTATATAGTGCTATATACCCTTAACATATAACCATCTCGCCTCCCCCGGGTGGGGTGGTAGTGATAAATAGCTTTTCCCCGCGACAGCAAAATAAAGTGTGAGAAACGCACTTGAATTTATTTCGCGCGCCAATTTTTTTTGCGATGACTCCTAAGATATTCATTTATATTATACTAGCTGTTGCTCGCGGCTCCGCCCGCCAGGACGTTATGTTTGGGAGAAAAGTATAAAGTACAAAGTACCAATTTTCATACCTTTAACTTAAAAAATGACGGATTTTCATACAAACTTTCATCCCCTATTTTACCCCCTTAGGGGAGATATTTCCAAAAACCATATAGCTATGTTACTCAGGGTGAATGTAGCTTTCTTTTTTTTTTTTTATGGAAAAAGGGGGCAAACGGGCAGGAGGCTCACCTGATGGAAAGTGATCACCGCCGCCCATGAACATCTGCAACACCAAAGGGCTTGCAAATGCGTTGCCGGCCTTTCAGGAAAGAATATGCTCTCTTCTTGAAGGTTCCCAATTCGTAACGGTTCGGAAAGACCGCCGGCGACAGCTGGTTCCACAGAGTGGTTGTGCGTGGCAGAAAATGCCGTAAAAATCGCGCTGTTGTGGAACGCTGGACATCGAGATGGTGCGGATGGAATTTTACGTTTTGGCGCGATGTCCGATGGTGAAATTCAGCGGCCGGGATCAATCCAAACAATTCCTCGGAACATTCCCCATGATAATGGTGAAAGAATTTTTGAAATCGGCTCAGTAGTTTTTGAGTTTATTCATTACAAACATACAAAAATACAAATCTTTCCTCTCTATAATAGTAGTATAGACTAGCTTTTGCCCGCGGCTACGCCCGCGTGGTGGATATTTTTGGAAGAAAAGGTATAAAATCCATGGAGACCTCTTAAGCTATTACATCTTCCTGTATTATGCTATCCCGTAAAAAACGTGCATTGTCTGGTATAAAAAGTAGTCCCTAGTACTAACACTATGCAAAAAATCATTAGGATCCCTTGAACTGTCTAAAACAAAACTATCCCACGGGAGCCGTACATTTTCCGGGATTAATGAAACCTATGTGCTATTCCAGACTATAATCTATCTCTGTGCCAAAATTACAACCAGATCCGTCGAGCCGTTGTAGCCTGATTGAGTTACAAACATCCATCTATCCAATCGCATTTATAATATTAGTAGGATTATTGATAAACTCCCGATAAAAGAGTTCATATAAACTTATTCCCCTATTTTACCCCCTTAGGTGTGGAATTTCCAAAAATCCTGAAATATATATTTTTTTATTTTAACTAAAAGGCCGATTACTAATTTTCATGAATTTAACTTCAAAAATGACGGATTTTCATACAAACTATCATCCCCTATTTACCCCCTTAGGGGGGGTATTTCCAAAAACCCTTCCTTAGTGGATGCCTGCGCGATAAAAGGTACCTACTGTCAAAATTTCAAGTCTCTAATCCCAGCCGTTTAGGCTGTACGTTGATCGATCTGTCAGTCAGTCAGTTTCTTCTTTTATATATACAGATAGTGTAAAAGATTATAATCATGTGCATGATATGCTCAAAGAGATTTGGTAGCGTTTTACGATTAATGAGGAGGCTCAACTTTTTCCGACACTTCCACTAAACCTTAACAAATTATGTACGTCTAAACCTTCCTCATGAATCACTATATCTATTGGTGAAAACCGCAAGTAAATCCGTTCAGTAGTTTATCGCGAACAGTCAGACAGACAGAGGCGGCGGAGGACTTTGTTATAAAATTTCATGGTCTTCCTTTTATTTAAGATGCTATGTTATTTGGAGAAAAATAATCCTTATGATCATGATCATTGTACTGTTTTCTTAGGCCAATAAGCTTGTTTACTTGCGTGTGACGTCACACGTGTCATATGATCAGCGCCATTACAGAAATAGCGTTTTTGCCGCGGTTTTGGACATATAAACTTAAACAAGTAAAAATGAATTAACTATTCTCAAAAATAAAACTTTACAAAATTCATTATAATGATTTCTTTTATCACAAAACTTAATTTATATAGTTTCATTTACTAATTATTGTAGACTGGTGAAAACGCCATCTTTTGTCATGAATACAAAGCAGCCTAAACGGTTTGGATAATACTTCCGATCAACAACGGAGTAATTACCTTAATTATTTTTTATTCTGAGAATTTATTGAAAAATAAAATAATCACTGATGTATTAAAACGTAAAAACAATAATTTTAGTACTAAGTAAAAAAGAGTAATAATGAATAAAGAATAGTAAGTATAATAATCCTTAAAATCGAAAATATTATTATTTATTTATTTATTTATACTCTTTATTGCACACAGATACACAATATAGGAACACTGCAAAAATTAATTAAAAGTACAATATTAATTATTACTGAAGAATTCAACTTCTGAATATTATTGTCCTCGATGAAAATAGTTACGTTAATTTATGCCACAGAACATATACACTCAAAGGAGAAGAATTACAACTCCCTAACAAAAAAAAGTGACTATATTGATACACACCTACGTATACTAGCGCCATTGCGGATTACCAATAGAAATAAATATAAGCGCGAGCATTCAAAATTTGACAAAAGAATATTAATTTATTGAGAACCTTAAGGAATTGGAATCAATTTTTTTGGTGATTAAAAATTTTTCTATTCACCAAAAAAAATCCAATCCCTTTAGGTCCTTTATCATGTATGGCCTTATCAATTCGAACACGAAGAGTTTATTAGAAACTCCATACAATTATATTATGAACTGACCATAATTATGATAAAATAAGGGTAAATCTAATAATAGACACAAAACAACAACAGGTAATTAAAAATGTTTATTTTACTTATTTCGTAAAATTCTAATTTTTCTCTCAAGAGCCTTCTTTTTGTCATCTTCGTTCATTTCCCTGTTTTTTAAGGTTATATACCATTTTACCGTGATACAAAAAGTAGTCTTTATTATATCATTTTTATTAATTTCGAAATGATTTAAACATTTATTTAAAAATTCCAAATCTATGGATTCTAGTCGTGCCATAATATTATTTTTAATTTGTGTTTTCCAAGCCTCCGTTTTCAAATAATTAAAAATGATGGAAGCCATAATTTGAATACATTGCACCATATCTTTACTGGCGTAATTTAAAGACTGTTTATCTGTATATTCTTTAAAACTTGTGAATATGTGTATGGTTTCAGGTGTTTCCGTTAGAAAGACTTTTCTACAAAGCTGACAGTCATTGCTTCGTAGTTTTTTATAAATGAAACCACACACATATGCACAAGCTTGGCTTTCCGGCGTCGCCTGTTCAACTGATTCGACTGCATCAGCCAATAGTACTTCAATTTCATCTATGTTGAATTCAGTACATTCAATTTTTTTTGGCACTATATTGGCTGTTAAAAAACTTGACAAATTATTAGACAACATTGCAGTGTCATCTTCGCAATTTTTCCTTTGACCAGAGTATTTTAAATTTGATATAATTGCAGTTTTCACACCCGCCACAAACTGCTGAATTGTTGGATTACTATTTGATCCACAATTGTAACGGATGCAGCCGAAACAGTTTTCTAATGGATCTTGATTAAGACGACGTGTGGAAAGACTATCGATTTCAATTTTCTGGAAATTTTTCCACAGTCTTTCAATGGCATTCATCGTATGGATCCATCCTTCTTGTGAGGGAGGCTTAAATCTAGCTCCTACATAAATCATTTCAGAAATAAATTTTCGCATTTCTGCAAACAGTTTTAAATGAGGACTCCTTTGAGTAAAGTTTGTGGAGTAGATTTTTGCTCTGCGTGCGTCAGGGCTGTCAGCATTCACAGCATCAAAAAGTTCATCAAATTTCTTAGTGAATGTCGCGGTGGCATGGGCTTCAATTGGAAGTTCATCTGAGAAAAAAATGACTTTTAAAAACTATTATTTTTTTCATGTGTTGGTGAGTCTCATTCTAGAAAACCAAGAATATGAGACTTAATAATTGTTAAGTCAAGGTAATGAGTGCAGTGCAGTGCTTGCTATACAAGATTATAATTTTCAAAAGATATTATTACAATACTATAAATGCAAAAGTAACCCTGTTTGTATGTTTGTTACCTTTTTTACGACTAAACGGCTGACCGGATTGTGATCAAATTTGGCAAGGAGATAGATTATATCCTGGAGAAGGACATAGGCTATCTTTTTTTCTCAAAAAACAATCTTAAAAGTGGTCGAATAGGAGTTCAAAATTTGTATGGGAAATCCATAATTCCTAAATTTGCAAAATCATCCCTAAAGGTATAGCCATACTAATCCATACTAATACTATAAAGTGTAACTCGGTTTGTAAGTAAGTGTTAGTTGAGGGGTTTGACAATAACATAGGCTCTTTCTGATCCCGGAAAATGCACGATTTCTGTGGGATAGCAAAATATAGAAAGATGTAATAACTTAAGATGTCTCCATGGATTTTATACCTCTTCTTATAAAAATAATTACCATAAATATCACTATAATTGTTATTGGCAGGTGTAGCGCTTACAATCAGGTATATATCTGCCTAGTCGCATCAGTTAAGTGTTTAAAAAAATTAAGAGAACATACAAAGGTGTTTTATTTGTGGATAATAATAAATTAACTCACTAGAAGTAATCTTAGCTAATAGCCCATCTGTGACGCGGTTACTAAACACTTGAGCTGCAAGACTGACTTTCATCTTTTGTTTCATGTTTGGCCGCAAATGACTTTCTGTCAATTGTGGGGCATATACAAAAGTTGTGTTATTCTTATCAAGCTCATACAATATTTCTAAATGATTCCATTTTACTGTGCCTGGAACAAAATTAAGATTAAGACAATTTACGTCTGTCAAAATCTGTTGCAAAAGAAACAAGCATGCGGCAACAAGCTTGATTTAAAGAGGTTTTGCATAATATATTTGCAGTTCTTGTAAAATTTAATTAAATACTGTTATCTTTTTAAGTAACCTAAACTCCACTTTAAGTCCATAGAACTGCCTCTGCTTGATTATTAATGTAAAAGAGTGACTCTTTTTGCAATTGAAAGTAGATCAGCTATTTTATATTTACCTCTGAAAGTGGTATTGTTACTACGAATCTCAGCTGTACATTGGACATCATGCTTCATCAGCAGATTTCGAGTACACTTTAGGAGATGTGGAGGATCAAATATGGCAACAATTTCCCTTAAGGGAGAAAAAAGGGTCCCTGGTTGTTGCGCCTAGTGTTTTTATTAGTTTTACATTTACTGTTGACATGTCACAAACAGTAGCAACAACGTTTAGATTCGAATTGAAGCATTCTGTCAGTATCTGAAAGAATAAAATAAAATGGATAAAAATTGTTTGATAATCTATTTTATTAAATATCATAATTAACTATAAAATTTTAATGATATGTACCTCTTTTGCAATTACAGTCATCCTATCAGCAGTTATTGTAGATGAGAGGTAAAATGCGATAGGCTGCTTCCATCTCTTTCTTATACCAGCAAGCATAAATACCAATGCTTTAGTGGCAACTGCTTGACTCCTACCATGGTTGCCATGGTCTTGGAATCCTTGTATTTCGTCCAGTTTGGGGTCGTAATGAAGGTGCTTCCTTATAGACATTTCGTCAAATGACAATATGCACATGTTTTCTTCTGGACTTTGCTTGCGTGACATTTTTTGTAGAGCACTGAAAATGTGCTTATTTATGCCAGGCATTAGAGGCACTCTATTGAGTAATTTATTTAAGCTGCTTTGGCATGGCAAAGCAAACATTCTTCTAAGCAGCCGATAGCAGGCAGGTGACTTTTTATAAATGACTAATGCCATAATTTTTTGGTTGAGAGTGTATCTTCTCCCTTTTGGTTTTTTTGGCGCATTTTTTAACTGGCTTTGTAATAAAACTATAAAAGAGTTTGAGATATTTAAGCCACACAGTTTTTCCACATGCTTATCTTCATAAAGTGACTTAATTACATCAACTTTTACACTTTTATAATTTTTTTTGAGTCTTATTATTTTTTTCATATTTTTTCTGCATAAGTTATATAATTTTCTTTCTCGAGTACTTAGTTCACTGGTTCTTGAAACATTAATTTTACTCAGGATACCTCTTTTTTTTTTAGGTCCAGATTTAGAATGTGACTCAACCTTTGACGAGATTTCTTTAGTGGACTCTTGATGTATTTTCAGTGGTGCATTCTGAAATCACAAAGCAAATAATATTTGTTTCAGAATTCATATTTTATAACTTAATATGGAAGTCTAACTTTAAGTTAATACCAAAGTACAAAAATTAATAGTAAAAGCACAAGTATAGAGATCTTTTTTGTGGTTTAAGATAGATTAAAGATTATGAATATAAAAGAATTTGGAAACATGATTGGCAAGGAAAAATTAAAACGTGTAGACAAGTACAATTTAATCTATTGCCAAAATTTAAATTACAGTGTAAACTCCATGTAACGTCACTCTATTTAACGACAAACTCTCTTAAGCGTCGAAATCAATTGGCTTTGGTTGGTTTAGCTTGTTTTTCATACAATGTTTCACTCTATATAGCATTACACCCACTCTCAATAACGACAACAATTAAGTTGCTAAAATTAGTAAAAACTGCGCAGCTGTGTACGATCTATTGTCGCTTTATTATCCTAGCCCGCAATAAACTCGACTGTCGGCATCATGCATACCGAACTTTCTAAGAAATTCATTCTTTTGTTTACAAATTGGGATTGCTTGCACGTGTAGACTGTTATTGACCATGATTCATAACTAGGAGTCATGGATTATCTATACCTTATCATATTCTTAGTTGCTCACAAACTTGCAAACTGTAAACATGGCTACTAAAAGAAAATCACTGTGTATTGACGAAAAAGTTTTACTGATACGCGCAATAGAAACGGGAGAGAAGATAAGTGATGTTGGCAAACGCTTTGGATTTAGTCGCTCTACCGTGTCCACAATATGGAAAAATAAAGAAAAAATCCTCCACGCTGCGGGCGAGGGAAAATCTTCCAAAAAATTAAAGAAACCTATATACGAAGATTTGGATAAAGCTGTACTATCATGGTTTCATCGACAGCGCCAGAATAATATGCCTATCTCGGGGCCGCTCGTGAAAGCTAAGGCGGAGAATTTTGCTGCTGAACTTGGTTTAACTTCTTTCAAAGCATCAGAAGGATGGCTCGGAAAATTCAAGCAGCGTCATCATATCAACTATGGTAAAATAAGTGGGGAAGCACGAAGTGTTGATACAAATGTGACTCATGATTGGATTAACAGAGTGTGGTCAAAATTCATAGAAAAATACGCCCCAAGTGACATTTTCAATGCTGATGAAGCAGGAATTTTCTATAAGTTGACTCCAGATAAAACTCTGAAATTTAAAGGGGAAAAGTGTGTTGGAGGAAAGCTTTCCAAGGAACGTATTACGGTGCTTGTGGCTGCTAATATGGATGGCACAGAGAAAAAAAAGCTACTAATAATAGGCAAATCGAAAAATCCGCGCTGTTTTAAGAACATCAAAAAATTGCCAGTGACGTATAAAGCTAATAAATCAGCTTGGATGACCAGTCAACTTTTTGAAGAAGAAGTGCGAAAGTGGGATGCAGAATTAAAGGGGCGAAAAATTTTACTTCTTGTTGACAACTGCCCTGCCCACCCTTTTATATCAAACCTTCAAAACATAGAGTTGGCATTTCTTCCTCCAAATACGACTAGTGTCTTACAGCCAATGGACCAGAGTGTGATCAAAAGCCTCAAGGGTCACTACAGAAGGAAATTATTGATGGAGCTAGTCGAATCTGAGGGTAAAACTTCTGTTAATATGCTGCATGCAGTAAATTTTTTATCTAAAGCCTGGGAAGAAGTGACACCCACAACTATACAGCACTCTTTTCGACATGCTGGACTTTGTACCAATTCTACGAGTGATGAGGTGGAAACAGAATCTGAGTTTGAAAGCGACGACGACCTTCCATTAACTGAGTGGATTCAACAATTCAACATGGCAGGAAATACGGTAAATCTTCAAACCTACATTGAAGTGGACGACCGCCTGCTTACAACGGCTTCACTCACAGACGAAGAAATTTTGGATTCAGTGAGAAAAACTGAGGATCAAGAACAAGGTGATGAAGAAGATGAGACGGATGAGCCTGAGCTTCCGCCGAGCATTAAAGAAGCTCTGGAAGCAGCAAAATTATTGGAAAAATATTTCCTTTATAACCAAGATGCCTCAGTATTGCTAGATATTAATAAAATAACTAAAAAAATACAACAAAATTACTGGTGCAGCAAAAGACGTCAGACAAAAATAACAGACTATACTCAATAGCGTTCAAATAACATTCTTTTTTATGCACATACATAACTACTAACAATAGTCAGAAATAAACTTTTTATTTTTCTAATTCTGATGTTTCTTCTCTCCATTTAACGACAACTCTCTATAACGCCATAAAATGCACAGTCCCTTCAGTGTCGCTATATAGAGTTTACACTGTAGATAATTTAGAGAAAATATGTGATATTTCTAAAATTGAGAACCCCACTGATTTTTTAGCAGTCTAGTTATTATGGTTTCTTATGTTTACGCGAATATTATACATTGTAATAAAACGAAATTGACGGATTCTATCGCGGATTATTTTACTTTTTTAACCCGACGTTTCGAAGGCTTTACAGCCTTCATGGTCACGGGGGAGACTAGCCTTCGAAACGTCGGGGTAAAAAAGTAAAATAATCCGCGATAGAATCCGTCAATTTCGTTTTATTACAAAGTCTAGTTATAACTTCAAAACCAGGCGGATCTATTAGGATTTCATTTCATTAAACCAAATTCAAATCATTGTAATTTTATTTATTTTGGTTCCTCACATGTTGTCTGACTGTTTTCGAATCATTTCGTGAATGCAACTAATATTTGTCTATAGAATTAAAAATAGATTGCATAGATGGCACTAATGAGCACCAGTGCGGAGTCCGCAAGTCAAAGTAAGCAGTGGTCGTTGTGTTTTCGGATATAAATAATTAATTTTGCTGATAAGTACCGTTTAAATTGATACATTTTGAGCGTGTCTTAATTCGCTGTCACTACGAGAACGCAGTTATTTTTTGTTGGATTTTCGAAAAAGTATGTGGTTTTAGTGAAATATTTATAAATACAGTGTAAACTCCATGTAACGTCACTCTATTTAACGACAAACTCTCTTAAGCGTCGAAATCAATTGGCTTTGGTTGGTTTAGCTTGTTTTTCATACAATGTTTCACTCTATATAGCATTACACCCACTCTCAATAACGACAACAATTAAGTTGCTAAAATTAGTAAAAACTGCGCAGCTGTGTACGATCTATTGTCGCTTTATTATCCTAGCCCGCAATAAACTCGACTGTCGGCATCATGCATACCGAACTTTCTAAGAAATTCATTCTTTTGTTTACAAATTGGGATTGCTTGCACGTGTAGACTGTTATTGACCATGATTCATAACTAGGAGTCATGGATTATCTATACCTTATCATATTCTTAGTTGCTCACAAACTTGCAAACTGTAAACATGGCTACTAAAAGAAAATCACTGTGTATTGACGAAAAAGTTTTACTGATACGCGCAATAGAAACGGGAGAGAAGATAAGTGATGTTGGCAAACGCTTTGGATTTAGTCGCTCTACCGTGTCCACAATATGGAAAAATAAAGAAAAAATCCTCCACGCTGCGGGCGAGGGAAAATCTTCCAAAAAATTAAAGAAACCTATATACGAAGATTTGGATAAAGCTGTACTATCATGGTTTCATCGACAGCGCCAGAATAATATGCCTATCTCGGGGCCGCTCGTGAAAGCTAAGGCGGAGAATTTTGCTGCTGAACTTGGTTTAACTTCTTTCAAAGCATCAGAAGGATGGCTCGGAAAATTCAAGCAGCGTCATCATATCAACTATGGTAAAATAAGTGGGGAAGCACGAAGTGTTGATATAAATGTGACTCATGATTGGATTAACAGAGTGTGGTCAAAATTCATAGAAAAATACGCCCCAAGTGACATTTTCAATGCTGATGAAGCAGGAATTTTCTATAAGTTGACTCCAGATAAAACTCTGAAATTTAAAGGGGAAAAGTGTGTGGGAGGAAAGCTTTCCAAGGAACGTATTACGGTGCTTGTGGCTGCTAATATGGATGGCACAGAGAAAAAAAAGCTACTAATAATAGGCAAATCGAAAAATCCGCGCTGTTTTAAGAACATCAAAAAATTGCCAGTGACGTATAAAGCTAATAAATCAGCTTGGATGACCAGTCAACTTTTTGAAGAAGAAGTGCGAAAGTGGGATGCAGAATTAAAGGGACGAAAAATTTTACTTCTTGTTGACAACTGCCCTGCCCACCCTTTTATATCAAACCTTCAAAACATAGAGTTGGCATTTCTTCCTCCAAATACGACTAGTGTCTTACAGCCAATGGACCAGAGTGTGATTAAAAGCCTCAAGGGTCACTACAGAAGGAAATTATTGATGGAGCTAGTCGAATCTGAGGGTAAAACTTCTGTTAATATGCTGCATGCAGTAAATTTTTTATCTAAAGCCTGGGAAGAAGTGACACCCACAACTATACAGCACTCTTTTCGACATGCTGGACTTTGTACCAATTCTACGAGTGATGAGGTGGAAACAGAATCTGAGTTTGAAAGCGACGACGACCTTCCATTAACTGAGTGGATTCAACAATTCAACATGGCAGGAAATACGGTAAATCTTCAAACCTACATTGAAGTGGACAACCGCCTGCTTACAACGGCTTCACTCACAGACGAAGAAATTTTGGATTCAGTGAGAAAAACTGAGGATCAAGAACAAGGTGATGAAGAAGATGAGACGGATGAGCCTGAGCTTCCGCCGAGCATTAAAGAAGCTCTGGAAGCAGCAAAATTATTGGAAAAATATTTCCTTTATAACCAAGATGCCTCAGTATTGCTAGATATTAATAAAATAACTAAAAAAATACAACAAAATTACTGGTGCAGCAAAAGACGTCAGACAAAAATAACAGACTATACTCAATAGCGTTCAAATAACATTCTTTTTTATGCACATAACTACTAACAATAGTCAGAAATAAACTTTTTATTTTTCTAATTCTGATGTTTCTTCTCTCCATTTAACGACAACTCTCTATAACGCCATAAAATGCACAGTCCCTTCAGTGTCGCTATATAGAGTTTACACTGTATTGCGATTTACTTGTTTATAATCTCTAAAACTGGTATCCAAAGTGGCAGTAAGATGCGTGACATGACACAAGTCAACTAGTCATTCCGGGAATCGTAATTTTGGGAACACTTCCGTAAATGACGTGGCAACGTTGTGTTTGAAATAAGACTTAAATGCATCTCAAAAGCTTATTTAAGTGTAAATTTGGTTTATGGTATCAAAACAATAGAAGTAACATGGAAGGCGACAAAAAGAAAAAGAAGTCTCAAAGAGCATAACCCAAGATAGTGTAGCTTACAAAAGACATCGTGAAAAGCTAACAAGAGCTAACAGTTGTAATTGCGAATGCGTTACGACTGCTGTGCTGAGGTCTCGGGTTCAATCCCAGGGTCAATATTGGTTCAATATTGCGTTTTTCTGTTTAGAAATACTCAGTATCAGCCTAGAGTCTGGAATTGTACCCGGTATGGCGATAGGCTCACCCCTATGAGATTATATGGGACCTTAACTTCGGCGAAAAGTATGTGTACTAGTTACACCTCTGCCTACGCCTTCAGGGATTACAGGCCTGAGTGTATATGTATGTACGTTTGTATATAGTTTATTGTAATTATAAGTTATAGTTGTAGTTATAATTATAAGTTTAAACTTCAACAGTTATGCTCAAGTACAAATAAAACCTATAGTATTGAGACCTTGTATTAATTTTACGAATATAATATGTAGATAGCGTGTTTCGATCATTTAAGGAACGCCACCGTAATTTAGGGAACTAAATTGTCATTTCGAGAACATAATCGTAATTTCGGGAACTTCACTATATTGTAAACTAGCTGTTGCTCGCGGCTCCGCCCACGAGATTATTTTCGGGAGCAGAAGTATACAATCCAAGGAGTTGTCTTCTGCACTGAGGCACCTGTAGCGATTCTCCAGCCTCTCAGGTGTTGTGCCTGAATCTTGAGATTGCATCCCAAGAATACCTCATAAGTTTAACCTCACTTTGCCCCTTTTAGGGATGTTTTTTCAAAAACGTATTTCTTTATTTCCTACCAAAAGCCTAAATATGAATTTACAGATCCCTAAGTAGAGGAATTATGGATTTCCCATACAATTTTTGAACTCCTATTTGACCCCTTTCAAAGTTGTTTTTTGAGAAAAAAGATAGCTATGTCCTTCTCCGGGCTATAATCTATCTCCTTGTTAAATTTCATCACAATCCGGTCAGCCGTATAGTCATGAAAAGGTAACAAACAAACAGAGTTACTTTCGCAATTATAGTATTAGTATGGATATAATCGATAATGAATATTTTTCTTGAAACATACACAAAAATAAATAATAATAATAACACCCAACAGTCACACATATACCCCGATCCCACACTAAGATACGAGTCTTGTGTTGTGGGTATCAGGGACTACGAGAGACTTTCGGTCTCACAACACCCAGACCCCGGACACAAATATCTGTCGGTCACATAAACATTTGTCCCGGTGTGGGAATCGAACCCACGGCCTATCGTTTCACAGCCGGCTACTCGCCAACTGCGCCACGGAGGCTGTCAAATGTAGTGCAAAACGTATTTAGTTATGTTATAATTAAATCGCATAGTCAATTAATGGAAAAAAAAATATATCAGATATCAAACAAATTATAAAATAACGACGAGTATATGCTTATTAGACTGCCTCGGTGGCGCAGTTGTAATTGCACAAGCGTTACGTCTGCTGCTGTGCTGGGGTCTCGGGTTCGATCCCCGGGTCGGGTAAAGTGATATTGGGTTATTCTATCTTAAAATTCTCAGTATTAGTCCGGAGTCTGGAAACTGTGCCTGGTATGGCGATAGGCTCGCCCCCTATCACATTAAGGGCCCGAAATTCGGTGAAAAGTGGGTGTACTGGCTACACCTCTGCCTACCCCTTCGGGGATTACAGGCGTGTATGTGTATATGCTTATTACAGATTTCTAAAAGCGTTTTTCTATTAAATTGAATACTTATATTATTATTATTTTAAATTAATTTGAAATACAGTGTAAACTCTATATAGCGACACTGAAGGGACTGTGCATTTTATGGCGTTATAGAGAGTTGTCGTTAAATGGAGAGAAGAAACATCAGAATTAGAAAAATAAAAAGTTTATTTCTGACTATTGTTAGTAGTTATGTGCATAAAAAAGAATGTTATTTGAACGCTATTGAGTATAGTCTGTTATTTTTGTCTGACGTCTTTTGCTGCACCAGTAATTTTGTTGTATTTTTTTAGTTATTTTATTAATATCTAGCAATACTGAGGCATCTTGGTTATAAAGGAAATATTTTTCCAATAATTTTGCTGCTTCCAGAGCTTCTTTAATGCTCGGCGGAAGCTCAGGCTCATCCGTCTCATCTTCTTCATCACCTTGTTCTTGATCCTCAGTTTTTCTCACTGAATCCAAAATTTCTTCGTCTGTGAGTGAAGCCGTTGTAAGCAGGCGGTTGTCCACTTCAATGTAGGTTTGAAGATTTACCGTATTTCCTGCCATGTTGAATTGTTGAATCCACTCAGTTAATGGAAGGTCGTCGTCGCTTTCAAACTCAGATTCTGTTTCCACCTCATCACTCGTAGAATTGGTACAAAGTCCAGCATGTCGAAAAGAGTGCTGTATAGTTGTGGGTGTCACTTCTTCCCAGGCTTTAGATAAAAAATTTACTGCATGCAGCATATTAACAGAAGTTTTACCCTCAGATTCGACTAGCTCCATCAATAATTTCCTTCTGTAGTGACCCTTGAGGCTTTTAATCACACTCTGGTCCATTGGCTGTAAGACACTAGTCGTATTTGGAGGAAGAAATGCCAACTCTATGTTTTGAAGGTTTGATATAAAAGGGTGGGCAGGGCAGTTGTCAACAAGAAGTAAAATTTTTCGTCCCTTTAATTCTGCATCCCACTTTCGCACTTCTTCTTCAAAAAGTTGACTGGTCATCCAAGCTGATTTATTAGCTTTATACGTCACTGGCAATTTTTTGATGTTCTTAAAACAGCGCGGATTTTTCGATTTGCCTATTATTAGTAGCTTTTTTTTCTCTGTGCCATCCATATTAGCAGCCACAAGCACCGTAATACGTTCCTTGGAAAGCTTTCCTCCCACACACTTTTCCCCTTTAAATTTCAGAGTTTTATCTGGAGTCAACTTATAGAAAATTCCTGCTTCATCAGCATTGAAAATGTCACTTGGGGCGTATTTTTCTATGAATTTTGACCACACTCTGTTAATCCAATCATGAGTCACATTTATATCAACACTTCGTGCTTCCCCACTTATTTTACCATAGTTGATATGATGACGCTGCTTGAATTTTCCGAGCCATCCTTCTGATGCTTTGAAAGAAGTTAAACCAAGTTCAGCAGCAAAATTCTCCGCCTTAGCTTTCACGAGCGGCCCCGAGATAGGCATATTATTCTGGCGCTGTCGATGAAACCATGATAGTACAGCTTTATCCAAATCTTCGTATATAGGTTTCTTTAATTTTTTGGAAGATTTTCCCTCGCCCGCAGCGTGGAGGATTTTTTCTTTATTTTTCCATATTGTGGACACGGTAGAGCGACTAAATCCAAAGCGTTTGCCAACATCACTTATCTTCTCTCCCGTTTCTATTGCGCGTATCAGTAAAACTTTTTCGTCAATACACAGTGATTTTCTTTTAGTAGCCATGTTTACAGTTTGCAAGTTTGTGAGCAACTAAGAATATGATAAGGTATAGATAATCCATGACTCCTAGTTATGAATCATGGTCAATAACAGTCTACACGTGCAAGCAATCCCAATTTGTAAACAAAAGAATGAATTTCTTAGAAAGTTCGGTATGCATGATGCCGACAGTCGAGTTTATTGCGGGCTAGGATAATAAAGCGACAATAGATCGTACACAGCTGCGCAGTTTTTACTAATTTTAGCAACTTAATTGTTGTCGTTATTGAGAGTGGGTGTAATGCTATATAGAGTGAAACATTGTATGAAAAACAAGCTAAACCAACCAAAGCCAATTGATTTCGACGCTTAAGAGAGTTTGTCGTTAAATAGAGTGACGTTACATGGAGTTTACACTGTATGTTCCCGAAATGATTTCCGACTCTACCATAACTTTTATTAACTGTCAGAACTTTGGAAGTTTTTATTATTTTGCGTGCCTCTTAAGTAAGTTTAATTACATATGGCGCTACCAACTTATTTTGTTAGATTTATTCAGAAGCAAACTTAATTTTTCAGATATTTGAAAACGTATAATGCTCACCTCTCTGATTTTGACCCGTATATGCATCCAAGGATGGTTTAGGGTAAGTACTTTTACAAGAGGGTCAACCAGTAGGATATGGTTTAAGTGCATCACTGATATAGAAAAAAATGTACAGCCAAATTGAAAAAGAAAGTCTAGCTATTCTTTATGGATGTACCAAATTTAATCAGCACTTGTATGGACAAAAATTTATTATAGCACCAGATCACAAAAAAATTACAATTTTGTTATAATATTTTTAAAACCTTTAAATAAATGTTCAATTTATAACCCAGAAAAAGAATTACTAATTGCTGACCACTTGAGTAGGTCTTTCATAAATGATATATCAAATACGTATGAATTAAATAGCAAATGTTATACATATGTAGCTATGGAAATAAATAATTGACATATTACTGATCAAAAGTAAAAATAAATTAATGAGGTAAATGCTAGAGATAATAAGTTAGTGAAAATAATTACGTATATTCCAGGATGGCCAGAAAATAAGCGGGAAGTAGATAGTGAAGTAAAAATTTATTATAGGCCTAGAGATGAGTAAGAAGAATGGAAAGGTTTGATAGTTAAACAAAATCAAAATACTTAAACGTACAAAAATTACGTAATTTATCAGCACAAACCAAAATAAATAGTTTAAAACAAATATTAGCTTATTATGGTATACTGAAAAGAGTATACTCAGATTCAGAATTGCAATCACTTGTCAAGAGTTTAGAAAAATTTCTAGTAACTGGAATTTTGATTGCAAAATAGTTAGTCTAAAGCATCATCAAGGAAATGGTTTAGTAGAGAGATATATACAAACTATAAAAATACTTTCAAAAACCTAGTTTATGAGAATAAATATATTTATTTGGGACTTCTTTTATACAGAAACACACCAACTAATAATGACTTTAAAAGCACCAAGTTAGCTTATGTTGAACTAAAATGTTACCTGCTCATTGTATGTTGGTTCTAATGTTGGAGGTTTTTTCACAAAAGTTTGCTTGGTTACGACACCACTTGTCGAAGGCTCAACCAGAACATTTTCTAGTACTGAGAATGGCACTCTTGACAGTAGCTGAAATCGCAAAATTTAATAAGATACATATTCCCTCACATACAAGTGCCTGTAAGGTTACTAATTATTTTATATACTTGAAGTGAATCACAGAACATAAGTTATTTTAGTTCTCATCTAATCTCCTTCCTCTAAAATGTGGAGTAGACTGGTGACTGATCCTTGCATTACATCTGTCATCAGTCTTATTGTGAGCAGGTGTGTACCCACTTACCGCTTTAAAATATAATTCATACACAAGTAAAGTTAAGGCAATATTAAATTATAAACTAACTTTTACCTGCTTTTTGCAAATTGGTTCAAATGATGTTGATAAAACTTGTTGTTTGGATACATCACTGGTAGAAGGCGCAACCAGCTGCAAATATTAACAGAAATATAGTTATAATAACATTGTCAGCAGAGTTAATCACTGTTATGATAATTCAGATCAGTGTTTCAAATTTATTATTATATTATATCCCGTCATTCAACTAACAAGATTTCGTAGAATTAGTCAAGGCTATAATCACAGTCCCAAGCAAAATTTAAGAAATAATATTTTACAGAAGACCAAGTTTTCATTGCGCAATATAAATATGAACTTGTCAAATGCTCCAGGAGCATTACTCTAGTGGAATAATTTTAGTAAATTATCCATATGCTTCAAGGCTGAAATGGACTAAGTAATAAAGATAAACTGCACCATTACATCAGTATATAGTGGAACAAACCTGATTAAATACATTTTCTCTGTTATTTAATAATTCATCTACTTCATCTGAATGAGGAACAGCAAATTTACTCAGTTTTTGCTTTTTATTATCATAAAATTGAGATGAACTAAAATGTCTCCCACATAAAACTTTGTTTTTAGTGTGCAGTGAAAGTAAAGATGCATGAGTCCAATTTTCATGCGGCCAACAATACATAGCCCAAGCACGAGCCCTGAAAAGAAATGTATAATGTAATGCATTTATATAAAAATGTAAACAAAATCTCTGAAAATTCTTCACCAACTACTTTGAAATTTTGTAACAATGTTTTGTTTAAACATTTTGTTTTTATATACCTAAAAAATGTGAATTTTTAAAATACCACTAAGGCAAGCAATACTTAGCTAAGACTAATTTCACTTTTCAATAGTTGTTTGAGCTTTATCAGTCTTAAAACGTGATAAAAACACTATATTATAAGTGAACAACTTGGGAAGGGGCAACTTAACATGAATTGAATTCCAAAAAAACGTGTTACTTAAATTGCGACCATTAAAAACACATAGTTTACTTACTTCAAATCATTAGTTGTTCCTGGATCTGGAAACCTATGGTAGGTCACCGTCGGATCCTCAGCGCGTGTTTTTCCGCACTTAGCACACTTTCTATAGTCGTTGTAAGACATTTTACACAAATTTCACTATTATTACAATAAGACTAAACACAAAAATATAGTACCTAACCTAAAACGTCCTGTCGTAACTAAATACTAGATAACGTCCTTTCGTAGATATAGTAGTTAGCATGCAAACCAAACATACAAAGATGCCACAGTGAAGATTACAGTTAATGTGGAGATATAAAGCGATACATAGCCTGCACTCGATCAACACAGAAATTGTAATGGTGGGCGCCGCGGCCATATTGACTATTGACGCCGGAGTTCAACAATGTGACCAGTTAATTTTGGCGGATTCTATTTTTTCATTTTTTTTCTGTGGTATACTTGGCCTACACACACTTACAAATAATTGAGCATGTGTGCACGGACGAAGGCACAAATTCGTATATGTAAGATAAGGGACCCTGATTTATGCTCAAGACTGCTATTGACCATATTTACGTAAACTAAGATCAAATCGATGCTTGGTTAAAGATATTGTGCGAAGTATCGTTCCAAAATAAGAAACTACTCAGCTGAGTACTAATTGATGAATCTAGATTTAAGTATCGTTCTGTAATAAAAGAATTACGCAAGTACAGATTTAAAACTAGATTCACGACTGAGTATCGTTCTGTAATACGGGCCTGAGTGTATAACATAGGGCTGTTTAAAATTGTCAACATAGGTCAAATATGTACTAAGAGAACTCTCGAAAGAGCACAAAAAAACAATTTTATTTATTTCCAATTATTTTTAATGTACTGAATTATTTGATGTGATCCTTCTTTGCCAGCTGTACCATCCACAAATTCCATTTGAAGAAGTACATCATTTTCCTTTTTTATCACTTTTAGAATAGCATGTATCACTGGTTCAGTTTTTACAACATTTCGAATATCTGTATCGGCTTCTGTCGTTTGTGAATTATTAGTTCCATTAAATAAATGTGAAGTAGAAGTATCAGAGCTTTCAATGTCATCTGATGGTCGTAAATTATTTTCAGTATTTTGATTATCTTTACTACTCTGCACAATATCCATTTCCTCAGAAGTATTCTGTTTCGTCTTCTTTACATTTTCAGTTTCAATTCTTTTTAGCATTCTTTTTCTTCGTCTTTGATTAGACCAAGTATTTGTTGTGGCCATTACATCTATGCATATATTGTTATGTCTTTTTTCCATTACTTTATAAATTATATTTAAGTTATTGAGTATATTTTTTATTTTAGCAAAAGCACTTTCCACGTTATGTGTACAATTCGGAAGCTCTGGTAGCAGGTATGTTAAAGGTAAATTATGTTTGCGTAGTTTATTTCTAGAAGGGACTGAAAAAAAAATGTAATTATTTTAACGCGCAATAGTTAGGACAAGCAATTACGTGAGCATTGGAAAGAGGGGCACAGAGAATAATGCGTAGAGAGGAGAGGAGAGGAGAGAAGAGAAGAGAAGAGAAGAGAAGAGCAGAGTAGAGGAGAGGAGAGCAGAGCAGAGCAGAGTATAGCATAGGAGAGGAGAGGTTACGTAAATGTTTTATACGCCAGAATTTATTCCAATAGTATTTATTTATACTTGAACTGTACTGGCAATTATTATTTATGCAGCCTTGGTGGATAGATATTTGAATATAGAATGTGAATATTATTTTTATGTGAAAATATTTGCAATAAATATATTCCATCGACTTCTTTACAATATATCTTATTTTACGGGGTTAGGTAAAAGGTAAATGTTAGTTCATCATTGTTCATCTCATGTGGTATGAGCACACTGAATGAAAAATGCAATGACTAAAAAACTATTGTGTGAAAAGCTTTAACAGTATTTTATACATCCTCTTACCTAGTTTATGAATGTCGTAATTTTGATAAGTCCAAGCCAAACCCCACCGGGTAACGCGGCCTTGGCAAAATTCAGTATGTGTATAAATTATTCCTTCAGCCTTTAAATCTTGTATTAATTCAGCAAGATTGTATTTATGGCCAACCATTGTAGTAAAGATTCTGTGAAATTAAATTATGATTATAGACAATGCGCCATGCGTCTCTCACTATTCGAAGTTACACGTGTATTTATTTATTGTGAATTACTAGCTTTAACGGTGAAGGAAATTTTCTTGAGGAACCCTATATACTTGAGAATTATTTTACATTCTAATTAACCATGCGGCTTGGAACACGCAAACGGTTTATGGTACTCGCTGTGTGTACACGAACGCCTATGGGTAAGCACCGTGTGTGGTAAGTATGCAACTCAACACACACGGTGTGTGCCGAACGCCAATAAAAAGACAACAGCTGTGGGGGATCACATTCGTGTATACATCGTTTCAACACGCGTGGCGTGTTGCGCCGCATGCTTGTATAGTTTTGTAAAAGACACCGTTTGTGTGCCAGCCGCATATATTATGTGCACTTAAAAATACAGCAAGTGTGTAGCGCCGCAGTCAGAGTAGTAAATACTAGTGTGCGGATATTTAATAATAATATAACGTTGAAATGTTATAACACTCATGTATTGTAGCGAGTAAGTGGCCGACGTATGTCGTGTCGTTAATGCGCTTTAAGGCTCGTTTGCTAGTCATGTTCACCACTCTAGACACAACCTAATAAAATAACGTTAGACAGACCATTACATCTTTGTAGTTGTAGTAATAAATAGCTGGAGACAAAGGCGTAGCTGGGCTAATATAGACGTGGGCGAAGTCGCAACAGCGAAGCCCCTTTCCTTTCGTTCCCAAGATCTACCCTATAAATCTATCCTACTAATCATGCTTTGACACGACTTACCTGCATAAGTAGGTAAGTCGTGTATTTTTTTAACTATCATAAGATAGTTAAAAAATATAAATGCGCCGAGACGCTTTTAAATTTGTAACGTTCTTTTTCGAGCGTGATCAAATTAATTAGTAATTTGTGGTAAACTCTGGGGACATTTAAATGAGCTTCGCGAGGGCCCACTCCGCCCACGCCTAACTACGCCACTGACTGGAGACTAGCTGCTGCTTATTGCGATTGCCACGAGTCTAAAGTTATAATGAAAACTATCGTAAATTAAGTGAGAAAATTGTAAAAATAATACCTTATATTATCTTTATAGTCTTTGCTCTCCTTTAATATTTTCCTGCAAAATTCTAACTCGCCGCCTTCAGTTATAAGCTCATGAGGAGATCCGGTAAAACCATTTTTTGGTGGAGGTCTGAAAATAGACATATTAAATTAACTAAGCACATAATATAGGCACAAACCAAATAAATATAAGTGATAACTGGCCCGAATTGATTGAATTTAAAATGTTATACCAGTGAATGCATTGAATACGCAGAATAGAAGATACTAATATTCATATGTAGACATCTTGCTGGTCACCCTTTTTGAGCTATATGTGAATTATGAGTTTGTAAAGATATAATGACTATGGACAAGTTTACCAATAGGTGTAAGATGACGGCAATGAAGATGTATAAGTGGCAGCCGGTCTCTGTTATACCAATCAAAATGATATAATAAGCCAGATAGAAAAGCTTTCGTGTTTTATTTGAATTTCAGTTATATGACCAATGATTCACCGGCCAGCAGGGTATCCCTCGGAGCACTTTGGAAGAAAGACGGTTAGAACTTGTGTCTGAAATCGAGAGCTCTCTAGGGCGGGCCTCTGAATGGGGTGAAAGGAACCTAGTTCACTTCAACCACACGAAGTCACAAGTTTGCGCGTTCACCGCTAAGCAGGACCCATTTGTCATGGCGCCACAGTTTCAGTTCAGTTTCCTATTCTGTGTAATGAGTGAAAATAAATAATAAATGATAAAATGGCGTAAGACTTGTGTAGGTCTGAGGAACAACGCCACTAAACTGTGAACAGAAATGCTTAAAAACCTGGCAGATATGATAAACCAAACCTATTACATGGAGAAACCAAAATTATCAAGCGTGTGAAGGTGTGTCAAAAGGTGAACAGCTAGTTTATATATAGAACCGACATTTATACAAGTTTAATGCAGCAAAGTTTTGCTGGTGGTAGGATATTCATATCCGCCCGGATAGCGACCACCGTACACAGGGCGAAAAACCCGCCATAGTGGCACACGCAAGTGTGTCGCGTTCCGGGATCAGCCAGTGTACATCCGGTTTTTGTTGGGGGTCTGGAGTTGGGGTACAATGTCCATTTTGCGGCCTTCTTAGTACTCTGACACTAGACCCTCGACCCCTTCTTCACCTTCTTGCTCATAGCGTAGTGTGAAGAAGCAGGCCGGCATGAGTGTGTTGAGTAGCGGGGATAGATCGTCTCTCGCTGCTCAGTACTCTATTTGGACCGCACTGCGCTTACCATCAGGTACAGTGAGGTCACTTTGGCGTGCCAGGATATAAAAAAAAACTTTAGTTACACTAGATTAAAAATGTTAATTACCTTGCCGGACTTCTTGATTCACACAACTCTTGTATACTGCTGTAGAATGGCGGATTGCACATACAAAAATCAAATACATGTGGTTCTTTATTAATAAACAAATATGCTATTATAGTAGAAGTAGCATTTTTCTTTACTGAAAAGATAAACATATTACTTTACATAGTTATCACCTATTTAAAGTAGACAAAGCCATGTTTGTCAAATTAATATGTATATGCTTATAAATTAATAACCTTAAAATATAATAAGATCAGGTTGTCTTAAAAGGGCCACCTGTTTCAAAAAAGCTATCATAACATAAGAATACTGTGTTCATAAATTTATCTTATGTATATTAATTTATTTGTTTACAACTTAAACAATGTAGTTGTTTTACATTACGATTCTGCCAATAGAACATTTTTTGTTATTCCCAGCAACAAACATATTGTTAAATACTAACACTCTATTAGTGATTCTAATTTGTTCTTTTGTACATTTTCTTGAGCTTTAAGAAAGCTTGCTGCATCAGTCTCTGTGCCCACCATATGCCATTGATATTTTTTTGCTGCTAATAAAGGATATATTGCACAAGCTCCTGTACCTGTAACCGAATTATAATAGGTTTTATAATCAAAAGTTATTTTTTTATAAAGGTGATATTTTAATATCATAAATATATGATCATGGTGGCAGTGGTTAGATAAATTTAGACAGATAATTAATCATACCCTATAATCTTTCAATAGGCCTTTTCTTTTGGAGAAATCTAAAAATGTAATAATAATGTTAAAGATAATTTATTACTAAAATTTCTTACGACTATATTGTAGAAATGGATGGGATTAAATTTCTGAAGTATAGTATATATATATATATTTTTTATCATAGTATATTCGTTTTACCTATATCCAATCCTCTTACATTGCTATTCCTTTGGATTGAATGTAAAAGGTCTTCAAGCCACAGTATATAATTAAGTCGTAATGGAAGAGTTGGCACCAATTTGTCCTCAGGGATGTCTACATCAAGGTTAAAATCAGACAGTAAAAGGCATTTTGTTAAGATGCGTAGCGACTGTGGATCCTTAAAGTCAACTGTAATTTTTCCAGCCACATCCTGTGAATGAATATATCATGCCTAATATGAATATAAATGCTAGCAAGGCTATTATTATTTATATACTAGCTGTTGCCTACTGCTCTGCCTGTGTGGAAGTTATCTTATACTGTTTATAAATCATTTCATCTCTCACATAATACAGATATTGGTTCAAACAGGTATAACTTTTGATTGATTGCACCGATTTAAATGAAATAAAGACTAAATGTTACCTTGAGATACACTATGATTTTATTGTCGATTCTTTTGTTGTAATACAGTACTTTGAATGTGATGCCTTGACAGACAGACAATAATTCCAAAAACAATCTTTTGCATTCTATATATAACACATTACAATCAAAATTTTGCATATGTTTTTAATGTACAAAGGGCAGTTTCAGCTCTATAGTATTGATGTATGATGGGCTGTTTTTCTTAATTCTAATATTATGTGATTTTCAATTTATCTCACAAATTTAAAATAAGATTTTTTATTTTATCTCGAAGAAAGTATATGAAACATACAGTATTGAAAAAGTATCTAGTGTTGGATTTTTTGGTTATTATAACTTATATAATATTGGAAGTGCTGTGTTCATATAATATTTTTTTAAATTAATATTGGTAAGGATGTGACATCACACCAATGGGAGTCACACAAATCTGGCCGTTTGTAACAAAGACGGGGAGTTACTCCAAAAATCATGATATTCGTGACATCTTGTTGGTATACATTTAATTTATATATATAGTAAATAAATGAAACTCACCACTTTAGAGATTCTCGAAAATTCAGGATACTCTCTTGCCAGTTTAGTAAAATCTGGAGGTGTTTTGTAAATATTGCGAGGATGCATAAACTTATTCATTGCCATGACGTGATATATTGAAGGAAGGCAATGTTGTATAATAATTACTTTAAGTTATTTTTTCCGTATTTAGTATAACACTATGTCAATTCTGTTTCTTTCAGCGTAAGAATATTTAACAGTATTATAAATGCTTTTTGATACCGTTTTATTTTTGTTTCATTCTCATGATACCGTTTTATTATTAAACTTTCATATTTTTTAAATAGTTGCATGAAAGGATGTGAAAAAATAATCGAACTCCATATTACTCGATTTTCTTAACCCCCGGGTGATATATCAAAATAAGAGAATTTATTTGTAACAACAATAGATTTGTAAGAAAGTGTAATTTATGTATGTAATCGATTTCATAACTCGCACTTTTATGTGTTGTCCCAATAATATTTTCGTTATATATAATTCAACAAAAATAAAACGATAAGTGCAAATATATTATAATTTATACTTATCGTTTTATTTTTTTTGTTATTTTATTGTTTAAAGTTCATAAAAACATTTATTATGTACTTTTTGAAACCAGAAGGTTGTCGTTTTCGTTATTTTTATCCTAAGTTTATTTGAGTTTTATTCTGATACATTGTTTAATAATATCTTAGTTTTGTTGCAAGTTTAGTACTCCGCTCTCATTAGTAGAGGAGACCCGTGCCCAGCCAGAGAACACTGTTAATACAGAGCTAGTGTTGTATTATTTAGGTATTACTATATAGAAAAGCATCCAGATTTACATAAAAAAAGGTTTTTCCACAAAAATCCTTCTGACTAAAATCATTTATTCCAAATCGATTAATGATGAACAGGAAAATATCGATTTTTAAATTTCAATTTTATTATGATATATAATGTTAAATACAATGTTTTTTTCCATGTTACATCCCTAGTCACATAAGTGACGTATTTAGTTTCTCTAGTTACCCCTAGAGGCGCTGTATACGCATAAACTCAGTACAAGTACGGACACGAAAAAAGTATCGATACTTTGCCTTTCGATACCGATACTTTGTGTTCGATACTTGTACTCGATACCTACTTTTTGACTGGTATCGTATCGAATAAACCTTAGAAATTACCTACTTAAAACTTGGCTATATAGGGCAATTCTAACTATGTCGAAGGTTTTAGAACATTTTATGGCGTTTAAAATTCGTCTTTCACTCAAGTCATTCTACTATACATTCTTTCGTTAGTTTCGATCAAGTCAGAAGCCTGAGTTATAGTCTGAATTAGTACAAGGGCTACTTTAAATCCTGAAAAAAAATGTACAGTTCCCGTGGGATAGTTTAGTTTTTCACAGAGCAAGGGATCGACATGATTTTTGCATAGTGGTAGTTTAGGGATCAGAAAAATACAGAAAGGTTTAATAGCTTAAGATGTCTCCATGGATTGTATACCTATATACTTCCAAAAAATAAATTACACGCGGGCAACATCTAGTATTTTTATAATTATGTATCATTTGTTTGTTCTACTAAAGCTAAACCATAGACGTAGAGAATGGACCGAGGGTCTCTATCAAATACTCTTTGGTCTCTATCCAGCTAGTGAATACCTTAGAGTAGGCATACTGTTCAAAAAATGTGACAGAGATATAGCAAATGTGCAGCCTGCAGTTGTCTTTTTCTAAAATTTTGATTGGTCAACGTCATAGACTTGCAGGAGCGAAAAGAAATAGGTACTGGCCGCTTAGTCTCTTTCAACAAAGTGGTTTCAGTAGTATTATAATGCTCTTTGCAAAGTGGTCAATTGTCTGAGGATATTGCTCAGTCTGACTGACATTGACGTCGTGGTGTGTAGGATTGATTAGGCCCTTTTTTCCCGCCGGGAAAACCCATCTTACGGATACCTATTTAACCTCGGAGAGGAGATATGACTATACCGGACTGGCCGTCCTTCCGATCCAGTTTACCCGAGAGACTACTAGATCGTCGCCCTAACCAATTTTCCTACGCCAGTGTATCGACTAAAATCCCACCGTGGCCTTCTGCGGCGCATGCGGAACGGTCTCGGGGACCATAAGAATTTCTGAATATCTGCCGGAACCATCCCTGCGCAGTACCTCTACGGCCCGTCTCTTCTAAGGCTAGTTGCTCTCTAGATTCTATGGCAGCACGAGACTTCGCTGAAAACTAAAAATATTTATGAAGTCCGCACATCCCACGCTGCGCAGCCGCGACCCCTGTCATCCTTGTAGCCGCCACTTACGACAGGCAAGGTATACCGTGGTTGGAGTAGGGCCGTTTTCCGTCTCAGTGGAAAACTGGGAAATTGGTCCTGCTCAAGGAGGGGCGGCCCGCAGAGTCGCCATAGGCCTACCGGCCCATAGTATTGCTCGATGATGTTTGCAAGCTCTTCGAGCGTATTGTTCACGCTCGCCTCGTATATATTCTCTTTCCGCATCAAATAAAGTAATTTTCGTTGCCATATTAGTTACCTACTTTATGTTTTAAACTAATGCGCCAAATTCACTTCGCGAGCGTGTGTGCAGCGTGAGCGTAAATAATGACGTCATTAGTGACGTTTTCGCCTTGACCACAACGATCGTAGTCGTCATGTGGAACGGCTGATGGAGCATTTTGGGCGTTGTGAACGCTAAGTGGAACGCACCCATTGAATAGCATCCATGGACACGTTTAGAAACAAAAAAGCTAACGAATATACGAAAGAAAGCCATTAGCCATGTACAGTAATCCTTGCTGCAAAAGACAGGTTGAAAAATACAACTGTTATTATAATCAAAATCTTATTTATTACATTTTCTTCATTAACCATAGTTTCAATGGTTGTCAATATCAGTAACTGTTACTCCATTTTTAACCAACTTTGGTTATTTTTATTCTAATATGTAGAGAAAAGTGTCCATAGCACTTCACACAATGTTTAATTAGTTTCACTTTATTTCTTTGACATAGGCGTCAAGCTCGGCATCTAATTGTTCGGCAGTAGGTACTGGGCGTCTTCCTCGCCCCGCGCCTCCGCGACCGCGTCTTGCCCCTCCACGAGGTCCGCCTCTACTGCTTGTGTTTCTATTTGATACACCACCTGTTACAAAAATAATGTTAAAAAGAATTTGGTGTCTAAAATTAGAAACAACCACCTGATTAATACATACAATAGACATTTATAGCATAATATAATCATTGAATCTACCGCAATAACAGGCAATTTTTATGCTCATTTTGCCCTAATGAGAACAAAGAGCTCTATATAAGAAATTTGTAAAACTATGTTCTATATTTCCCGAAAATTATGACCTGGGTATCTTCAAGTCAAGAGTGAATAGGTATCTTCTAGGCAAGCGTGCTCCACCGTAGACCACATCATCACTTTCCATCAGGCGAGATAGTGGTCAAACGCAAGCCTATTTCGCTTAAAAAAATGTCTACTCTAACTGACACATTCATAAATATCATCTGGTGGAGATACAAATTTAATGTAACTTTTACCTTCTAAGAATAACTATGAAACCACTGTACTCAAGGTTTATTTAAGTTTCATTTAAAAAACAACTAAAAGCACAAACAAAAACAGCTGAAGGAATTCAATTAAATTTTTATGGCATGCTATACTCTAGAAAAATTAAACTTGAGCATTGTCATTCAGAGCACATAATCATTATTCAGCCAGATTTGTTTTACATGGAAGTGTTGTACAGTTGTTGAGTGTAAGGGTTAACTAAAGTTAAAAATAAGTTGATTATAGTAAGACATATGCAATTCTTTCCATTAGTAAAATATAGGATATCATTCTATTAAATAAATATTTATACACCCAAGTCACACACATAGTTTTGACTCCACACTAAGTAATACCTGTATTGTGGGTATAAAGAACTATGAGGGACTAGGGTACCACAACACCTAGACCCGAATAAATATTTGTCTCAGTGCAGTAGTCGAACCCACAGCATCTTGTTTTACATCCAGCTACTGGACTGTCCACACAGGATATCAATATAGTATAAAAATTATATAATAACTAGCAGACCCGGCAGACATTGTCCTGCCCGTAAAAGCAGCACCATTCCGACTGCAGCGCCATCTGCCGGGCTGATTTGTGAATCTAAACCATCCAGGGCCCCACCCTAATGCTTACAAAAAAATTCAATCAAATCGATCCAGCCGTTTAGGATGAGTTCAGTGACATACAGTAGAATTATGTATATAAAGATATGATGTCACAGGGTATAATTAAAAATGTACCTCTGTTTGAGTTTCTTCTGACAGGTACATTGCTCCCACCGCTACTGCCACCTCTGGGTCTGGTTTCATTTCTGAAGCTAGTGATTTCTGATGTTGCTAGTTGTATATTCATTGCACGACCATCCAATGGAACACCGTTATATTGTTTCATTGCCTTAAGGGCATCTGTTTTTCTTTCAAACACCACATCTGCTGTACCTAAAAGTTAGTAAGGTGAATTTAATCCCATTTTTTTTAAATAAGAAGTAAATTACTAAACTATTTTGTTTTGAATAGGTCATATTTGATTGACAGCAGGTAACATTACATCACATAGAAAATTTATGGCACCATTATGAGAATACTGTTTCTCATCTCATTGTGGTGTGTAAATACCAGGTACATTTATCTATGTATTGGCTACAAATGTATGGAAGAATTTTTATATTTTCCTTATTAGTTATATCGAGACACTTTATTCAATGTAATTTGTTTTTTTTTAATTACCACACTCAATAAAATTTACATAAACCAAAAATGCCTGCTAATCTTCAAAATAGATTTTTAAGACTAGCAGACATTTTTGGTTTAGTAGTGTAGACACTATACAAATACTAATAGACAAAACAATCAGAGAAACAAATTAACAGGACTAATTCTAGTAATTGGCTCTGGAACTGAATTGACAAAACTGATATTAGTATATGAAAGCAACAAAAGTAGGTTTTAGTGTGTGTAAAATAGTGTAATGTTTAATTCATAGGCATTCATAGACCATATGGCCAAATTTTATACTTTCATTGGGCTGCCATGTAGGCATTTGTGTCGGTGCCATGCAAGTGAAAGAAACACAAATAATACATGTCACTCACCTAATGATCTTCCGGAACGATCATAATGAACTGCAGCACTCTTCAATATGCCACATTCTGAGAACAGCACTCGGATGTCTGAGTCTGAGACCCCAAAGTCCAAGTTTGATACTAACAGTTTAGTGGGACCTAATGAAACAGCACCACCACCTCTTTGAATCTTCCTTTCAGCAAAATCATTGAACATGTCATGTTTCCATGTGCTGTTAACATCACCCTGAAATGTGTTGTCCTTCATAAAGCGTGCCGGGAGGCTGCTCTATGTTTCTGACGCTGATTACACTCATTTGTACAATTAAATAATTACAAACTGTCAACATTTGTGTAAACAACATCTGTTTTATTAACAATGTTTTTAAGTATATTACTATCACTAACAAACAATGGTATACTTTATTATCATGTAACAAACTTATGATTTATATTTTTAAACAAAGAAATGCATTCTTGTTCACAATATCAATAATACTGTCCATGTCAAGCACCACACACAAAACTTAACAATGTCTGGAGCACAAAGCCAATGTCTCAAGTTGCAACCTGTAGAGTAGATTCGAACACCTGTTGTCCTTTGGCAGCCGAGTCACAAAGGCAGTGAGTTTGAATCGGTATATGTACCACAGCAGGACAGCAGATACTTTGTAGATGAAACACTTGCGTCCCCGGTGAAATAACGTTTGGTGGGTCGGGACCGTCCAACACAGTATCAGCATTCCACTAGTACGTACACAAGAGTGTAGCCGCAGCTAATATATCATACTGGCACGGAGATACAGACAGTGATCGGTAATATCATTACATTACTTTCATCCCAAAATAAAGCCAAATATGGACAGGAGGGCAATTACAAAACAAAAACAAGACGCGGCATATGGTGATGGGCGTTGATACTGCCGCCAGGTGCAATGTGTCCCGAAGAATCCAAAAACAAACTATACTGCATTAGAACAATGCAAGCGTCCGAATGTGGAGCGTACAGTATTGTGTGATGCGTCATTTCACCTCACGACGTCGCCATTTGCAATTTGTTATTCATCTAATTATTGGATTTACCCTTGTATAATTTGAAGCCTTGGATACACCGCCACGATTTCTCCCTCGCATCGCACCAGAAGAACGACCGTTACGAAAAGGCCCGCTTCCGACGCCTCCACCTGTCCCTCGACTAGATTTTCTATTGACAGTAAATTTTCTTCCAGCTCCACCGCCACCTTTTTTATTTGCTTTAATAATGTCGTCCAAAGCCATTTCAATTTGATCAACCATTTTAAAAGCGTAGATTCTCTCTCGATAATAATTAAATCTCCAAACACGCGCTCTTTGTATGTATTTTCGTCACAATTTCGTTCTTCCACGGCGACAAGATGGCTGCCGCACAGTGTTGCCCAAAGAGAAAGAGCCAAAGAGCATTATAATACTACTGAAAGAAAGAGCCGTATATAGTATAATACTCTTTGAGAAAGAGCATTATAATTGGTGTTGCCAGGCAAAGAATTTTTTTTGTATAGTTCTCTATTTTTTAAATAAACGATATGGTAAAGGTTCTACACTATGCAGCCTTGTCTGTCGTTATTTTTTTCAAATCTAGGGGACAATTCTCACGCACTCGAATCAACTTCATATACGAAAAATAATTCAAATTCTCAATTCAAAGCTAAAAAGGACATTAAGTGGCGTCTAAAAACTAAATAAAGCAAAGATATAACATTTTTCATGAAATATATTTAAGATACTTGTTACAAAAAGTAACTTTATGATATATTTCACAATAAATGACTAATTTAATTCAAATGAACATAATATTTAAGCTAGTTTATAAGAAATATATATAGTACGAACCAGTGCAATGTTAAGTTTGGACGATTCCTACTTATTTTGACCTCGCAACCAATAATATTACAATTAGGCATGTTTTTACAAACACAGTTCACGTATTTTTAAAGTAATATGACTATGTTACTGTTATGAATTTAATATTATTACAATAAAATGTGTTGACAGTTACTATTTAAAACCGCGCACAAACAATGGATGATAACCTGCCACAACGAAGTATTTTCAAAGAAGGATACAATAAATGTTGACAGTACGTTATAAAGTAAAATATAGCTTTCCTTTTATACGCACATAAATCTATATTGGCTTGATAGAGATGGCACTATGTTTATGTATGCAATATCGAATTATTATATATTTGTATAACCTAATGATTCTATAGCTAAACACTCCAAGTCCTTGTATAGGTTTCTTTCGTCATTGATCAAAACACAGACATTCAAATAAAAAGGGCGAATTAAAAAAAATCTATGGTAAGTAATTCACCACTGACGTCTATTATAATATATAATTTAAGACGTCAGTGGTAATTCACAGAAATATAAAAATTAATTTTGTTATGATGCCTCTCAATAATTTACCTTAATTTAGGGTAATGATTATACATATTGTATCTTATTTTGGGATAAGAAATTCTTGAGGTAATTTATAGGTAATCAAAAAGTAATAAGTTATATAGTTAGTAATTATACTGATAATTAGTAGAAATATTTTGATTTGTTTATACAATTTTAACCATATTGTTGTATATTGAGGTAAACAGGCCAATTTCGAGACATTATAAACTAATATTTTCCAAACAGAGGGCTGACATTCATTTTTTAATTCCCAGAAAGAGCAGGATGCACTTATTATGAAAAAGCTAAGAGCAATAGGAATAGACATATTATTTGCTGTCACTATCTGAGTTTCACAACTTTTTGGTTGGGCCTTTAGTTCTGGCCAGATAGTCTGAATGTCAACGAAATAATATATTTCATGATTATGGAAATATATCATTACTAATTGTGTTTGAATACATTTCGCGTCGTATTTAAGTTTTTAAAACGTGTTGAATGTGGTACATTGCAGTGTTCTTGCCTGTAAAAGCCTAAATAAGCGAAAATATGAAAATATAATGTTTTATCATGTTTCTTAAAAATAATTGATGGTATACCATTTTCTAAGCATTCCTTGCTGCAGAAGTAAAATAAATCTATATAAAACCAATTTTAAATTTCTTGTATTACCTAGTCAAATTCGGAAGTTGTTTAAATGTCATTTGCCGCTGTTTAGATATTTAGCTGTGCATGACAATTTTAGGTAAATTTAACATGGCTGCATAATACACATTATGGGGATACCAAAGTTTACGACATTTAATTACCTCTTATTTATGGATAATGTCTCAGCGTTTCCCAAGATTTAATAAAAAAAATAATACAGTTTTACTAACAAAATAAAAGTGAACAGTGATGTGAACAGTTGTACTAATTAATATCAGAAAATTACATTATAAAATATTGAAATTGTTATTGTGTTGGAACTTTTCTATTGATAATAAAATCGGGTACAGTTACACATTATGTTATTTAAATTTGTATATGTAATGAATGAATTTTATATAAATACCAATATGTATTTTCTTATGCCTCGATACCGCAGTTGTAATTGCGTACGTGAAACGACTGCTGGGCTGAGGTCTCGGGCTCGATCCCCGGGTCGAGTCAAGTGATATTGGATTTTTCTATCACGAAATGCTCAGTATTAGCTCGGAGGCTGGAATTGTGCACAGTATGGCGATAGGCTAGTCCCCTATCACATCATTGGACGGTAATATGCTCGGCGAAATGGGGATGTATTAGTTACACCTCTACCTACCCCTTAGATTACAGGCGTGAGTATATATGTATATTATACGTAGTAGTACACTTAACAGGGAATATTTAATACATCTTCAGTTATGTCATAAGTTAGTGAATCTTTTCGCTTTCTTGTGTTGGTTGTCTATTATTTGCAGGAGTTCCTCGCGATTCTTCATTCTCTCTTGTTAACCACTACGTAATGCTCATCAAAAGTATTTGACAAAGCTATTTAAATATCAGGCCCCACTATGTTGGAAAATCTTACGTAGATAAAAAAGACAATAATTGAAGAAACCTATATACAAAATTAATTTTATTTAAAGGACAGTAATAATTACTTGTTTTGAATAGTTAATTGTTAATTAAGTTATTATGCATATTATGTAACTGTGAGTTTTTGTTTCAAGAAGTTATTACTATTATTGTCTATTACCGTACCAACCCGTATTATGCCAGCGTGGTCGACAAAGGCCTAACCCCTCTCACTAGTAGAGGAGGCCCATGCCTAGCAGTGGGACAATGTTTAATACAGGGCTAGTATTATTTTATATATTATGTCTATACCTCATAATTTTTTAATTTTATCATATTGAAAGACGCACGCCTAAGATTTCAAGAACTGGGTAAACTAATGTTAGTTGGTAACCCCATAAAGTTCATCTGTCTCTTTCGGGTGCACGCCTATGCCTCATCTATAGTTGTATATACTATATCTATGTTTCCAAACCACTAACTTCAAGATGAATTAAGACCATAACTGGATGAAAAGTGAAATAGGAACAGGCAATATATATTTTTAACTGTCAAACTAAAATTGACACTTGTGCGTTGTCAATTGTTGTAAAAAGTGTATTTTATATCTGGAAATTATTGTTATCTTTTAGATTGTTTCACCGTCTCCAATTTTAGTATATAACCAATATGAATCTTTCAGGTACTGTACTCTGGATTTACTCTATTCAGTTCTACGCATTACCAATTCTTAGGTTATTATGATTACTATAATTGCTAAAGACCAATACAAAACAATAATAGAAACTATTTATATCGCTATGTTCCATAATAAATATTTTCTCTTAAAATATGAGATGTAATAGATATTTCACGTCTGGAAAATATGTGTAGTATAAATAAATTATAGTTTAAACAAACTAAACAAACAAGCTTTAGTAGCTGTATCAACTGCATCTATGTATGGTATACAACCATACATAGATGCAGTTGAAGCTAATATAAAGTGTGTAAAAAATAGTTTCAAGTTTATTTTTCTGAACCAGAGATTTTAGCTTAATTAGGAGGAATAAGCTTAATTACATTAGTGCACATTTAATATTTCAGTAAGTATAATAACTACAAATTAAAAATAGGAAGCTGTTCTTGGTATGAAGACATAAAGCTAGAGAAAATAACATAACTAATGCACAAAATGTATAATACAACTAAATTTTGTTGTATGTTTGTAGGATACACTTAAAAATGTTTAAAATTCTTATAACTAGACTTCACATACCAAATTCACTGCTTATTTTTTTTTCTAGTATTTATATAATAGTTTCATAGAATAAGTAATAAGTGCCACAAGTAAACTTAAATTTTTATATATTTATGGTAGGCCTTTGTAATTTGTCTTGTTTGTCTATATATGCCAGATCACTGGGAGTATTGTTCCAAGTTTAAACTTTCATGCTTTGATAAATGGGTTAAGCATTTCAATGACATCTCTAAGATCAAAGGGCTTTGGTATAAAACAATACAGAATGAGCCTCCTCGGGTGCCATGGTTTGATGATATCTCATTAAGTAGAAGTTATGTAAAATTAGCGTTAAGACTTCGTTCTGGGCACTATCCATCAGCAAACTTTGCATATCTAATGGGAAAAGCTGCATCGTCTAACTGTGAAGCATGTAATAAAATTGAAGATGTGCATCATTTGCTGATGGAATGTGCAAAGAACAAAAATGAAAGAGAGGCTATGATTAGAACATTCGGTCTAAATACATTGGATGTTGGACTTATTCAGAGTGTATTAGCTAACCCTAAATCCGACCTCTCAAAGCAAATTTGTAGTTTGGCAGAGTCTCCTAAGCCTTAAAATTGTTCTTTTAGCCTAGTATACACCATAGTTAATAGTTATTAGTTAATAGAATTTGTACATTTAGTGATAAGGTACGATGCGGTTGGCATATCCTTGTGGATAAAAACCCCCAATTTATAAAGAAAAAAAAAAAAAAAAGTTCTTTGATATTAAACCAGATTATTTGAATTATTTTTTTCTCTTTATTTACATAGGAGTTTAGTCAAACAGTGACTATGCCACTCCCATATGGTCATTATTTGGAATTATTAAGTCTGTGTTAAGTCAAGTGTCATGATAGATGGAAATTACATTTGACGAAAAATCAAAAGATAAAGGAATACATAAAAATTGCTCATAGATTACATTCTGCACACTATCCAACAAGAAAGTTTGGTTAACTCATAAAAAAACAAATTCATCTTATTCTGAGACTTGCATATGTTAATGTTGGATATCAAAATTTATTAAAATAAGAATCAAAATCAAAATTTATTAAGATAATTTAAATCAACATTTATTGATGGAATGTGCTAGGAATCAATAATGTAGAGACATTATATTATAAAATATAAAAAGTAATCACCTGGATATCAATACAATCTAGACCTTTTTTCAAAGCCTTTATCAAGTGAAGCTAAATTACTTTATGAAATGGCTGCTTTGCAGGATTCCTGATATTGTTTTTTTTTCCGCAATAAGCTCATATATTTCTTCAGATCCATCTGGTGATGACTCTAGCAGTGGTGAGACGCCTACTCCAGCAAAAAGGCTGAGATCAGATACTTATGGAGCATCATCTTCAACATCAAATGGATCAGGTGAGTTAGCAATTAAGATAAAATTTAACTAGGACATTTAGAATGGGTGGCATGGCAAAAACGCTATCAAACGCCATATTATTCTCTCATGTAGGTATTTGTCAGATATCGACATGGCATAAATTATTAGATATTGTTCTAAGAGGCTCAAAGTCTCATTCTAACATGTTTTTAACTTATGCTATCCCAAAAGACACCCGATTGCAGTTGTATGATTCAAGTTCTGTTAATATATTACGTGTTTTTAGATTCGGATGACGAGCCTGAAACAAATTCAGACTACCAAAAACCTAACAAATCAAAACAAAATTATTCAAATAACAGTCCTGAACGTAACGTCAGATTAAGTAGTAGAAGCAGCGTAAGTGAAAACTGCTCATCGCCACGAGATCAATTTGATGACTTTAGACAAACAGTTGATGACAAAGACACGGAAAATGGCGAGAGTTCAACGCGAGCGTCGTTTCAAATGGCAAACGATTCATTTTATAGCAAGAATGATAACGAACCTGACTATTCGTATAGCAATGATTATTCTAACATTTCGAAACGTCTGATGAGTAAAATGGGGTTCAAACCGGGTAAAGGCCTGGGTAAATTTGAACATGGACGCGTGGAACCTGTTGAAGCATCGTCACAAAAAGGACGAAGAGGATTGGGTATGAAACCATCTGTTGTTGGCAGTATTCCACATGATTTTAAATGGACGCCTGACGAAGATAAACCAGAAGCTAAAGAAATACTAGTGAGCTGTTTTGAAATTATACATATTTAATATTTTAAACTGTAAATAATGAATTTTTGATAAAGTTTAATTGTTTTCTTTGGTTAGTAATAAATAAAGTTATTTATGATTACAGTCTTGGATGAGTCCTTCACCAGACGAAACACTGTCTAGTGATGTTTTAGAAGAATGGTTAAGAAAAGGACCCAAGAAACTGACTATCGACGATGAAACAGATTTCGTCCAGGCACACATATTGAAAGGTGTTTTAGATGCAAAGGTAAAAATATTATATTATTGGCTAAATTGATCTAAGTTTACAATAGTTTATCTGTAATGCGGCTTGGTGGGACTTAATTATGAATTACTTATTGAGATTTCTGAGAAAATATATATACATATATTTTCTCATGTTTTTTCCTTCTGTGATAGAACAAGTGTTTTAATATGTAACAATCAGGGTTGGGCAGTATTTGAATTACTTGTAATTGAAATACGTAATTGAAATACAAATACGTATTTTGTATTTGTATTTCAATTACTTCTAAAAAATGTAATTGTAATTGGTATTTCAAATACATGACGCTGGGGTATTTTGTATTTAGTATTTCAAATACATAGGGCTTCAAAATACATTTGACCAAAATACATTAAATAGCGATGTTATTAAACAAGGCTGCATGGTTGAGAACCTTTGCCTTTTCTTTTATATAAAAAAGAGAGAATGAAACAAACGGTTATTTTTACAAAACTTCTGTGTAACAATTAAGTAAGAGCCACCCGAAATCCGACCCGCACCGCCTCGCCTAGTGCGTTTAGTATTCTTTATTTGGACCTTTATAGATATGCGCTCACTACATAAACTCCATAGCGTCACCTCGCCTCCATATCCTCGGTCCTAAGCCGTCCACGCGTGGATCGCGAGTTGCTGCGCATTGCCAACGCACAAGCCCCATAAGTCGCGTAGCGAAGTTTACTGGTGACAACGCGGCGTCCACCCGTGGACCACCTGGACGACCACCACTTCGACAACGAGTGGACGCCGAGCGACGAGGCGGTACGAGTCGGGTGCCGGGTGGCTCTTATGAGCTGGGACCTTTAAGTTTATTACTAAGATTGTCACGATGGATGATCAATCCACATGTACGTCTACGATGCAAAACGACGGCGGCAATGGGGTGAATCAAGTGACGTATCCGCAAATTTTAAATGGCGGAAAGTATTTCACAGTAATCAATAGCGTCCATGATAATGTCCAGGCATCTTGTATTAAATGCAAAGCCACCATTAAAGGTAATTTAAAGGCTACAAGCAACTTCATATTGCATTTGAAAGTAAGTTATGAAACGATTTATGTTATTGTGTTTTTTTATATACTCACACGGCAAAGTGACCCCAGTGCACCTGATGGTAAGTGCAGTGGCATCCTGAATTTTTTTATTGTAGAATTTGCAGGTTACGAAATGATTGCATTAATAAAATATATACTTACTATACTATACATACCTATTATATCTTATACTATTTATTTACTTTTTTTTTAGAAAGCACCCTGATGTTTTTATTATTATTTATTATTAAGGACCTCCAACAAAGGTTACACCGTATATAAAAGAAAAAGTGTTACATTTTATATATTAACTTTGTGACGTGCTCCTTCAATTACAGGAGACCACAGTATGCAAATTTACAATTTTATATAGTGACTTTGAATATTATTATTTATTATTTACTCTAATTTTACAACACTAGGAAAGAAATAGATACTAGTTACTAACATACTAATCATTAGCTGCATAATATTTGCCAGACTTGTTTTTTATATCTAGAAGTGTCCGTGATGTCAGGAGTGAATATGAGAACAGCAAAATAAATCAACATGTTTCTGGTAAAAGAAAACAACCATTAAAAAACGAAGAAAAAAGGAAACAAACTAAACTAGATTTACGTTGCTAAATGAAACTGAATGTCAGAAAAACTTGATAAAAACATCATGAATTATATTGTACAGAGTATGAAACCCTTGAGTACTGCAGATGATCCCAATTTTGTAAAGATTTTTACTGACCTTCCATAAAACTTAAATGTAATGTCAAGAAGAACATTAGGAAGGAAAATTGAAATGACTCAAAAAGATATCATGGAAAAAATTAAAAGCATTTTGAGCAATGTGATGTATGTATCACCCACTGCAGATATATGGTCAACTAAAACTAGGAGCTATCTTGGTGTAACTGCACACTGGGTAAATTTTCATTTACCTACACTTTTTACATAGTTTTTTTTTTCAACACAGATGAGATTTTCAAAATCTTGCTATTCATGCCTTAGAGGCAAATTACAAAAAACATGAAATGCCTGGGAGTAGCAGGAGTAGCACTACTAGTAAAGATGATGATGATTTTATTGTTTTTGTGAACAGGGACAGTGATCAACCACAGACATCAAAAATGGAGTTAGAGTTAGTCAGCTTCCTAAATGATAAAAGCAAAGAGCTTAGCATTCTTGAACGCTATCCAAATATAAAAAATATGTTCATACAATACATTTTTTGTAACTACGATTTCGCCATTGTCCTTTATAGTTTATCCTTCATTGGTGCGGCCTATACTATTCTATTTACATAACCTAACACCTGATTGTATTTTGTAATTTGTTTTTTGTATTTTGATGAATATAAAATGCAAAATACTGTATTTTGTATTTTATATTTTAAATACTCGAGTTAAAAATATTTTGTATTTTGTATTTTAAATACATCCGCGACAGTATTTTGTAATTTGTATTTCAATTACAGCAAAGCATGTATTTTGCCCAGCCCTGGTAACAATGAATACACATGTAACTTCCAAAATACAGAAGTGAAAGCCCATCGGTCTGGTTTCGAAGAAGCGACTTTTGCCTCGGTAGTTCGTACGACATGGAGTAGCCCTATCGTAGCCATTCTCCATGTGTTTTAAAAACATTACCTATCTAATGACTAAAATGAAATAAAATATTTCAGACAATATTTGATACGTTAGATGGTGAAGATTTAAGGAATGCACGTTTTCGAAGTAATCCATACGAAACTATCGGCTCAGTGATATTTCTGAATAGGGCAGCTGTCAAAATGGCTAACATAGACGCTATTTGCGATTTTATGTTCACGAGTCCAAAGAAACCAGACGGAGCAGAAGCTGTAGATAAAAAGGAGCTATTATATTTTGCTGATGTATGCGCTGGTCCCGGAGGGTTTTCTGAGTATGTTTTATACCGAAAGGGTTGGAAAGCTAAAGGTATTATTTTATGGTAATATTTTTAATATTTTTATTTTACCTTATGTTATTCGATACATTAACACATTTGTTTATTTTGTTCATTCAGGCTTCGGCTTCACTTTGAAGGGTAAGAATGATTTCAAACTGTCTGATTTCTACGCTGGTACTTCGGAAACTTTTAACCCTTATTACGGCATCAAAGACGACGGAAACATATTCGACCCGGCAAACTTAATGTCGCTTAAAGAACATGTTTTAAAACAAACTGAAGATAAAGGAGTTCATTTTCTAATGGCCGACGGTGTAAGTAATGTAAATGCTGTAGTTAATGTTACATGTTTCATGTAATACCTAATTATTTAAAGAGAATATTTGCTTACAGGGATTTTCTGTGGAAGGACAAGAAAATATTCAAGAAATATTATCTAAACAATTGTATTTATGCCAATGTCTTGCAGCCCTCATGCTGGTGAGAACTGGTGGCAACTTTGTTGTAAAACTGTTTGATGCTTTCACACATTTCAGCATTGGATTAATCTACATTATGTACAGATGTTTCGAAAAAGGTAATACAACCAGTGTTTCTGTTATAGTCATTCTCAATTGTCTCTTTCGTAAACAGTATGAATTTTTATTTCAATAGTTAAAAAAAACTTATAAGATGACTACATTTATTGATTTCAAATTTGAATATACCTATTATAAATATGAAATATGTTATGCAAGTGTAAATGTAGATAAACCATAAATGTAACTTGTTTTTTTGAAGTGAAATTTCTTTAGAATTGTTGTGATTTGAAACTCGATGAAAGTAAAAAATCGACAGTAACAAGAGACAAACACATAAATCTATAGGACTAAGTCTACGAGAGAATGAGACAGAATATATATTCGAGGGATTCGAGTGGGATCGAGTGGGTAAACACTGTCTTGATTGTTTCGATGCTTTAACGACGTTTAATTGATTATTCGAATACTCAATTGCATAAAACAGATATCATTACTCACGGTTTGGCTTCCATAGATTGCAGGCGGGCAACAAAATTTGACGTAATGTAAGTTTCACTTCTGCCGTTGTAAATTGCACACACACACTTTTTTTTTCAGTATGTATACATAAACCAGTTACGTCAAGGCCCGCAAATTCTGAAAGATACCTTATATGTGTCTGGAAGAAATTGGGAACTGAAGCCGTCGAGAACCATCTGTACTCAGTAAACTCCATGCTGTGGAACAACACCAACACAGATGAGGATGTGGCAGAGTTGGTGCCGCTCAGCGTCATGCAGGAAGACAACGACTTCTATGAATACATGTTCAGGAGCAACTGCGTGTGAGTTGTTGTGTAATAATAATATTAGTACACCCTTGGCCCACGCCAGTGTGTGTTATTCAGTAGTCCAGCTCGTAAAGCTGTGTCATATAAAAGACAAAATAATAATAAAATTGTTTATTTGCACAAATTAAAAGCTTTACATAAGGTTCATTCCCTGGCTCTAGCGCTAGATGTATCTCAGGATATTTACATAATTTTTATATTGTATAATTATAAATGGGGGAATATATTTTTGCCAATCAAAATTTGCCCGCCAGTATTAAAATAATATAAATTGACTTTTTCCAAAAATTTATTCACATGTTATGAAAATAAACTATAATCCACTTCACAGCAATATAATATGTAAAGAACTTGAAAAATCATGGTTGCCGTTACGCACTCGGCCGCGACCTAGTCGCAGCCAGGTGTAAACAGTTAAAGTGAAAGAGAGTTAGCGCGTTACATCAGAGTACGTACGTACGTAGTCAGACAAGGATGGCGACTGCCAGCCGGACGTGTTTTTAAAGCCATTGCGCATGCGTCAATGTATTATTTTGCGTCGCAATAAGCGTGTTAATATTACCTATATTATGCATTTGTTCACCAATCACATAACGGGGTTGAAATGAATCGTGAGTTAACAATGACGATTCATTTCAACCACCTCTGACTACCGTTAGGGAATACACGCGTGAACTTATGTATGTTAAGTTACCTACCTGTTGTGATTGCGTCTCCGGATTTTATTCATCGTACGGAACACTACAACGTGTTATTATAGGCCACTATATTTGAGGGAACGTGATACTATAGAAACTTCGTGGCATTTTCAAACCCACCATAAATAATCCTTCGCCAATTTGACAAGAAAAGACGCATCAATTTATGTATTTCGTTTTTTCATAGGATCGGTGAAAAACAGATAAAGAATTTGCTGAAAATAGCCGCGTTTAGTAAAGATAAAAACTTGAAAGAATCAAGCCAAGATGAAATGAAGGAAGAATGTTTGCAGTTATGGAAAGTGAGTTAATTCATTGTTGTCATTGTTAACGGACTGCGAGACAACGTAATGACGTGCATCCTTTTCACTCATTTGACAACTACCATTTCATCCAAATTTGAATGGCATCTAAATTATATTTAAGCGAATTTATAAAATTCTTTCAATAATGGGTGATACATAAGACATCGATTAAATTATCAGACGGGCTGAGCGGCCTCTACATAAGTGAGTGTAAATGCAAGGTACCTTCTCGATGCCTTGGATGGGTTGCAGCGGTGGGCCATCCGCATTGTGAATAATGCAGACGTGAGTAACAGCCTGGAGCCGCTACAGCTGCGTAGGGATATTTCCTCGCTTAGCGTGTTCTACCGTCTGTATCATGGCGAATGCTCTGAAGAATTGTTTGATCTTATCCCATCCTCTCCCTTCCACACCAGAACCACGCGTACTGGCTTGCGGAGCCACAGCTTCGTGGTGTCTACTACCCCGGCCCGAACCAAGAGGTTCGCAAACTCGTATTTTTGCCGCACCATCAAGCTGTGGAACAGTTTGCCAGCTACCGTGTTCCCTCCCTCCTATGATCCTGGGTCCTTTAGGCGTAATGTGAAGAAGCTAAACAGCAGGCCGGCATGATTGTGTTGAGTAGCGGGGGATAGACTGTCTCTCGCTACTTGATACTCTATCTGGACGGCACTGCGCTTACCATCAGGTGCAGTGTGGTCACTTTGCCGCGTCAGAATAAAAAAAAAATTGGAAGAGGGTTCAGAAAGCACAAATCAAGAAGACGATATTTTAACTAGATTTGGCTAGAAGGAAGAGTCACTTAACAAAAAGCATATTTAGAGCACGCCCATGCTCATTTGGATCTACACTTGATTATGCACCAAGGGGAGTGAGTAGATACTGGAACATTTCAAAGATTAAAGTATGTATATAAATAAATACACCCAACAGACACAAATAGTAAGTCTAAGTCCCACACTAAGTCAAACCTGTGTCGTGTGTATCCAGAACTATGCGGGACTACAAACATTTGTCTCGGTGGTGGGATCGAACCGGCCACCTCCATTTCACAGCTGGCGTCACGGAGGTAGTCGACAGATGTAGTTGAATATACGTGACGTCACAGGTACCGCGAATATTAACTATATTCGCGGTAATTATGTATTAAATGAAGATGTAGGTAATAGCTCTAGGTGTTATCTGTTATAGTATACAAAGAAAAACCAGCAGCTGATTTTAAAAAGCTTTGATTTGTTTCAACAATTTATAACCCTCAATGGTTTCAGATACCGGTTCAAGTAAGAACGCAACCAAAGCGCCAAAATCCAGATGATGTTTTGAAAATTATTTTATCTTCTTTGGAAGGGCCGACGTTAGACAACAGTAGCGCGGACTCATTCAAATCCAATGTTTTGATTAAACCACCTGAATATTTAGAGACTGAAAAAGATTTGAACAGGTTTAAAAATGTTTACGATTGGCATTTTATGTTCCTCAGTAGTGGTAGGAACTGTCCGGACTTGAGGATTTTTATAGGTAAGAGTTATTTTAAATTTCATTATAATATCATTTTATAAGCTAGAGATTTGGATAGATAAATCAAAACGTTTTTTCATCATGGCAATGGGTATGGCAGATGCACTAAAGCAGTGAAGATGAAAACCTTGAGAACCATGTGTGATTTGGTTTGTGATGGATTGTTGAGTGAAAGAAGACGTAGTGACGAGAATTGAGAAAGGTGTGTTGAGGTGGTTTGGATAAAGATCAACGAAACACATACACAAGGCCAGTATGGATGGAAAATATGCCAAAGAGTAATGGAACTAAAACATCTGTATATATAAAAGAAGAAACTGACTGACTGACTGACTGACTGACTGACTGACTGACTGACTGACTGATCGATCAACGCACAGCCGAAACGGCTGGGGTTAGAGACTTGAAATTTTGACAGTAGGTTCCTTTTATGACGTAGGCATCCACTAAGGAAGGGTTTTTGGAAATACCACCCCTAAGGGGGTAAAATAGGGGATGAAAGTTTGTATGAAAATCCGTCATTTTTGAAGTTAAATTCATGAAAATTAGTATTTGGCATTTTAGTTAAAAATAAAAAATATATGTTTCAGGATTTTTGGAAATTCCGCCCCTAAGGGGGTAAAATAGGGAATGAAAGTTTGTATGAAAATCCGTCATTTTTAAGTTAAACGCATGAATATTGGTATTTTGTTTTGTATACTTTTTCTCCCAAACATGACCTCCACGCGGGCGGAGCCGCGAGCAACAGCTAGTTTTTCTTATATATAAATAGGTTTGCTATCTCGCCTGATGGTAAGTGATGATGTGGTCTACGGTGGAGCACGCTTGCCTAGAAGATTGACTTATTAAATGTGAATTGGCAACTTTATACGACGACAAGTCATCTACCAGATTATAATCCAAAAACTACTACCTACATTGTGCCTATACATTTTGAGTAAGATAAGGAAAATTATTAAATAGAGTTAGTTTAGATCAAAATTAACAACCTAACTTATTAGCTATTAGATGGTTCATTAATATTGTATTAAAGAATAATTATATAAAATTTTATAAGTAATCACTGATGATTTTACACAGGTTGCGGAGGAAAAAAAGTGTATCAGCTGGAATCTAGCGGATGGAAAAGTGTTGTTGATTTACACTTGACTTTACCAAATAAAACGCTTATTTATGGAGAGGTGAGTGTTTTACATGTCGAATGAATACTTTGAAATTTTTATGTATTAATAAATAAGAAACTAATTTTAAGATCTTCTCACTTCATACTTAATACCCTAACAAACCCCATAATAAAATAGAATGGGTAACAACTATGAGTGACTTTTTATTCTCACAACACACAGGCCATACATGGCCATCAAACACAGTACAAAGACATTGGTTTCTTTGCAAGCATCGATCCCAAGGCCTCAAGATTCGCTTGTACCTAAAAATAAAATAAAATATTAATTTGGCTGTTTTATTACAGATGGTGAAAGAATACATCGGACAAGGACACAATCAAATGCACAGCAAGTCGTTACATATTATAGACGCTCTGATGTTGGGCGGCGTCGATATCTCAAGATTAACACTGACGGAGAGGTTTGTTTTGCTGCGTTTATTAAAAAAAAATCTTTAGTGCCTTGATAGGCAGACGAGCAGACGGGCCACCTGGTGGTAAGTAGTCACCGCCGCCCATAGACTTCTGCAATGCCAGGGCACAGCAGAGCCGTTGCCAACGTTTGTTTACATTTATACAATTGCCAAGGAAAACATTAACTGTAACCAAAATAAAATAAATGTAATGAAACAATTACAGGTAAATACAACTCCAATACCTAATTATAAATACTTCAAATCAAAAAGGTTTTAATGTTAATTGTCTATTTTCTTGCCAACAGTTGTAAAAGTTAGGGACAGTCTTCTAAAGACATTGTCTTGTAGCTAAAATGGCTAAGATAGCTGCCCTGGAAATCTTTAATATATAAAAATAAATTGGATTTATCCGTCCTTTCGTCTGGAAAAACAATGTTAATCAATAAATTCTGGATCCCAGTAGCAAAGTTTGCGCGACGCTAAACATGTTTAGAATCTCCGAATATTAACGGTACCGTTCATCTTTCCCTTCGCTAGAGGAACACATATAGTAACCTGTATTTTTTTTATAAAAAAAATGATTTCGTTAAATATATTTTTTTTGGAGTTTGAGTAATTTTAGTCAACCATTCACAAATTTGTGCTAATTTTTAAAATAATATTTTATCACTCTCATTGTTATTGTAAGCGATGTGTCTGTTTTTATTACAGAATAAATCAATGCAACCTTTTCTGCACTGCATTAAATAAACCTTTCGATAGCCAAGCACTGCCGATACGCTGTAAGCGAATGTTTAATATGGAGAAATTTTCCACGGAGGTAGAAAACTTGCAACATCGTGCCATGAAACGAGTGAAACAAGCTGTTACTATTGAAACACCTGATAGAGTAAACAGAAGTGGATCGTTCTATGTGGTTGGGTCATTGCTATTCATGAAAGAAATAAAAGGTTAGTTAGTTGCTTAATTTACAAGAGCTAATAACAAAAAATATGTACCAGCCGGGCTAAGATGCGCGCGTCGGTAAAATTTTGTCGTCTCTAAAACACGACAAAAAGTCATCTATGTCTATAGTCTACCGACGTTAACATGCGGGTTCATTTTTCTCGACTTGTTTTGTCGTAAGTAGAGATAATAGTATTTTTTTGTTATTTGTGGGTATGTTTGTCTACAAACCTTCACATGACTAAACAATTTTATAGATTTTCGACACATGTAACCGAGATATTTGACGTCGATATTTTGTATGTAGAGAAATAAACATAGAATAAAGTAATTTCATTCATTAGATTGGACTTATGTCTTCAACGGGAAACTTGTGGATGGTAGCGCGCATGTTAACGAAATCGAGATATGAATCAACAACGACAATTTCTCTACGTCGTTGTTTAATCGTTCTCGATATATGTCGTGGCACGCATCTTAGGCTGGCTGATGTACCTCTTACAGTAAGTTTATCGTTAAATGACTCTTCTTAATGGACTTACACACTGCATATTCTGGACGCCAAACTCATACTTCTCTCTTGGTGGTACGCTCTGTAAAAAAACAAAAAACTATCCCGCGAGAACCTTATAAAAGGTAGCCTATCATTTGCACGATCGAAAGATCTAACTGTATTAAATTTTATTTTGTATGATAGGATAAGCCGTTTTTGAGTTAAAACCGGACATACCAACAGACAAAAAATTGCACAACCCGATTATGCAATTTCTGTCTGTCTGTATCAATTTGTCAGTATCGGTGAGTCATAAAATTAATATTTCACGCAAAATCGGGTAAATTACTCAAATGTACAGACAGACGCAACAGATGTATGTATTAGTATAGAATAACACCCAACAGTCACACACATAGTCTTGAACCCACACTAAGCGAATATTTTGTCGTGGGTATCAAGAACGACAAGACTATTTCTGTCTCACAACAAGGCACGAAACAAATATTTGTGGATCTTACAAACATTTGTCTCGGTTGGTCATGGTTCTCGTTTTCCAGTCGGCTACTCACCCACTGTACCACGGAGGCTGACAATTTATTACATGATAATTGTTTTAGACCCATGGTCAGCTCAGATGTCCAAGAAAAGCGGCTGCAAATATTACTTTCGTATGGGGAAAGACAAGCAACCACGCAGTGAATATTTTATACCGGAGGAAGCGGCTTTGGACATGGTCAATGCGTATAGTAGCCGTGTCATGTGGTCTTGGGAAACCGCTGCCACCGCCATATTGGAGGGTGCAAATCACAGCGGAGTTACACGAATGCAACTTGAAGGACACATCCAACGTAACATAAACAGATAGTGTTTATGTGTTAATGAAATCAATTATCATGTAAAACAATATATATTCACATAATGCATTTTTATTTATTGAACCTTGAAAAATATAAGTTTCTACATAAGTACCTAGTTTTAAAATCGGTAACAACCGACACAATGGGCCAAGAAATGTTTCACATACATATATATTAGTTGCCTGCTGTTTTGGAAAACATGTAGGCACCTAATTTATTTGACTAGATATCTTTTACATATTTTGATGTAAAACGAATAAAATTTGTTAATGGTTATTTATCCACGACTTCATCGGGCTATCCGCGTGACTAATGCAATTTTGTATAAAATAAACAGAAATAAAAATGTCGACTCCTCACTGCTATTCTCGTTCTAATACTGTTGTGAAAACTAGAGTCAATTTTCTCGTTATGATGGCCGTTCTCTTAACCATAGCTTAGCTTTGTTTTTGCCATAAAGGCCTGTGTTACATGGACAAGCCCATTTCAAAGTATGCGGGAAAAAAAATCTGGTGCGCTCGAAGTGATAACCTAAACTTATCTGAGTTGAACTATTTAATATTGAAATTGTTTAACTTGAGAAAAGCTTAGGTTATTACTTAACCTTTATTATATCTTAATACGATAATGTGAGGAAAGTTTATTTATTAATAACATCTTTTATTGATTATAAAATATATTTTACCCACTCGATCCCAATCAAATCACAACGATTCTATAAATATAACTAGATGTTGTCCGCGGCTTATTTTAGGAAGAAAAGGTAAATAATCTATGGAGGCATCTTAACCCTCCCTTACTATATTTTGCTATCCCATAGGAAGCGTGCATTTTTCCGGGATAAAAAGTGACCTTTGTCATTTTCTGATCCCTAAACTGCCACTATGCAAAAAGTCATGTCGATCCCTTGCTCTGTGAAAAACTAAACATCCCACGGGAACTATGCATTCTTCCGGGATAAAAAGTAGCCTATGTGCTATTCCAGACAATAATCTATCTCCGTGCCAAATTTCTACCAGATCCGTCCAGCCGCTGTAGTGTGATTGAGTAACAAACATACATCCATCTAAACTTTCGCATTTATAATATTAGTAGGAAGTAGGATAGTACGAAGTAGGATTCTATAAATATAGCACAGAGATTATGGAACGACAGAAATAGAAAAGAAGCAAGAAGAAGAAGCCAAAGTGGCGCCGTAACGCGTTACGTTACGAAGCGGTTTACCCTCCGATAATAAGAAGTTATCACTTCAATAAAGGGATGCATTCCGAAGGCCCCTCCTTTCTGGCTAAGTAAATAAGTTGTGGCATCACGGCCACACACATACAGGACGTATGCCGGGAATACCAAGAAAATAAACGACGCATTTCTACTTTAACAAAGCCTAGTTATTAGATTCAATGTAAACTTTTACCTACGGAGAAATAGCTGTAAGAACCATTGTATTTTATGTTTATATTAATAAACACCACGACTGCTGACAGTAGATATTCATATGGCCAGAACGGGGGTGCCGCGCAGAGAGTATGACTATACAAAAGTCACGGCCGCGCTACGCTCCATACGAGTCTATCAAACAGAGCGACACAGCATACACCTATCACTGTCGGCATTCGAGTCAGATACAACGTTATTGTTTTATTCACAATCCTGCAATTTTATAAACTTCATTGAGTAGGGCAGAAGCAACCCCTACAATTGGTGACCCCGACGTGATTTGAACACGCAACCCCTACAATTGGTGACCCCGACGTGATTTGAACACGCAACCCCTACAATTGGTGACCCCGAAGAAAGAAAAATTCTACCGTGTGAAGCCAAGAACTCTGACCGTCATCATGGCTGAGCAAGAACAGCAAAAAATCGCCGCCGTGTCACTGCAAGCGCGCATCCCACCATTTTGGCGCCATAATCCGCGTCTATGGTTTGCGCAGTTCGAAGCCGTCGTCGCTCCACATAAGCTAGGCGAGGAACAGAAATTTGAGCTCGTCATCCCCTCGCTCGACCCAAGAAACGTCGATCACATTGGCGACATAATCCTCAACACGACGCCTAGCACCAAAAACAGTCAGCTGAAGGAAAGGTTAGTCACAATCTACTAGGAATCCGCTAAGAGCCAAACCTAGTTACCCCAAGCCGCAAGATATACAAGATTTAAGAAGATTTCTGGGAATGATTTTTTTTATCATGACTGTCTACCCCATCAAGTGGAACTCCAATAGAAAAAGAATGACAAGACCGCTATTGTTTGGACACTGGAAACCAACGTCGCTTTCGAGAAATGCCGCCAAAGCATTCTCGATGGCACAACATTAACTCACCCGGTAACAAACGCACCATTATACCTTATGACGTCGCCTCCGATAAGAGCATAGGAACCGTGTTGCAACAAAAGGTCGATAATGTATGGCAACATCTCGCATTTTTCTCAAGACCATGAGTGAAACTCCGCGACCACACCTACCGCTCACAAATCGTTTCGCAGCCGTCAAAGCGCAACACGAGTTAAGCCACCCAGGTGTGAGAACGACGCGGAAAATCGTGACCTCAAAGTTTTTCTGGCCTTCCATGAACAAGGATATCGGTATATGGACTAAAGCCTGCATTGGTTGTCAACGCGCGAAAATTCACCGACACATCAACAGTCAAATAGACGAGTTCCCGCAACCACGCTCATGACACGAAGCGCCTGCACACGCTGGAACGCGGAATTGCCTACCGTATTACTCGGTCTCCGCACAGCCCTACGCGACAACATGAGCCCTGCACTTATGACATACGGATGCACACTAAAAGTGCCCTCTGACTTTTTCGTGCCTTCAACGCCGAAAATCGAAGACGCAGAATTCGTACGTCGACTCACCGAAACAATGGCATCGCTAACGCCCGTAAAGAAAACACACTCGTCTACAAAAAACACATTTGTGTATAAAGACCTAGCCACATGCAGTCATGTTTTCATCCGAAACGACACCGTACGCAGCTCTCTCACTCCGCCGTACGACGGGCCATACTAAGTTGTTGAACGTAACAAAAAACATTTCAAGATACAGCTACCACTACGCACTACAGTCGTATCAATAGACAGACTGAAACCGGCACACTTATACAATGAAGATTACGTCATCAGTACCCCACCGAACATCGAACCCGCTACCTCAAGCCACACCACACCAAGATCGCCAGAGGCAGCGCCGTCAACAGAGCAGCCCTACACCACGCGATCGGGTCGCCGGGTAAAGCCTTCCGTACGCTTCGCTAGGGGGGGAGTACTGTGGCATCACGGCCACACACATACAGGACGTATGCCGGGAATACCAAGAAAATAAACGACGCATTTCTACTTTAACAAAGCCTAGTTATTAGATTCAATGTAAACTTTTACCTACGGAGAAATAGCTGTAAGAACCATTGTATTTTATGTTTATATTAATAAACACCACGACTGCTGACAGTAGATATTCATATGGCCAGAACGGGGGTGCCGCGCAGAGAGTATGACTATACAAAAGTCACGGCCGCGCTACGCTCCATACGAGTCTATCAAACAGAGCGACACAGCATACACCTATCACTGTCGGCATTCGAGTCAGATACAACGTTATTGTTTTATTCACTATCCTGCAATTTTATAAACTTCATTGAGTAGGGCAGAAGCAACCCCTACAAAGTAAAGCTAGTAATTAACATAAATTGCCAAAATTAATTACACGCGTGTTAGCAAAATAGTCTGACTTCTAACTAATAACAAAACTATTCAGTAGTATTAAAATGCTCTTTGCTAAGCAGTATGGTCGAAAGACTATAGCCTAATCTTTGAACGGAAAATAAAAGATAAATGTCAAATTTTGGCGGTTTGTTTTGTTTGTACCGACTGCGGATTACAAATAATTTCTAAAATTAAAACTTCTAGGATTTATTTTCGCATTAGTATAACAACAAAATGACTGTCAGTGAAACAAATAAACATTTACCTTGGTAAGTGTAATTTACAAATGTTAAGTACATACCAGAAACAAACAAAATATATTTTAGAAAAAAATATTCTATCGTATATTTACAGGGTTGAGAAATATCGTCCGTCCAAGCTACAAGATTTGGTGTCTCATGATGACATAATAAATACAAGTAAGATTAATTAAATAATTAATAACAACAAACAATTATTTGTAAGTGCTACTATGCTATTAACATGATGTTAAGGTTATGTGATTGTTTTCAGTAAACCTGTTTATGAAAGAGAATCAGATACCACATCTATTGTTCTATGGCCCACCTGGCACGGGTAAAACATCTACGATATTAGCATGTGCCAGGCAAATGTACACACCACAACAATTTAACTCAATGGTATGCTTTTTATTAAAATCAGAAATTCCATGCATGGACTCAATAACTTTGTTGCGATTATTATTTCCATTTGTAATTTAGGTAACGTACCCATACTATGTGACCTGTTCAGGGAGGTCCTCAAAATACCATGGTTGGTCACAGGGGCAGGTCGAAGGCCTTAGGCTTTCGTCACATAGTCAATATCCTTTAGAGAAATATCGCGTTTTTTCGTGCTATATTAAATATGGCGTGCAACTATTAGCGATTTTTAAAAAAAGATTTAAAAAGATTTGGCATACACAAGGGGGGGGGGGGGGGGGGTTGTTAAAAAGTGTAAAAAATGGGTCATGTAGTATGGGTATGTTCCCTTAACTATAAGGTGGGCAGCATTATTTTTAATATTTTAACTTTAGGTACTTGAATTAAATGCTTCTGATGACCGTGGTATTGGGATAGTGAGAGGACAAATACTCAGTTTTGCATCAACAAGAACTATATTCAAAGCTGGACCAAAGCTAATCATTTTGGATGAGGCAGATGCAATGACTAATGATGCTCAAAATGCCTTGAGACGAAGTAAGTTTTAATAGTATGGTTTAATATTATATGTAAAGCGCAAAATAATGAATAGTTGTCAGTTTTTTTGTCTCCAATAAAAATATCATGTTTTAACTTGATCCACTTAAAATTATTATCGTAGGTATGAGCTGCATTCATAACTATATATAATATAATAGCATCATGGACCCTAATAGATATTGCAAGTTTATCTGAGTAAGAAGCCTAGCATGTTAGATGGACTTAGTACCTGCTGTGGCAATACAACTGCTATTCAGTGATGAGGAACACCCTTTTTTATCCTGGCATGGCAAAGTGACCACACAGCATCTAATGGTACCCTTGAAATCTACAGAGAATGCTCCTATAATTTATACTGCACAAATTTTTTTTTGTGTGCATTTTGGGTTTTAATGCGGTAATGCAGTAACTTAATCTTTATATGCTTACACAATATTGCATACTTTGTCTCAGCATGTGAAGTAGGTACTCTTGCAATGTCTATTTATATACAAGTTTATGTTTATTGTTTATCCATAACAGCTTTGTCTCTTTTATAAATGAAACACATATATCAATAGCTTAATTACCAAACTTTGTAACTCCTTTTTGGATAAAGAGATTTAATTGTTTGTTTACTTTTATATAGCCAAATTAACTGTCTGGAACTTAAATGAATTGTCCAGTTATTAATTCTTTGTTTACATAGTTCTCTAATACTTTACTGTTTTACAATGAATATCATTATCATCTCTTAAATACTTGTTTTAAATTAATGGAAATAAAAAGTAACTTGCACATAAATCATATGTATAAATGTAGTATAAAATATTTACCTATATCTATAAGTAGTACCTACCCTATAGAAGGCAGACATGGGATAATGTAACGAATTTGTATTCATGCTTTTAAATTAGTTGCCACGGTAACACATTTATAACCACAAACACCTATGTTTGTCCTTTAAAAGTTAACACATGTAGGTATTTAAATACGTAATTAGTGTACTTGCCATTATGTTATTAATTGTTAGTCTGTAATTTTGAAAATCCGGATATTTATTTGGTGAGTTTTGTTATTTTTTTTTTTTTTTTTGTAATGTCGGATAGTGAGGATGAGATTGAAAGTGGCACTGTGAAGATCACAGTTCTTGGTGAACCTGCTACTGGGAAAGTAAGTATTCATGTTTTTATTTACATACCTTGAATTAAATTGTCTATAGTATTTAAAATTGGAAATAAAAGTTCTAAGGAATTAACATAAACTTCGCATTTAATAATAAAGTAATATATGAAATAATATATATTTGCCAGTACATCATTTGATGGTAGTGTCATTTTAAATTAGTACAGTAATAAATTAGTACCTGTAGTTTTTATTTTATCAGTAATTCAAATGCGATTATTTATACCAGCCCGACATAGGACTCGCCAAGTCTGAAGAACTCCTACTTGAGATTTTCTACTCATCGACGTGTTCAGACATGATTTTGCAAACTGATTCCGCACTAATATTACTTTTACTTACAAAATGTGGAAACTAATAAGTCCATTTTTTACCTTACACAACTAAAAACATGTCCAAATATTTTAAAGAATTCATAGAATTACTTATGAAATATAGTCCTCAATTAATCATTAAAGCTGAAAAAAGTCTAGATTAAAGCTTTATAAATTATAGTATCAACAAAAAATCTATGATAAAAGTTATTGTGGCAATCATTGTTTGCAAGAAATGAAAGATTCTCATTTCTCACTAATTCAGTGTGGAGATCAGGTATATTCAGTTGCATATCGAATAATGTACATTAACATAGGAAACTACCCTATTATCTGCATGCTTAACTCCGTGCATGCAGATAATAATTTTCTAGTACAAATTGTGTCCCAAAGATGCTGACTGCAGCATCTGTACCACTACACGATGTCACTTCAAAATATATACGTACCATTTGTCGATGTTTAGAAATGTACTTTTATTAGAACAAATTAATGGAATAAAAATGTACCTGTTTGGGCTCCATGGCAACACAATAAATATTTTGTTTGTTCAGACTAGTTTATGTACACGTTACTTGGGCTTGAGCACGGGGAGTATGGGGAACGTGGGTGCGTGTGGCGGCACGCAGGGTGCTGAGGTGATGGCCGGCCAGTGCCTCGGGCTGCGCCCCGCGGTGCCGCTGCAGCTGTGCGACGTCGCCGGAAATGCACTGGCCACCAGCATGCTTATTAATTACTTGTATGGATCTGATGTACGAACCTTGTTTATATTCCCATAGCAGTTAAGAAACTCTTAAGTTTATTTTTCGTAGGTACAGGTAATTATTGTCTAGTAAACCAGCAACCAAGTACAAGAAATTACGTTGTAAAAGGTTTACTGGTTTGAGAGCTAAACGACGGTAAAAAATTAGACGTTTAAAAATAAATAAATAATATTTTATTTTATTACCATTGTAATAAAATTAACGATACAATATTTGCTGACTTTATATTACTATACCTATATTATACTATTTTTTACATAACCGTATATTTGTGTTTTTCAGATTGTGTTATTTGTTTATGATTTAACAAACTTGCAAAGTTTTGAGAAACTCACCATGTGGATAACTAAAGTTAAGGAGATTTTTGAACCAGAGACAAAGAAGCCGTTGATGGCCCTCTTTGGGAATAAGTCTGATTTAGAGCACCAGAGAGCTGTCAGACTTTCTTGCGTACAAAAGTTCGCTTCAGAACATTTATTAGAAAACTTTAAGGGCTCTGCAAGAACTGGAGAAATGGTAATGCATTCACGGTAATCACTGTCGTATTAGAGTGTAAGGGCGTAGACTTCTTGCTGTATTCTCAAATAGAGCCAAGATTATTTATTTATTTATTTAAATTGATCGCCAGTGGGTGGCATATTGTAGTTTAAGTAAACAACATTTTTGGTCCAAATGGAGGGTAAAGAGTTTAAGTGAGATTGTGGATAAAATATTAGGAATTTTTGCTTACACATGTTCGGGGCATCTGTAGTCCGGGGGGCCCGTATCATTGATACGGCGGTAGCTGGGCCCCTGTGTTTAGTTCAGAGTAAGGTAGACACATGGACGTCACATGTCCTACGACATAGCATGCAGATATATTTGATATCTTGCCAAGTAACGCGCAATGTATGATCTAGAGTGCACCGACAGTGTTCTTCAATTTTCTTACAGATTAAAGTGCTTGCGTTTGTTTAGGTTTTTGGTCCACGGAAGTCTAATGAAACCGTACAGCACGTGTGACGCAAAGAGCATGGCGTTGTTTGCCCTCGCCTTTCTCTATTTTTTGTAGTAAATAGCACTAGAGCAACGTGAAATGACGATGGTAAGTGGGGATACCGACTTAAGGAGCGTAACTATGGCGTACTTTTTGGGTAGGCGGGAGGCCTTATCTTCAACACTAATCAAGTCTAGACTGTTACAGGGTCATATTTACCTACCACAAAAAACCTTGTCTACGCGTAAATGTGCGCGACATTGTGCTTAGATCGTAAGGTACTAAACAAAAACACATATTTTTAGGTCAACAACACTTTTACAAAGCTAGTGTGCCGTCTTCTTGGAGTGAAAGTGCTGAAATTACCAATTCCGAGTGTGAACGGCAAGTCTCCAATACCTAGAGACTCTGAGACCCGCGGCCAGACCCCGCAGCCATTGCAGACCCCAGAGCCAACCCAGTCGCTCATTATGAACAGGAAGGCGTTGAGAAGGATCCAGAGACGGGCTTCGTCCGCCGTCTGCTGTTTGCAATAATAAACAATATAAGAAACGTACTTGTCTTTTGTTTTCTATATTTAGGTGATACTTAATCTATCAATCTACTAAGCGACTGGTAAGTGTGGGGCAACATGAGACAGTGGGAGACAGAAATAAAAAAATCGACAGTGGGCGGGTTATTTCATTTAAACGACATTTTTGAAAAGCTACAGGAGAGATATTCGAAAAAAACACTGTTTAAAGCTATTACATGGATTTTAGTAGAAGTAACATATTACTTGTGTAAGCATGTACTATTACGAGTATTATTATCTTAAATAATTGTACCCCGAAATAAGAGCCTTGTTTTGCCAGTTGATTTAAGCGGCAAAAAGTGCACAAAAAAATGTATATGTTCAAAAGATGCAGAAAATTTCCGCTTAAATGAAATAGCCCGCCACCCGTCGATGTAAATAACTATTCGTATTGCTAATGATTTTTTTTAAACGTTTCAGTTATAGAGAAGTATACAGAAAACGTAAGGTTCTGCATAATATGCAACTACCTCGGCAAGATAATCCCCGCGTTGCAGTCGCGATGCACTCGGTTCCGGTTCGCGCCTCTCAACCAGAAGCAGATCGTGCCAAGGCTGCAGGAGATCGCTGCGGCTGAAGGGTACGTACTATACAATATATCTACTATGGTTAATACTAAATAACACACACACACACACACACACATTCACATACACTCACGCCTGTAATCCCCGAAGGGGTAGACAGAGGTGTAACCAGTACACCCACTTTTCGCCAAATTTCGGTCCCATAATGTGATAGGGGGCAAGCCTATCACCATACCGGGCACACATTCCAGACTCCGGGCTAATACTGATGCATTTCCAGATAGAAAAACCCAATATCACTGTACCCGAGCCGGGGATTGAATCCGAGACCTCAGCCACAACAATCGTAACGCATGCGCATTACAACTGCGCCACCGAGGCAGTCCAATGTTTCTATACGACTCATATTATGTACTCATATTATATCGACTCGGTTGTTGACAGCATAAAAAGCGAAAATGGGGTTGAGTGTCAAGCGATTCTCTTTCTCTTTCTAATGTCATTTCTAAGAACGCTCAAGAGCTGGTCCGACGCCAACGAAAAATGACACATAGAACACCTAGCATGTGATGTTCTATCGCTCACTTGTCTATTGACCTACAGATTTAAAAAGTCATTGTAGAATAAAATACGCTTATTAGTAGCAATATTTATGGTTAAAGTGCAGGCTAATAAAATCGTCTTTTTAAGTGGACTGACCAGGACTGAATAAGTCATCTTATTTTGATGTACTGACAACTATGGGGTTGCAAAAAGTCATCTTATTTTGATGTCTTAACACGTTAGATATTAATCACTCGTGTCTAGTAAGGATATTAAAAAAAGTAGGGAGTAAAATACAAGCCAAAATAGTTTTTATTTCCATAACATTAAAGTTAATAAAAAGTACACCGACTTCAATAAAAAACAAATTATGCGTCACAATAAAATTTGAGGGTTTCCCTTGATTTTTCTGTGATTCCATCATCAGATCCTGACTTGGTGCCAATGGGACCACATGGGAAGTATACCCTTTTAAACAAAAAAAGAATTTCTCGAATCGGTCCAGGCGCCTTCGAGTAATCGGGTAACATACATAAAAAAAAAAGATTCCGACGAATTGTTAACCTCCTCCTTTTTTGAAGTCGGTTAAAAATAACATGTAAGAACGCCGAAACTGGCCAGTATTTGAACGCACCTCCGCACCTCCGCACCGCCGGCAAGCTTATATGTCATGACTGGTTAAGCTATATTTTGTTGTTGTAGCGTCAAAATGTCTGATGATGGTATGAGAGCCCTGCTGACTCTGTCGGGCGGCGACATGCGCAAGGTGCTGAACACGCTGCAGAGCACGTGGCTCGCGTACCGTGACGTCACCGAGGACCACGTGTACACGTGCGTGGGACATCCTCTACGGTCCGATATCAACAACATACTCAATTTGTTGCTCAACGAAAACGATTTCGCCACGTGTTTTAAACGTATCCTTTTTAAATATTTTTCCTCTCCCTTTCACACCAGGAGGGTTATTCTTGACAATCGATTCCAATTTCAAATTGGGATTAGTTTCGAAAACGGTACAATTGACATTGAAACCCAACACCAACGCACGATTCAACTGAATACAGCGGAATTTTTTATAACTTTTTTTATACTGGCACGTCAAAGTCTCCACACTGCACCTGATGGTAAGCGCAGTGCGGTCCAATTAGAGTATCGAGTAGCGAGAGACAATCTATCCCCCGCTACTCAACACAATCATGCCGGCCTGATTCTTTACACTACGCCATGGGCAAGGTGAAGAAGCGGTCGAGAGTCTATTATCAGAGTACTCAGAAGGCCGCAAAACGGCCAAACGTCGTACCCCAATTTTAAACCCCCGACAAAAACCGGATGTACACTGGCTGATCCCGGAACGCGACACACTTGCGTGTGCCACTATGGTGGGTTTAACACGCTGTGTACGGTGGTCGCTATCCGGGCGGTTATGAATATCCTACCACCAACAATCAAATAGAGTATTTAAAATCGTTATTTTGTAAATATTCTATTTCATTTAGTTGTGTGAGTTAGAGTTCCAATATTTTCTAGATTGTAATTAAAACTATATCGAGTTCGAGATTAGAATTGATTTCGAGAGTGGGCCTACAGAACTGGCTTGCGGAGCCACAGCCCGGCCCGAACCAAGAGTAGAGTAAATTCATATTTTTGCCGCACCATCAAGCTGTGGAACAGTTTGCTAGCTTCCGTGTTCCCTTCTTCCTAGGATCCTGGGTCCTTTAGGCGTAGTGTGAAGAAGCTACACAGCAAGCCAGCATGAATGTGTTGAGTAGCGAGGGACAGATTGTCTCTCGCTACTTGATACTCTAACTGGACGGCCCTGCATACGTGTTCACTTTGCCGTGCCAGGATAAAAAAAGTTCAACAATGTTAAATATATTCTACTACAAGTCCCATACTGGCCTAACTTAGACTTATTTTTATGTACATTTAGGCAAGTTGATCTCGTGATCTGAATTGTGATGAGCTTTCTCCATTGTCATCATGATAATATGGACAAGACAAATCATTTGCATTGGCGAATGTGGTTGTGCAGATCCCCTAGAACTCTTCAAACTTCAATCTCTGTATTCCTGTCTCACAAAATTCTGATATATGCGGATAACGGAAAATTTGTCCTGCAGGCATAAGATGCGGGAGATAAAAATAAAAAATACTATTATATCTGCTTTTGCCAAACAAGTCTAGGAAAATGAACCCGCATGTTAACGTCGGTAGAATACAGACATATATGAATAAAACACGACATAAAGAGTAGACAACATTTTATCGAGGCGCACATCTTAGCCGGGCTGGTGCAGGAATCGAACCAGCTTCCTTTTGTTTCATAGTCAGCTCGCTCCCTCACCACTGCACCACTTCGATAGTGAAATGAAACTGGTATATGTCCTTAACGATTCCTACAGATATACAAGATTTAAAAATTGCCAAAGGCTTAGCTCTCAACGACATCCTCACGGAAATCCATACAATCATACAAAGAGGTAAGACCAGCCACTGTATTTATTCGTCCGAGTATGTTAATTACATTATCTAAGTTTGTTGTTGTAGTAGCTTGCTAAACATTTTTGTCATAATTACCTTTTACCTACATAATGGTTTCTTATGTTTACGCGAATATTATACATTGTAATGTGTCGGGTTAAAAAAGTAAAATAAACCGCGATAGAATCCGTAAATTTCGTTTTATTACAATGTGCCTTTTACCTAATTTACGTCCAACGAACTATGAAAATTTAACGGAACTTAGAACCCGTTAAAGGTAAAACCGTTATTGGAAACGAATGGTTTGCTGGTGGTAGGATATTCATATCCGCCCGGATAGCGACCACCGTACACAGGGTGTAAAACCCGCCATAGTGGCACACGTAACTGGGTCGCGTTCCGGGATCAGCCAGTGTACATCGGGTTTTATCGGGGGTCTAGAATTTGGCCGTTTCGCGGCCTTCTGAGTACTCTGACAATAAACCCTCGACCGCTTCTTCACTTTTTTGCCCTTGGCGTAGTGTGAAGAAGCAGGCCGGCATGATTGTGTTGAGTAGCGGGGGATAGATTGTCTCTTGTTACTCGATACTCTAATTGGACCGCACTGCGCTTACCATCACTGCAGTGTGGTCACTTTTCCGTGCCAGAATTAATCTTAATTAAAATCTGTTCCAGAAATGTGAACAATTATCTACTTTTCAAATATTTTTATTGTATTTGGTGTAATAACAACAAAGAATTTGATTGGAAAGTTCGTAGATATTTATCTATAAGTATTAAAATTTTTAGAACACGTATTATATGATAAGACTCATTGTAATCTATATTTTAATCTTTTAACAATAAGTGATTCATTTGGTAAATCAATAACACCCAACAGTCACACACATAGCCCCGACCCCACACTAAGATACGGGTCTTGTGTGGTGGGTATCAGGGACTACGGGAGACGCATGGTCTCACAACACCCAGACCTGACACAAATATCTGTCTTGTCACAAACATTTGTCCCGGTGTGGGAATCGAACCCACGACCTCTCGTTTCACAGCCGTCTACTCTCCTACTGCGCCACGGAGGCTGTCAAATATATACTTTTTGTATTTTCCAGTTAAATTACCACCGGAAGTTCTAGTGGGTCTTCTCATTAAGATGGCGGACGCGGAGGCCCGACTTGCGACCGGTTGTAGCGAACGCATCGAACTAGCCGCACTTATCTCCGCTTTCCAAATAGCTAGGGATCAGGTCAAGATAGATGTCGGAGCTTCGTAACTGTTGAATGTGGAAATTTAAGCATACTGAATAAATTTACTGTAAACACATTTGTTGTTTTTAATATACCCCGATAAACTGCCATTATAAAAGTTACGTAGAGTGCCAAAAACATGAAAAGTCTGATGTACATACAATATATGTAAGGACGTAAAATAAATTCTAACAGTCGACAGAATATTTAAAACACGTATGTTGGTGTCTTATATCACTATGCTGTGTGTGACTATTACAAAAAATATTTACAAACTTTCAATCTTCATAGAGTTTTATAAGTATAGTCAAATATAATAAAATTAAAAATAACAAATATCGGTTTTTGCAAGTCTAACGACATTATCGACATTCTTAATAAAAAACAAAGCCAAAGCATCATCTTCATTACGACTATATAATTTATAAGGGGCTTATTCGAATTTATGTAGCTCAGTTTTAAACGGCTACCGAAATTATGTCGCACATTTACGTGTAGTTACCATTGTTTTATCTCTAACACTCGGAGATGTGATTGCTAGAGCGATTGTCTGGATTCTGGTACACCTACGAAGATTGTCTCAGAGAGCGTAGGTTTAACAAGCTTATTAAAAGTTATATTAACGAACATTAATGTTTTGAATGTGTTAAGAGTTGTTAGGTTTGATTTATAGAACAACAGTACAAAAGGCAAAAGCTGGTGTATTGCGTATCATTGTTCAACGGTTCTAGACAAAGAGATAGAGGACACTGATAGGAAAATACGTACAAAATATTAAATCAACAACACCTACACAGTTATTAAAGAAAAAATAATGCTCTATTGCTTAAGATAAAGTTGAACACGAAATCGAGTAACATAGACAAAATCAAGGCTTTTCACGGGGACAACGCCAGTAGCAACAACTAGTATATATAAACTATGTATTACAATTTAATTATTAATAGAATGTAAAATAAATGAAAGCCATTAATATAATTATTAATATAATATAATACATCGTCACGCTAATCTGAGACTTGTGGTACTTGTAACGTTTTAGTTTTTTTTGTAGGAGTCAACAGCCTTAATCAGCAATCATTGTTTTAGGCTCTGTGTGCTTGTGTGAACAACCCAGTTGCAAGCGAAAACGATTATTTAAATACTTTTTAAATTTAAATAATTTATGTTTATCAATATGCTTTGAGCCAGCGATCATTTTTATATTAAAAGAGACACCGTAAAATAAAAATATATATATTTCTTAATACTTATTTATTTAAAATAAATATATCTAAAACTAATATTTACAAAGTTTATTTATATAATAAATTAATGACCATCGTAGAGATCTAATCTTTTGTCTTTAAAATAAACAAATGAACACATTTAGAACAAGATTGTTGGAATTCAGCTACCTATTAATCGTATATCATAGGAATATAATTACTATTGTTATGTATAATTTAATTCCGATATGTAGTACTAATCTCTAGACAGCATGGACCAAAGATCTAAATAGGCACCGTCAGTAATAATATTTCGCGTATTCACGGTTTGGGCACCACGCACTATATTATTTGATCTAGTGCGAATCATAATGATAAAAATTCCAATGTATGCATAAAAATTTACACATTTAATTTTCGTACCATTTCATATTTACGTCATCTATTTACATGTGTTTCCAATCTTTGGCCCGTAAGCAGAGTATAATGTAACACGTAATAATTTATAATATATTTTTATCCGAAAAAGTTTGATACAAGACTACTAAAGGAGTTCGAGAGAGAAGCGAAAATTCCAGGCGCTGGTGTGGCGGATAGCGGCGCTCTTGGAGGGGCTGGCAGCGGTCTGTAGTATGGTCCACCGTCTATTCGCTGAAATATTATAGTAAACGTATTACAAGTAGCTCTCAAGCATTCATTTTGAAACAGATGACAATGTAATATGTATAATGAATACAGATAGCATAAGACACGAGTAGACAAAAGCGTAAAGCATACAGTACACAATAATATGGTAGTTGACAGTAAGTGAAAACCTGATAGAATTTTGTTTTTTATAACAGACTTTAGTCTAAAAATAATAGTCTAAGAATATTAAACCAATTAATTTATATGTGATTATTTAATATTTTCAAGAATATGAAAATAGCATTTTGTCACGGGACATGAAACACAAATCAGTCATGCATGACGTCATCGTACGATACATCTATTAAACGCGGAGCCAAACGTCTATTAGTTTTGCAGATGGTCACGTTACACTAGAGGCCATGACAGTTGGTAACGTTCTGGTGGGAAAAATAAAGTTGGTTTATAAAAATGCAAATTAAATCTTGCAAACGTATGTTTTATGTTTATTAATGATAATATTTTAATAATATAGACCATGAAGAATAAAATAAAACGGTTTCCCAAAAACAGTCAACTAGCCTATTATATAATACTTATTAGTATACATAAATATGAAGATTAGGTGATTTATAAATTCATTCAAAACGTTAGTAAATTATTAGTTTCACTTGAACCCTCAATAACACTTTGTGTCACTTACGTTAGTTATTTCATTGTTATAAAAGTTAAAAATCATATATTTTTATATATGCTAATACATAATTATTTTCATTTCGATATAGGCGGTTAAATGCTACGCGAAGCAAAATTTTCCGATGAGATATCATATACTTACTTACCGACATAAGTTTAAATGAAAATTTTAATCCGAATAAATTATTTTTGATCAGTATTTCAGTTTTATACCAATGAACTCATTTTGAAGACCATTTGTATTAACTTACAATAAAACAGCTATTTTGGCACTTCGTGGACTTTTGATACTTGTGAGTAAGATAAGACTAAGATGATACAAACTTGTTTTACTATTGTCTGTTGATTAATTTTGCTTATACTATTTGAATACATGCTATGTAGGTTTTTACTATCTATCAGCGGAGATTGAAGCTTTTTTCGTAGCAACATTGGCTTAGGTATGTTATACCGGTTCAAGGACTAATGGACGAACTTGAGAGTAGTTTGCATCGGTGTTAAAAGAGCGACCGTAGAGATTATTACTAGTTCATCGCTATACGAAAACTACGTTCCGGACTGGTAGTTAAATAAAAGATATGGATATCTTGAATAATCGACTTTCAGCTAAAAAAATGATCATAATAGGTTAAGTGCTAAGCAAGTACCTAATAATTATTATGCCAAAATTAGCTTAGTAGTTTATTAACGGATTTAACCGCGTTTATACATAACGTTGAAAGTTTGTTGTAACTTTTCAAAAATTAAACAGATTAGGCTTTCAACCGTCAGTCAATATTTACACACATGCACGGGTTATGAAATTTATAAACAAATACTGAATGCGCCTCTATTTACACTAAGTACTTACAAATCTAGACAAATAACAATATTTTTAGATTATAGGTGTATGATGTTCATGAAGAAATTGGCACTAAAATATCATAAAGCATTAGGTTTTACACTTACCATGTATACAAGATGTTACATCCAAGCGAATACAATTATAGACATAGCATTTTTATAGCCAATAAATAAAACATTAAATAATAATTTCAAATTAAATTTAATTACAAAAATGTGTTATTTATCATTATCAATGGTTTAACAAGCAATCACTATTTTATGTATAAGAAACGTCATGCAACATACACCTTTACTGTGAGATCCGAGTATAACATCAAATTTATTTATTATTCTACTATGTATCTGACACACCGGAATCAGTCTTCTGGAAATACTACACTTCCAGCATCAACATCAACTGGCTTTGTTGTCGTGGCTGTTGTGAGGTCGAGAATCTTCACTGTGGAATTGTCTGATCCGGACTCCTAAGTGGACACCCATAAAGAACTAAATGTCTCCCAATTATGTAAAAACATTCATAAACAAAACATCTGGATGTGGATCATTTCGGATAAAGTTAAATTGTGTGATATTTTTTTAGACTTGCAATTCTAAAATATTAGGGAAAATGGAGCTCAAAAAAGAACTGTTTTCACCAACACGGATGTTGAGGGAAAAGTAGTATAAAAATCAGAAGAGATCAAAACCGCAACAGGTGTGGTTACCCAGGGTAGCAATATATTACCATGTATGGATCGAAAGGGTTGTGCTCTCGAACTTATGCACCGAATTACTCTTGTTCAGAAGTGCTATTCTATAGGTAACTATTGAATAGTTTTCCGACTCGTAATTAGGGCTTTTATTCACAACTTGGCCTATTTCAGCCCTGAGGCAAGTGTTAGCACTGTTCCGATTTGAACCATTGAATCCAGTAAAATTACTATGCATTATAAGACTACTAATCGTATGCCTCGATGTGACTAGCGATGTACAGTGTCATACAGTACCTTGCAATTCATTGTTCGGGGGCTAATGTACAGATTTATGTCCTACTTATCAGATGTGTCACAGAGGCGTCGTTAAGGTAGACCTGTCTATGTTTGTTAAGGTATTAACATTGACTTATATTCTATAGACACGAAATGTCGAACAAAAAAGATGTTCGGAAAACCTTGTCCGCCCACTAATGCCATCTTTCATTTTACTAAGAACTATTTGGGAGTTATAACTCCCATCACTGTCTCTCGAACAGGACTTTCCGCGCGCTAAAACGGGACAAACTATATAATGCATTTGTTGTGAAATATAGACTTCCCGTATTCAGAATTGAAATTAATTATTATTTATTGATATTACGTTCTAAACGTTATGAAATTATGTTATTTACCTTTATACTATTAACAGTTTCATTGTAAATCAATTTAAGGCAGATTTGTTCGGGAATGTCGCTACAAATAACTCAAATTAACTGGTGTGCATTCGTAGGTGGCATAAAGCATACTAACGTCGGTGTGGAGTAGGTATACACCTCAACTCGGTGGAACATAATGTTTGCTCTGGTCGCCGCATCTATTACGTAGTACATATAGATCGCTGGGTGTTAATAGGGTAAAACAGGCCTATGAGCTGACATGAGCATTTCTGCTTCTATGTCATATATTTGCCTAATCTATTGCCTACATTTAGTCCAAAAATGATATGTTTGAAATCTAAGGTAACTTAACTATAATACAATGAAGAAATAAAAAAAACTATTCTTATTAATTATCAACCCTCAAGTGAGTATTAAACAGATGCTTTCTACATATACATATAATACTAATAATATTAATTACTAGAGATCGTCTATTCTACTATAACACGTATCGCCACTGCACATAAAATTGAGATATACGATGGTCGATGCAGTGCGCCATTTGAGTAATTTATTTACCTAAAACCTTAACTACATACTACATAGTGCTTTCATACATATGTACATAATATTTACATTGTTATACTAATAGGAGTTAATAAATTTGTAATACGTACTTTGGCAGAATGTAAAGTGATATTCAAAAGAGTAGGATGATTGTCGATCACGATGAACTCAACTTCTTGTGGCAAATAACCTTCTGCTGACACCTTGAACATACAAAAGTAATGTATAAAATATTTGTTAAGTTATCACTACAGAATTTTTGAAGAGCCATATAGGTCTACAGATGACCTTGACAAAATACAGGATAGACCCCGAGAAATGTAACTGATGATGGGAACTCTATATTGGAACTCGTACTTAAATCGTAATAGTTTTATTATTATCAAATACTAGCTTTTGCTCGCGGCTCCGCCCGCTTGGAGGTTGTTTTCGGGAGCAGAAGTATAAATCCAAGGAGTTGTCTTCTGCACTGAGGCACCTATAGCGATCGTCCTGAATCTCAGGTGTTGTGCCTGAAGCTTGAGATTGCATTTAAAGAATACCTCATAAGTTAACCCCTCACTTCGCCCCTTTAAGGGATGATTTGTTAAAAGCGTTGAAACACGTATTTCTTACCAAAAGCCTAAATATTTAAATTTTCCTAATTTTCAGATCCCTAAGTTGAGGTATTACGGATTGCCCATAAAAACTTTCAACCCCTATTTCACCCCTTCAAGATATTTTTTGGAGACAAAAGATAACCCATGTCCTTCCCCAGGATATAATCTATCTCTCTGCTGAATGTCATTAGGATTCGTTCACCCGTTTAGTCATGAAAAGGTAACAAACAACAATATTAATTTTGCTGCGGAGATATTTTAAAACTGTTATATCTCCTAAGATATTCATTGAAATCAAATAACGTAAGAGCAACTTTGTTCAAAATTAAATACTTGTGATAAATAAAGTATTTTTTTGGTGGATTAATAACATGTTTATAAAAACCCCTTCCCAAATACCTAATGCATTGTTTCAGAACAAATTCGATAACCATTAAAAAGGTTATAGTGAACCAACCGAAAAAGATAGGCATCACGGACTTCTTTTTAGAACTTTTTAAGAGGAACAATTCCGTCATACATGATTGTTACGTAACTTTAACAGTTTACGCAGCGCACGCAACGGAAGCTCTCAAAAGGAATAAATTTTCCCCGTTTTTGCAACATTTTTCATTGCTGCTAGCCTACAGCGCTCCTCGATAAATGGGCTATCCAACACTAAAAGAATTTTTCAATTCGAACCAGTAGTTCCTGAGATTAGCGCGTTCAAATAAATAAACAAACAAACAAACTCTTCAGCTTTATATATAAGTATAGATAAAAGCATATTTCATGGGGATTTTTATTTTTTGAGCCTTGACAATCTCACTAACTGCAAGAAAGGCAGCATCGAAGGCCAAGCTGATAGGTACTCGGTACATCACGTCGGTTTTCGGTTAGACAATAGTGTATTCCTGGTCGAGGTCGATTCATGCTGTAGGCAAAACTGCTACTGTGTAGCTATGATTTAGTAATTTGATTCATAAAAGATTGAATAAAATGATCAATATCTTACATCAGCACGATATGTTCCTGGCAACAGGATACGCCAGAACTCGCCGTACTTGGTAGTGTGATATGTGACGTTACGGCCTTTCACCTTGATCGAAGCACGCTCCACTGGATTGCCATTCTCATCCATAACAAACCCGTGAGCGCCTCTGTGCACTTCGGCTAAGTATTTAATAAGAGACTGAAAGAAATAAATTTTTAATATGTATTAGTGAACATTTTTGCCATTAAAGTGATGGTGTTTATGTTTTTTACGTAGGATATAAGAGGACTATTTATTACATCTTTACGAAATGAATAACCGCGGTCTTCCATGCACATTAAATATATTTTAAAGGATGTCAAAAGATCGACAAATATCTTTTGTAATTCATTATACTTCCTACTCACGAGAAAAATAATGTTTTGTTTTGGCTAGGCTCTACATTCATTGGCTAATATTATTAGATTTACGTTTATAGATACATAATATAACTGAGTAGAGATGTGAAATTTAAAAACAAATCGAATGGTCACACAATGTGACTGTTGAGTGTATTCTTAATATAGGATGGAAGTTAAATTCATAATTATTAATAGAGCCACGTACTATTAAGTGAATATTACTGCGATAATTTTACACCCCATATGTATATTATTAACTATAAATGGATTATACATGTCTTATTACGCGTCAACAAAATTCTGATTGCAGAAAACGTAGACCTACATTGTAAAGAGATATACATATAAGTATAACTATAATAAGCGTAATCATAGATAAACAAGTGATATCGTACTTAGTCACTACATCACTGTCCGTTACGGTGCTACAGTACTGTATTTATTTTGTGAAATATATTGTAATAATTTATTGAATTATTTTGTGAATATATATTGTAGACACATTACGCTTTCTTACGAAGGTTGCTTGTGTGTAAATTCTATTTACCTATATGTATTACAATTAATCACAACCATGTTTCTGTTTCTGTTTATAACGGTGCTTAGTGTAATAGCAGCTCAAGCTAGTGCTCCAAATAGAGTAGCGGTAGCGAACCTCGTGACCGGAAATATCAACGGGAGAATATTATTTACGGAGACGTCCAGCGGATTACACGTGACAGGGTCGATAATTGGTCTTCCAGAGGGCCGTTACGGATTCCACGTTCATGCATTCGGAGACACGAGCACCTGTGACGCGGCCGGCCCACACTTCAACCCTGACGCTAACACTCACGGCGGAAGAGATCACAGTGTGCGTCACGTTGGCGATCTTGGGAATGTTGTTTTCGTCGGGAATGAAAGTGCTGTAGCTAGTCTTGATTATGTAGATGATATAATATCTCTGCGAGGACGCAACAGTATATTAGGACGAACGTTGGTGCTGCACGAGCGAGAAGATGACCTAGGACTGGGAGACCATGAGCTTTCTCTCACCACTGGCAACGCAGGGCCGCGAGCTGCTTGCGGCGTGATTGGCCTTATGTCACCCTCTGAACCTTGGAATTCCGCAGGGACTGTTACACCAAGACTTTTGTTGTTTGCACTTCCAGCCATTTTTATTTACTTGTAACGTATGTAGTAAATTAAGTATATATTTTTTTTATTACACTTAGTAAGCTATCAACTGTAAGTATTATTGTACTTACCTATGTAAGCCAAGGCATCAAAGTAATATTTTTTTTAATTAAAGATAAATATGTGTACCTGTTTATTGTCTTGCCAGTATTTCGGCAACTCGTGCGCAGGTGGGTATTTACAGCACGATATTTCCAATGTTATTTCCATACATCCGTGCCAAAGGTAATTATAATCTTGCATTCCACCTGTGAATTTATTATTATGTAACTTAAAAAAATATGCATATATATATTTCTAATATGTACCTTAATAATAATTATTTATTAACCATTTTTAGTATAATAGTCGCCATGCAGACGACCACTTGTCGGTGGCCGATCCTATTAATTAATTAATATTAGATATAAATGCGAATGTTTGGATGGATGGATGTTTGTTACTAAATCACGCTACAACGGCTGGACGGATCTGGTTGAAATTTGACACAGAGATAGATTATAATCTGAAATAGCACATATGCTACTTTTTATCCCATACTTTTCATCACAGTTCCCGTGTGATAGTTTAGTTTTTCACAGAGCATGGGATCGACATGATTTTTTGCATAGTGGCAGTTTAGGGATCAGAAAATTACATAGGCCACTTTTATCCCGGAAAAATACACGCTTCCTATGGAATGGCAAAATATAAAGACCCTTTCTTCTAAAACTAACATCCACGCGGGCGGAGCCGCGGGCAATATCTAGTATGTAATAAAAGTATACTTTACGCCAGAAATACTTTCGTATATTTTCTTACATTTTAGCCAGCTTCTGTGGTTTCAACCATCATTAAAAATCATTGTCAACTGACGATCATAATAATATACGATTTGTCGGGGGTATTGAGTTGGGGTACGATGATTGGCCGTTCTGCGGCCTTCTGAATACTCTGACACTAGACCATCGGCTCCTTCTTCACCTTCTTGCCCATGGCGTAGTGTGAGGAAGCAGGCCGCCATGATAGTGTTGAGTAGCGGGGGATAAATTTTCTCTCGCTACTCAATACCCTAATTGGACGGCACTACGCTTACCATCAGGTGCAGTGTGGTCACTTTGCCGTGCCAGGATAAAAAAAATATACATACTTATAATATGTAAGAATGTAATCGCCTTACCAGTAAGTGGATACCACGCTGCGCCATTGGTGATACCGTTTTCAAACCTCGGCGAGCCTGACTTGCAGGAGACGCCTCTTGACATCTTGGCATGGTTGTTGGAGTACACCAGCGATAGATGTCGGAATACGTCGTCATCCGGCGAAATCGATGGAGAATGAGCGTACGTTTGGAACACTGTGTTTAGGAAGTATGTTGAGAGAAAAATAATAAATTAATTAACATATAAACAGCATCAATTATAAAGCAAGGAAAAGTTATAGATAATACGTCACCAGAGCATAACACCGATGATCTGCAAATTCCTATGGTCGCGTGTAACAAAAGCTTAATGGTATGGAAATGTCGGCATAAGCATTCAAATTATTAATAACCAAGAGCCTGATGGGCCATACTTAGGTACGGTTCCGTAGCTACATCAACTAATCAAAAACATGGTCTACACGCGTAATTAAGTATACACTTAATGCCTAAGACATTTTCGTCATTCAACCTTTTTTGGCCCAAACCCAAAATATTAGAAATATAACCACTTGGAATATGGCAAAATTAAGTTATAATTTAAATTTTACTACTAGTTTTCTTCTGCGTCTTTGCGGTTTCGCGTGTATTTGAATATATTTTCTTTGGAATCTATTTTTTCCTAATTAAAAACTATCATTCTAATAGTGGAAATAAATAATAAATCTGGCGAATCTTTAAGGGTTTCTTCTTGCACTAGGAACCCTAAATATATGTCATAAAGTTAAGTAGACACTAACTAGCATTTGGCGTGTTGTCAAATGGATAAGATGCAACCAGCGCGCCTCCGTGCAGCGAGCCGGACAGCACGAATTGAATTTTGCTGATCCATTCTTTAACGGCTTCGGTTTCCGGCTGGATTTGCTTAGTATTCACCTTGAAGAAGTCTGGGAAGTTTCTGTTCAAGTCGTATCGTCGTGCGTTATGCCTAGATAGAAAAAATTTCTACTGTAAATTGATGTTTTTGATAATGGGATCGCGCTGATATGACAATCACTTAAATAATGTCAAATGGTGGTACCTACTACGATTAGCAAAGATAAACAAAAGAAAATTAATTATCAAATAACAATACTAAATTAAACGTATTCATATCATTACCATATTTTAAACTACCAAAGTAGTAGGTGGACACGTTTAACTAAAAGCTTATCCACATGCGTCATCACTTACCTAATTTCGAATTATAGAAATAAATTAATAACTTAAAAAGAAAAAGCGTATTAAACTTTAATAAACTGTATATTATCTAATAATGTTTCCTTTCGATTGATAGACAATACAGTTTGGGACTTCAATATAGTTTGGAACTTTGTGTCTACATATATTGTATTTATAAGTAGGTTAAATCTATGCTCTTATGCTCATACTCGTAAGATAGATTTTAACTTTAGCAAGTGTTGTTAAATTTAATTTTAAGAACAAATAAATTATTTATTTTACCTGCCATGAATGGTATCACACTGTCCCTCCTTAGAGATTTCGTAACCATCCGGGTTCATGGACGGCATCAAATGGATCCGTGTATTGTCCAGAAGCCATTTTATGTATGGATCGGTATCGTATGACGTCACCAGGTACTGAAAAGTAAGTATTAAATTAATGCGGAATATATATTTTAAAGCAGTTGCGAACTTTTTAACGTATCATTGATAGAATCGAATGGTACAATTTCTTTCGTATATTTTTGTTTGATCCCTGATATCCGACCTAAAATAAATTAAACCACTAAATTAAACGTAGACAATGCATACCGGTCTAAATGGCTGCATTAGATTTGAATTTGAAATTGAATACATTTATTTGGGTGTGTTTGAGTGCGTCCCTGGACGGTTTAGATTTTTTAATAGATGGCACTGCAATCGGGTTCTAGCTTTTTGTAGGCCAGGACAAAGTCTGCCGAGCCTGCTTACAGGCTAAAGTAATAAAAATAAGAGAGCAGGCGTGCACAAAAGGGAGTTGATGTGTGATGGAATCAAACAAACCACGCGTCACGCGTCGTCGGCGGCGCAGCATTGCTAACGTATTCAATGAAAACGTTTGTTATGTCGTACTATTGCGTGCAGAGTTGAACATTTCACGAATACATATTTTGAGTTTGCAACACTGATATAAAGTAACTTGTAATTGAATTCACCCATAGACAAGGAACATAGAGTATTATTTACGAAGAGACAGAGATAAATTAACTTTATTAAATTTTGTATGCCTAAATCAACAAGCTTCACCCTGTCTGTGTGTTCATTATAAGTTTTTCGTTTTCGTTAGAGTCGAAGTCTGCCTCCTCAAACGATTAATGACAGTTAACATATGTTTTATGGTTTAAATTTCCCGTACTACCTACTGTCATCGTTTAAATAACACACTATAAGAACAAACTCATCAATGTACGAATACAATAAACACATACCTGTATGAGATGCAACAGTAGTTCCCGACCGACTGCCTCATTTCCATGAATGTTTGCGACATATTTGACGTCTGGTTTTCCTATCATGTGCTCGTATGGTGATGAAGACACAACCATTACCCAAAGATCGCGGCCTTAAAATAGATAGATACAGTCTATAATTGGTACCTAATGGTAATTAACGGTAGGCAGCGGCTTTGCTGTGCCCTGACATTGCAGAAGTCTACGGGCGGCGGTGGCTACTTACCATCAGGTGGCTTGTCTGCTCGTCTGCCTATCGAGGCACTAAAAAAAACCTACATAACAACGTTTATGAATACACCATCGATAACCATATCTTGCTCCCAATGCCAGTGGGATGGGCAACACAGTTGGCGACAACAACGATGTTGCCAACGGATGACGTCAACAAAATTGTGATGCGCAACGTCGGTGAAATATGACAAAAACGCCCATGTCTAAATATTATCCATACTAAAATTATAAATACGGAAATAACCACTTTTTGCTAAGATTTTATACGGCTAAACCACTAAATCGATATTGACGAATTTGGGTACGAAGAAAGCTCGAAGGACTTAAGCTATCTTGTGTAAAAAAACTTTGCGGTGAAAGTATGACCCATAACTATACAAGTGAGGTATATAAAAATATATTTAGGTTTGATTACCAATTATGTATCCGTTTCAGCGTTTGAGTAAAATGGTGACTTGAGTGTGTTTGTACACTATTTAGGGGATGAAAACTTGTATAGAGAGTGCTTCTTTTCTCAATTTAGGTAAAATTATAATAAACTCATTAAGATTGTATAACAAACGAAGATATACATGTTTCATCGGTTTTGCACTCACTTGGTAAATAAATATTGTATGTAGGTATATGCGATAGTTAGTGAATTTGTTTATACTTTTTACGCGGTAACGGCTCAATGGATTTAAGAAAAAAAACTCGGCTGATACCCCATACCAATAGAATAATATTATCGAAATAACAAAGATAATACAATATTATTAGTAGGTAACCTATTCCATACTAAGTTTTTTTTTAAAACTGCATCGGATGTATTTTACGATGATCTAAAAATTATAGGCTGCTACTAAATGCAGTAAATAAATGAGGAGCTCTACATTTTGTTTACCTTGAACAGACTTCCCAATAGAATAAAGCGCAGTCAGGGCTGGGTACTTAGCCGACACAGCCCGCAAGTAGCGTGTCAGCTGATCGTGATCATGATAGTGAAAGTCCAAGTCGGCCCCAATGTCGCGGGATTCCACTTCGCCTAAATTTGTAGATACATCTGTGGAAAAGATTATTTTTTAGATATTATGGCTATTTAATAATTTTACTTACGTCGGTAGGTATTTATTTATTTATCTTGTACTTGTACAATATCTTTACAGGTACTTAAATAAAATATTGACGCTATTAACTAAATTAACTGTTTCAGGACATACTACTTAATACTACAATTTTAAATATATAAAATAGGTATCATTTTTATTTTATATTTTTAACATTTCTAGACTGTGACATATTTAACAAAAGTAAAATTTTTATCTTGCATAACAATTAATACTTAAAAGAACTTTAACGAAGAAAGAAAGAACTACAATGAATATATAGGTAATAATAGTCCCGTATATATGTATCCCACTGCTTGTCAAAGCCTTCCTCTACTAATAAGATGATTTAGCTCTTAATCAACCCAATCCAAAGCCCTTGGAGAATTTCACCACTTTCCCGCTGCCTGTTTTAAGAGGGACTCATCGGGGCTATTTGAAGTCGCGGGCGCGTAACCTGGTAGCCGTGTGACCACGAGATGCATGCATGGTTAGGCCTCGTCGCTGCCGTTGACACCGAGGAAGTCTTTCAGTGGAGGTGGGCCGGAAGGCGGAAATCTGCAGAGAAGATTCCGGCAGCAATCCTAGTTTACCTCAAGATGTTCCGGAACCGTTTCACAAGCGCCGAAAAAGGTTACCGTGGGGTTTTGATAAGTAGGGTCGGTGTATGATTTAGATAAGGTTAGAGACTCGGCCCACCGGCCGCTTAGATACTCATTTTCCGGACTAAGAGGCGCTGCACTGAGCCGGTAAACTAACACGGCCTACTAACCGTTCCGCCTCCCCTGGGGCGAGGCGGTAGTGATAAATAGTGATTATCGCGACAAAAAAAATCTTATAGCAAACTCTCAAGTAAGTACGCAGGTTTCATAGAATTATTTTCTTTACCTTTAAAGCGAGCGATAATTAACAATTCATTCACACATAACTTCGAAAGTCAGAGGTGTGCCTTAAAGGTTTGGATCGAACCCGCAACATCGGTCTCCGCAGTGCGATCCCGTCTCCGCTTGCCTTTTACAGCCTAATATCATTATCGTCTGTAAAAATACTTACCTTTACATTACTTTAAACGTCAAGTGTTGTTTTCGCTTACCTCCATCAATCAACGAACTATCAGGAAAAGACTCGGCATTCAAAACTCCGAAGATGGCTACTAAAAGCAAAACTTGAGATATTTTCCTTGCACTTCTCCCGATCATCTGTGAGAATATAATAATGTTTAAGCGTTAATAGCTTTGTTTCCTATTTATTTATTTTGTTTTTTATTGAATATTTTCTCACTGTTAATCGAATTTAATTAACTAAATCTACGTATATTATGACGGAAAACTTATTTTTTAATTAGATACTAAAGTAACGGACAAATTAATTTAGATATAGTATTATAAAAATTGTGTGCCTGTTTAACCTCCATGTACCATAGTTTTGAGGCACAAAAACTCTATTTAAAATAAATTAAACACTTTGATTCGTGATAATACGATAGAGACCAAATTTTCACCTTGAAAACTCGTATTTACTTACAAAGTATTAGTCAGTTAAAAAAATGCTGCATATATAAAAAAGCAACAATTAAAGTCCCATTTACGGCATATGTTATTAAAATTCATGCGGTGTTTTGGTAGGTATGTTGATCAGAATGCTGCTTTCTTTTAATGTTATGATGTGTTTGGTAGTCAACGCTCCAGTTGCGTCGACACAACCGGTCTTTGTTGAAAGGCACTAGGTCAGTAGGACGACATTATACAGCAAACGCTAATCCCAAAATTACAACTTTTAATCTAAAACAAATCGACGTGGTTCTTGCTTTTACAATTAATTAAATGCGTATCTGTACTATAATTAATCCATACTAATACTATAAATGCGAAAGTAACTCTGTTTGTTTGTTTGTTACCTCTTCACGACTTAACGGCTGAACGGATTGTAATGAAAGGGAATAGATTATATCCTGGAGAAGGACATAGGCTATCTTTTTTCTCAAAAAAACAACTTTGAAAGGGGTCAAATAGGAGTTCAAAAATTGTATGGGAAATCCATAATTCCTCGACTTAGGGATCTGTAAATTCATATTTAGGCTTTTGGTAGGAAATATAGAAGTACGTGTTCAACGTTTTTGAAAAATCATCCCTAAAAGGGGCAAAGTGGGGTTAAACTTAAGGGGTATTCTTTAGATGCAATCTCAAGATTCAGGCACAACACCTGAGATGCTGGACAATCGCTACAGGTGTCTCAGTGCAGAGGACAACTCCTTGGATTGTATACTTCTGCTCCCGAATATGACCTACACGCAGGCGGAGCCGCGAGCAACCGCTAGTACTAATATAAAGCATCACAAGTGATGTACTAGAACAATGGTTATTAGGAAAAAAATTATACGAGCATACAAATTTATTGATATATATTTTTTCATCTGCTGCTGCAAAATAGAGAGATTGAATGCCTCAACTATATGAGTTTATTAATTATAATTATTGAAAGTTTATGATTAAAGATATTTTAATTTGTACTTTTGGACTTTGTGTATTGACATGAAGGCCCTAGGTAACAAAAAAAATGTAATTTCAAAAACGAAACTAGTGACTGACTTCTTAAACAGAATTATTAGAAGCAGACTAGTAACGCCATAGCATAGAAATTGTCGTAGGGTGACATCTAAGGAGCCGCGCGACATGAAAGCCTCCGTGGCGCAGCGGGCGAGTAGCCGGTTGTGAAATGGGAAGCCGTGGGTTCGATTCTCGCATCGAGGCAAATGTTTGTGTAACATACAGATGATTGTTTCGAGTCTGGATGTTATGGGAGCGTAATCCTTCTTCATTGTTTTTACTCACCATACAGGTTTTACCTAGTGTGGGGTCAGTACTATATGTGTAACTATTGGGTGTATTTTTTTCACTCAATAATTTAGTTTTTAGAATAGCAATAAAGTAAGACTACGGTGCCTTATTGCCTTAATTCAGTAAAATATTAAGCTTGTCGTAGTGGTTGAACATGTTACTATATAACATTTTTGTTCGAACATTAGCGACACAACTTTTTATGTAACTTGTAAGTTTGTTTAAGTGTCTAGAGCGTATTTCAGTTCATAATCGGACAAATAACATAAGCTGGACCAGTTTTTGATTATTGTTTCAGTTAGTAAGTGTGATAATGAAATATATAAAATGTTTATTTTAGTTATTCGAATCGGAAATTTCTGTATATAATTAAATCTGTCAGAAAAAAAAATATTTCAAGTGTGACATTCTCTACATAACAAAAATGCGGTTTTGACTAATCTCTTGTTGAAGAATATAATGTATCTTAAAGGTTGACAGTAAGGAATGCAGATGAAAGTGAATTGGTAATTGATACTACTGAAAGCAGTGCTATTTCATTTCCCAGTACAGTGGGAATGCCAATAATATTTGCATTTTTATAAACTGCCTGAAACACAACACTTAGGAAAGCTTCGTAGTAAGGCTTGCCAAACTTAGATGGACGACGTCTAATACGCGTAGTCAATTCCCTCCTTCCCTATACGTAGGTGTTAGGTACAGTCGGTCTCAATGGGTTGTATACGTTGACAGAGTCATAAATATGTATAGAATTAAAAATATGTATACAAAAACATTATATACAATGTTTATAGTATTACAATATACAATGTTTTCACCAATACTACTAATAAATGCGAATGGTTGGCTGGATGGATCTTTGTTACTCAATCACGCTGCAACAGCTAGATGGATCTGGTTGAAATTAGGCACAGAGATAGATTATAGTCTGGAATAGCACATAGGCTTTATCCCGGAAAAGGTACAGTTCCAGTGGGATAGTGTAGCTTTTCACAGTGCAAAGGATCGACATGATTTTTTTGCATAGTGACAGTGTAGGGATCAGATAAGTAAAGTGTTTTAATTCACAAAAAGTACACCGACTTCAATAAAAAAACAAGTTATGCGTCACTACAAAATTTGAGGGTTGTCCTTGATTTTTCTGAGATCCCATCATCAGATTCTGACTTGGGACCACCTGGGAAGTATACTCTTTAAAACAAAAAAATAATTTCTCGAATCGGTCCAGGCGTCTACGAGTAATCGGGTAACATACATAAAAAAAAAGATTCCGACGAATTGTTAACCTCCTCCTTTTTTTGGAGTCGGTTAAAAAAATGACATATGCCACTTTTTATGCCGGAAAAATGCACGCTTCCTATGGGATAGCAAAATATAGAAAGGTGTAATAGCCTATGATGCCTCCATGGATTGTATACCATTCCTTCTAAAAAGTTTTTTATTCATAAAAAGTACACCGACTTCAATAAGAAACAAATTATACGTCACTATAAATTTTGAGGGTTGCCCTTGATTTTTCGGAGATCCCATCATCAGATCCTGACTTGGTGCCAATGGGACCACCTGGGAAGTATGCCCTTTTAAACAAAGAAAGAATTTCTCGAATCGGTCCAGGCGTCTTCGAGTAATCGGGTAACATACATAAAAAAAAAGATTCCGACGAATTGTTAACCTCCTCCTTTTTTGAAGTCGGTAAATAAAAATAACCTCCACACGGTGGAGCCCCGGGCAACATCTAGTACGACAATACTATAATTGCTTATCTTTTTAGAAGATTATAGGTAGTGATGATTACTAGTGTGTTATACTTAAGTATCAAGTAGTGATATTATTGTGATATTATCATTGAAAACGGCACTCAATTTATTATAGTCACATAACTAAAAAGTGGGTATTTCGAAAATTCTGTATAGTGTTGAATTGGATATACAAGCTTTTAAATTGAAAATATGTATCTTAAATCCATTGAATGAAAAAATATGTCTCAAAGTATTTATTAATAATTTTAAAAGAATGTCTGTGTCTTGCTAATAGGCATGCAATCCACTCATTATTTACATTGATACGAGTAATATCTTATCAATAGTATCATAAAAACTATTTTATTTTACAAATCAATGTAAAAAGTACCGATTTATCCCCAGATAAGATTATTTTTTGTTGGAAATTAAAAGCCTCATTATTAATCCCATACAAATTTATACCAGGACTCATTACCATGTCGCTGGATCACTAATGCTACAATGACTTTTTGGATTGAAAATTCAGCATCATAAATGCTGAATGATTTCTTGAAATTATACCCTTCGAACTACTACCCATACTGTCTTTCTTACTGAAATCTTAGTTAATTTAAGGGACACTAGGTATCTATCTAGCATAGATTTGTCTGAAGCTTTTTGGCAAATACCGATTAAGGAAGAACATAGAGAAAAGATTGCTTTTTATACTCCCGGTCATGGAACTATGGTGTTTAAGGTCACTCCGTTCGTTTTGTTTTTCTTTTTTTTCTTTTTTTTTTCAGATAGTTTTATTATATTAGGTATTATTATGTTTGTCACACCGTTATCACGGGACTGTAGAGTCCCGGACATTTGGAAGGCGTGCGTGGGGCTGAAGCCAACACGTAGAGGCCCGAAAGACAATTTTAATTTAATTTTGTGATGTGACACCAGCTGACGGTTATCCCTATATAACTATACAAGTGTATTAGGTATAATTATTATCCGATTATATCCTAATTGTAAGTCAGACTTTTCAAGAGCATGTCTCAGACGCCCAAGGTCTTCATACCAATCCAGAAAAGGTGGAAGCCATACTTAATTACCCAGTACTAACTAGTAAAAAAGAGGTTAAACGCTTTCTCGGGGCTGCCTCATACGTTTCACCTCAAACCTTAGTACCATTACAGGTCCGCTAAATAAATTAATGTCTACTAAAATTACTACACTGCCTTTTCAACGGTCTCCAGAAGCTAATAGCAAATCTTTTATAGTATTTAAATCACGGTCGGTTCGTGCTCCAATTCTAGCATGCTCTCCGACTGACTTTCTCAAACTTTCGATGGAGTCGAACATCAAATTGGTTATATGAACAGGACTGTGTCAGGTGCTGAATGCAATTATAGTGTCACAGAACGCGAGGCACTCGCTGTGTTTGTAGCCTTAGAGCTTTGGCGTTGTTACCTCGAAAACGGCCGTATATTTATGTTATGTACAGACCATTCAGCCTTAAAATTATTTCTTTCATTAACAAATGCTACCAAACGTCTTGCGAGATTGGGGTTCGACTGTCTGCCTTCAATTTTAAAATTTACAACCATAAAGGCAAATATAATTTTGTTCCTTATAGTTTATTTAGAATCCAATAAATACTATTTTCAATTACCAATCACCACTCAATATAAATCCCACGGGAACTGTACGTTTCCCGGATAAAAAGTAGCCTATCTGCTATTTCAGACTTTATTCTATCTATAATTTTAATCAGATCCGTCCAGCTGTTGTAGCGTGATTGAGTAACAGACATACATTTATCCATCCATCCAAACATTCGCATTTATAATATTTGTATGATTATATAACCCGCGGACATACTATCAATAATTCTTATGAGACACGCCAAACAATGTATTTTCCCGTCATGTCTGGGACCAATGGCAAACTCCGAAGCTTTGGTAGCCCTCGGCTCGATTCGGCTCGTTAGTAGCGTCGTTGTCAGAAGTCGACGACACTAGTGTATTTGTTTCGTGAGAACCTGATCCACGAATATTAACTTTGTAATAGTAGTTCAATTAGAATCATAGTACTATTCCCATCTAGGGAACTCCGTCAGGGATTAGAAGCTCCCTGACTCCACTAGAATAGTCTTCGTGCGCCGGGCTGAGGTAAACGGTTCCGGGGTCGATACCGCCGCTGACGGTGAATAAGGACCACCGCCGCAGAGCTCAAGACCCACCGCTTACAATCTGTGCCCACTGCTTTCTAGCAAAACCATCGCTGCGTATCTTCAGCATCGACCCGGCCTCCATGGATTTTGCGTGGTTCATGAAGAGAGTACGGTGAAATCGTTTGGACAGAATTTGGATATTTGTATTCGTATTACTTATAAAAATAAAAGAAGGAACATTCTTTGTACTATTCATTTGTATCACTACAATACTACTAAACGTGACTGTAGGATAACAACAATGTTTATTTTATTGCATTTTTTTTATCTTATTTCTTTGTACAAGGTGTCTTTACGTAAAAGTGATTGGTATTGGTAAATACACATTGTATTACACTACACGACAATACATATAAAGCAACTATGGCAAAGGCTACTTCTACTTACATAGGTACCATTTATTTTTTGACGAAAAAAAGTCTCTGTTTTTTTTATTTTTACGTGATTACGGAGATGAAACGTACTTGGCAATTTTGATTTTCGGTATCAATTCTAATAGAATTTATATTTTCACAAAATCTTTTAGTCGCGGCTACACTCATATCATAAGTTTGATAGGAAGTTAAAATTTGACGATGTTATGTAACTTTAATTGATAGTTTACGGCAGTGGTCTCTTGCAAAATCTTTCGAGTCTTATCAAATGTATATTAACTATTTTAGTTTTGGACAACCTGCATTCATCTGCTATCTGGCGTATTTATCAAGTTGTTGGCCCGTTGTGCAGCCAGGTATCTCACAGTACGTTAATTGACTAAAAGCCACTTGCACTGCAGCACCTATCAGCATCATCGACCATATTATATCCGTCTGTTAACACACTCTTCAACTTCAGTGTGCTGTTCCTGGTTCTCCCATGATCACTTCATATCACACTAAGTCGTGCACATAGTTGTTGTTTAGTATTTGATTTTAAGTCATTAAACCTAGTCGACACAGCGCACTGATTAAAACTATGGTTTCTAAGCAATAGTCGACGGCTTTACATAGCTTTTTATATTCCACTCAACCGCACAAAACCTTCTGTCTGGTTCTATTTTCAAATTAGTGCTTCTTCTCTATGATGAGGGTATCATCTATGACCATAGGTCTCTGAAGAATGTAACTATTTAACATGGCTTATGTTACGTCAGGATTCACCATCTCGAGGTCTATATATGTTTAGAAATGGTTTAAAAGGCTGTTTAATACGTTTTCAAAAAATCCTACAAAAATTCGTCCACAATGAAAATGTAATTTGCAAATTGCAAATGATAAACTAATTTTAAGTCCTTGCTGACCTTGTAGACAGTTTTCAAAAGATGACGTCTCCTTGTTTTTCCTTAACATAACGTAAAATTCTTGCTTTAAGGCCTTGCCCTCGACGCAATTGGATTAGCTTTATTGTCCATTGCTTTTCTTGGATGTTTTAATTGTTCCTCCGGAAATCTAATTAACCGGATTAACAATAACAATAAGCTATCTTTTCAAATTACCTGTCTATGAGACTGTTTTACACCGACTCATTCATATGCTGTAAACAAAACTATCTATGCCGTGGATTAACCACATTTAACGTTTAGTTTGCGCAAGAAGACGAGTATACTTCGTTTAGAGAAATATTTTTCATTTTGTATACATGATTTTGGTCTCTATCGTGTATCATTCAAATCATTTTAAGGCTGACTGTACATATAAGTAGCTTTATTATATTCTACATACTATATGTGCTTCTTGATATTTTAGTAAAATTTGTAATTCCGTATGTATAGTTGCATTCATTCCTAATTCCACCAGTCTTACTACTATTTTATTTATGTTTATCTCAAATAGTATGATACCCTTAGTAAAATAAGCTATGTGTGCCGTGTAAACGGACGTTTTGGACAGCTTTTCTTCCGTTAGTTCTGTTTACATTGGCATGTTGACCCTATTATTACCATAATGGTGTTAATGTTTTTTTTATTCTGGCGCGGCAAAGTGACCACACTGCACCTGATGTGTTAAAACTTTCGATTTTAATAAAGTAGGTAGTGTTTAGGTTACATTACATTCACGCAATTTATAGTTGGCATAAAAGGAAAAACCTTTACGAATAATCATTAGAACTTGCTCCGAAAGATGTTTACGTGTCATCCGTAAACGAGGAAAATACTGACATTATAATTTAGTAGATACCTTCTTGCAAGGGCTTTGTAAAGTCGCTACGTAACCGATTTAAATATTCGCTGAGATATAATAATTCATTAAACAATAAAGTTACTTACAAAACTCTCCCGTACCGTAAACAATGCAACTTTTTCCGGCACGTGAAAGTTGCTGTGATGTGATTTGAATTGGTATGCCGTGTGATTTCTCGATAATAACAATTATTTGCCGGTTTTAATTGCCGTCAATTCATCGTATAAACGATGTAAATACTATATTGACTACTATGAATGACGGGAAGTTCACTGAATGATGTTTATTTCACATAGTAAAGTTTTAAATACCTAAGTATTTATGCAAGTAGGTACACGCAATGCACACTATCAAAAGTTTGCAAGATTCCTTTACTCAAGCTAATAAGAAAATATGTATTTTTTAACACTAATTAAATAGAACCTTACCTTGTTAACACAGTCAACAGGACGCATCCTCAGCTTGAATTAAAAAAATATTTTGATGACATCTAAATAAACCAAATAAGTATAATTTATAAGGCAACAAAATAATCACAACATAATTCTATGTAAATAAATTAGAAAACTCGCTGCAGTCCTAACGGAGGAGCGGCCTCCGGTCGACTGTCGTGACGGTGGCTAGTGATGTTGGGCTGGTGCCCGCCATGGGTCCGTGGGCCGTGGCACATCGTCATCTGCGTCATCCAACCCTGCACATAACCGGAAAGTGCTTTCTCCCTATACAACGATGCTAAAACACAATCTAAAACTTTAGCGTAAAGTCTAAAATTCAACGTTTACATACAAACTGGTATTCTCTACGTACGGCGAATTTGTAAAACCAACTTTATTCAATGCTCTATAGAAGCGAATTTGCTCATATTCCACGCTAACCGAGATGTAGTGACGTTACATCTCATCTGGCACTTTTCCCGTGGCATCAGTTTCTTTCACGAGGTACTTGATACTTAACTAATGGTACTTACAACAAACCTGTTCGTGTGTTGAGAAGACTCTTAGTGAATCTTAATTCATAATATTAAATAACACGTTTCAATGTATGAGAGGTATCACTAGTAGGTAAGTAAGTTAGGATTTCCTGCTTTGAGACTGACTCTGTCATCAGTCGAATAGGATGTAGAAAACCTAAAAAGCATTAATAGTTTAGCAGACTACCGGGACGTATGTTGCGATTTAGAACTCAATCTCAAGGCACACACCACTGAATCTAGGTATATTTTGTCTTATTCGTTTTCCATTATCCCTTACTTTTACTAGGAATTTATAGCGAAGAAAGGTTTCTTCGTTAATGCAGGTGCATACCACAGATTTTTAGAAATTTGAAAATATGTTAAATCTGACAACCCTAAGGCTAGCGTGGGGGACTAGGGCCCCTTTTATTAGAAGATAGGCTTTATCTATGTAATTATATTATCTATGTTTTCAAGACCTCCAAGCTTCCGTTAGTGTGTTCGTTCTAAGTGAGTGATATTTCCGGCCCAAATAAATCCCCGTTCGTTTCCTTCAAAGTCGGTACTTTTTAATTAACCGACTTTAAAAAAGGAGGAGGTTAATAATTCGTCGGAATCTTTTTTTTAGGTATGTTACCCGATTACTCGAAGACGCCTGGACCGATTCGAGAAATTCTTTTTTGTTTCAAAGGGTACTACCCAGGTGGTACCATGGGCATCAAGTCAGGATCTGATGATGGGATCTCAGAAAAATCAAGGGAAACCCACAAATTTTACTATGACGCATAATTTTTTTTTTTTTTTTTACTATAAATAGGCTTGCGTTTGACCACTATCTCGCCTGATATATAAAATAAAATTAAATAGAGTTAACCAGTAGCTGTTAATATGGTTTGTTTTATTAATGATAATTTATCGACGATGCCAGATTTAGCTTTGATTTGGGGATAATTTTCGAATAAGAGAGAAAACTTACAAATACACTGACAGGCTCATAAATTGCATAAAAGTTCAGGATTACTTTCGAATTAATATTTTTGATAAGTATGCAAACTTTTTGGATTAAACTAAATGAAAATGACGAGACTGTCCATTAATCATAAAAAAAAACAAAATTTTAAAATAGAACTGCAAAAGATAAAATTATTGGCGTAGCACAGCAACACAGTGCTTGTAGCCATATATATAAAAAAAATATATAAAATTATAGCCGGGAAAATAAAATTAATGCATAGTAATAAAAATGGCGGGAATGTGATGTGATGTTGTATTGTAATTAATAAGTGAAAAAATTATTTCAGACATGGCTTAGGCCTTTAAATTGTGACTATTACAGACATGGCTTCGGCCTTTAAATTGTGACTATTACAGACATGGCTTAGGCCTCTTGAATTGTGTTTATTTCAGACATGGCTCCGGCCTTTAGAATGAGAAAAATATCGGACATGGCTTCCCCCTTTTGAATGGATGAAGACTGCAGACATGGCTTCGGCCTCTTGTATAAGTTAAAACCAGAGAAGAAGAAGACTTTAATTCTAGCCCAGATTTGGAAAAAATAACGACAGACATGGCTGCATGGTGGAGAATCTTTGCCTTCTCTTTTATAGAGTAAATAAATAAAAAAAAATTAATGCACAGTCTCAAATTCGTGTGTTATTAAAGTATGAAATTAATCTTTTTGTTTTTTTTTGATTTGCGATTTAAATAATTGTTACTTATAGTATTGATTTATTATTAGTCTTTTAAACTTAGCAAAAGTTTCGTAACAATAAATATGGATACTTCGTCCGAACAAGCCGCTCAAATTGTAGCATTGGTTCGGGAAGGCTTGGATCCACGAACGATTGCTAGAAATTTAAATTTAAACCAGTATGGTTTCTATAGTATACCGAAGGTTTGAAGAGACAGGTTCTTACAATAGGTGATCCGGTACCGGCAGCACTTAAGCAACCACCCGTCGTGACGACCGATTTATTGTTTCAACTTCCCTATAAAATCGTTTCCGCGCGTCAATAAACATAAAAAGAGAGGTGAATGAAGTGCGTGGAGTAAACGTGAGTGCTCGAACAATAAGAAGGATACCAGCAAATGGCCCAAAGCTGTCTGCAGCTCACAGACCAGCTCGTTCAAGATTTGCGCGTTAACATCTTAATTGACAGCCTCCGTGGCGCAGTTGTCGAGTAGCTGGCTGTGAAATGAGAGGCCGTGGGTTGGATTCCCACACCGGTACAAATGTTTGTTTGACAGATAGATATTTGTGTCCGGGGTCTGGGTGTCGTATCTTAGTGTGGGGTCGGCGCTATGTGTGTGACTGTTGGGTGTTATTTATTAATTGTACGAAAGAGCAATGGGCCTCCATATTGTTTACCGATGAGTGTAAGACATGTTTAAATGGTGCAAACGGTCGCAGAAGAATCTATCGTCGCCGTGGGGAGATATATGGTCAAAGTTGCATTGAAGAGCGTGTTTCTTTTGGAGGCGAAACGTGTTCGTGTATGGTGTGGGGTGGTATTTCGATGATCGGGCGAACGGAACATGTGTTCATCGACATGGTTCGTCAAAACGGTAACAGAGGTGGTTTGACGGCATAACGCTATACAACAGAGGTTTGAGAAGCTCGCGTGGTACCTTACATGGTATTAATAGGCGAAAATTTTACTCTAATGCAAAATAATGACCCCACGCCGTTGCACAGGTTCGACAATATTGCTAAGAGGTTGGGATACGTACCATGAATTAGCCAGCACGCAGCCCGGATCTTAATCCCATTCACTATGTTTGTGACAGTTTAAAACAACTGTTAATGCGAAAAATCCTGTGCCCACAACAGTGGCAGCACTAAGAACAGCGATTTCACAAGAATGGAACAATATTCCGCAAGACCGTTTAATAACTGAATAACCCTAATCAGATCTATGCGGAACCGATTAAAATCTGTAATAGGGGCACGTGGGGGCAATTTGTTAAAAGAAAAAAAACAACTTTTTTTTTAATTGTAAAAACCATTTTTTCAATAAACCAAAAGCATTTTTTGTTACATTTATCGTTTCTGTTCAAAAATATTGCATGGTCCTTTACATATATTCGTATACAAACATACACTTAAGGATATGATACTACGCTGTGAAGTTAACGAACCAAACTATAGGTTTGAATTTAAATTTTTAAAAAGTTTGAATACTTGGTTAAAATATTTATTTCAAAGGCGTCTTGAACATTGATGCAGTTTATGAGTCCGTCAGTGTACTTTAAAATGTCAAGTTACAGGTACAGTGTACACCAATGTATTTGCTAAAGAATGAGTGGTTGCTACTGCGATTTAATTTCCTCAAAGTAATGGCTCATTAACTACTTAAGTCTTAATCTAAGTTCTACACTATTGCCATCGCTGTAAAAATGCTTCTCCACTCCGAGCTCAAAAATATTATAATCAATATTGCAGACGGAGGATAATAATTAAACTGATTATATTTAGCGAAATATTTATGTTACCTAGCAACAATTACATTGATACACGGCTTAATTTAAATGTTTATTAGGGATGAATTATTTATATTTATTTATACTAGCCCTGTATTAAACATTGTCCCACTGCGGGGCACGGGCCTCCTCTAATAAAGAGAGGGTTAGGCCTTAGTCCACCACGCTGGCCTAATGCGGGTTGGAAGACATGGAATGTATTATCATTATTTATTCATTAAAATAAACGAATATGTTTTTAAATGTATTGGTATATATTCTCTTCATTCATTCGCACATTAATTTACGTAGTGCCGCTGCAATGAAAAAATTAATCCGTTAAACTTAGTACCTAGCCATCCACTTCGAGTTTCTTACACAATTCATTCATATCCGAAATATGAACGTGATCTTTCTAGGTCTCGCAATATCGGACACTTCAAGGCTGTTTATCCGTTGGCGGTCTAATAATATCATTGATATCTCAGCGGGGAATTTCAAGTTATTTTATTATGCATTCGGGAATGTTCGTTATTCGTAAGATAAATGTATATCAATTGACGAGTAAGTTAAGAGAATGTATATAGCCTTAATAAATAGGTATCCCGAATTTACTGATTTCAACATGGCACTTAAATCATTATTATGACAAACTTAATAATGTGTAATGTTAAGCTTACATATATTAGGTCTTTACCTATGAAATTGCCGTTATATAAGAAAAACAGACCATTTTTTTCTATATTTTTTATTTCTATTAATCAAAGTTCCTACTCCAATGTAATCACCTATGCAATCGATGCATCTTTGCTAACGTAATGGCAGTTGATCGATGCCCTTCTTGAAGAAATCAGCTGGGCGGGAGACAAAAAATTCTTCAAAGACATTTTGTATTGCTTCTCGGTTATTGAATTTTTTCCCGCCAAGAAATTAACCAAATTCTGGAAAAAGGAGAAGTCTGTAGGCGCAACGTCTGGTGAGTACGGTGGATGACGGAGAGCTTCCAACCCCAGCTCTTGCAACTTGGAGACCGTGTGCTGTGCAGTATGAGGTCGCGCGTTGTAGTGCAGGAGCAGCGGAGACGAACGATTGACCAAAGCTGGTTAGAGATATGGGAGCTTCTCCATCATTGTGTTCAGTTCTTCACAGTACACATCTGCAGTAATGGTCATCCTGTTTGGTATGAAGCTACGATGAATCACACCTGCCCTAGACCACCAAACAGGGACCACTACTTTTGTAGGGGTACGTTTTTGTTTAGGCCATTGTTTAGGTGCTGAACCAGGATCCAACCAACTTGCTGAGCGCTTGAGATTGTCAAACAGAATCCATTTTTCGTCGCAGGTAACAATGCTGTTCAAAATTCCTTCGTTTTTGTGCCTGTTGAGCAGTACAAAGGCACGTCTCGTCTCGACGCGTATCTCGCGCTGGCGATCATTGAGTTCTTGGGCACCCAGTTGTCATGCTTTTTTAGTCAGGAGTCAGGACTCAGCGAAGTACAACGGTACTAGATATACCGTTTAAATATGCCTAAAGGCAGGCAAAGATGCCTAAAGGCAGGTGAAATTGGTTTGGGTTCGAAGATATTATTTGGACCTCTTAGTGCAAGCACCTTTTATGAATTGTAATATTTATTGCCACCAATAAGTTTTATTGAGTAAGATTGTCTATTGAGTCTCTAACATTATGTGTATCGATAATATTACGATTCATGTTATACGAATAACAACGCATTATGCATTTCACCACAAATCTTTTAAGAAATGACCTTGCATGTTTCTAGGGCATGTGCCTATCTAGAGCAGCGTATCTGGGCCTACAAAAGATGAACAGCACAAAAATATTTGTAGTGAATATGAGTATAAAGCTGGCGAACTGACGCAGGCGCTTTGTCGAAAAACAAGTATCGATCGCTACTGTGAGAGGGGCGCCGCGCCGCGCCTCTTGGAACTGCGTTCGCAAAGACTAGCAGCCCGCGCCGCACTGCTTTCCCGCGCAGAACAAACTAGAGCAATTCTGCGCAGGGTCCAAAGGGGCGCAGGGAGGAAGGAGTATGCTTTGAGGACGCGAGCTCAACCCGGGACCCTCACATTACGTAACGCAACACGCACAGGACGGCGCACAAACAAAGTGATTTATATATCTTCGATTTTTCTACTGTTATTTAATTATACATTTTTTAGGAATAGTGTTGTAATATTTTGTTAGAAGTCGCGCGGCTTTTAATTTTGCTGTCGTTTTAGATTGTAGTGTAGATATTGAAGTTGATAATAGACCACCGAAAACTGGAGTGATATTTTTTGTGACTGAAATTCAAAGTTTTTGTATTTCCCAAAATACAATTATAATCGACTTTGTTCGAAATTTGCACTGAACATTTTTTCTGAGTTCTAATGGTTCACCAAATCTATCGATCGAGTGTGTGCTAATAAAAATGATAAAAAATGAACTGACTCGTAATTGTTTATTATTTTATTTAACAAATACTAAAATCAATATGAATAAAATATTTCTGTTCTTTGATATTTAAAATATCGTAACCAAAACATTGTCTTCTACCGAAAGGTTAACAAGAAGATATCGCAGAAGTCACGATGGGTGAGTTTTTGGAAAATATCATTGTAATGATAAATACCGCCTCGGTGGCGCACTGCTGTGCTGAGGTCTCGGGTTCGATCCCCAATTCAGTTAAACGTTATATTGGGTTTTTCTATCATGAAATACTTAGTATCAGCTCGGAGTCTGGTATTCTGCCCGGTATTGCGATAGCCTCACCCCCCTATCACATCATGGGACGGTAATAAGCTCGGCGAAATGTGCGTGTACCAGTTACACCTCTGACTGCCCCTTCGGGTATTACAGGCGTGAGTGCGTTTGTAACATTGTAATGAAAAATATGATACTATAATATAATAAATAATTTATTATTATATAATTTAATAAATATAATAACAAATTAGTTTACTGGATCATATATAAGTAGTAGATAGCAGCAAGTAAACCAAACAAGACTATTTTTATTATAATTTGCTGGTAAGATTGCCCGTAACAAGTGTTATATGAATGACGTCACCGGATGAGCCGTGGCGTCGCTGATTCGCAGCATCTTTCAATTGAACTAGGTAGCTATAAAGTGTGCATAATTCACAGTATTGTATAACTGTTACCTGGCCCCTATTTGCTATGGGTATGTTTATGACACAGATTGCATTGCTTTTATATTATAAAAGGTATTTACCTATAAATTGGGATATAAAATACTTGTAAAAAATTACATGTCAACTAAATATTAGAATATGATGATACGTAATATAGTTTTCGCCTTTTTTATTCATAGGTTTTGAATCCATATTTATTACTCTTCTATTTACTCTTCTACCATATGTACATGCATAATTTAAAATATTAGACAGAGATAGTTAATCTATCTAGGTAATACTTATCATGTATCTGTAAAAAAAAGAAACTGACTGACATATCAACGCACAGCCTGGCTGGTTAAAGACTGGATTTTTTGACAGTAGATAGTTTTTATGACGTAGGCATCCACTAAGAAAGGGTTTTTGCAATACCACCCCTAAGGGGGTAAAATAAGGGATGAACCTTTGTATGAAAATCCGTAACTTTTTAAGTAAACGCATGAAAATTGCCATTTTGTATTGTGTTCTTTTTCTCCCAAACATGAAGGGCGGAGCCGCGAGCAACTGCTAGTCTAACAATACGTAATGACACGAAAATATCTGTTGTATCATGTTCTTTTTTTAAATACTTCAGAATTTAAATTGCAGCAAATTTATATTTTATAATTTACTGCATAGTATTAAGTATATGACGTTATTTAATATCTACTTATATCAAACATGGGTGAAGTTAGTGTGTTCTGTCGCGGCCACACAGTGCGAACGCGCGCTGTGTAGCGGAAGAGCACGCTTCGCGCATTCTTGTTTATTATCGCAAATATAATATATCTTCATATAATCCATAAGAACTTTGCCATGATTTTATCATTCTATATTGACAATATTAACATTCTATATTTCTCAAAAAAAAGTAACTATAAAACAATAATAAAGAAAGTAAACTATCTGTGAGGAATCGTAGTTCAGAAGTGTAAATATGGAAAAAGGTGAATCGTTCGCAATATTAGATATTAGTATAGGCGATAAGGATAAGAAAGATTTGAACGCAGGCAACGATGATAATTCGAATAAGAAAAATACGATCACAACGGTGATAAAAACTCGTAAGTTTATTCCATAAATATTAATTACCTCTTGCACAGTTTCAAAGTTATCACCACAAATAAACGTATAAAAGTAAATACCAAAAATTTTACCCCTTCATAAATGATTTACAATAGGTACACAGCTGTCTCACTAAAATTGGCATAAGCTTTTCTTCTTGCATTCTGTTATAATTTGATATAAGAAAACTAGAGTATTTTTTCTAAGATACTATTACCGTTTCCATACCTTTTCTTTATTCTTTATTACGCAGAATGTATACAGAGTGAGTTCTTTACTGCTAATGAGAGGGAATATACGTATATGTACAAAGTATACGAATATTCAGTTCCAGACAGAGGTAATATTAATACAGTAAAGAATTTTTTCAATTAATTATTGGTGCATTTGAGATTAAAACATTAATGTTTCGTTTGAGTAAGCAAGTCATTAATAACAGTAAATAATTTAATTTGTACGTTAGTTCTAGAATCGAATATAACGGCAGATCTGATATTTAATACTATATTTACAATGCGAATTCATGGTACAAAATCGCATTATAATATTAAAACAAGACTGCTCTAAGAGGTGGTGGTAGGTCGGCTGTTGAGGATTGAGAATAATGGAATAGATTGCAATCACTAATATACCCTAGCAACTGTTATATCATCACTGATGGTGGTTCATCATTAATGTTAGAATAAGTAGAATATAATATTCTGAATATATCAGAATATGGTATCTGAAAGATAATGGGTTTAAATTACATTATACACCCAACAGCCACACACATAGTTCTGACCCCACACTAAGTAAAACCTATATCGTGGGTGTCAAGAACTGCGAGGGACTATGGTACAAACAAATATCTGTCAAATATCTATATACTCCAAACAAATATCTATCTGTCACTTTTGTCTCGGTGCATGCGGGAATCGAACCCACAGCCTCCCGTTTCACAGCAGGCTACTCGCCCGCTGCGCCACGGCAGCACGGCAGCAGTCAAGTGTACATATCTAGTTTATTATATTGAGTAGGTATTTTATCAGTTTTTCTTACACAGAGTCTTCTGCACAGAGATGTGTCTCATGTATCTTAAGTACCTACCAAGGGCACATTAGTATCTTTGTACGAAATACGTTTTTCACCAACTACAAAAAAGGTAATCAATTCCTTGAGTATTTTACGTTTTCTATTGTAAGTACGTCCATTTGGAGCCATCTTGAGGAAACATTTGTTAATGTAGGCACATAACACAGTTATTGTAGTACTTATATTATTGTTCGTAGGTACGCAACACTTTTTAAAATGACGTGTTATGCAATATGCATAGCTTAAATTATAATTGTGAAAAAAAAATATTGAGAAAGATGCAAAAAATCTTCCGCGTAAATTCCATAGATGGTTATGGTTTCCCTTTTGTTCATTAAAATTGTAAATAGCTGTGTGACCCAACGCGCTAGATAATTAACAATTAGATTGGGTGCGCTTATTGTAGTGAGTGATGAGCACGCACAATACTTCCGCTGGCTGTCCTCAATATGAGGTGAGCACGCGCCGCCGACGTCCCTGGGGCGTGGACGCAAAACCGCCGTGCCGCCACAACGCTCCGCATATCGCCAGCCGTGTCGCGTCGTCTCCTCGAGGGAACCTGTCGTGTTCCACTCCGTTACACGCGTTGCAATGCCCTGTTCCCTTTAAGTTCACATGTTCACTATCAAATATACATAATATCCCCGTAATAGATAAAGTTCCACATGACTGACCATTCATTTAAAAATAACATACACGGCATTTTCATTCATTATGACCGCTGGCGCTAGGGCTAAGCTGATACTTTAATAAATAAAACTATTGTCCAAATGTTGATTGTTGCAAATCAAGAATATTTAGAAATAGCATCAACGTAGAATTGCATCATGCACAAATATCCGCTATTCGAACCCTTTTAGTACTTACCAAGTTTCACCTTGATTGATTCCTTGCATACAAGCCAAGCCACAGTGTATATACCTACCTGCAGGAAACGCATTACGTTTTTGTAAAGTTACATTTTGCTCGTATCCGCTGGCATCAATGTTTGAATTGATCACGGTTTCAATGCTATTTACGCCAGTGTGTTGTACCTATTCTTATTAGGGGAATGTATAAACTCCGAATTGGAAAAATTAAGTACATTGAGTTTCAAGCAATACCCAAAGAACTACCTATGCGATCCCAATCTTTAAATAGATATATATGTAGTTTCATTGAAAAAAAAAACATTTAAATATTATTGGAATTTTGAAAGAATCCTCATACTGATGACAAACATATTTTAATTAGGCCTATTCTGAAATCTTCAATAACTTGTCAAATTAATTTATATGAATCATAAGGCAAACTAATAATTGTGATCGAATAAAGAAATCAATGATGTTGAAGATTAGAACGCTGACCAGGGCGGTCAAACATAAAGCAGCTGAAGCGGAGAGGTTTAGGGTACCCTAGATTTACTACAAATATCACAGAGTAATTTTGTTTAAAGAGGTTTTGTTCTTACAGAAAGAGATCGTGGCGAGCGGGATTATATCGGATTTGCAACGCTACCAGAGCAGGTGCACCGCAAGTCTGTCAAAAGAGGCTTTGATTTCACACTAATGGTGGTTGGCGAATCCGGCCTGGGAAAATCAACACTTATAAATAGTTTATTTTTAGGAGACCTTTATAAAAATAGGAAAATATCTGATGTGCAAGGTAGGTTTTAAAATATCATTTTCTATGCACACAAGTAGCACTTAAACACGAAACAAATCCAAAGATAATAAATTATTAGATAGTAATATGTTTTTCAGACAGAATAGAAAAAACCACAACAATCGAAAAGAAAACAATGGAAATTGAAGAACGCGGAGTGAAATTGCGCTTGACAATTGTAGATACGCCTGGATTCGGTGACGCCATAAACTGCGAAGACTCGTGGAGAGTGTGTTCAGCTTATATCGATGAGCAATTTAGGCAATACTTCACAGACGAGAGCGGTTTGAATAGACGGCACATGCAGGACAACCGTGTGCACTGCTGCCTTTACTTCGTTCCACCCTGGGCACACAGGTATCACATTGTACAACAAGATTACATTTTAAGCATTTACTTCCTTTGTTTATACACATTGTAATGTCAGGTTGCACGGATTTGTGACGAACAACAAAATCGTTTGCGTTTGTTTAGATTCATTTTGCTGTTTAATGAGGCACATAGAGCAATTTCCTTTCTTAATGATGCTAGTGTGTACCGTAGCGTAGGTCAAATTGTAAAAAAAATACATTATTTTCCAAAAAAATCCTGATAGATCTGCTGATCAAATAAATATATAGGTAAATAAATAAATAACAAACAATCATCACTCATAATCCTGATCCACAGTAAGAGCATTTGTCCGACCCTGGGTGCTTTGCTGGTGGTATGATATCATGATTCATATCCGCCGTTTATATCTTTGCCGTGCTAAGATAAAAAAAGAATTCTTTATGATACTCATAACAAACGAGCAGTCTTATTTTATCATTTATCCTAGGGATCAAACATTACATTACATATTGGTGAAATTAGGCCAAATACGGAATTATGTACCTAACAAGCGGACACGATGAATGTCCAACATTTTAAGTAGCAAGAAGATTTTATTAGGTCAATGAGGTGGTCATTGCGTGAGATAGCGTCACTAATGTTGCAACCAAGAGTTAAAATGAAATGACCTTTTTCAACTAAAACGATAACCTTAATCACAATTGTAATGTAGTAAAGGGTCATTTTAGTATAATATTTTTTAAACTTGAATGGAAATTAAGGATTTGTTTCCTATGTATTATCAATAATAAATATAATACTAGCTCTGTATTAAACATTCCCCCTTTGCTGGGTACCTACGAGCATCCTCTACTACTAAGAGGGGTTAGGCCTTAGTCCACCACGCTGGTCTAATGCGTGTTGATAGATTACTCATGCCCTACGTATACGAATTCTCAGGTATGCAGGTTTCACGATGTTTTCCTTCGCCATTAAAGCAAGCGATAATTAAAAATTAATATACACGTAACTAGTGAAGTCAGACATGTATGCCATTTGTACTGGTTTCGAACATACCACTTTCGTCTTGAAGGTCCGTACCATTACCAATTAGGCTATCGCCCTATCGGTGCTTCTTGCTGTATTATTAAGTTTTTAATTAGCAGGACATTACACACGCAACATCTTTTCTGAATCGTAAGACTAATGAGACCAAAATAATATGAATGTATTTTCTCCTTCCGAGGCAACAGGCAACAGGTAGGGCCATAGCAATAAATCATCTTACTGCACAAACAAAAAACATTATGAAGGCATTCAAAATTTTCAAAGTCCATATCGAAGTTTTAATAAAAAAATCTGAACACTAAAGCATTTAAATGATTATAAAAGCAACGATCAATAAGGTAACTTATTTCAAAATTACTAAAGTAATAAACTGATCAATAAAATCTCGATGAGGCATCTATTGAAACGTTGTTTATCTATCAATGTGTCTGTTACAATTGTTATTATTCGTGATTCAGTGGCATCATAACATCAATAATATGATTGTTATTGAAGAGTACCATGCCACATGAACTAACGTATGTACCGTGAAAGATGGATAGTATTGTCGATGGACAACATTTAGAGATCTAAATATAATCGTAACTGTAACTAAAATGTTATAATTAATATCTTCTTCAAAACAGGAATCGCGGTGTTTATGAAGTAGTTTTCTGATATTCCCCTCATATATAGTGATTATATTTATGCATGAGACCAATTTCAACGTAAACCCTATCGAAAAATATCATAATAAAATCGGTACAAATTTGTCGTAGATATAGTTAAATACCTACATAAAAATACAGGTTAACTGCGAACCTCCTCCATTTTCAATAAATATATACACTCACGCCCGTAATCCCCGAAGGTGTAAACAGTACACCCACTTCGCAGAATTTATTACGGTCCCATAATGTGATAGGGGGCGAGCCTATCGCCATACCGGGCTCAATTCCAGACTCCGGGCTGATACTGAATATTTCTAAATAGAAAAACACAACATCACTTTACCCCACTCGCAATTTTCTTTCCCCAATTACAACTGCGCCACCGAGGCAGTCGGCTTTTAAGTTGGTTAATATAGGTTAAACTAAAACTAACTATAAAATAAAGGATTTTCTATTTCAGTTTACGGCATGTGGACTTGGAGATGATGAAGCGGCTTCATCGAAAGGTGAATATAGTGGTAGTGATAGCGAAGGCAGATTCCCTGACAGCAGCTGAGGTGAAGCGACTCAAAATGCGAATACTTAACGACTTGGATGAACACCAAATACAAGTATGTATAATAAACAATTTACAGAATTTGTCAACTTCTTTTAGTTTTAAAATACAGTACAGGTAGGTATGGATTATGGTGAGAAGGCATATATTTTAACACTATGGTGAAATATTCAAAGAATAAAGTATCTTATTTCAATAAATAGGTTACCTTCTCTAAGAATAAATGTGATATCTATACTAATATATAAAGAGGTAAAGTTTCTGAGTTTGGATGTTCGGGGTAATCTCAGGAACTACTGGTTCGAATTGAAAAAACATTTGGCAAAAATAAATAGTTGGATAGCCCATTTATCGAGGAAGGTTATACGCTATATAACATCACGCTATGACCAATAGGAGCGGAGCATTTATGGAATATTTTGCAAAAACGGGGAAATTTTATTTCTTTTGAGAGCTTTCGTTCTTGCCCTACGTAAAGGCGATTGAGAGATAATTGTATATTGTCTGACCAGTCACCGTTTTAGAGCGGAGCCGCAGGATTTTTTTTTCAACATAACACGAGTACTGTCTCATTTAGAATTCGAGCTTAGGCTTGGAAAAATAACAATAATTTTTGCTATGTATACATCGGCACACGTAATTAATAGGTCGGCATGATTAAAATAAAACAATGTCCACATTTTGTCTTGATGTTACCTACTTTTTCAAGTCTGTTTGTCACGTTTTGTAACATCATCAATAAATTAAAGAAATGCAATGAACAACAAAAATTATCATGGATATTTTTGTGAATAAAAAATATGTTTAAATAGGTTTATCAGTTTCCGGAATGCGATAGCGACGAGGACGAAGATTTCAAACAACAAGACCGAGAATTAAAAGAGGCAGCTCCATTCGCTGTGGTGGCGTCTGACACAGTCCTCGAAATGGGAGGGAAGCGCGTTCGCGGCCGCCAGTATCCGTGGGGAATCGTTGATGGTCAGTTTGTACATGAATCCAATATTTGTAAGTTTTACTTGAAAATAAATAGTAATATTATGTGCCCTTCTGGGTCCTAAATTCATACTTAAAGGGATTAAAATTCCACCAAGTCTCCCACCTAATATGGGTTTGTAGATTTCACATATCTTCAAAATTCTTAAAGAAAATAGACAGATATGCTGGTTTTCTCACGATGTTTCTATTTATTGCTGCACTGCACTGCACTGCTAAAATGACCACTGATTGACAGTGAATACACACGTAACTTTGAAAAGTCGGTGTGTCATAGGATCGAATCCACAAATTCAGCTGTCTTAGTAGTCTGTTACACCTCCTTGTTATGGGCTATCGCCGAAAATACAAGTGCCTGACTGTGGTTTCTAAATAATTGTTTATTTTATTCGGACGTCATATTTTGTGGTTGCTTCCTTGTTAATTTCTTTATCTATATGGGCTAATCTTGCTTATGCTGAACCGACTGGCGACTTTTTACTATAAATTAATGATATAATTTTTTTATGAAACAGTTGAAAATCCTCGTCACTCGGACTTCACTAAGCTTCGGACGATGCTGATATCCACTCACATGCAAGATTTGAAGGATGTTACTCAGGACGTTCATTACGAAAATTTCCGCGCTCAATGTATATCTCAAATATCACAACACGCAATGAGAGAAAGAGGGTAAATATTTTTTATCTTTCTTCTAATTCAGCGGTTCTCAGACTAATTTGTCTCATAGGCCACATGCCATCTTTTTCGATTTTGGGTACACCCCTTGTTCACAGTATTTATTTTTACTAATTATCAACTTCAAATGCGGTTTGAGAGTTGGTATGTTATTGAAAACTACCTGCCTGAATGACTATAACTTTCGCTGGAGTCAGATATAAGAAAAAGAAAAACACACTAATCTCCGAAATTTTAGACAAATGTTTATGAAGTTCCCATAGATAACTTGAACGTAACTAGGGGCTTTATTTTATCAAAATAGACTCACGGAAAATAAATATCTTAGGTAGGTACAGTTTGTAGAAGGAAAGTCAAAACATAAACAAACTTCATTTGTTTGATATTCCCGGTGAGCTTATGTTATTACACAAAGCACAATATCGAAGACGCTTTATGGATAAAAATTCAATAGTATAAATTTCGATTAAAAGTAAAAAAAAATACTCGATTTAAGAATCGAAGCTCCGGACCTCAACGGTTTCTCAGCTTACATATGCCACTAATGGCCAATTTCAATTTCTCAATCTGCATTTTCAGATGGAACTATAAAATAAACCAATCAAACTTACGTCATTTGTAGGCGTGGCATTGAAAGTTAATAATTCTTACTGGTTCATTTCGGAACGATTTGTAGTTAATAATAAATATACCCAACAGTCACACACATAGTTGTGACCCCACACTTGGTAAAACCTGTATCGTGGGAATCAATAACTACGAGGCACTACGGTTTCACAACACCCAGACTCTAAACAAATATCTGTCTGTCACACAAACATTTGTCCCGATGCGAGAATCGAACCCAAGATCGTTTATTGAAATTGGTTGTTAATTCAATAAAGCGATCAAATAATAAAATAATAATTATCGATTAGCCATCTTATTTTTTACGCCGATAAGATGTTGATTTTTTTATGTTTGTTCAAGGAAACTAAAAAGAGACTCGATGGGACACAACAACGACGTGGTGATTACTGATACAGATCGACTCCTATTACAAAAAGATGAAGAGGTATTTATTCCTGTTTGCCATCGTAGATATGCCAAGAATTCCAATTATACACGTGATACGCTGCACTTATTTATGAAAATATGTAAATGTTAACCCCATCTTGGTTAAAGAAACTGGCTCAAGCTAAATTTAACAATTATAAATAATAAATGATGTCATGTAAACAAAACTCAAACAGACAATAATTATTAAGTAATATTACATACAGTTACCCTATTTTATATCTCCCCTACGAATTAGTAGATTAATGTTTTTTTTGGATTTCAGATAAGACGGATGCAAGACATGCTGACGCAAATGCAAGAGAAATTAAAAGCTTCGGACAAAAAACATGACAGTATTATAGATGTATAAAGACGATTATGAATATTCGCATTAGAATTAGTAATTGCCTAATCACTAGTCTAAAGTTTATTAGAAAAAAAAATAAACCTCTTTAGAAAAAATGGGATGAATTTAGCGTTTTTATACAACAGTTTTATTTGTTATTGCACAGTATAGACTCTAAACTACAGATTTATGAGCATTTGTTGGTTGGTCTTTCTGTTTAAATGACGTCCCTGTATGTACACCATATATACTTAAATTACATACCTACTCATAGTTCTTTTGCAAGAAATGGACGGAATATCTCTCCCTAATCAGACCAACAGCTATAAACACCTAGATTAGCCTATTTAAATATTTTTAAAGTAAATATATTTAATTCAAATTATCTTGTTATTTTTAAAAAAATCAAACACCGGTCCGGTAGAACATACAAACAACAAATTCTTTGCATTGCCAGAGCGAGGTGGAGCGGAGGTATTCATTAAAATTATAATATGGGATTTCAATAGGGACCAAGATAGCTTTTTTGTGTTCAAGGTTTTATATTATTTCATAAACGACATAAAAAAGTAACCTTTCTCAAAAACCTCGTTCTTCCTCTTTGAAACAGCATCAAAGTAGTTGTATATTTCAAATACGGGTAGGAGGAAGATTGATCCGCGCATAAATAAATACAAACATACCTTTTATTTCTCTATCTCAGTCGCACCCACTGACGTATATTATATGGACAGGATATCTAATACAAAATGACAGCTATTATCTTGACTTATTTGAAGCGCCCCTCTCGAGTGTATTTGAAACTAAATTTGACATATAATAGGGATGTTGATATTTTTTAAAATATCGGATTTCCGATATATCGATATTTTTAAATATATCAATATCGGAGTTTGATATATCCGAAAAAAATATCGATATGTTTATTAAAAATTTTGACTCGTCTAAGGGTCTGGTCCTGACGCCATACATCCTTTCTTCGTGAATCGGGGCGCCAATGAATTTATTAGATAAAAAGATCTTGGAATCATATTTGACGACAACTTAAAACGTGATATTTTTAGTTTTTTTAAATTATAATTTTTTGCCATGAACTTAATATTATTTTCTACTTTTTAGTTCGGCTAGCTATTAAAGCGTGCTATTTTTTAAATATAATTTATAGTACCAAAACAGCATCAAACCTAGTTATAATAAAATATTCGATTGTAAATTAAGACCCCATTAAAAATATGATCTAAAATGATACCTTATATTTTTTATTATCTTGGTGAACCTATAGATCATAGGTCCTTGATACGTGTGTAAATATTCAAGTAAATCGGATGTCTTGAAGGTGGTGAACATTGCGTTGAAAGATTCCGTTACATACACAGTCAGGTCATAAGTATTGTCACACAGTAAAAACTTTTATTTTAGAATGCTGGCCACAAAAAAGTTTATTGAATTCGAATTTCAAATTGTTCATGAAAATAAAAATGTATACTTTTTAGAATTTTACTCATTTTTAAATATGGAGTGGACGCTTAAAGAAGACCGTGTTGCAGTAATTGCGTTTCATCGTTGCGGTTACGCGCCAATTCAAATTTTTTACATACTGAAAAATTTGAATATAACCAAAAGATTCGTTTATCGTACCATCAAACGATACAATGAAGACTCTAGTGTAGATGACAGGTCAAGAAGTGGTCGCCCTCGGTCTGTTAGGACTCCAGCAGTGATAAAAGCTGTGAAGGCGCGAATTTAAAGAAATCCCAAACGTAAGCAGAAACTGAAAAGGGTGTTAAATGAAGACTTAGGGCTTCGGGCATATCGAAGAAAAACAGGACATCGTTTGAATGCTCGTCTAACGGACCTGAGACTGAAGAGATGCCGCGCTTTGTTGAAGCGGTACGCGGGAAAAAAATATCGGGAAATTCTTTTTTCAGATGAAATTTTTTTTACCGTAGAAGAGAGCTACAACAAACAAAATGATAAGGTGTACGCACACAGTAGTGAAAAAGCGAGCAACCGTATTCCGCGTGTCCAACGAGGTCATTTTCCATCCTCGCTCATGGTATAGTTGGGAGTTTCTTATTGGGGCTTAACAGAGGTACATTTTTGTGAGAAAGGTGTAAAAACGAATGCAGTTGTGTATCAAAATACAGTCCTGACGAACCTTGTGGAACCTGTTTCTCATACCATGTTCAATAACAGGCACTGGGTATTCCAACAAGATTCGGCGCCAGCTCATAGAGCGAAGAGCACACAAGACTGGCTGGCGGCGCGTGAAATCGACTTCATCCGGCACGAAGACTGGCCCTCCTCCAGTCCAGATTTGAATCCGTTAGATTACAAGATATGGCAACACTTGGAGGAAAAGGCGTGCTCAAAGCCTCATCCCAATTTGGAGTCACTCAAGACATCCTTGATTAAGGCAGCCGCCGATATTGACATGGACCTCGTTCGTGCTGCGATAGACAACTGGCCGCGCAGATTGAAGGCCTGTATTCAAAATCACGGAGGTCATTTTGAATAAACTTTAGTGTCATAAGAATCTATGTTTTGTTAAGTTCATTTTGGTATATAAATGGTTACATAATGAATAAACTTGTTTCAATTATTTTATATAAAACATGTGACAGAATTTATGACCTGACTAGGTATATACTTAGTCTACTTAGATACAATTGTAGCTAATATAAAGTGTGTAAAGACAATCATAATGGTAATGAGCTACAAAATTATTTGGCTACACAGTTTATAATCCACTATATTTATTATAAAAATTTAAGTGAATACTATACTAAGCAACTAAATTAAATAGGGAAAGAGGAAACACATATTATAGTGTAACTAAAGTACCGTAGATTAAGATGACGAGGATGTAGTAGTTTCAATAATTTACGAGTATAAATATCTATCTCCGATATCTATATTTCAATATCAAAATATCGATATATCGTCCAAAAAAATATTAGTAATAAATATCGATATTTCCAAATTATAATATCGATATTTCGATATATCGATATTTTATCAACATTCCTAACATATATATATATATATGGCCGTTTTATTGTTTCGAGTGCGTCTGTCTTGACAGTGGCTTTTAACTGATTATTGCGTTGAAGACCTGAATTTGAAGTATTATTTGTGTGTGGTTTTTGTTAATAAACCATGGGAGTTTGTGTTTTTTGTATGACCCGTTACCAAACGGGAAGTGGAGTAACATTTCACAAGTTAGTAAACATGCATCATGTTTTAGCTATGTATATTGTAACTAGTCATTTTAAAGATGAAATTATAATTTGTAAGCAAAAAATAACTCTAATAAGACATTTTTTATGTTAATTTGTTTTGTAATAGCAAATTTATATATAAATTATATCTAGTTAGGGTTGCCCAAGTTTAATTTCGACAATACATATCGATATATTCTGTCTAAGGAATAGGAAATATTCATTTCAAATCATAAAATTACATTATAAAATTTCCATTATAGGTTTCCAACTGACTCGGTGATACAAAAACTATGGCTGAGAAACATGAATGTTGAAAATTTGTTTCCAAACCTAAATAGCTATTTATGTTCTAAACATTTTATGGAAGATTGTTTTATTAGACATGTTTCACGGACCCAGTTAAAAAAAGGGCAGTGTGCCCACAATATTTTCCGGTGGGTTTAATATTATATTAAGCGTTTTAAACATAATATAGTAGATTAAAATATGTTTTGCTAAGGCGATGTTTTTATTATTTTTAAGATTTGTAAACCATCGACTGTTGTGTATCATTGTCGATATATCATCCTTCGTGTCTCAACTCTATCGTTAGTTCCGCGGACGCTCACTGCTCGACTGCACTGCTATCAGCGCCAATATGGCGAAAATCAAATAGGTACACTTTCGCGGATCAAATATCCTGTCCATATAATATACGTCAGTGGTCGCACCGCTCGAACGCCCGTTGCGTACGCAGTAGTCGCATATGTACTTAGAAGATTTAACACTACTCTAAGCATATGTATATATAAAAATAGTTTTATCCCTAATAAGGAAAATAAATATTTACAGCATTATAACATGAAAACAACATAAAAACTATTGGACATGTTCATATAATTTATTTAATATTTAAAACATGGAATAAATTTTTACTTTACATGTACAGTTATTTCAAACACATTTTCAGTTTCAATAATCAACAGTTATTTATAATATTTATTTATTATAAAACTATGGAAGAAAAACGGTAAACTATGGAAGAACCTAAAAACAATTTTATAGGTATTGTCTTGTACCAAAGTACAAAAACACTATTGGTACTATATATATAAACTGTTTCTTCCTGTTGCAAGAGATGCGAAAATACGAAAAAGCAATGGTGTGAGAGAAACTATGAGAAGAGATGAACTATCTCCAACATCATGTTTGCATTGGTGTGAAGGTTACTATCACTTATGTATGGGTATATTTAGACAGATCATGCTGATCTAAATTAGACAGAAATATCTTAATTTTGTTATTAAATTAAAGCAGTTGGTATTTCTGTTTATACCAAATTAACTTAGTTTACAAAAGATCAATAAAACTTTCGTCTATAGAACTATACCTACTTATTACTTATCGTACTTATATTCCTGTCGAACAGAACAGATTTTCAAAATTTCAACCCTAACAGCGTGAACTTTCAACACATATTGAAAGTTTTCTAGCTACGTTGTCGCGGCAAAGCCACTGAACCGATTTTGTCGAAATTTTATATGAGAATATCTATAACCCTGAGGACAGACATAGAGTATTTAATTATTTTTAAATAATCTCTAGGGGTGAAGTAGGAGATGAAAGTTTGTATGGGAATTCAGAATATCAATTGAGATACTTTGGAATCAAACTTTTATGGGGCTCACTCTTTAAAATAGGGGATGAAAGTAATCGTTTAATATACCTCTTGTCCAGGAGTAATTATTGTTTCGGTCCCACGGCCGGAGGCTTCTCTTTATAATTAATTTACCAGCCTTACCCTTTTAAACTGAACAACGGCATTGAACTAATTACGATTAACTCTTACAACACCGAACCACGAATATACTGGCTATCGTCTCGTCTACTTTACAAAACAACTGAACTGAACGAACGCCGGGGCGCGGAAGGCACACCGTTTTATATTAAACATTTACTACTCCCACTTTGGTTGTCATTATTAACTACCCCCAACTAGTCTCCCAAATACCTCCTTTATACCTTCGGTATTTCTAATAATAGAAAATATCCTAATATTTGTTATTAATATTCCAGCCAAAGAGCATTATAATACTACTGAAAATTACTTAGCTAATTATTATTATAAAGCTGAAGAGCGTGTTTGTTTCAATGACGAAAGAATTATTAAGTTTTTTCGTCATTGGTTTGATTGCACGCGGTAATCTAAGGAACTACACTTTCCGTGTATAGTAGGTATACCTACTACTCTTTGAACTATACAAAAAGTATTATACCTATTAAATACGGAAATAACAATGACATAGGCTACTTTTATCCCGGAAAATGCACGGTTCCTATGGTATAGCATAATATAGAAAAATGTAACAGCTTAAGATATCTCCATGGACTTTATAGCTTTTGTTTAAAAAATAGATACCATGCGGACGAGGCCGCGAGCAAAAGCTAGTAGGCTATACAACATTTCGCTGCGATCCATAGGTACTAGCAGAGGAATGACTATAAAAAATAATAAAGCTAGCAAAATGTAAATAGACGCGATATGCGTTGCACTGGCGCGGGTGTGGGACCTTCACACGATGAAAGCCGACATTGCCGGGAAGGGCTGAACTGTGAATGTTGGGTGTTACAAATAATTAAGTTATTGAACTTGTTACAAGTTAAATATATTTGTACACTATACAATCTGAACGTTAGCTACACTCAACGCTATCTACTCCAACAAAAAGCAAATCAGTTTGTTTGTATGTGAGAGTAGCATCTGAAACGACGGATCCGGTTTTGATCCCGTTATCAAGGTATTCTGCATTTTCGATATTTAAGAGGTAGGTATCCGAGTCTCTAGAATAGGCAGCGGCTTTGCTGTGCCCTGGTATTGCAGAAGTCTATGGGCGGCGGTGACTACTTACCATCAGGTGGCCCGTCTGCTTGTCTGCCTATCGAGGCAATAAAAAAAATGAACATACCGTGTTTTATTTTTGTCAAGTTAATCCTTAAAGAACTGCCGCCTATCGATCCCATCTGATTTGTACCTAGAAAAAATTGTCGTCAGCAGTGGGAAACATTGTCCCGGGCACTAGCTGTTTAAATATAATACAGGGTTAGTATTATTATGAATCCTTAAGTATTTATAAGAATAATTTGCTTAAATAAGCTGGATCGATTTTTATGAAATTTGGCATGAAGGTATTTTGATCAATTTAATAAGACATTAGATACTTCACTTTTAAAAATTAATCTTTGTGTGGATCAATTATAATCTAAATAATAAATTAACACTTAGATAACAGGTATGTAGTAAATATTAGAAATTAATAAAAGTTACTGTCATGCATTGTAATAAAAGACAGCCGCCTATCCAGTGGTGCAACAATTGATGTCAGTGAGTTTTTTAGATTTTTATACATATATAAAATATACATTGATTTAGAAGAAATTATGTGAAGAAAGAACTGAACTCCCATTATGATAAACTCAATTATATCCTCGTGATTTTTCAGTAACATATCTATCATGGAAAAAATATGGTAAGTTTATTTATTTTCTACCATTTTTTATACTGGCCTTATCTATCCAGACGTTTGTCAAATTTATGACAAATTGATGTCAAAAAGAAAAGACAAAATTGCCTTTCCGCTAAACATTTTTTATTAGAGAATACTATAATCCTTGCTTGTATAACAATAAATACCAATATAATTTTTCTTTACCCTAAATGGCATATGGATACATATTTAAGTAATATATAAAATTTTCTACAATGGCTGATAGAGATCTTTCAATGGGTCCCCGGGAAGGTGTAACCTATCCTGTCAGAGTTCAGTATTGTGGAAATTGTTCGATGCCAATAGAATACTGCGAATACTATCCTGAATATATTAAATGTAAACAGTGGCTTGAAAAGAACCTTCCAACAGAATTCGAAAAAGTGAAAATAGGTACTTGTATCACTTTGTTATACTTACCGCTAGATATTTAATATAGGTTATAATCGATGCGACCCTGTTTATTGATGGCATATTCTTAAATGATTTTTCAGAAGAAGATGAAAATGCAGGTGGCGAAGAAGAAAAGAAGCGGCAGAAGCGAGGCGGGAAGGGCATGCTCAAATCAAAGAAGAAAGAGGATGTTCCCAAGCTAGTGCAGGTATCCCGCGCTCCTCGTGGAAAGAAGAAATCAGTCACAGTTGTGTCTGGATTAAATACCTTTGGTATGCTGTTTATTCTTATAGAGCAAACTTATTACATTTTTTTTTTTTAGTGCCTCGATAGGCAGACGAGCAGACGGGCCACCTGATGGTAAGTAGTCACCGCCGCCCATAGACTTCTGCAATACCAGGGCACAGCAAAGCCGCTGCCTACCGTTAATGTTTTATTTAATGATATGTATAATCTTACTTGTTTACATTTATATTTGAGCGAACTACAGATCATTTGATTTGTTTTTAGGGTTCACGGTGTATCCATAAATAACAGGCTTTGTGGCACAGTAGACTATAGCTAACTGTGCAACTTAAGATGGCAAGTGATCTCTGCACCAAGACAAATGTTTATGTAATCCATAAATATTTGTTTCATATCTAGATGTTGTGGGACCATTATCTCTCATAGTTTTAGATACCAACAATTCAGGGTTGACCTAAAGTCAGGCCAGGACTATGTGTGACTATGTATCAACACATTCCTTGAGGTTATAGAAAAACTTACACATTGCTCTCTGGATAACTATCTATTAAAGATAATTAGAATTCTCAATTTATCTAAGTATAAAAGGAAAAACACAAGATTATCGTTTCATTGTTTAATTTTCTTTATAATATACCACCAGTTCAGAATACATCTTTTTCTAAAGTGAATAACTGGTAAAAAAACTACAGTCACTCTTTTGCACAACACTATAAAACAATCTGAGCACAATTTGTTATTGGGCTATGAAGAGATATACCTTAAATTGCAATTTTGGTCTACAACTAATTTCAACTTAAAAAATATTGCTCAATATTTTTATATCCTGTATGTCCCACAGTTCCTTCATGTATTTTCTCATATATGTGTCATTTTATAAGAGGGACCTGCAAACAACACAAACCTCACTCAAAATAGCAAAATGATGACCACAATTTACAATGAATCAAGTTATTTGCAAATTCATTTAAATGTCTATATTCATAAATCATATTTTAACAGTGCAAATTGTTTTTTTTATGTCTACAGATATTGATCTGAAAGTTGCAGCAAAATTCTTTGGCACTAAGTTTGCTTGTGGATCTTCTGTAACTGGTGATGATGAAATAGTAATCCAAGGTGATGTAAAGGACGATCTCTTTGATATTATCCCTGAAAAATGGCCAGAGGTAAGTTATATAAAGCAAATATGTATGTACAGTTTAATATATTTTATCCATTGAGACTAACAACCCTTAAATGAAATTATGAAATAATAGTTCCAAAGAAGGTCTTTTAAAATATATACATGGAGGTCATAAATGTACACTCAACAAGCAACAACCACTATATAAATTCCATTGCCTATGATTAACTGGCATACCGCAAGGAATACTTTGATAAGTCCTGCAGTAGAGCAAACAAAATAGAATTTGGTGATTGTTGATAGTTTTTATAAAGAAAAACAGTACAAAAAACTTTTGCATGGATTTTAGTAGAGTTGATACCATACCAGTTGATTTGAGCTCTAAAAAAGTGCACAAAAAAATTTAAACAAGGTTCAAGAAAAATTTGCTAATTCCAAATATGTATTATAACTCAGTATCGCAAAAAAGTCTCTTATATCAAATAGCCTGCCAACTGTCGATGTAATTATAATTTATCATCAATGAATATTATTATTTATATGATTTAATAAGCAAAATTTTTATTTTTATATTCAACATGTAACCATAATAAACACACATCCTAAAAGTAGTTTGTTATGAATAGGCTACGGTTAAATTACAGTTACATAAGATTTCTTTTATAACAACTTTGGTTATGGCAATGTAATACTACTTAAGTTCCTTGAATTTAAAGTTTTTTTTAAAGGAACATATTTTGGCTATAACAACTTCAAATATGCTTCTGTTTATAAAAGTTCAGGCAGGTAAAGTTATCTAAGAATTAGTTATACAGTTTAGTAGTCAGTAGTTTTTTGGTTAGCTTGTGTGTTTATTATGCGATCTATTAGACGTGTGTACACTGTTAAAGGAAAGGTGTATATTATTTCGAGACTGAAAAATTGAGAAAGCAAATTTTTATCTGTTATTTCAACGGTAAACAAAATCCGTTATAAAATATAATTTATTTCTATGGAAATAAAGATTTATACAAACACAGTTTTAAATATGTAAGCAATACTTAAGTTCATCACAGTATATATAATTTCACTGTATATATTAGGATTATAACTTTATTTTTCAATTGAGGTGTCTAAGGGTGTGTTTTTTTTGTGACATGTAAACAACATGATGTTGATGTTGGCTGAAAATTAAAAAACAAGTACTTACATTTATTTCGCAGTGTACCTTTTTACAGAACATGAGTAGTGTAAACATAAATAGTGACAATATGATGACAAAACAATAATCACCACCTAGCGTATCTTTTATGAATCAATAGCCTAAAGTTTGTTTAGCAAATGAAAGAAATAGAAATACTTTCTTATTATTTTATTTAATTAATATAAAATTTCCCGAAACTACAAAAAAAAATACCATGCACTTTATTGTTTTCGAATGTGCACATTTTTTGAAGTTGGTTTTTTTGATTGATAGAGTTTGATTCTACTTCAATATGTCAATGAGTGTATTTATGTTATATCACTAGGCTAGTAAGTTTCTTCCCAATAAGGCAAGTCCAGAAAATGGTTGCCACATTGAACACTTCCAAACGCCCATACTTCGAGTTCAACCCTACCTGTTGTATAGCCAGACGTCTCATGTCTGAATCTTTCCAAAAATAAGCCTTAGTCTGGCATTAATCTTGACATTAATAAAAATAAAATGATGTCTATAATTGTATAATTATAGACATACTTTTTTTTGTTAAGTAACAGTTAATTTTAAAAAATTATTTTGACTGCTTCGGTGGCGCAGTTGTAATTGCGCATGCGTTACGACTGCTGTGCTGAGGTCTCTGGTTCGATCCCCGGGTCGGGTAAAGTGTTAAAAAAATTTAATTAAATATTCTATTTTTGTTACAGATTGATGAAGACAGCATTGAAGATTTGGGTGATCAAAAAAGATAGTCAACTATATACACTAAAAACTATGTTTGACAATGCTTTACTTCTAGGTTGTGAACTATATTTTTTTAAGTTTGGAGTTACAATATTTTTTGTATTTCTTTTCTATTACATAACCTATTGTTATCATATAAAAAACCAAGTGCTAACAATATTACTCCTACGTGCAAGGCAACTCCATCCGTTTAATAAATTAATCATGACTAGTATGCATACCTATGATATAAATGAAGTGTGACTTAGAAAAAAGTATTGTCAGTATTTAATTATTCAAAACTATCTTATTATAAATCAAATATTAAACTACATACTGTGTTTTCTTTATGAGTTTTGTATTATTACTTAAAAATATTTTCATACATTTAACGGCTGAATCGCCACACTCATATTATACGTACCTTGCATTATACGTACATCACTGCAATATTAGTTCCAGTGACATCCGTAAAGTCACTACCAAGCCTTGGAAGCTAAAAAAGCGCCAACTCTAAGACGGTGACTAATGATATCCATAAAAACATAGGTTTATAATATGTATTTACTTTTCAGTATGTCCGCACTAGATAGGTCGCGGTCATAGCAATAGTCGAATGATGTGAAGTTATAAGTGTATTATTTGTTGTCTAATCATTTATACGCATACTCCCAGCAAAGGTATCTTCGACAATGTTTTTAATAGAGCACAGACATCGTATTGATGGGTAACAAAATAACATATTATGTTGTCCGTTTGACGTCCAAAGTCCTATTATGAGAGAGTACATCGTTTTCTTTCCTTACACAGCCGCTAGATTTGACTCGTTTCCGTCCGCTATACGCCTCGATCGCCATCTAGGTATGACAGAAGCCGCCATATTTTGCTCATTGTTGCAACGTTTTTCAAACTGTGCACACCGTTAGTTTTTTCTTTTTACCTAAATAGGCTTGCGTTTGACCACTATCTCGCCTGATGGTAAGTGATGATGTGGTGTACGGTGGAGCACGCTTGCCTAGAAGATACCTATTCACTCTTGACTTAAAAATACCCAGATTATAATTTTCGGGAAATATAGACTCCGGCAAAGAGTTCCACTCTCTAGCGGTGCGCATGATAAATGTACTAGCGAAACGCTTCGTGCGCGCTGGTGGAATATCAACCATGTATCGATGACGCTTCGCCGAGTCTCTTGTCGTCCGATGATAGAAAGTGGTTGAGGGAATTAAATTGTGTAATTCCAAGGCACACTCGCCGAAATGTATGCGGTAGAAAACCGATAAACTAGCAACTTTACGTCTGTGTTCAAGGCTTTGCATTTGCATAATGACCACTCGAATCAATCGTTCCCTCAAGAAGTCCGATATCCATGCACACAATCCAGTAGGCAAGCCATATGAAGGAAGCTTGCTTAAGAGGCTATCGTGCCACACTCTGTCGAAGGCCTTCGAGATGTCGAGTGAAACGGCAAGCGCTTCCCCATGCCTCTCGACAGCCTCGCTCCAGATGTGAGTGGCATACGCTAGAAAGGTCTCCAGTTGACCGGTTTCGGCGAAATCCGTGTTGTCGGTCACTTAGGAGGTCATTCGCTTCTAGGTATGCCATGAGTCTGCCATTCAGTACACGTTCCATACTTTTGCAAAGTATGGACGTAACCGAGATGGGCCTATAGTTGGCAGGCTCAGCACGACTACCTTTTTGGGGACGGGTTGCACGTTAGCTTGCTTCCAGGCTTTAGGCATTTGCCCAGTGACCAGAGAGAGACGAAAAATAAATAAAATTATTATAGTGCGATAATTTTTCTTAAAATTTTCGAGATTAAAGTAGAAAATTTACTTAGTAATATTTAAAAGTGATTAGTTTCCGTCCGTTTTGTTATTGGAGTTATGCAAGAAATATCAGCAAGAAAACTGTCGAAATATTATGTTTTCGCCAAATGCGGGCCGTAGCAACAGCGTGCCAGACCGCGGCGGCACCGTACGACTTGCAGTAAGATAACATGGAATAAAGGTTTAAGTTGCCTCAGCACCTGGTAAGTCAGCTTAACAACATAATAATAATAATTATTCTGTTACCGTCACTACCAAATCTTATTTGATCACGCGACTATTTTTCTTACGTACGATATAAGATTTCATCAAGCATCCACCTTCAGGAAGAATTGATATTATTGCCAATATGAGTGTTTTAAAGAAAGTCACTTTAGCTGTTCTTGACATGTCACAATATGCAAAGCTTCAATTCTTCTGGTTGGAAAAGGTGCTCTTTATGGAGATATATGATGGAGAAGACGCATTTTTGCGGCGTTGTCTAACGCCCCTGTGGCGCAATATTTTAAATATTAAACCATACATTTTGATGTAGAAATTTCGAGCGTGTGACTCTCCTCGCGATGTTTACCTGCATCGTTGAAACAAGTGAATATATGGTGAATACACGTGTAATTTGGAGGAGTCAGAGGTGTATACTACATTTGGGCTGAATCGAGCCCGCGACTTTCGTCTGGACGATCGGTACCGCTTTTAGTTGGGCTATGGCTGCTTTTAGCTTTAGTTATTATTATTTTTTAAAGTGGGTATACATGTAGACATACCACCATCTTTGAATTAATTTCATCCACAAAACTTGCAAAAATATTTGCAACAACAGTTTTGAGGACAAAAAGGAGGAGGGGAGCATAAGAAAGGCGCCCGTAAACAGGCAAAATGCAAAAAGACCCTTAGTTACGTTTCTATCCAAACAAAGCTGTTTTGAAAATTATATCTGGGTCTCTAATTGCATTCAACCGTACACTTCTTTTAATTTTATCAACATTAGATTTCATGACTTTCTTTTAAAATGAATTCATCAGAAATGAAACGGGGGTAATTAATAATCTAATCATTTTATAGCCTGATTGTCTGACTCCTTCTTTTTATATGCGCGCTGTTTTAATAACCAAAGACATAAGACATAAATCTGGAAGCAAAACCCTCCGCTTATGCTCAAATAATATTGTAACTATTCATCGGGGGCGCTTTGTTTTCGCATCGACCACAGCCAACGTCCATACCACTTTGAATACACCGGTTCTCGTCCGATCACCAAAGTCAAGCAACGTTAGGCGCGGTCAGTACTTGGATGGGTGACCGCCTGAGAACATGGCGTGATGTTACACAAGGCGCACACACAATTGGTGGCACTCGTTGGCGCAGTTGTAATGTAAACGTGCGCGTTGCTACTGCTGTGCTGGGGTTTTGGGTTCGTTCCCCGGGTCTGGTAGTGATATTAATAATAATAAGTAATACCCAGTAGTCACTCGGCCCCGACCCCGTCACACTAAGATGGGAGTCTTGTGTTGTGGGTGTCGGGGACTGCGAAGAGACTTTCGATCTCACACCACCCAGACCCCGGACACAGATGTCTGTGTGTCACACAAACATTTGTCCCGGTGTGGGAATCTAACCCACGGCCTCCCGTTTCACAGCCGGCTGCTCGCCAACTGCGTCACGGAGGCTGTTGAATATTGGGTTTTTCTATTACGAATATAAGTATCAGTTCAGTATGGCAAGAGGCTCGCCCCTGTCACAACGTACGACGGGTGTGCTATTTGCACCTCGTGTAACTGAAATGATCGCGGAATTGCGTCTTTTCCATCAAAATCGCGTAACAAAATTCTGAGTCATATCAGAGCCATATATGTTACCTACTACGACCTGCCATTTGGCCAGGCAGCGGCACCGAAGTGGTTCACTTCATTGAGTAAATCGATCACTGCCCCGACGAGATCGATAGAACATCTGAGTCTCAATTGGGGCATAGGAAACAACAAAATCCTTGCCGCAAGACACAAGATACACCAGAGCCTGTTAACACATCCCGCTGCTGGCAATTAAGCATGTTCAACGCCTCTTAGGGTACCTAAATTATGCAATCTTCATCACCATCCGGGGAAGGTTGTTTTTCTATTCTCTGCAGCGTCAGAGCCTCTACCACAAGACACAAGATACATCAGAGCCTGCCAACACGCCCCGCTGCCGGCAATTAGGCCCTCAAGCAGACTCAACGCCTCTTAGGGTACCTAAATTATGCGACCTTCATCACCCTCCGGGGAAGGTTGCATTGCCCGTCTCTGCAGTGTCAGCAATTTGAAAAATACCACGCGAGCCTTCTATATATTTCGGAATAGTCCTTGATAGATATCAAATGGTGGCTAGAAAACATTGCTCTAGAGTCTGATACGTACATGGATGCTTCCTATGACATTTATCATGGCAGATGCTTCGCACAGACAATGGGGCCATTTAGTAAATTACAAAACGAGTCAGATTTATTTATTTAAAGAAGAGAGCAACATCAAATTTAGCACGGTGATTGCTGCAACATCAAGAAGCAGCAGCTCACACACACACACCAGCGATTCATGAGCGAAAACAGAAAAGTAGAACAGATCATAACCATCTCCTACTGAAGTTGCTGTTGAAGGACTAACCGGCTCTGATGGACAAGCTCATTATAGTACTCATCCCTCACTACTTTCCGGGATTTTACAATACGGAAGGCGGAAACTCTGACGCAACCGCACGTGCTCCTTATAAACAAGGCTACGTCAAAGTTTTTGAAACGATGGGAACACCAAGTAGCGATCTGTTCTTCGTACCAATATCGCATAACACTTATCAAACGCCTATTATCACGGGTCAGGTCCCGGATTCCAATATCAATAAAGTAAGAAAGATCAATAAAGTATATTTCGGTTGGGACTGGTTAGCCACTGTTTGGTCTTCTGAAGGGAGGAATCTGCTATCAAGCTGGAGACCATAAGTCTTATGTCTAAATTGTGATTAAACGGTCACCTTAGGGCTGTCAAAATAATCTAACTTCTTATTACCACAACTCACCCAGTGAACACATGACCTTGATATGATATAACAGATAAGTCATAGTTAGATAATGTCACGTTTATGTAATTTTCACGTATAAGTAACATCCTTTATTGGTATTATTTATGATATAATTCTGACATCATAATGATATAATATTAATATCCTTTTCTACGTACATTTGACGTAGCAATGATGTTAATTTTCTCACGCAAAACTAATGTTTTAAGACATAATTATTCTAAACTGATTATGTTTTTAGGTAACGTCAGTCAAACATTATTTCGGAATTACGACCTAAGTTACTAACTGCCCGATAATAATTATACCTAAATGTTTCAATTATTATTCCACATTTATGCGTGCATTATTAAACTTTATCTCTGATCATCTGCTGAATCCTCCGCTTAGACAAATTATTTAGCATAAGGTTGGGCATGCTGACATTTTTAATTAACCCGAAAAAAAAACCTTCATTTAAAAATTATATTTTGTTTTTAACAGTTTGTTTGTTGCAGAACTTTTTTAAAAGAAGCTACTAAGCCGTTCGATAAACGTGATCTTTATTTATAAATATAACTAATAAATTGTCGGCTCGAAAATAACTTATTAAAATTACAAGAATTAAATCATAAAGTGAAGTCATATTTTCATTAATAATGAAAATATTATGATGTAATGACTTGGATTTATTAATAAAAGTATTAATATGCACGGGAAAATATTGACATAAGACGTTATAAATGAATTTATAGTATTAAAGAAATAGTTTAATACTTACTTTAATAAAATAATGTTAATTTTACAACAATTTTAAATAAAACGAAGACTGGGCTTAGGCTTTACTGCAAATAATTCCATGTTAAGTATACTACGATTGATGAGGCTGTATGAATTGAACCCTTTGCCTTCTAATTTGGCGCGCACGCCGCTCAATGATGGCGCCATTTTCACTGAACAATGAACATAGACCAGCGAGTGTCTTGGTTAATAATTACAAATGATTTTTTACATCGCATAATAAGTTTTTAACATAACGACAAATTTTATTTTATTATTGGCTATTTGTAATATCACCTGGGAATAAGTATATCCTTATTATTTTTAATTTTAAATTGTGACTGTTAATAATAATTTATTTAGACGTGTCTGTTTTAGATAATGAGAAATTTATAGTATAATCATTTTCAGATCAAACTTATACTGCAAATCGGTGAGTCTAACGGGAAAGAGTATATGGACAGAATATTTAAGAAAATATTTTCACCGTTTGCCAAATGGGAGAACGGGATCGGAGAATCTCAAAATATCCTGTTAAAGATTTGACTCTGATAAATATAAATCAAGGTACAAACACTATTCCATTTTTTTTAAATTTATTATTAAAATTAAAATGAAGCTAACAATTTTTCCATTCCAGAAACTATATTGACGAAATTTCCCTTTTGGGGTTCTGCCGAATTTGGAAAAAATCGCTGGTAACCAACTTGGCTTTCAACTTACGACTTGGTAACCGACGCGCAGTGGAACAACTTGGTCAACAAAAAAAAGCTAAACTGTAGCAAACAACAGCCAAAGTGACGAGTCAATAATTTTATTCTAATATATTATTTGGTTGGTTATTATCCAGAAATTGTAACAGATTTCTTATGTAATGTATAAATACTTGTGAAATAAAAAATAAGATATAATTTGTTGTTTTAATTAGTTAAAAATCAATAATTTAATAAAAATAAAAAGCGACATCAATGTAATTTCTAAATAAATGAAGCATCATTATTCCGTCAGTAGTACGTAAAACTGAGTATATGAGGATGTCAGGTTGACATCATAATTATGTCACGTGACTTACGTCACTAACTGACGTCACTAAGTGCGAAATAATGAGTCATTTATGAGTCAGTCATTAGTCTTATGTTATGTAAAGCATGATATTGAACGACATCATACTGATGTCATATTTACATAAACGTGTTCACTGGGCAATGACGTAGCTATAGCTTTTACATGGGGGGGGTCCGCGGGTAAAAGCTAAAAAATCTAACCGCTCAAATCATAGTTATTTAGAAATTACTTAAACATAGAATGGGAAAACGCTAGTTAATAAAAAATTGCTACTTGCTATTTGGATTTGGACTTTGGATGGATGAAAATCTGCCGCAGATTTTCATTCATTTTGTTTAATTGTTTACATAACAACTGTCACAACATCAAATGTCAAGTGAAGTCAATTTATTTTTGGTAAATAACTATTTTAATGTTGCTTATTACCAAGATGAGATGTTAGAACTCAGGGAGTAAATTCTCACGCACTCGAATCAACTTCGTATACGAAAAATAATTCAAATTCGAACTTTTTTCGAGTGAATGTAAAGTTAAGCTATTATGGAAATGTCGAGTCCGGTGTTTCTCGAAGGTCTTGATGGTACGAATATAGGGGGCAATTCTCACGCACTCTAATCAACTTCGTATACGAAAAATAATTCAAATTCGAACTTTTTTCGAGTGAATGTAAAGTTAAGCTATTCTGGAAATGTCGAGTCCGGCGTTTCTCGAAGGTTTTGATTGTCAGTGTATAATGTCAAATGTTCATAAATAAATTATTTTAAAAATAGAATTCGAAATCAAAATATTTGAGCTATTCTGAAAACTACCATTCGAACATTTCTCGAAGGTTATCGCTCGAACTGCTTCGACTGGTACAGACCGTCCAAGACGTACATCTCGAATTCGAACCATTCAATATTGTGTCCTAACTTGATGATGATGATGATGTCCTCCAAGAAGTATCCTTCGACGGCGAACCTTGCACTTTTCGAATAAATTTTTTCCGCCAATGTGAGCATATGTGACTAGCTAGCCCTAATTTTGTTTTAAAAGCCGTGTCACAGGACGTACAGAAAAGTTGTCTAGAAGAGTAGCTGTAAGAGTCAACTCAAACTGGCGCAGAGTAGAAACGTCGCGTCACGTCCTATTTTTCAACTACAATGCATGGCGACGCGCGTCGTGTACACTTAGGGCCAACACTAAGTGTACACAGTTTTAGGTCTTATTTATTGCAGCTCACGCTGGGCGTCAAGGCATTGGATACATACATGTTTCCTCAAAATGTGCACATGATTTTCGTACTGAGCCACGCCATTCGGTATAGTGACACGAAAGTTCTTCCCAGCAGTCGCAGGGTACGCCGCAAGATGCTAAGTAATGCTTGATGATATTGTAGTAGGTAGAAAATGACATCCAGGCTTACGCCATTCTTGACCGAGTTTGCTTTAAACCTAATGGCATCTACACCATATGGCGTCTTGACAAATTTCATATGAACTGTATCAGGTGAATTCTCCAGATAAAGTGGCAAGATTGTTTCCTTAACATTAATATTTTACGACGTTTATAGCTAAGCGGCATAGAGTCTATGCTCTTGGAGGTGGTGCGGTAATGTTGGACGTATGAAAGCCTCTAGACACCCAAAGATATTGTTTTATTTTGGTCCTAACTTACTGCGTATATGATGCCATATGCTAATGTGTTTACCCATAAAAAGACCTCAATCTCGTGTTTTTATTATGATTTAACTAAAAGTCTTAGAAATATAAAATACTTGGAAGAGTCCAAAAACATGTCCAAGAACTGGATAGTGGATGCACATTTGATGAGGCTCGAGACACTATGGATATTAAAATACTTATAGATTTTTAGTTCGAAATTCAAATTTTAGTAGAATCTCATAGTAAAGACTCGAATTCAAATGGATATGGATGCAACATTCGAAAAAATAACTTCGTAGTTCGAAATTATGTAATAAATAAATGATTCGAACTGTAGATTCGAGTACGAAATTATTTTTAATGAAAGGAGAATTGCCCTCCAGGTACTTATGGTACATAATATACTATCACACTCATCACTACTAAGTAGTCACTACTTAAGAATCGGTCGTATTTTTTTAAATAGATGTGCCCTGAAAAAAAAGCAGTCCTTGTTTTACCAGTTGATTTAAGCGCTGAAAAATGAGGTCACAAACCTCATTTTTCAAGCAATTTGGATTCTGTTTCCGCAAAAGAGTTCCTTTTGCGTATTATGTTCGATTGTGTAGAGAATATTTTACAACAGTAAACACAGGAAACTACCCTATTCCTTTGCTTTTTAAATGCCTCATACTAAAGTATATTAAAGTCAACTTAATTTTTTTATTTTAAATACTAATCATGTTTGCGGATTATCCACATAATTCTTAACAAAGCCATCACTCGGAAAAAAACCGAAAGACAAAACAACGAACGCTTGATACGGCAAGTAGTGTTTCCATGGGCGTTATATTAATAATGTGCTTGCAATTCGCATGTCCTTGATTGAAATAATTTAAATAGCATTAACTTACAATATTAAATTTAAAATCGATATTTTATCGCATAAAACATCGACTATAAAAGGCAGCTGTTGTGGCAGATCTTTTACTATCTAATGATACTCGTCTACTCTGTACTCTACTAAAGTACTATGTTTTATTTGTAGTAGTTTTATACATCGCATTTCTGGCAACATCGTGATCTACTTCGCAAAATCAAACACAAAATAAAATCACTTTACGCATTTTGCTTTCGTTGTTTGCTGTGTTTTGGTATATAGACAACAATGACCATGATTCGATAGTGTAACATTAAGTGTAAAACGTTCATTTGACAAAATTTGGAAGTGATTAAGAGCTTTTTGTGGGCATAATGTAGCGCTTAGTCAAGTTCCGCAATCCATTATCCATAAATAATTTATTGATCATATATTGTTTGAAATTGTAAATATAAACTCGTAACAATATGTCTGTGGTAAAAGGAAAACTTGTGAAAATGGAAGTCATCCAAGTCGGTGAATACGAGTTCACCAAACAAGATATAATCGGTCATGGAGCTTTTGCAATGGTATACAAAGGAAGGAAGAGAAAGGTGTGTATGATTTCCGAGTTTCTGTTCAGGGCATTGTTCTGTGCGTTGAACTTTTTGTCGTACTCAAGGGTCCGTTTACATTTGCTGCCACTGCGTTAGCAGTTGTAAATTGTAAACGAATGGTAAACGTTCATTACATTTCTCTGCGTAACGTCTTTACTGAACACAATGAATTAATGATGTTTGACGCTACATAGAGTAGTATATTATCTTAAAATAAAACTAAACCGTAATTTATTATTGTAAAATAACATTTTATTTTTACTTCAATTAACACTTGGAATTTGATTGAATACTAGTAAATCAGCTGACAAGTAACCTAATATAAACATAAACATGATTTTCTCTAATCACCAGTGCACAAATTAAGATTTTTTATAAATATTATTTCATAGAATGCTAGTATTTAATTTGTTATTAAAATAAATAGAACTAAGAATACAAAATAACTAAAGGAACTTATGTCCAGCATTGTGATTTTTTATCTGGCTTTTTATTATTTAAATTAATAGTAATGTGTAGTAATAAAGTTTATGTGGTTGCTTAATTATTTAAGACCACAATATTTAAGGTGAAATATTTGGATATAAATGAATTATTAACATGTACATGGTTTTCATGAATAGGGCAGTGCTGTAACTGTAGGTAGTTAATTATTAGTTGAAGTCCTTTACCATAGCAAGGAATAAGGGGATTGTTGTTTCAGCAACTGTCAGGCCTCATTATTCTCTTATTTTGTGTACAAATAATTACAATAGTTAAATAAACAATATTTTAAGTCTTAAACATACTTTATGTACCTTCAGTAATACCTTTAAATAATTAAAGCTTGAATTCAAGACTACTTATGTAGTAAACAAGTTAATATCAAAATTTTAGTGTAATTATACAATCTATAATAAAATATGTATGTTAAAATTAACACATAGATTTAAATTGCGTCAGAATTGATTATACTGAAATTATTACTACAAGCATATATTAAGAACAAAGCAGTAGGTCACAAAACACAGCTTCGGTATTACATTAACACAACACATCTGATAAATATTTTATCAATGCCATTTTATTCCTTATCCAGGTTTAAAACTTATAATATTTCTTTAACTTATTCTATTGAAACTAAAGCTACTAGTTGTTTTTCACAAGAGAGCTCTCTTGTGACATTCATTATTTAGTGTAAATAGTGCTTTTTAATAAATAAATAACTCCCTACAGTCAAACACATAGCCCCAACCCCACACTAAGATACGAGTCTTGTGTTGTAGGGTATCAGGGACTACGAGAGACTTTCGGTCTCACAACACCCAGACCCCGGACATAAATATCTATCTGTCACACAAACATTTGTCCTGGTGTGGGAATCAAATCATAGTCTCTCGATTCACAGCCGGCTGCTCGCCAACTGCGCCACGGAGGCTGTCCTCTGAATTGTGCTAGATTCAGAATGTGGCAAAGTAACTATATTGATTATGAGCAAGTTCATACGCTGTCTCGCAATTGGCCCATTTTCGGGTGGCTGTGACCACAACCTTTTTTTAAGGCTGGATCTGCCCCTGATCTAGGAGTATTGCTAAACATAAGTGTGAACCCTTAACTAACATCTACTCAATTATCATTATGTGTTGTGCAAATTCATACTTTTCAGGAGATATCTCAGATAAATCTTCAGTTTAGTTATTTTTTTTTTATATTAACAATATCAATGTTATTGTGATGTCCATCTTTCTGACAGTACAGTGTAAATAACTTTTTTTATAGTAAATCACGTGGACAAAGTCAAAGGCATCACCTAGTTGTAAATATTTTAGAATAAATATATTTTACAATGATAATTATTTTCTTTAATATATACCATTGATAATAATAATCAATGAGAATTCTAGTTGTGAGTTCATCTCATTTAAATCAACTTAAAAAAGGAAGAGTTTTAAATTATGTATTAATTTTACTTATTTACATGTATTACTATCTAACAATAGAGTATGAAATATTTGTAATCTCTTAATTTAATGCCGATATTCATACCTGTCCGGATAGTGACCACCGTACACGGGGTGTAAAACCATAGCGGCACATGCAAGTGTGTCGCGTTCCGGGTCAGCCAGTACATCCGGTTTTTGACGGGGTCTACAGGTGGGGCGTACCCCAAACGGCGTACCTTAGATGTACCTTCTAAGTACTATTGACAGTAGACCCTCAACCACTTCTGCACCTTCTTGCCCATGGCTTAGTGTGAAGAAGCAAGCTGGCATGATTGCGTTGAGTAGCAGGGGAAGTATTGTCTCTCGCTACTCGATACTCTAATTGAACGGCATTGCTTTTACCATATAACTGCTCTATATATAAGTCCAAAGGAATTTAACAGTTTGTCATAGCAGGCTCATACATGCATGGCTGTCTGTCATACAGAGGTTTCTATTTTTCAAAAACCAGACCAATCAATTACTCTCATTTATAGTTTTCTCGCTTACCCCATTCTCTCCAGGTCAGGTGTATTACAAAAAAATAATACTTTTTTTTTTTATACCACGATGGTGGCAAACAAGCTTACGACCCGCCTGATGGTAAGCGGTTACCGTAGCCTATGGACGCTTGAAACACCAGGAGCATCACATGCGCGTTGCCAACCCTTCAAAAACCTATTTACTTCCTTCTTGAAGAACCCCATACTAAAAAAACTGAAAACTGTGTTTGAACCTAACTTAATCCGTTTGTATCATGGTGTAGTATGCTAATGTATGTACAATATCTAGGGGACGGACGTCATCGTCGCGTAGCGTCGGTTCCGCTGGTTGAATGGGTTCCGCTGCGCTGAGCATTAGGTTGCACTGCTTTGTCCTGTCCCGACACAATATATTACAGTACAATGCGATGCGACACGCACTATGCCTTCTTCTTCCAAGGGCATGCAATGCTTATTGCCATAGACTGTACCTGCATGCACCTCACATTAGTATGTTTTATATATAAAAGCCTAAATTGATTTAAAATTTACTTTTTTTTTACTATATTTTATAAACATTTAAATTACAAATAACTTGTTACATAAATACAAAGTCCAACTGAGAATAGGGATATCACAACCAGACACATGCTAATTGCTAAAGTACAGACTTGATTGTTGAATATGTCCACTGCGCCAAACCTTCGTATATAAGCATTTTCTTTAAGAATAATCAATCTCCATGGTATTTTAATACAATTATTGTATTATGTATTATATTCAGTACATTTCTTTCATTATTTTTTATTAATAATTACTTTCACGCTAACCTTACTACCATATTTTGAGCCCAGGATCAACGGCATTATCCTATGATTATTAAAAAAACCGGCTTATATGTTAATATGATCATCTTCTCTTATTGCAGTCGAATAAAAAAATATATGTATTTAAAATCAACCGACAAAAACACCGAGAAATTATGCATAGAACGATTGTTTTATGATTGTCATTAATCATATATAACTTTGATTCTAGTGCAATTTGCGAGCACTTTTTAACCGACTTCAAAAAAGGAGGAGGTTAACAATTCGTCGGAATCTTTTTTTTATGTATGTTACCCGATTACTCGAAGACGCCTGGACCGATTCGAGAAATTCTTTTTTTGTTTAAAAGGGTATACTTCCCATGTGGTCCCATTGGCACCAAGTCAGGATCTGATGACGGAATCACAGAAAAATCAAGGGAAACCCTCAAATTTTATTGTGACGCATAATTTATTTTTTATTGAAGTCGGTGTACTTTTTATGAATAAAAAAACTTTTACTTATGGTATCAAACGGAGCGTCCAGTGTAAATATCTAGTACTATTAATGTTGCTTAATGTAGAAATTTGATTATCGGTAGTATATTAGGCGCGTAGGTTCCTGCCAGGTTCACACAGACCCTAGGAAACCCAAAACTGTGCCCGCACTAACAATATATACCAACTAGCTGTTGCTCATGCGTTTAACTTCAAAAATGACGGATTTTCATACAAACTTTCATCCCCTATTTTACCCCCTTAGGGGTGGAGTTTCCAAAAATCCTGAAATATGTGTTTTATTTTTAACTAAAAGGCCAAATACAAATTTTCATGAATTTAATTTAAAAAATGGCGGATTTTCATCCCCTATTTTACTCCCTAAGGGTTAGTATTTCCAAAAAACCCGTCCTTAGTTGATGCATACGTCATAAACGGTACTAGTCCTACTGTCAAAATTTCAAGTATCTAACCCCAGCCGTTTAGGCTATGCGTTGATATGTCAGTTAGTCAGTTTCTTCTTTTATCTATACAGATGTTGAATGTACGTTGTTTCACGTAACACACAATTTTTATTATTTGTAATGACCTATATTGAAACCCTTTGGCGTCTTAACGAAATTGATTCACAATGTTTATGCCACTCCAGTCTAAGGAATGTGGAACGGGCTAAAGTTAGAGCAGCGTGTTAGCTGCGGACAGACGCCCTTACTGGGTGATTCAAATAAATCAAATGTTATTTCAACTCGTCTTCAAACTTATTAAAACAAAAATACCGACCTACTCCAGACATAGAATTGAATTATCATATCACGTATTGACATGTGTAATATAATAATTGAAAACCACTCTTCGAATATACTCGTTAGTCCCGATCGATATATTTTGTTAATGATCTTGATAGTTATCGCCGAATAACGTATAAAAGCTATAAACGTCTAGTATGGTGTGTATGGCGAGTACAATCCATATAGAAATATAAATACAGTGAATTTCAGTTATAACGATGATGAAGAGACTACTATAAGCCCGTCGCTTTATACTTAAGTAGAAAAAAAACAGTTTGTTTTTGTTCTCCAAGATTTTGATTCATAACATTATATTATTTTAGTGGGGGGTTTCAACATTTCTTTCACCATTTTGCTAACACACCGACACACACTAAGTCGCAATATAATAATAATAATCAGTTTATTGCCTTATTATTTACATTAACAGAAATAATTATGCTTAGCCTATAATAATAAGACAAAGGAGGCGGCTCAGCTTATGTTGACCGGGACATTAGTTCCCGGGCAGCGCTGGTTTTCAGCCTCTCCCATTTCCTATGATGTTGTGCGGATTTTTTTTTGGCGTTGGTCTACCAAGCGACAAGTAATGTAAATTAAAGTATTTGAATCAAAATAAAAAAATATATCAAATAACTATAACGGAACTCTAGTGTGTGTGTGTGTGTATGTGTGTGTGTGTGTGTGTGTACGTACATAAGTATACAAGATGGGCTATTAATTAAAATAGTCACATAGGCTCAAAAATTGCCAGTGGGAGTGAGTCAAGTTTTCTGCTGCAAGCTGTCTTTTAAGTAAAGCCTCTTTGTACTTGAGTTTAAATGTCGGTAAACTCTAAATATCTACAAAGGATTTTTAGGAACTTTACAAATGGTTCATTTAAACAACTCGCTATACCCAAAATCGACGTTACATTCAAAGCGGCTATAGCCAAATCATTTTCCACTATAAGTATACTATAAATTCAAGGGACTTATGTGTCACGTCGCTATCTATAATCTAAAAATTCGTTATAAATGAAATTCACTAAATATATACGAGCATTTCCCAAAAAAAACCCTTTCGCTATGGTCTATCAATTACATTGCACCAAACATAACTATAGGAAAAGTTTGTATATTTGTACATTTATTAATTTAGATAAGATCTTACAAAGTAAACAATAAAAATGATAAACCATAATATAGGTATACAATTAGTAATAAACAATACTTACATTTACGTTTAATAGTCTAATAAATTTTATTTTTTATAAGGTTACGGTAAATGCTTAGAGTAGGCAACCAAACTAAGGGTAAATGCGATGTTTTGTAGTGTAAAGAGTTAGCATTCTCTATTTATAAGTTATGCATTCTACAATAATACTCTTTGTACAATAAATTACATCCTACTAATATTATAAACGCGAAAGTTTGTAAGTATGGATGGATGGATGTTTGTTACACAATCACGCTACAATGGCTGGACGGATCTGGTTGAAATTTGGCATATAGATAGATTAAAGTCTGGAATAGCACATAGGGTACTTTTTATCCCGGAAAAATGAACAGTTCCCGTGGGATAGTTTAGTTTTTCACAGAGCATGCGATTGACATGATTTTTGCATAGTGGCAGTTTATTTATCCCGGAAAAATGCACGCTTCCTAAACGCTAACGCGTGGGATAGCAATATATAGAAAACTTTAATTAATAGCTAATTAATTAATTAATTAATAAAGATGCCTCCATGGATTGTATACCTTTTCTTGCAAAAATAACATCCACGTGGGCGGAGCCGCGGGCAACATCTAGTAATCAATACTATAATACTAATATTATAAATGTGAATGTTTGTTACTCATTCACGACAGAAGGTTAAAATTTAACACAGAGATAGATTATATTCTGGAATATCACCTATACTTCTATTTATCCCGAAAAAATGTACGGTTCAAGGGATCGACATGATTTTGTGTCAGTTGAGCTGTCTGAGAATGCAAAGGCTACTTTTTATCCCGGAGAATGCACAGTTCTTGTGGTATAGCAGAATATAGAAAGATGTAATAGCTTAAGATAGTATTAGATAGATTGATAGATGTAATAATCATCTTATGTCTACATGGATTTCATACCTTTCTTTCAAAAATAACTACCACGCGGACGAAGCTGCGGGCAAAATCTAGTGTATACTAATAATTAATAAGCAAGTGTATTAGATAGATTCAAGTAACTGTAAATAACTAAATTTATGATTTAATTTTGAAACAGAATCCATCGCAATCAGTGGCGGTGAAGGTAGTGACGAAGAAGGGAATACAGAAAGCGTCCGAAATCCTTGTGAAAGAAATCAAGATTCTCCGAGAGCTGACTGCTCTCCACCACACAAACCTTGTCGCTATGCACGACTGCATGGACAGTCCTGCATACGTATACGTGGTTATGGAGGTAAGTGAATTTTATTTTGTACCTTCTTATAACAATAGTAATTTACTTAATATTACTGAAGTATTGTCTTTATAGTCGGCCAGTAGAAAGAACTATACAGAAACGATTTGTACTACATATTATGGTCTAGCATATTATTATTGTTGACTTAAGTTTGATGAGTTGCCCTCTAGGATATTAAAAGTTAAACCAAACATTTTAAATTACCTGTCGTCTGAATTTTAAGTAACGATAATAAGATATCTAGGTTTTTGAATGCAAATATTCTTTATTTAAATTTCTAATTAGGTACAACATGTAGTTTATACGTTTTCACGGTTACTCATTTGTACTTATGTCAAACAATGTTATAGACTGCTACTGCTTTGTACCATTGATATATTATAATTATATTGCTTTGACTTTGAGTGAATTTGTAATAAGTATTATACAATATCGAAACACTGAACTGCGAAGTTAAATTTATATTTAGATAGCCTTTATGCGCAGCTCCGCTGGTGTACTCAGACTCAAAGTATTACGTCAGTATGTTAGGGGAATATACCCTACACAATAATGAATAAATAACACCCAACAGTCACACACGTAGCTCCGATCCCACACTAAGATACGAGTCTTGTGTTGTCGTTGTTGTTGTGAGACCAGAAGTCACTCGTACACCGAAGTATACCGGACACAAATATCTGTCTGTCACACAAACATTTGTCCCATTGTGGGAATCGAACCCACGGCCTCTCGTTTCACAGCCGGCTACTCGCCTAATGCGCCACGGAGGTTGTCAATAAGCACACCCAACTTTATTCAACACTAGCTGTTGCTCGCGGCTCCGCCCGCGTGGATGTCATGTTTGAGACAAAAAGTATACACTACAAAATACCAAATTTCATGCGTTTAACTGCAAAAATGACAGATTTTCATACAAACTTTCTTCCCCTATTTTACCCCGTTCGGGGTGGAATTTCCAAAAATCCTGAAATATATATTTTTTATTTTTGACTAAAACGCCAAATAGTAATTTTCATAAACTAAACTTCAAAAATGACGGATTTTCATACAAACTATCATCCCCTATTTCACCCCCTTAGGGGTGGTATTTCCAAAAACCTTTCCTTAGTGGATGCCTACGTCATAAAAGGTACCTACTGTCAAAATTTCAAGTCTCTAACCCCAGCCGTTTTGGCTGTGCGTTGATCGATCAGTCAGTCAGTCAGTCAGTCAGTCAGTCAGTTTCTTCTTTTATATATACAGATAATAACCAACAATAATGTAATTGTAGAATTTAATTGCATGCCGGTAAATTAACAATTTAAAATTGTTATGAATCAAAGTTCCTAATTAAATAAGAATAAAAAAAAAAAAAATTGTTATCGCGTATGGATTAAGGGCAAGGCTAAGGGGTTATGGGCAACACTTACTGCTATATTGCATGTAGGTAAAGGTATCGGGAAATAAAATCAACAAAACTGAGCATTGTATGGTAATAAACAATGCCAGGTGTAAAACATTTCAGTTCCTGGTGTTAACATGTTGACCTAATACAAACTAAAGCTCTTATTTATGATGAAACAATAGACTTGAAACATATATTATGTCACCACGCGATTTAATGAATGCATATAATATAAATATAAGGAATTTGTTACGTAAATGCAAACATTAATATATGTATAGTGAGTGAATAAAAGTCATCTTACGGGCGAGACGCAAACGGCGATATTAATTCGGTTGTTTCGAGATACTGACAGATACAGTGCCTTCCGTATGTCCATTATGCGCGTGTTGTCAAAGCAAGGTCGATATGCGTTAGATAAATAGGTATCACAACACGCAGCCAGTGCGTGTGCCATACTGACATCGCTCGTAGGATAGCTCCGCCATTTAGATAAACAGAATACATTTGAATACGCAATTTATATAAAAGTAATTCTCGCTCACACGTGAGCGTCCGGCGAGACTGATTCTGCGATACAAATTGCGCAGTTAATGCCGTAATAGGTCAAGGTAACCAATAACAAGATTAGTGTTTTAGATAATGAAGGAAACAATGTCCGAATACTTATCTTATTGACAGAACTTAGAGTTTATCATGTCGGCGCGGCGCGCGTCGCGCCTAGACCGATGACTCCGAGATGCCCTGCTAACCTCTTTATGATAATTCGCAACTTTCGAGCTTTATCTAAAATTAACATTATACATACATTAATCGGAATGTAGACATGATAAATCACCTGTCTACATATTGAGCTCTATAGCTTTTGGTTGTTACATATATTATGGGTTGTCCCGATTGCATAAATAGGTACAGTACTGTTCGTTATTGCGGAGATCTATGGTCTTTCTCAGAAGAGCCAACTTTTTATGAGACCACCTGTGAAAGAAACTTCGGAGTTTAAAAGTTTCTAGAGGCATTACCAAACCATATAAATCGGTCAGTTTGTACATGTTTATAATATTACCAGTTCATAGTTATCGTTAAACTAATACACATATACACTCACGTCTGTAAACCCCGAAGGAGTAGGCAGAGGTGTAACCAAAACACCCACTTTTCGCCGAATTTATTAAGGTCCCATAATGTGATTGAATGCGAGACTATTGCCATATCGCAATACACAATTCCAGACACCGGACTCATACTGAGTATTTCTAAATAGAAACAATATTTAAAATAACGAGTAAATAGTTCACTATTGCTCGCGACTCCGCCCGCGTGGAGGTCATGTTTGAGACAAAAAGTATACACTACAGAATACAAATTTTCATGCATTTAACTTCAAAAATGAAGGATTTTCATACAAACTTTTTTACCCTATTTAACCCCCTTAGGGGTGGAATTTCCAAAAACCCTGAAATATGTGTTTTTAATTTTTAACTGTAAGGTCAAATACCAAATTTCATGCGTTTAACTGCAAAAATTACAGATTTTTATACAAACTTTCTTCCCCTATTTTACCCCCTTCGGGGTGGAATTTCCAAAAATCCTGAAATATATATTTTTTTATTTTTGACTAAAAGGCCAAATACTAATTTTCATAAACTTAACTTCAAAAATGACGGATTTTCGTACAAACTATCATCCCCTATTTTACCCCCTTAGGGGTGGTATTTCCAAAAACCCTTCCTTAGTGGATGCCTACGTCATAAAAGGTACCTACTGTCAAAATTTCAAGTCTCTAACCCCAGCCGTTTTGGCTGTGCGTTGATCGATCAGTCAGTCAGTCAGTCAGTTTCTTCTTTTATATATACAGATTTTGGCTACAGTTGTCAAATTATTTAAATATTCTATATAGTGTCAATTAATATTCTTTCACATTAGTTTTTATGGTTTAAATGTCAGCACGATATGAAACTGTCGATACCCGTATACGTAATAATGTGACATAGCCTCAGGCGGCGCGGCGGCGATTAGTCTGTGAAGTTTCCACACGTGCCGCTCAACACGGTTCGGTGCCACGTGGAACATAATCTGTTACTCATATCATACTAGACGGTTATACACTGATAAATAAATGCGCAGAACAGTATTTCATGAAGCCAATGTCGCCGCGTTGTGTTTGTCATTCAAAAGTGTATTGTGTATTTTTTTTGAAGATCACACGATAAACATTCAAAACAACATCACAAAAACATTAATTGCACAAGAGAGATTGATGTAATGTTTTATTTATTTTTGTAGTAGTAGTATGCTAAGATACCAAAGACAAATTTCTTCTCCTTTTTAACCCTAACGCAATAAAAGTCCTACGGTTTGACCACTTCTTTCTCAGTTCTATGTTTGCCTTATCTGGTAGTTATAGGATTTCATGAAATGGATAATTTTAATGTATACACTGATTTAAACGGGAATGGTTTAGTTTCTAATTTTCAATTAATACTTATTACACACATCGACAGAGGCGCCTTTAAGCACAAATTTGGGTCTGCCCAAAGCGATCAAATGATTGATGCAGCGTCGCCACTTGAATTCCACAAGTCAAGGTGTTACCTCGACCCACAGCTGCCCCCAGAGAGGGGATCCAGCTATTGAGTTTTATTGTGTTATGTTGTATTAATAACCAGTTATTGATTTTTTAAGTAGTCTTATTTAGGCAGCGATAGCCTAGTTGGTTGCGGTACGGACTGCCAAGACGAAAGTCGTAGGTTCGAAACCCAAGTGGCATACACCTCTAACTTTTCTAAAGTTATGCGTGTATTAAAATGTTAATTATTGCTTGCTTTAACGGTGAAGGAAAACATCGTGAGGAAACCTGCATATCTGAGAATTTTTCGAAGGTATGAGAAGTCTGCCAACCCGAATTAGGCCAGCGTGGTGGACTAAGGCCTAACCCCACTCATTAGTAGAGAAGGCCCGTGCCCAGCAGTGGGACAATGTTTAATACAGGGCTAGTATTATTATTATTATTTAGGGACTAAAATATTTTATTCTATCAGCTAATTTCAGTTTCGAATATAGTTTGCACATATTTTTTTGTAAATATTCATGAATGATATATATTCTATATAAACGCTTAAAAAGCACAGATATTCTCTCAAAATTGACTGTGATATTACATAGATCATAATAAAATAAATATGCTACATCAAATTGTATTGTGTCCAAAGCACTCGTAAATAGTGGGTGCTGATAATCAATTATCTTTTAGCCAACATGCCGTACTATGACGTTATAAACATACAAATATGAATATGTTAGTTAGTGAATCTGTTTATGGTGTTTCTATATATTTCTTAAATAATAATATACTATATATATAGCTTGGCATTTACATAACGAACATAGTCAGCGCTCGTGGCAGCGCGGCAGCGGCCAGCGCACGTCACACTCGTCACAAACAAGACTAGTTTCATCAGCTGCGGCTATTGCCAAATGTCACATTTACATTACATATATAATATTGCTATAGAGTCTTCGTATTGTACTAATAATTTGAGTCGTATAGAACCAAAGTCGGCAAAGTAGGTAGTTGGGGAAAAATTAAAAAATATATAGCCAAATAGGAAATTAAAATCTGCATTGACTATTGAAATCCATACTACTATAAATGCGAAAGTGATTCTGTTTGTTGTATTTTGTTTATTTGTTACCTTTTCACGACTAAACGGCTGACCGGATTGTGATGAAATTTGGCAAGGAGATAGATTATATCCTGGGGCCTTCTATATATTTCGTTATATAGACTATCTTTTTTTTTGTAAATACACAGTTCCTAAATGTAAGAACTTAAGATGTCTCCAGGGATTTTATACCTATTCTTTCAAAAATAACAACCATGGGGACGGAGCCATGGGCAAAACCTGGTACTCTATATAACCTTACTAATTTACAGCCGATTTTTGGGAACCGAACGACATTTTTGCGATTTCGCCTTATTATAGTCCTATAGTAAAAAATCGTCGAAATATATTACGTAGTACTAATTCAGTACTAATCGAACTAGCAAACTACGCCACATCTACAAATATATAAATAGTTTTCAAGGACACATGAGTGTTATATATTTATTTTTGAATAGTTAGGCATATGACGTGATAGTAGACAAAGGTCGTACGACGTCTGTTATTTTTGTTTGAAATGAAGCTACTCTGATCTGTATATAAAGCCAAGCCCAAGTTCATTGGCACGATTTTCTTTTAGCTAACGTACGCGTACAGTCACCATGGCTGCTCATAGACCATGACTTGTACCTACGGTAATTGGCAACGTTAACATTTGTGAGGGCTATTTTTAAACGCCGCGAAGTGTTTTATTCTTTGTACCTACTTACCTAATGGGAACTAGGAACGTTATATAATTTTCATTCCTACTTTTCACTTGTGAACAAAAAAAAACAAACTGCCATCTATGTCCGCAAAAATAACTGCTATATACTGATAGGTACTACTATTGTTTTCAATAGATTATAACTAAAGTAGGTAGTACAAAGAAAGTATTTTGTTTTCGTATTTTATCTAATATGATGTGTTTTTTTATCTGTACGAATAGATAAATGTGAAATGTCTATCTGTGATTACGAAATATAGGTTTCTGTCACAAGCTCATATAGTTATTTGCACGTTACCAACATCTAAACGTACACATTAACAAAAATATCTGTCTGTCCAGGATAACCTTTGAAGTCTATGAAACAGCTAAACCGATTTGACAGAATTTTTATTAGCAGGTCAGAGACAGAGAGAGAGCAAGTGTAATGCATAGTGTAAACTAGGATACTTCTAGTCACGAAAAAAATCCAGAGAAACTAAAAATCATTAGATATTAGGGGAAAAATGTAAGTAATAAAATATTGTAGGCTCAAACTCTTCAGTCCTGATACTGTTGTGGTCCTTCCTGTCAAAACCGCGAGGTTTGTTAAAATATTGTCATTATGGTCATCGTTATCATATCAGAAATAATAATATTTAGTGTTTTTCTTCTACATTACAAAAGTTACCGTACGTCATTTTTTTTATATATTAGCAAAAAAGTTTTTTTACTATCAATTTTTATGTCTGTATTTCTAAAGCAAAAAAAGTATTATTATTAATTCAGTAAACCACACAGACGACGACACGGGCATCAGCTAGTTTTACAATATAAATATACCTAATGTCGTATAGTCCAAACTAGCAGAACAAAAAACCCGGAAGACTTTTTACATCACCACTACATACTAGTCTCGTGCCAGATGCAAATTAGTCTGATATTAAAAGCAATCGTAACTTTAACAGACAGGCACAGGTGTTATGTTATTTGCACGACACATGAAATAAAAAAAAGAATTGATACCTAATTGCATAGAATTATTATAGTTAGAACGCAGTAAACGCAAACAGTGAAGCCATTTCAAGTTGGCCTTAAAGGGCTAACGTTTCCTGGCACGTCATTACCAATGTCAAACCTTAGTGTAAAGAACTCCTCCAATATTAATAAAACTAAATTACGTTCCAACGTATCACATTATCACCAGAAAATGACTATGTTGCCACAACGGTTTTCAATAGTTGCAATGACGCGAACACTTCTGAATACTTTCCCAGGGATTGGACCCAAAACCTTAGTTTCTCAACCCGAGTGTGCTGTCACTTAACCAATAAGCCATACCCATACAAATGTTAATACCGTGCACACTGATATGTTTAGTTGAACGTAATTTGTAAACCTAAACAAGACTAAATTTAATGTAGATCGTTTGCGTTGGATTATATAATTTATAAGAAGGCATAACAAATGAAAGGAACGCAAATCCATGTGGTTCAAATATAGTTCGCATGGTGAGATTTTGTATGCGGTGCATAACCTCGAAGACAAGGGGGGTGAGTTACGTATCAAATAGCGGAACCTCACTCCCCTCCGACACCAATACACTTGAAAACCACTGATCCCTGTAATAGATGTAAGCCTTATAGTGAATCATTTAAATAAAGATAAAAAAAAAACGATGACAATTTTAGCCAAAGCAGTCTCATTATACCTATCATTATTTTTGAACTGAGTTATTTTGAGATTATGAGACTGAGCCACAAATATGAGTATAAGTAATAAGTAAGCAGTTATAGATCTAAGTGTAGGTAAAAAAGTTAACTGCGCCGCGTTCTACGAAGCAAAGGGTGTGTTCATTGTGAAACGAACTTGTTTTATTCTTGCGAAATGTATCGCATTCATTGCGCATACAGAATTAATCACAACACTGAGGTCACCCAACGGTCAACTATTCTGCATAGATGTGGATGATTATGAATTATCCATCCAATTGAGGTATCTTGGTTTGTCTGGCCTAGAATTAAACCCGCGTGTTTCGTGCCACAGCCGAAACTTGATAATTACACCAATAATTATAATAATTAGGCGTCTAGTTGAGTAAATACTTAAAACTAAATATAGCGAGGTATCTTTAAAAATTCCATCATCAATTGTCAATAAAACCGACTGTATTTGTACTATTTAATATAGTGAAGATGGTCAACAAATGAAACAAACGTAAAAAAATATTTAATTCATTCTGTTATCTCTTGTGTTGTCAATCAAAAGTAGTCTCTACTGGATGCTAATTACACGTACGCAGTACCTACGTATAATCAATGTGCGATAAATGTGTTCTCTGCAACGTAGATAACTACAATACGCAATTTCCTTACTTTGGCTCGGGCCGTAGACCTCTCGCGGCCGAAACAAGATGTCAACGGCACAGAATACACTCGAGTGGAGTTATGATGGCCAAGTTTTAAAATATCAACAATATAATCCACCTGTTTGAAGTACTTTGTGGCATTTTTTTCTTAATATCGTCGAGTAACGGCACAGTACAGTTTATCGATCAAGCACATCCGCGTGAAACGCGTCGTGACCTGCTCTCTCTCTGAAATTATATTTCTTGTCTTCTATAAACTTTCATTTTCTCTATTCCACTGTCTATTGTATTGTATTCTGGTTTAAATGTTGCAAGTTCACCTTTTTGTGATTTTATTTCACATACAACTGCAACGTTGCTTATTCTTGCCATTTTGAAACTTTGTGACTATAATTTTTCAGGTATTATTGAAACCTGGTGATGACAACATACATATATCTCACCAAAAAAAATAGCTACACAAAGAGTTAAATTTCACCACGAAACTACACTACTAGCAGCATGAGTCACTTTATATTATCTACATATTCGAGTACGACATTGATTTTCGAAAGATGTTTTTTTACAGTACGAGTAATTCGTTAAATAATGCAGTCCAAACTGTGAGTTTGTTTATTTTTGGCCGACATTGTCTGAATATATAAAAGTATTGCCGATAAAAATGTATGAGGGGCAGTATTTGTCATGGCGATTAGCCTATCAGGTCACGGTGACTAAAACCATCCATCCGGATACCATCATGGGGAAGAATGGTAAGAATAATTCTCCATTGTAAGGATAGTGACATGCTCAGTCCATTTATTACTGCATCTATCCTGCGTGGGAGCCATCGACGGGCTTCTTTTTAGTTCATAGTATTTTCAAATAATATATAGAATACAATAAAACAAGCTTGACATTTTACGTTTTTTATTAGATATTGACAAATATTTAGTAAGGTTAATTTACTTTTCCGTAAAACCAAAGATGAACTATGTTGAGCCTGTACCCATAATTTTTAATCCACTTTAAAAATAAACTACTCGAAACTTCTTTTCGTTATTGAACAGAAAAAATAAAGTTTTACGGAGTGACTTAATGGTCAATAAATAATAAGAAATACGTGAATAATAATTATTTACATTTCACGTACAACTGAAAAAAGATAATGAAAGAGTGTGTGGTGCAGAATCACATGCGGGAGGCTTTATGCGCAAGCTAGAATAACATCTTAATACAAGAAAAGGTTGAATAGATCGCAGGAGTGCCGAGTCCACTATTAATAGTTTTAAAATCCAAATAAGGATTTTTAGTGAAAAGTCCAGATTGTTACATTGAAAATATTAAAAAAAAAGTCTGATCTTCATCATATTCGATGCATTTTCAAGGTAAGATGTTTTCTTAAAAGGAGCTCTGCATTAGCTTTAAGTAGTAATCCTTCAATGATGGTTATCCTCGGAAATATCATCACATGTTTTACATTTTAGTTACCAGCTATCTCAGTTCTGATAAGACTGACGCCGAAAATGAACCAGTCGCAACAAAGATGACCGTTAATTATTAAGTTTCGTCTTTTATATCAGCTATCTATCTGAGAACACAGATTTAAATCGTTAATATGTGGGTTTTATGAGTAAGATTTTTCCCCAATAATTTGTGGCCAATATCGCATAATAAATGTGCGGTCTTCATTTGTCATAATTAAATAACCCTTTTTTAAACAACACATCTGTAGTGTGATATAATATTTAATGCGATTATTTGAAATTTACAACAAATACAACCAATTTCATACCCTTCCATATTAGTATTGAACGCAATAAACATAAAATTAAGAGTTAATAGATTTATCTTTATCCGACAATATATATAAAATATCATGTTCCAAATTAAGATCTTAAATCATTCACAACCTACACATTTTAAATAAAGATTTATATGGCAAAAACGACAAAAATATAGCGATATTCCGCTTTTAAATGTTGACCCAACTAATCTAGGAAACAGTTACATTAATAAACAAAAACAAACCAGTATGTAATTAAAATACACTATTTAATGTGACATACAGTCTTTATGTCAAAGTATAAAACAATTTATGCCTGTTTATTAATAATAATATTGGTAAAAAGTTATTTACAATATACACTATAGCGACTTTACTGACACTTAATCTATTTTATGGATTTTTATTGTAACAAATACATCATATCCAATCATCCATTAAGGAATCACAATAATAATACCTACATAATATTATCAAAGAGAAACCAGTGTCATAGCTCTAGCCATTTAAGAATATTTTCCCCTTTCAGTAGACGTTACTGTCTCGTTAATAAATAAGTTTATAACATTCAGATCGAAACCATTCATCCGCGGGTACACAGAGCACACATATTTGTAATAAAAAAAACATTAAACAGGTGATTTTTCTTGCAAGGGCACTTCCTCTGGTTTTATACCATTCGCATTAGCTCCTGCGCGATCGTTGGGCGGCCTTTGAGAAGAAAATTTATTTCTAATAGATGACCAGTTCTTTTTAATAGTGATTCCGGCTACAACGACAACCATTCCAGCTACTATCATTCCGATGACACTTTTGTCTACTCCTCCAGTTTTAGTATCAGCCGTAGTTGCTCCCACAGCTACGTCTGGTTCGTTGCCAGTCGTTGTTACGATTGGTGATTCTATTACAGAATTCAATTGCGATGCTTCATCTGGCTGTTTGTCTAGTGCTGAACGTAGAGAAGGTTCACTCATTTCCGTCATTGCATCGGTAATAACAATCGCTGTTGTTTTATTTGTTGGTGCAGATTCTGTTACTGACTCTTCAATTTTACTGATATTATGATCTGATGATTTTGTTTCTGTTTGTATGGCTGGTTCAGCACTGTCCTCTAGTATAGAAGATACGGCAATCGTGCCAGGTAAAATTGCGCTCAACAAGCTATTTTCAAGGTCTTCTGGCGAATCTGGACATTCATATATGTGTTCACTGCATGATCCAGTGCACACATTTTCTAAACTATCTTTTAGAATTCTACACAAATCTTCAATCAATACTGTCGTAGAAGTGGGCAAAGTTAACTGGCGTAGAGCTTTAAAGCTGGAGAAGTGCTCAGGAGTCAATGTCTGTAATAAAGATAATTGCATATTTGAGATAAATTATATGATAAATAAGATACCAAACAACTGAACATACGAATACAGGATATACATTTCGTAATTCTCTAAACCCACGTTAGGACTATTTTAGTCTTTTGGACATTGAGTGTTGAAGAAGATCGTTAACTTTCAAAACGTAGTTTTTATAAAAAAAACATTTAGGTATTCCAGAAAAAATGGTTTTATGAAAGATCGAAAGTCTGTTTTCTATAATAAAATATTTTTAATATAACCAAGACTAAACAATAGGGTAGTTTCCTGTGTTTAATTTTGTTCGTTGTTCGATACGCAATCGAACATAATACGCAAAAGAAACCCTTTTGCAAAAACAGAATCAGAATTGCTTGAAAATTGAGGCCACAATATTTATTTAAAATATTGGTATGAGCATAAATGGTCGCGTAGTGGGAACATATTACTATCTCCTGCACACAAAGGCACAGTAATGGCCATTCTGAGGGCCGTGACGTCACCATTGTGCATCCTTTTACTATCATTTGAACATTACCCCTTCCAGCAGATTTGAATGACGTCTAATTTACTTATTTTTTTTTTGGATTCATAAAATTCTATTCTTTGGATAATAGGTTTTAGGTAATGTAACTTGTTGGTTAAATTGATAAAAAACTCGTGTCAACTACCCTATTCTAGAAATATTTTATGATCTGGTTTTTAAATGTTATGATATGATGTAATGATAGTTTGTTGTTATTCGGTTGTTGTTATTTTATCATTGATGGTGCATGTTGTGGCTGCCTTAAACAGGTGTTACAAATTTTCGATGTTTTGTTCCTTTTTATGTTATAGTTATAAGTTTATTTGTATCAACTACTGGCTGTCCTAAATAAATAAATAATTAATAATCTAATATCTTTAAAAAAGTAATATCTTTAAATATTTTTAAAAAAGTAAAATAAACCGCGATAGAATCCGAAAATTTCGTTTTATTACAATCTAATATCTTTTATATGGTTTATGTTTGTTAAAATACTGACCGTCCTCATGTCGTTGCCACCCAAATCTAATTCCTCTAGTTTGGTCAAGCCAAAACCATTCTTTAGATCGTTGGGATACTCAATCAACTTGTTGTTCGCCAGTTTAAGAATAGTTAATTCTGGTAGCTCGCTGATAGACTGTAAATATAAAATTAAATACAAATATTTAATTGCATTCACCTATAAAATGTACTAATACTATAAAAAGATATAATATTTATGTTAACTTAAAAAAATAACTTAAAGTCACAAATAAAATAATTTCTTACATGGCGTAACAGTCTTTTTGGGAGTTAGGGCAATTTGTGTGTTTCTAACATTAGTATATTACGCTACTTTGCGTTTATTATTTTCATTTTTAAGTCTTTGCTCCAATTATTTGTTTATTTATACCTCATCAGGTTTTGACGTCTGGCAGACGGATTTTACACAGTGCTTTTCGGCGATATCATATTAAAATGACATAAGGACAATAGGATGATAATAATAATACCAGTCGTTTGTTAAACACTGTCCCACTGCTGGGCACGGCCACCTCTCCTAATAAGAGGCGTTAGGCCTTAGTCCACCACGCTGGCGAAATGCATGATGGTAGACTTTACATACCTTTGAAATTCTTATGGAGAATTACAACTTTAAAAAAGTCAGAGCCGTACGCCATTTTGGCTGGTTTAAAATCTACAACTAGGATGATGATAACCAATTATATGTGTCTTTGCTTATGTACTAGCTAAAAAAAATATAATGAATAGGTACTTACACCTAAAGATAACTCTTTAATAGAATTATTGTTGGCGTTCAACACTTTCAGAGTTTTCAAAGCGGACACTTCTTTCGGTATTGTAGTTATTTTGTTATTTTGCACATTCAGTGTCGTGGTTTTGCTATCTAACGGTGCGGGAATATCTGTAAGATCATATCCTGAACAATCCACAACGAAATTATTTGAAGCGCCTTCTATGTTGCATACGCATGGCTTTGGGCAGACGAAGTCGCTTTTCGGTGTTACTGACTGTTCATCGTCAGTTAGTGATGTCAGTTGTACGTCTTCTATCAACGGCACACTGGACTGTGGTGTAGTCGCTTCAAGCGGCTCTTCCACGGCACCTGCTCCACTGCCTTCTATGATGTTTCCGTCTAATTCAGAATGATTGTCCGGAGGAAATTGGTTGTCATTTTCAACTGGGATGTGTAGTTCGCCTTCATTCTGACCGGATGTGCTCCTGTAATACATTTTTGGTATATTACATCGGTAGGAACATGTGACTTTATCAGACATAGGTATCGTTGTGTTATCGTAATGTGCTGACGTAGAATTGTTATAAATATGTAAGATAAAATTACGATAAGTACTACTAGGGCGAAACTGAAACAGATCCGTCACACGCTCGAATTTATTTAAAATGTAAATTTTTATTTACTACTTATAACAGTTAATAACTGACTAAATTTATCTAAGTTATGTTAAAAATGCTGATCAACATTCCAGTCTTCTTTCTTACGTCATCCAGATTGTTGTCAAGTACTATAAGGCTTAAAGTAATAAATAGAATTAGGAAAATGTTTACTAAGAACAGTAAAATCTAATAAACTGCATATTAATAAAATTGTGTATGTAGCCTCTAATTTACCACGACTACCTACCTAGTATTGGTAGGTAATATATATGTAACCTCTCCTACAACTGGCTACAATTAATAAAAAATGGGGATACTTACGTAACGAGCATTGCTAACAAAAATAAGCAATGATGTCTCAGCTCCATGGTCACTTACGGATGCAAACACTGCAGTGAGACGTGCCAAATGAATTCAGGAGTTACCTGTCGCGATGCAAGTACCAGCGTCGTACAGAGCATATAACTCACTGACACTTATAACTATTATCACTCATTGATAAGATTACCAGCCGCATGGCACAGCTTATCGAGAATCAAGTTTGATAACGTCTCTCTGCATAAACTAGAAACATTTTCAATATCACTTTCTGAAACATAGCAGTTTGTGTAAGACATACATATACATATAATGTATTTACACATATGTGTCGACGGTCACGCTGAAAACAAAGCGTTTCGTGGTTGGCATTAAATGCCAGCGGCTAATTCTGACGTGTATGCAGAAATAAGCAAAAATTGGCGGATTGTATATACATAATCGTGTTTATTTACTGTTACATAAAAAGGACCCGCAGCTGAAAATAATTCTCTTTTATATCACAATTTTCTAGAAACGAACTAGAAATACCGCAATGGCGGAAATAATCGTTTTGATTCACGTTTTATCAAAATGGATGTGAAAACATACACATTAATTTCTTTATCTTTACTGCACTTGAGCGTTACACGCATTGACACATTTAACACACTTCCAGCAGCCGTAACACAAAAACATGACAGCATGTTGCTTCTGACCGTTCAAAACTAATTACTTTTATTAGTTTTAAAATCATCATTGTTCCAAACTCAAAGTATATTAATAGGCCATAATATACTTCTTATAATACTTTACGCTCTTGTGAAGGTCGCGTAGGTATTGATTATTATTATGACATCATTACGTTAATGTAACAAACAGTTATTCATGTATTCTTCAAACTGTTAATAGTTTGATGAAACTTTTGTGTATTAGTATTATATGAAATTACAGATTTTTATTTTCATTTGACAGCCTCCGTGGCGCAGTTGGCGAGTAGCCGGCTGTGAAACGAGAGGCCGTGGGTTCGATTCCCACACCGGGACAAATGTTTGTGTGACAGACAGATATTTGTGTCCGGGGTCTGGGTGTTGTGAAACCGAAAGTCTCTCGTAGTCCCTGATACCCACAACTCAAGACTCGTATCTTAATGTGGGGTCAGGGCTATGTGTCTGACTGTTGGGTGTTATTTATTATTATTATTTGTGGAATATTTCCCGTCGATTTTATCGTTGTCAAAAATATGAATTCATACTGTAGGATAATATATCCCTAAATTGAACATTTGGATACCATTCTTATCAATACTACCAACTTTAAACAGTACTGCAATGGCGGCGACCTGGCGGACTACCTGCAGACCAACCGGCTATTGAGCGAGAGCACCATCCAGTTGTTCCTGCGACAATTGGCGGAGGCGATGCGCGCAATTCACGCTAAAGGAATCGTGCATCGCGACCTCAAGCCACAGAATATACTGCTCACGCACAACGTGGCGCCGCCGCGTACCCCACACGCCTCCGAAATAACACTTAAAATAGGTACGTGCTTACAGAATTATGTGCAATGAAGATTTCCAATTAACTACCCGGGGAGGGGCATAAAAAACAGATCTTAAATCTTACGTTTTGTATAAGGAATGTTACAGTTAACGATTTCGCTACTCAACACAATCTAAATGCCGAATGGCTTCTTCACACTACGCCTAAAGGACCCAGTATCACAGGAAGGAGGGATCACGGAATTTTATTTGAATTGTTATGAGAAATGCGTAGTAAAAACAACGTTTATAATTTGGTTTTTATGTACTGTTTTTGTTTTGGTGTCGTTACCCTTGCAAGATTATTATCTCTTTCACATCCGGTACGGTATTTTTAATATAACATAAATGTTTACTAGAATAAAGAACATGTTTAGAATAGCTTTAATCTTTAACCCAATTTCAAATTGTAGTATAATTATAATATTTTTGCAATCTTTATGCAGCTGACTTTGGATTTGCAAGGTTCCTTGAAGAAGGAAACATGGCCGTCACGCTCTGCGGATCACCAATGTACATGGTAAGTAATTTACAAACAATATGCTTAATGATTTTTAATCAAGAATTAATTCTTGTGTACATAAATAATTACTCCTGGAATAACTTTCTTCACGTTAAATTCAAACGCCTGACTTACATCAATGTTTAGCTACCGCATTACCCTGTAATTTCATTGTCGTAAGCCGCGTCGGTGTGTCGCGCTTGTGATTAAGTGATCATTTAGTTTATAATATAGGGTTACCTAGTTAAGTAACAGTACTAAATTTTTACACATTTTAATTCAATATCACAGACTACTGAAAAAATTGTAGTGATGAAATCTCGAGCCACGTGGTGGCAGCTATATTTTGTTTTCTACCCTTACACTTTACAGGCACCTGAAGTAATAATGTCACTAAAATACGACGCTAAGGCGGACCTTTGGAGTCTGGGCACAATCGTGTACCAATGTCTGACCGGGAAGGCTCCATTCCAAGCCACAACACCTCACGAGCTGAAAGCATTCTACGAGAACAGCGTCGATCTGCAGCCAAAGTGAGTATATATTAACACATATTCAAATTTTTAACTTGGACGTGAGATGGCAGCTTGCAATTACCGACCGCCTTTCCTTAATTTTTCTAATAGGGTCGTTATTAGATATGTGCAGCGTGTACTCAATAGGATCCTTTGTTTGGACACGCATATTTATGCTCTACATTCATACATTTAAGTAAACGACATATTTAGTACTTCATTCTGTATGAAAGTCAAGCGTGCCACATTTTTTGTACTTGTAGCGTATTTCAATTTAGACACGAGAAAACTCTAGAACTTCTTTTAAAAGTTTATTTTTAGATTTTTTTTTATTATTGCATAGTCCGACAAACGAGCATGTGTATCACCTGATGTTAAGTGATCTCCACCGCCCATGAACATCCACAATACCGAAAGTATCATGTATGCGCTGTCGGCCTTAAAGGACAGGAATAGGGATTAGGGAAGGGGAGGGGGAATCTGGGCCCCCGGATATCTCACTTACCATACGAAACGCGACAGTAAACTGTCACTTTACGTTGGTTTTCTGTGAGACAGTGGTACTACGCCGGCCGAGCCGGCCCATTCATGCTGCAGACAAAAATGTCTACAGCGTGGCTCTACCACTATATAATAATTTACATGCATAGTACAACGAGTTTAGCTACAATACATTTAAATACCTTCGTAAGTCTAATACTAAAATAACCACCAAGACCAGTGCTGGTCTTCCATTCGGCCGTTTGGTGATGTCACGAGTGTCAACAACTGTAATCTTCTAGCTGTGTCTACACTCTTGTAAGCAGCTACTCTATTCTTTATCAATTGATTATTATACTTACAAATGTTGTTCTGTTACGAATCTTTATCACGTAAATTAAACTTATAGTCCGGGATCCACGGTACTATGTTTGCTATTGATTACTATCAAGCCAATTTTCCGTGAGTAGATTCATTTTGATGAGACGCTCAACTTTATCATTACTTAATTTTTTTTTTATTTTTACATCAGGGATCTGTACCACAACTTTTGAACGTAGGACCGGGATAACGTACCATGCAATTTGTAGGACAATGTGGCTGTTAAACTAGATCAATATCAACTAAGCTACTGAAAAAAAATCTGCTGGTATATCGATACATGTTTGACAGAGGGGACTCTTTGATGAAACCATACATTTTGCAGGACACATTATTTCGAATAATTTAGATAATTATCTTGAGAGTTAACAAAAAAAAAATGCCCAGTTAGTGATACATTTTTTGAGAATCATCAAATCGACATACAGTGTAAACTCCATGTAACGTCACTCTATTTAACGACAAACTCTCTTAAGCGTCGAAATCAATTGGCTTTGGTTGGTTTAGCTTGTTTTTCATACAATGTTTCACTCTATATAGCATTACACCCACTCTCAATAACGACAACAATTAAGTTGCTAAAATTAGTAAAAACTGCGCAGCTGTGTACGATCTATTGTCGCTTTATTATCCTAGCCCGCAATAAACTCGACTGTCGGCATCATGCATACCGAACTTTCTAAGAAATTCATTCTTTTGTTTACAAATTGGGATTGCTTGCACGTGTAGACTGTTATTGACCATGATTCATAACTAGGAGTCATGGATTATCTATACCTTATCATATTCTTAGTTGCTCACAAACTTGCAAACTGTAAACATGGCTACTAAAAGAAAATCACTGTGTATTGACGAAAAAGTTTTACTGATACGCGCAATAGAAACGGGAGAGAAGATAAGTGATGTTGGCAAACGCTTTGGATTTAGTCGCTCTACCGTGTCCACAATATGGAAAAATAAAGAAAAAATCCTCCACGCTGCGGGCGAGGGAAAATCTTCCAAAAAATTAAAGAAACCTATATACGAAGATTTGGATAAAGCTGTACTATCATGGTTTCATCGACAGCGCCAGAATAATATGCCTATCTCGGGGCCGCTCGTGAAAGCTAAGGCGGAGAATTTTGCTGCTGAACTTGGTTTAACTTCTTTCAAAGCATCAGAAGGATGGCTCGGAAAATTCAAGCAGCGTCATCATATCAACTATGGTAAAATAAGTGGGTATGGTAATATACAGCACTCTTTTCGACATGCTGGACTTTGTACCAATTCTACGAGTGATGAGGTGGAAACAGAATCTGAGTTTGAAAGCGACGACGACCTTCCATTAACTGAGTGGATTCAACAATTCAACATGGCAGGAAATACGGTAAATCTTCAAACCTACATTGAAGTGGACGACCGTCTGCTTACAACGGCTTCACTCACAGACGAAGAAATTTTGGATTCAGTGAGAAAAACTGAGGATCAAGAACAAGGTGATGAAGAAGATGAGACGGATGAGCCTGAGCTTCCGCCGAGCATTAAAGAAGCTCTGGAAGCAGCAAAATTATTGGAAAAATATTTCCTTTATAACCAAGATGCCTCAGTATTGCTAGATATTAATAAAATAACTAAAAAAATACAACAAAATTACTGGTGCAGCAAAAGACGTCAGACAAAAATAACAGACTATACTCAATAGCGTTCAAATAACATTCTTTTTTATGCACATAACTACTAACAATAGTCAGAAATAAACTTTTTATTTTTCTAATTCTGATGTTTCTTCTCTCCATATAACGACAACTCTCTATAACGCCATAAAATGCACAGTCCCTTCAGTGTCGCTATATAGAGTTTACACTGTATTTTATCCCTGCTAGCTACCGCAATCGAAAAGTTTTGTAAAAGAAAAAGTTGGGCGTCTCATCAAAATGAAGGTACTCGCGGAAAATTGGCTTGATAGTAATCAATAGCAAACATAGTACCATGGATCCCAGACTATTAGGTATCAGACATAAATACAATCTATATAATATACTTTTAACTATTTTATTTAGTACTCGCTAGTTTGTCCCTTGCTATTTGCTACAGTTCATTTATTATAAAGATTTCCAACAAAACATAATCCATTATATTGTTCTACCAATTAATTCAATTCATGCGTGAAATGGTAAACCACGATCTAACTCTTACAAATTATATAACTTCACCAGCGTTTTTGAAATACTGGCGTATGACCACTACTCTTGTTGCGCCAATTAACGTTAATTACTTAAACTGCGATCGCGTGGCAACCCACATGAGTTACCACATAGTTAGTCGTTAATCGGCGACATAACTAAACAACCACTAGATCTTAAAAAAACTATGGGATATGATAGCTTTTTAGTAGCGAACTTAGCAACCAATCAAAGATATAATAAGCTGAATGCGTAAGCGCTCCCATACTAATAAATTCTCATGTTAATATTTTTTGCGTCAAGTTATAACTTTCAACAAGGCCACATCTGTATCTAATCGGAGAGAAGTCAACGTACATTCGGAAGGTCAATATTTGAATCAATCGTAATACTCACGTGTTCTATAAACCAGGTCCTACATTTGCTTTTATTTCATATTTTTTCATAGAATATATGGATTTAAATCATCTTTATATGCCAAATTTGCATTTAAAGTAAAATGATATAACATGATAATGATAATTGTATAATAAAGCGGAGATTACTGCACAAATTCAAGCTGTTTATTTACGCCTCCAACAAACACAGATTGCGCCTGACCCCTCGATAATATTAAAGTCATTTGTCAACATCAACAAATTCGAGGGAAAACCTAAAATAAATTTATATCTGTCGATCACACGGACATTGTCTTCGTCCAGGAATTGAATACAAGATCTATAATTTCAAGGACGACTACTCACTCGCACGGATGTTTGAACCATAATAAATATCATGGATCTAACATTTTAATGACACATAACTGTTGTGACTATTTGTTCTAAAAATAAAGAACAATGAAGTCTGGATTATTGCTGACACAACGCGATGTTTTTTTTTTGAGTATAAAGAAGGCTAATAATAGTTAAAATTGATAGTGGTTGAAACGACATGGCCCTGATACGTCGATAACCTAGATTGGAACCGACTCTTAGTTATTACTTTTTGATACCAGTCTCCGCAGTCCAGACTTAACACTGACTTTTTACAATTACCTGCTTATTCAATTTTATCAAACATCTTAAAGAACTGCATATCTAACTAAAGAAAGAAAGAGAGAGAGATAAACCAAGAAAGAGAATGAGAAACAAAGAAAGAAAAATACCTTTATTTCTAGAACAAATACAAGTGAAAATAAAATAAAACTTAAAAGATCATTCAGCGATATGCAGTAAAGTCTGAGCCGTACAAGCCCATAATTTTCATAAGAATTTCGAAAACATGTTTTTTTATTATTTTTAGTGCCTCGATAGGCAGACGAGCTGTTGGGCCAAGTAGTCACCGCCGCCCATAGACTTCTACAATGCCCGGGCACAGCAAAGCCGCTGCCTACCGTTTGTGTGAAGTCTATGAAACCTTAGTAGGCCAGCGTGGTAGACTAGGGGCTAACTTCCTCGTTAGTAGAGACCGTGCCATTTATCCTGGTAACATGTTTGGTGGTCTGTTCGCCGTTGCAGGATGCCAGCCGGCACAAGTTCGGAGCTGTGCAGCCTGCTGATCGGCCTGCTGCGGCGCAACCCGCGGGAGCGCACGCCTTTCGAAATGTTCTTCAATCATCCCTTCCTGCAACGTCCACGTAACACTTCCATTACCAGTAAGTATATTTTTAAGTAGTTTGTCTATTAATACCACTAACCTATTGTTTTATGTTAATTCAAAATCTGTATTGATTTTTATTTTATACATTCTCCCACTAACAAAGTTACCGTTATGGATCCCTATAATTATGTAATTTACTGAGTGCGAAACGGGAATTGCTCCTTTCTCTTTATGTTGTTATTATTTCTATATTAGATATCTTATTTATAGTTTGAAACTACTTTCACTTGTTTGTTTTAGAATTCCATGTAAAATGTCAATTAAATTCTATTGGTTTCACAAAAGTTGTTTTACCGGTTGCAATGAGTAACGTCAAAGATTCATAAGTACTTAAGTTGTTTCTTGTTTTATATTCAAACAGTAAAGACGTAGAATGAATACTAGCTCCTAGGATATGTAACTTGACAAAGACTTTATTGTGCCCGTATGAGTAATTGTGAGCAACTCTCAGAGCACACCACATAAAATGTAACAATAACGGGCCACCAGACTGACCTGCTTTTTATTGTCTTATAAAAAAGGTGATTATAAATAGAACCGATCGCCGAAAACGAAATTGTGTTCAAAAATGATGGAAATAAACATTTTAATGTATCGCTACAGATAGCGCGCAATTCTTACAAATGACGTCACTTTTTATTACGCCTTACAAATTAGATACTGATATTCGCTTTGTGGGATAGGACAGAGCATCCATTACCAACAATTTTATTAGCCGATGTCCAATGATACTCCGGTCCTGTACTAATTATATTTTTCACGAAAGCTGTTATTTTTAACAAATAACTATCCGATAGCCCATTCTTTTAAATATATTGTCACTTCAACAATAACTCATCGAAACACACGCCACATTAATTGGCACTGCATCTATACAACTGACTAATCTTAATATCTATCAGAAGTTGATATCAAGTAATGTTCATCAATATGTAAACATTGTCATACAAGCATAATATTTAGTGTTCTCATTACCCTTCACGTGTTCAGCTTCTTATCATCTCAGCTAGACTAGTTGACCTGTTAAAGTTCTTTAAGCTAAATTATTACAAAATCACGCTTTACGCTCGCAACACCAAATAACGTTTATGTTCACCTAATTATGTTTACTAGATTAGCTAACTCGTTAAAGGCCGCAGTTTCTAGTCCATGAGTTTTTGAACTACATTAGTGACCCGCTTCTTTATAATGCACAGCTATAATATAGTCATGATGTGTAAATATTGTTCAGGTTTGGATTCAGATCTGCCCGACATATTGGAAAGTGATCTCGAGGGTCGAGCCGATACTAACTGTTACCTAGAGGAATCGTGGGAAAGTCAGGGTACCATATCAATTTTTAAATTCGCTTTGTTTGTGCATGGGGTGGGTTGACTGTGTGAAGAATCCGTGTACGGTGTGATGTGTTGTGAAGTCATTATGCCTACAGCGGTCAGCCACACGCCCACAGATGGTATACTGACTAAACAGCATGGCCTTGCATTGTTAATATAACATATAAATATTGCTATAGAAGGGCCGCAAGACCCCAGTGTGCCGAGACCAGCGCACGCGTCTTAGTTCAAAAATTTCAAGGACTACGATTTCACAATGAGCCGTCACAGCATTCACAGCTTGTCATATATCGCAATTCCTCGTTTATTAATAACAAAATCAATGCCCATGCATGCCCATGGCTTTGTTTATTGTTGTGGTGGTTGGAGCAGTGTTCTGTGTAAGCTACATGGAAAAGACGCAAAACAGAGTAAGGACGCGATGACCCTTCAAATGATGTTCAAAATACAATAGAAGACGTATAAGTATAGTATCTAGATTACATCGTGTTCTTCTCTATTTTGCGTTAACGGTGTTATGTCCTCTATTTCCCTCGTGTCTTATTACTTGTTTATGATCAGGAGGCGGGTCGAGTGCGTGCGGTGCGGGCGCGGCGGGTGCGGGGGCGGGGACCACTCGAGCGGGCCCCTCGCACCCCTCACACCCCGCACACCCCACGCCGCGCATCACGGTGCCTCCCCCGCAGCCGACCGCGATACACACGCACAAGAAACAACCACAGCCCATATCCTCCGGTGAGACATACTCACATACTATACCGGATACATACGGACGCAAACGTCGAACGTATCGATACCATCATTTGACATTCAAGAATTTTGCAATTCACTAGAAAACGTTATCTGTGCCCTCCACTTATTCAACTTACCAGTAATCAACAGATAAAATGTGAAATCGTATGTAGGTTGTGATAAGATACAGTTTTACAATGAAGTAAACGTAAATAAATGAGATCAATAGGATCCAGAACGGTCACTGATTTATTTACATAAATGGGTTATTATAACAACTTGTTTAAGCGGTTGGTGAGGTCATTATCATTATATATATCTCATTAGACGTCGTGTTTGAATAAAATATACATTAAACTTAATATACATGACATAATGATTATGAATGAACGAATGGGTTATTTTTATTTATGTGTAAGCTAGTCTAGATACCTAGTTTACGACTGCACTATTCCATCAGAAATGTGCTTATAATATATTTTAAACTATGATTACCTTGAGATTAAAATGATATGGACAAGTATTAATAATATGTATTTGTTTTTATTTTAGTATATCTCGTTTTGATTTTTACATATCGAGTTTTTATATTTTATACGCGACTGTGTATTATTAATAAAATACCCGTTTGATGTGAAATACACATCATATTTTAAATAGTAGATAATACTAAATTCCTGTGTATAGTAAAAATGTACTTGTCAACGGCTAAGCTCAAAGACGCTTTCTAAAAGGCCTTCAATTAAGGGAATTACGTAGTCCAATGACTTTGACGATTCGACCTTCAAAAAGCTAGCCGTGCTACTCTCTGATAGATGGTTATAGATAGTATACGCCAATAGATGGCATGATAAAAAATTTTAAACATCACCGTAAACACGAACGACTATCGAGTAGAAAGAAAATCGATTTATTTGGCACAATTTTAAGTGTAGTTACTTTTTAATTTCGTGCATGATTCGGATACTAACGAAATAAAAATAAAGTATAATCACATTGCACGATGGCTGTAGATGATTATTGTTTTGACATATTCAAGGCTGCATGGTGTAGAACCGTTGCCTTCTCTTTTATATAGAAAAGAGAGAATGAAACAAAAATTTTATGTTCATAATATTTCGTTCTCAGTAATTAGGTACTTTTTGAACTACCGCTGGCTCTACGTTTTTGCTCTTGGACTCGATTCCAAACAAAAATGACTATTATTACAATTAATTGCAAAACAAAAGTGCGTAAAGTAATAATAGACTGTGTTAAACCTTTAATATTTCGTTTCGTTGTTCCTCGTTGTTCAGAGTCAACGACGAATATATATTTTTTTTAATAACCATCGTTAAACATTCATAAATAGAAAGCAATATACAATTTCAATATTAGCAGCATGGGACGTAATAGCTTTGCAGCAAGGTACATTAGTACTCTCCTAAGCGCTTACCAATCTGGGTGTTCAAATCCTACAGATAATAAATAAATTCAATAATTGTAATTTTTTATTTTCTGTATCAAGTTAGGTACATAGTCAAATAATAAATTAAATGTTTTTAAACGGTTATATTTAGCTTGCTCTGGTTGTTTGTTGTATTTATTTGGGTCAAATTTACTAATTGAAATTTTAACCCCTATCGCTGCTTATAATAATTATTTGTTATTATGGTTTTATAATTAGTAAAAACAAATCGTGGTGTGTATTTAAATTCTTACAACTTGCACTAATAAGTAGGTACATATCTGTCATTGGCAATTGGAAGATTCAAAACAACCAGCCACGAAATGAAGGAAAATGTGCTTTAAATTTAGAGTGTTAGAGTCTATACTCATGGACAAAGTGCACTTGAGAAATTTTATTGTATTTTTATATAAACGCTGATAAGGTTCAATGTGGTTATTGCTGAACAAGTAATTTATAAAATTATGACATCGGGAGCAACAGGAAGAAAATAAGATTAAAAAAATATATATATTGAAAATATTACGTGCGCAGGATTTGAACCCCTGTCATGATTTTAGTATCAGGACGACGTTTACCCCGAGACCAATGTCTGTTTTATAATACCTGTTGAAATTCTATATTCGTTTCTATTTATACTAAATGTTTACAATCATAATAAGTAGGAGGAACATACAAGCCAAAACCAATTTTATTTCCATAATATTAACGTTAAAAATCGCTTAACACGTTGACTGCGGCGCCAAATATTGCGACGATACGCGGCTGGCACACGCTAGGTGCGTTTCCCGTTCAATGCGGCTCCATACCTCCTGTCGTAAAATTCGAAGAAGCAAACAGATACGAAACAAAACGACGTAACTCGCAAGACAATTACAGAAAAAGGCACTTTATTTTTTGCAGTCTTAGGTTGATTTCACAATAAATGTTATTTAACCTATGTCTTTTCATTTCTCAGTAATTTATTGTTTTGCGATGAGTTATCGTAAGTATAAGATAATATTTCAAAGTTGTGATTACTTTGAACTTAAAATGGTTTTAAAACTTTTATATCAGTTCGTTAGTAAAAATATATAGCTGTGTAATATATATTCACGCGGACAGATTTTAGCTTTGAGTTTATATGTGACCCGTTATCTAGTTGTATTGTTGATCGAAGGTTTGAGGATTTGATGTGCCGCGCCGTGCCCGAGTCTCGAATTATCTACCTGTTGGCTATTATATAGTGTTTGCTAATTTCTTCATTCACGCGCGGCATGGCAACGCCGTTGACGATTTTGATTTTTTTATTTTATTATTATTGTATTTATTTGCTATAATAGCCTATTGAAATGTGATTTATAATAATGTTTGGGATTTTCCATGGTTGTTTTAATTAATATCATTGATATGCATAATTTTAATCTTAATGCATATAGTATCATGAATATAGTCTATTTGTAAACGGATGCCCACGACTAGGTAGTCGGTAATTATATTATTTGATTAGGTTCCAGGCTCCGAGATAATACTGAGAATTTCTAGTTAGAAAAACCCAATATCACTTTACCCGACCCGGGGATCGAACCCGAGACCTCAGCACAGCATACATAATTACGACTGCGCCACCGAGGCAAACTATTTAAACAATGCAAAACCAAAATTCAAAATCGGCGTACAAAACGTAAAGAAACCGTATCCAAAACAAAATAATATGTTTGTTCATGCAAATCTACGGCTTATGTATGTGAATCTAAAGATCATTTCAAATTCGACGAATCTCACAACTACGCTGGCGGGGGGTATCAAACCAATTCAATGTAATAATAATACTTGTCAGTAAAAAATCTTTGACGTATTAAGCGATTTTTAACGTTAACATTATGGAAATAAAATTGGTTTTGGCTTGTATTTTCCTCCTACTTATTATGATGGTTAAACATTTAGTATAAATAGAAACTAATATAAAATTTCAACAAGTATTATAAGAAAGGCATTGGTCTTGGGGTAAACGTCGTCCTTATATTAACATTATGACAGGTGCTCAAATCCTCTACACGATTTATTTTCAATATGTATTTTTTTAAATCTTATTTTCTTCCTGTTTACACACATAGTAAAAGAAAAAAAAATGGAAAGAATTTGCTCCCGATATCATAATTTTATAAATTACTTGTTCAGCAATACACAAATAAATATATAAAAAAAATAAACACAAAAAACAACCAGGGCAAGCTAAATATAACTGTTTAAAAACGTTTAATTTATTATTATTGACTAAATTTTGTTTGTCGGTGACTCTGAACAAATGTTAAAGGTTTCTTCTTCTTGTCGTGCCTCTCCACTACTGAAGGTTGGCAGTCAGTTTTTTGAATTTTTCTCGGTCTAGTGCAAGTCTGAATAGCTCTTCAACAGACTTGATGCCAGTCCACTCTCTGATGTTATGGAGCCAAGACATTTTTCTTCTACGTTAAAGGTTTAACACAGTCTATTATTATTTAAGCACTTTTGTTTTGCAATTAATTGTAATAATAGTCATTTTTGTTTGGAATCGAGTCCAAGCGCAAAAACGTAGTGCCAGCAATAGTTCAAAAAGTACCTAATTACTGAGAACGAAATATTATGAACGTGAAATTTTTGTTTCATTCTCTCTTTTTATATAAAAGAGAAGGCAAAGGTTCTACACCATGCAGGCATGCATACTTCAGGAAACTGTCAATTTTGCCATCTATTGCATAGTAGTGAGATTAATCTTCAATTTCAGTTGTGCTTTTAAACAACAAAGCGCTAGTTGTCGCATACCTCGGTTGCGGCAAAATTAAGGTTTTTATTTGTTATTTACACATTTTGTTAGAAATGTTCTAAAAGTAATAAGACTCGTCTTTTTTATTGATAACAAAGTAATTATTTTGATTAGAATTAATGTGAATCGATAAGCCCTATTGGAGATATTGTATTTTTTATTTTTCATGTTTAGGATTTTATTTAAATAATTTGAGGGCATTTAAACAAATTCTGTATAGCTTTAGAGTTGCGCAATGAGTCTATATTTAACATATATTTTTAATATAGCGCTTGGTTCAGCAGATATCTCAGAATGTTCTTCGAACTCAACGTAATTCTAACCGCTTTGCGTGCCCTTTCCCCTTAAGTCGTCGCGTCGCTTGGAATAGGTTTAGGGCCGTCTCGATATACTATTGTATCGAAGATCTGAGCCTCGGCCGGGCTCCTTGGACTCGCCGGCGAGTCCTACGTCGACGTGCATTCAGAGTATGATTATGATTGCGATTGGGCAGGGACAGTGCTGCCTCGACAGCAACCGTGATGGGATCGTTTGGATCTCCCAAAACATGTTTAGGGCGACGACGGAGGGAGATGCCGCCAGCTGGATATATCTGTAGATCTGTGCTGACGCCACATGTGAAACTTTACTTTGGTAATAGAACAAATTGAACGACGCGATGGGTACCTACAACTTACAACGTCATACAAAATGATTACATCATGTAGGGGTACTTGAGCAACTATGGAGTTTCTTTGGAAAACAAAAAAATCAATGTCAATTTTACTTTAAATCAATTGCTCCATTATGCCCGCACAAAATATTTGTTGTTAGTCTCACGTATTGTGAGACCAAAAGTCTAGTAGGTTCTGATACCTACAATACGAAACTTGCATCTGTACGCGTTAGTCTTAGTTGCCCATAACCTAGAGTTGCCAACTGTCCTGTTTTCCCAGGAAATGTCCTAGTTTTTAGAGTGTCCTGGGACGCCCTGGATAGTTTTTAGGCAGAGTCCTGTATTTGAAAATTAGCACAACACTTTTGCAATCCTGGGGAGGGGTGGGGATTGGGGTGCGTCTCAAAAACTAAAAATCCTGGTATTTGAATTTCGGGGTCGGCAACCCTATCATAACCTCCAAAATGTCTGAACTGACTTGGATATAGTTTTCAGGTTTTGTATTTCAGGCATAGTTATTGTCCTGGTACTAGACAATAACTATGCCTCAAAATATGGTTATCCCTAGTGAATTAACACTTTCATAAACCAAGCTAAGGACAAAAGGTTACATACTATAAGGTTGAAAATACTGTTCTGCACCCTATAAAAACAAAATTGATAACCCCAAGTCCCAGCTGGCCCACCTTTGGCTCAGAAAAGGTGCAGTAGAAGGTGGTATCAATTTTATTACAATAATTAATCACTGTTGTTTCCGACATTTTTATATGTTTAAGTTCTCATTTATTATTTAATGTACAGTCAATTGATATGTTCGACCGATAACTAGGTTTATTACTCGACACGATTACCAACTTAACGGTTAGGAAACTTAAATGCATTGTCCATTTATTTCACTTTTCCTCTATCAGTCAAAAGTTTAGTCCAAAATATATACATCCAATAGTCTGACCCCGCTAGGTCTAACCCGTATTGTGGGTATCAGTAAACTACAAATGATTACGGTCCCACAACACCCAGACTAGAAACAAATATTTTTGAATTATACAACAATTAATAGTGCGTAGATCGAACCCGGGGCCTCTCGTTTCCCAGCCGGCTACTCACCCGCTGTGCCACGGAGACTATCATGAGATTTATTTACAATAAGTTTTGTTCATTATATTATACTAAAATATCTTTGTACAGATTTTGCGCGGCTCCGTGCGACCGGAGAAACTAAATGCATAGCCGTTTACTTATTTTAATCGTAAATACTTTTTTTTATTTACGCTCAGTGCATCAATATTATGGTTCAAAAACAAATGTTATTATACTGAGTGTAACATGAAGCAAACCAGTACTTGAAGTGCGAAAAAATTACCTTGTTTGTAGATTTATTGAAATTGAGTAAATATTTAAGTTTTGACAATAATGGGTTAGTAAATAACCACTCTGTGATTAAGGTAGTTGTGTAAGATAAGAGTGGAGTCAAAGGGTCGAGGCGAGGTCAATCTGGCAATAGAGTAAATAGTGCAGTACTAGTCCAGGGGCGGCGGACTACTATCTTAATCTTTATTTTGTCTTTTATTAGGTATGTTTCGTGATTATATACACTAGAACCCTAATTGTTTCCTGGAGGGCCTACTAACTGCAACACAGTTTTTAACTAATGCCGTTATTATGGTGTATTTATTACCATTGTACAGATTTGTGTTACAAGTTCCGAAATAAAGTTTTTGTGTTGTGCAGCCGAGTCGTCCGAGACGACGTGGGCAGGCGAGGAGGACTTCGTGTTGGTAGAGGCGGTGGAGGGTGGAGGGTCGGCGGAGTGCTCGGGCGCCTCCTCCGGCTCGGAGGCGGCGTCGCGGCCGCGCTCACTGGCGCTGCCCCACGACCGCACCGAGCGCACCACCGAGCGCGCCGAGCGTACCACCACGCCGCACCAGCCACCACTCACCAACAACTGCAGGGTCAGTATCTACCGCCCCACCCCGCCCCACCCCGCCCCGCACCTGTACAATACCCATAATGACTCGTAAAAAAGAAAGAAAAGATTTTTTATTGTTGGAACGTAAAATAGAACTAACACATAAAAAATAACAATTAAATTGAGCCAACAATGGGAATCCCTATTCAGCTACATGCTAACCCATGCTGCAGCGTTGGTTTCCAATAGGGAAACATACTATTGTGTTCTTGTACTATAAAAAAAAAGGCAAAAAACTGAGTTAATGGCAAGAAATGGTCTTTATTACCTAATTTTGTTACCGATGTCATTTATATGAATTATATTGTAAACAACTGTTCCGTCAACTCAACTTCCAGGGACCTCACACTCTATGTTTCTGTAACGCCGTAGTCTGTTTTAATTACGCGTTTGTAAGAACGTAAAAATAATGACCCAGTGTTTTCAATAGAAGTGACCTCATTCTCGGGTTTGATCCCCGGGTCGGGTAAAGTGATATTGAGTTTTTCTATTTAGAAATTCTCAATACCAACCCGGAGTCTGGAATTGTGCCCGTTATGGCGATATGCTCGCCCCCTATCACGTTATGGGACCGTAATAAATTCGACGAAGAGTGAGTGTACTGGTTTATACCTCTGCCTACCCCTTCAGGGATTACAGGCGTGAGTGTATATGTATGTAATATTTTTTTTTTTTTTTTTTTAGTGCCTGGATAGGCAGACGAGCAGACGGGCCACCTGATGGTAAGTAGTCACCGCCGCCCATAGACTTCTGCAATGCCAGAGCACAGCAGAGCCGCTGCCTACCGTTTACCGTTTTTTACTGCCACTGTGCGCTATGACGCTCATACACTACATACATTTTCGTAATTCGTTTCGTTAATTTCGTTTCAGCCGTGTGGTGTCGGCAGAATAGAATAGCACCACCCCATATCTTCCCGTGGGTATCGTAAAAGGCGATTAAGGGAGTGTGAAAAAGTACTGACCCTTTGTAACTTTGTTCACCGTTATGCTATACCATCTGTCTGAGTCTTTCTCTGGTCGTAACGGTCTCCGTTCCACTGGGCTCAGAAGGACAAGGATGAGTATGTGCACCTGTATCTCGCGCGTATACTTGTGCACGTTAATATATCCTGCGCAACTGACCGCTTCCGTATAAGGACTCCGATCTAAGTAGCTTAGTCCTACGGCGATGGGGGGAGGTAGAGAGGTTTGACGCGATGCTCGTTGAGCTTTGTCTGACTCCTGCACGTAGGCGGCCTTGGGGGTGTAGTATTACATCGTGGTCGCTTCTGCTCTACATCGGGGTGACAGAGCGGACTCGGCAGCACCCAGGGTGACAAAGCAGCCCTTTTCAGGGAGGCACTGCTTTCCTCGCTCAGCCGGGGAGGGGGCTAGAAAAGGTGCCCTAAACAAATGTTCGCCCCAATATATAAGGAAGGTAGCAACCGCGGCTGCCTCTGCATCTTAAATTCGCGGTCGACGTCACAAGAAAAAAATCCACAAAACATCAACACCAATGACGTTTGGCGCGTGGAATGTGCGTACACTTCTTGATCGCGAGTCAAATGCCTGTCCTGAGCGTAAGACTGCCATCGTAGCTCGAGAACTTCGTCGCTATAATATCGATGTGGCTGCACTCAGCGAAACACATCTACCCGATGAAGGAGAGCTGGTAGAACACGGTGGCGGGTACACTTTCTTTTGGAAAGGACTCGCTTCATCAGAGCCGCGAAGGTCAGGTATAGGCTTTGCTGTCAAGAATAACCTTGTCAAAAAACTGCAAGAGTACCCTGTACACATCTCCGACCGCATTACCACATTACGCCTTCACATGGAATATGGCAATTACCTTAATATCATCAGTGTCTATGCCCCTACACTAGACAAATCTGATGAGATTAAGGATAAATTCTATGAAGAATTAACGCAGTGCCTAGATAATATCCACCCGAGAGAACAGATCCTACTCTTGGGTGACTTTAACGCCAGGGTCGGACGAGATTACGAGGCCTGGCCTAAAGTTCTGGGCAGACACGGTCTTGGAAATATGAACAGTAACGGGCAGTTGTTGCTTAGTCTTTGCGCTCAGTTAGATCTTGCAATTACGAACACTATGTTCAGATTGCCTGCCAAGTACAAGACAACGTGGATGCATCCCAGATCGAAGCACTGGCACCTTATCGATTACGCTATCGTGCGTCAAAAAGACCTTTCTCAAGTTCAAGTTACCCGTGTCATGCGTGGTGCTCACTGTTGGACTGATCACCGGCTCCTTGTCACAAAGTTACGTCTTCGCCTTCGATGTCCTCTTAGATCGGAAAGATCAAAACAGGAGCGTCTGAAGCTTGAACGACTCCAAGATAACAACACGAGGGCAAAATATGCCGAAACCTTGAGCACTGCTTTGCTGCCCCTCGATCTAAAATCCGGTGAAATCAATATTGCCTGGGAGTCCCTATCTTCTGATATTCTCGGAACCGCTACATCTACTTTGGGTCTGAAAGTCCGAAAACATGAGGACTGGTTTGATGAGAATGATGGGGTACTAACGGACGCGATTGATAAACACCGTCGGCTTCTGAGGCGGCACAGCAGTATACAACGAGGTGGAAGTGTTACAGAGATACGTCGAAGTGACATGGAGCTGCGTAAACTCGCACGGAAAGCGAAAGAGAGATGGTGGCAGGAGAAGGCTCTTCGGATACAGTGGCTCGCTGATACCAACCAGCTTGGTGAGTTTTACACTGAGGTACGAAACCTACTCGGTATATCCTCCACGGCAAAAGTCCCACTCAAGCCGACTAGTGGTGAAGGGCTTCTTAAAGGCAGGGAGGAAATACTCGAGCGATGGGCGGAGCATTTTAACAACCTACTTAACGTAGATCATTCTGTCGACCTAGACCACGTTCGCTCCTTACCTCAACAATCTCTTGCCCTCGAGCTTGACGAGCCAGTGACACTTGACGAGGTTACTTTTGCTATCAAACAACAGCAAAATAAACGAGCGGTTGGTGTGGACTCCATACCGGGAGAGCTATTGAAGTACGGCGGTGAGGATTTATACTCAGCGATGTGGAAACTTTTTGTCGTTATGTGGGAACAAGAACTAGTCCCTAATACTTTTAAAGTATCTCTTATTCGGGCCCTATATAAGGGCAAAGGTGACCGAGCTGATTGTAATTCTTACCGTGGTATTTCTCTACTCTCAGTGCCTGGAAAAGTCTTCGCCAGATTTCTCCTAAACCGCCTCAGGAATTTATCTGAAAAGATTCTGCCAGAATCCCAGTTTGGCTTCCGACCTGACCGTGGTACTTGTGAGGCGATTTTCTCATTGCGTCAACTGCAAGAAAAAAGCAGAGAACAGGGGCGCAATATGTATCTTTGTTTTGTTGACCTTGAGAAGGCTTTTGATAGTGTGCCGCGAGAAGCCCTCTGGATAGTGCTGCAGAAACTTGGGTGCACGGAGAAGTTTGTAAGACTTCTAAGACTCCTGCATGACGACATGCAGAGCTGTGTCATTGCAAACGCAGATCAGTCGGAGTTCTTCCCCGTTACCTGTGGGGTAAAACAAGGGTGTGTCCTTGCACCCACACTATTCGCGTTATACTTCGCAGTTGTAGTTCAGGAAGTATTACAGATAACCCCTGAAGGAATTCGCATTCGTTTCCGCAATGATGGCAATCTTTTTAACTTAGCCAGACTCAAGGCTCGTACTAAAGTGTCTTACGCACTGATCACAGAGATCGTCTATGCAGATGATCTATGCTTTGTGACCGATTCCCCAGATGGCCTGCAGCAACTTATGACCACCTTACACGAGTCCTGCCGTAGTTTTGGTCTAAAGATTAGTGTCAAAAAGACGGAAGTGATGTCTTTAGATATCCACGGTCAAGAGACACTGACCATCAAACTCGGTGATGATCTACTTAAGCAGGTCAATACATTCCGTTACTTGGGTAGCACTATAACATTCAAGTGCGACCTTGATGCTGAAATCAACAGTCGGATCGGTGCCGCAGCTGCGGTATTCGGTAAACTGGATCGCAAGGTTTTTAGCTCACATGACCTGAGACTGGCTACCAAAATTGACATATATAAGGCGATGGTATTACCAAACATACTGTACTCTTCAGAGTCATGGACAGTTTACCGTCGTCATATACGAACACTGGATCGTTTCCACCTGAAATGTCTGCGCAAAATACTGAACATCCGTTGGTCTGATCGCATTCGGAATACGGAAGTGCTGCGGAGAGCCAATATTATGGGGATTGAGGCCTACCTCATACGCAGGCAACTCCGTTGGTGCGGACACGTGTCTCGAATGAACGATCAACGTACCGCAAAGTGCATCTTTTTTTCTGAACTTGAGGAGGGCAAGCGTAAGCATGGCGGGCAACTCCTTGGGTATAAAGATGTACTTAAGCGCCACATGAAAAAGTGCGACATTGAGCCTTCGAAGTGGGAACAAACAGCTGCTCGACGACCGGAATGGAGGACTTTGGTGAGAACTAAAGTCAAAGACTTCGAGGATAATCGCTGCTCTGTACTAGATGCTCGACGCGATGAACTGAAAGCACGTCCACCTTGTGCTATAAATTATAATTACTGCAATGGTGTGCTCACCTGCCCGCATTGTGCGCGAACTTTTACCAGTAAGATCGGCTATGTTAGCCATACCCGAGCACACCAACGACAGTTAGAACGGAGTTGAAGAGGTCGCCGTGGCCGAAAACGGTCGGAGGAGTATTACATACATTTTCGTAATACATATTTAGAAATATTAAGATGTGGCCGCACTCATTTATTCTACATTCAACGTTATCGCAGCAAGACCCCAAACGAACTCATAAAAAATACCTTGTTGGGTCAAATAATGTTCAAAACCCACATACAGATTTTGCCCGCAAATTCGCATTTATGTTACTTTTATTCTATCAAGGAAAAACAACAATAAAATCATCAAAAACAACATTTAAACAATGATGTATTCTCCGATTAATTTCCACTTTCCCATTCATGCAGTTCCCATAAATAGAGTTGCCAATCGTCCTGTTTTCCCAGGATATGTCCTGGTTTTTAGAGTGTCATGGGTTGGTGTCATGGATAGTTTTTAAGCAGCGTCCTGGGTTTTTAAAGTGCCCTTATAAGATCCTGTATTTTTAAATTCACACAACACTTTTGCAATCATTATCCTTAGGGGAAGCGACTCGGTTTGCAAGTGTTTACGCTAACAAAGATGCGTCCTGTTTTTAAACTGAACTGTCTTGGTTTTTCTAACTTCAAATCCTAGTATTTGAATTCCGGGGTTGGTAACCCTACCATAAAGTAACCTTTGTATCGCAGTGACCATGTTGAACCATTGTTGTGTACATTACAGAACCCGCTTGGCGTAGTGTCTAACAACAACGTCCCTCGATCGCAACCCATCGACGTACTCCGAACGAACTACACTCGCAACGCGACTAACATCGGCTCCTTGTCGCCGCCCACTGTGAGTATACAGGTATATTACTAACGACTATACGACATTCACGGACATTCAGGGCCGGTGCCCGATTATAGTCACGTCACGTCTCGGGAGTGACATATCTCAGCAAGCAGAGTCCTTTTCCAGAGAGTTTCTTCTCTTTTTTATATAAAAAGGCAAAGGTTCTCCATCATGCAGCCTTGACTATTGTTATTTATTTCATGTTTGGGCTAAAATTGAAAGTCTGGTGCAAGCAGAGTGTGTAGGATTTTTGAAGTGAATAAAACTAATCATAAGAAGGAAGGCAACACGGTAGCTGGCAAACTGTTCTACAGCTTGATGGTGTGGCAACAATACTTTGTTGTTTGTTTGTTGTTGATGTTGGTGTGTGTAGTGTGAAACAAATATTTTTTTTTTATTTTTTTTTTTATTTATTTATTTAATACACACAAAAATTATACTAATCTATACTCTTACAATTATTCATAATTGAGAAACTACTACTTAAGTATATATATTAGAGTATGTCGTTGACGGCTGTACTAGTATAAACTAAAATATTACACAAGATTTATTGAGTAATAGACTTTTTATTAAAACCAAACTTGTACAATCACGTTACATAAGTAGACAAAATACCAATAAACAACCACGGGAAGTGGCAACACCCTTTTTAATAAAACAACTTGAAAAGGCAAAGAGCATTCAGCCAGCCAGCCAGCATGTATACAGCCTTATAAAATTGAATTCCAACTCGCAGGTGCCGTTCACGATGGGCACGCCGCCGTCGACTCGTCGCCGCAGCAGTAACTCGGGCTCGTCGCCGCCGCCCTCGCTGTGGCAGGTGTCGCCCACCAACCAGGCCAGTCCGCTGCGCAGATCAGGTCACATATACACTAATATCTTATACACTACACCACTACACACTACACACCACACACCACACACCATACACCATACACACATCTATACTAATATATAAAGAGGTAAAGTTTGTGAGTTCGGATGTTCGTGGTAATCTACATTACTACTAATCCGATTTTGAAAATTGATTCACTGTCAAAAGGTATATTATCCGCGAGTACTATAGGCTACTTTTTGTTTTAGTAAATATATATTTGGTAAAAAAATACCATCCACGCGGGCATTTCTTATATATTTTAAAAGTGTGTACATTATTTTATAGCGACCATTAGCCTACCACGAACCATGCGTTTCCAATCGAATAAAAATGCCAGTCTCTTCGAATGTCGAAGTCAAAATGTACCCTTTGCATGAAAAGTTTTTCAAACCAGTCGCTAAATAACCCGTGCCCGTGCGTGTGCTTGTATTAAAATACAAATTCTATATTTTTCTAGATTCAAAAACGCTTACATTTAACTCCTTGAATTGCAATGTGCTGGTGTATTACTGTGCAGGATCGTCTCCGCCGGTGTCGCTGGCGCTAAAAGCGAGCGGAGAGGGGGTAGGTGTCGTAGGCATGAGTGGTATGAGCGGCGCAGGGGGGTCGCGGGCCCTGCCTGACGCCCTGCTTCGGGCCGTCAAACTACATCCGCCACCCGACCCGCCCGTCTACATACCGAACCTGCAGGAGGAAACCATACTCGCGGTCAGTACTATACTCAATCACCACGGTTAAATACGTTAACAGCGCCATCTACTGATAGGTGACACCAAACCTTCTAGAATACATACATATACACTCTCGCCTGTAATCCCCGAAGAGGTATGCAGAGGTAGGTACACCCACTTTCCGCCGAATTCGGTCCCATAATGTGATAGGAGGCGAACCTATTGCCTTCTAGAATACATAACGGGATTATTCGATTTTGTAGAAAGTTCTAGAAGGCTGTTGGTGCCACCGGGCGCTGGGGGCGCTGTACAAGATATACAAAGCGATGTATGTTCATTTATTTGTTCGCATTGAAACGATACGCACATACATCATCTTTCTTTCCAATATCGAAAATTACAACCGCCGACCGTCTTTAGTATACAGTTGATAATCATGATGATAAATAAGGGCTCATCTCCAGTCACTTAAAAATTACATATTTTTAACGACTGTCAATACTAAAGTCTGTCGACGGTGATACGGTTCAGTACACCGGGGTTCCAGAGTCATATTGTATTGAATACCGTTACCTAACAGCGTGTGTAAGTGTCTGTACGTACCTATGTCTTGCAGGAGGAGCACAGCAAGGTGTTCTCTCAGCTGAACTTCGTGTTGATGTTGGCGGAGCTGCTCTCCGACCTGGCCGTGTCGTGCGGCGCGCCCATCGCCGCGCTCATGGACGCCTCCGACGGTCGGTCACTACACACACACACCCATACCCATACACATAAACACAGACACACACATACACACAGACACACGTGACTAACATAAAAGAAAAACATAGAACACCCCCAGCGACGCAGTGACAATAGCATCCTTCGAAATCAACCACAGTGAGCCAATTACTTTGTCAATCACTTGTGTATACTTACTGTTAATCATTACTTAAACGATGAACTAATAGATTGTAAGAAAATCTGCATATGTGAGAACTATCTACAGAGGAACGGGTGATAGTGTTCCTCTAGTGAAGGGAGAGATGGATGGGATGAGTCAGGCAGGTGTTATCCCCGACCGACCGTAGCCCCACCAACCGTTGATACTTGGAGCTTGTATATATCCAATGTGCCGCGCAGTACTGAGATCAAGTCTGGCGTCATTGCTATTCGTCGGTATTGAGGCGCTTGTGTGCCACCACATCTCCATAGTAGTTTCTAAGGCAGTAAATTGAAGCCACGCTGTAAACCGTTTTATGTATAGCATGAATGAGTCAGCTCGACTGGATTACTACGACTGAGAAAACCTTTCTCCCTTCCCAATGTCCATTCCTTTTCTTGGAGTTTCAAATTAATATTTTTGTCACCATTATTATCTTCTTACTCGTTAAAATCAAATGTATTCATATTTTGAGTAGTAGGTATATCCGAATAGACGCAAGCAATGTGTAATAGGAATTGCTATACGAAAACTATATAAATCGTATAGACTACCTTGGTGGCACAGTTGCGATTGCGCATGCGTTACGACTAGTGTGCTGAGGTCTCGGGTTCGATCCCCGAGTCGGGTAAAGTGATATTGGATTTTTCTTTCTAGAAATTCTCAGTATTAGCCTGGAGTCTGGAACCTGTGCCCGGTATGGCGATAGGCTTGCTTGCCAACTATCACATTATGGGACCGAAATTCGGCGAAAAGTGGATGTACTGGTTACACCTCTGCCCACCCCTTTGGGGATTATGGCGTGAGTGTATATGTATGTATATATGTATGTTTTTAGTGTTTTGCTGACGTCATACTGGTATGATACTTGTATGTATAAATATGGTGTATATGTATTTATATGTGGTGTATATGTATACAGAGCGCAGCAGCGAGAGCGTGCGGCTCGGTCTGCTGGTGCAGGCGATGCAGGCGCTGGCGGCCGGCCTGAGGCTCGCCGCCGCGCACTACCGCGAGCGCACGCTGCAGCCCACGCCGCAGGTGCGCAACGGTACGTACCTCGCTCACTACTCACTCACTCGCTCACTACACACCAGCTGTTCACAGTAGACTCGCGATCATTTAACAGTTGAGTCGTATAGAACCAAAGTCGGCAAAGTAGGTAGTTGGCCAAAAGTGAGTTTTTTTTTAGTGCCTCGATAGGCAGACGAGCAGACGGGCCATTTGATGGTAAGTAGTCACCGCCGCCCATAGACTTCTGCAAAGCCTCTGCCTACCGTTAATATGGCAATATAGTAAATTAAATTCTGCATCGTCTATTCAATGTTTTATAATTAAAGACGGCTGTAAATCCTTATAAATCACAGAACAAAAGTTGCTTTAGAACCAAAGTCGGCAGTCTTTCACTATCAACCAATCAGAAGCGCCTGTCAAGTCAACAATCCTATTTCTCATGAAGTCAATGACAATCAAAAATGGCTAGAGTACCGTAGCAGAGGCGGCCATCTTACCTTAGTTGGGTTCAAACTCGGCAACCTCGAAAATTTAATAAGATTTTACTTAATTTTTTATCATTGTTGTTGTCATTGATTCAATTAAATGTCTTATCAGATTAAAATTAAATATTTAGGAAAATTGTTTTCTGACTAAACAAAAGTTATCAGATTTTTTTATTTACCAAAATATAAGCCCTACTTTGCCGACTTTGGTTCTATACGACTCATATATTGCTATGATTGCAGTCGTGTCCCTGATGAACGGCAAATACAAGTGGATCGTGAACGAGTCGCGGCGGCTGCATGAAGCGGGAGTCACACCCGCGGTCTGTGATAAGATACTGTACGAGCACGCCATCGAGCTGGTGAGTTTCATGTGCCCAGTGCCCAGTGCCCACCTTCCATCTATATGTATAACGTAACATTTGCTATGTGCCAACTTATTACACATCAGACAAGAAACGGAAGACTGTACGTCTCCTCTGACACATCAACGTACAGCTTTCTCCAAAGATCCTCAAAACATTTTCCTTAATATACTTCTATAATATCGTATTTATTGTGTGCTAATAGAAGCACACATTGGATATGATATTATTTTCTGTATAAATTTGTCGATGTACAAGATAATCAGCTCATTGGTAAAATAATGTTATTTCAGTGTCAGATGGCGGCGATCGAGGAACTGTTCGGCGACATGAAGGAGTGCGAGCGGCGCTACATGTCGGCACAGGTCCTCCTGCACTCGCTGGTGCAGCGGCACCCCATGCATCCGCAGCACCGCACCACGCTCTCCAAGTGTAATATACCTACTTTACCCATTTTTTTATACCTCGATGGTGGCAAACAAGCGTACGGCCCGCCTGATAGTAAGCGGTTACCGTATACGGACGCTTGCAACACCAGGAGCATCACATGCACTTCGCCGACCCTTCGAATACTTCATATTCCTTAGACAGCTTTGCTTATTGTTACCAAAATGTTTTACCCTACAATTTTATAAGGATCCAACAGTAACTCATCCCACCACACTGCTCTACTGCTCCAATATGGGTCCCTGAGACGCCTGCTTCTTTAGACGTTAGTTGGTCAGGGTTTAAAAATAATTAAAAATCGGATCCAAATCTGTCCATTTATTTGAACGTTAGCGGCTGCAGATAGATATATGTACACTGTGTACACAGGCAGATTATGAGGTCAAATTTATATAGCACTTTTTCAATGTTGACGGTTGAAAATAATGTAATATAAGTATGTCATCGTAGCCTAATAGGTGTTATTTTTCGGCAGATCGGGACGCAGTGCAGAGGCGGCTAAATTGTTTAAAAGGACCGCGCAAGATAATGGACGTCAAACTCGAAGCCGGGATCTCATAATGCAATCCGTGTCAAGCCACGTAGTATATATAGTAACAACACGTGACGCAAGATGGAAAGTGATTTTATTTTGTTCTTAAAAATGACTTAGTGAGAAAAAATATAATAACTCTTAAAAAAGGTATAAAAGTATAAGTGAATAATATCAATAATTAAAACCCTTGTATACAAACTTAGCAATGAATGATGTAGATTACGGGAGATTGCAGTATGAATTATATTTTTTTATATTCAGTGCATCGTAGGAGTTTTTTAGTAGTTTCATAGTCATTTAAAATGTTTTGTGCTGTACGAATTCTAGCAACCGCCTCAATGAGTATAGATAGCTTTTTAGAATATGTGTGTCTGAAACTCTTCTGTAATATGGTTGTATTAACATTTGAAACCTAGTATTTTAAGCACACATTCACTTGAGACAGCACCACGCTGTTCTTTTCAAATAATTTACAAATAATGACAAATAATAGCAATTGTAATTATTTGTTCCATTCGTCTACCGGTTAGAATATAAATAGACAAAATAAAAACATAAAAAAAGGTAGAAACTTAGTATTTTTCGAGTTTAGTCTCCTATTAACAATTTATTATAACTGACTACTAGAGTACTGTGTAAAATTAAAATTATGGAGTAATAAGTCGATATAAACATATAGAGATCTCATTGTCGACCAATAACAATATAGCATTTCTAGGTTAAGCTGCAAATTATAGTTTAATGTATTTCTGGACACCGGCATGTATGAATGACTTTTTGTTTATATTCAACTACTCCGTTTTATTTTGTTAAAATTGTGATCATTGTAATATTATATTTCCTCCTCCGAAATAATGTTCAATACTTTATTGAAATAAGAATAAAGACTGTTGTATTATTTTTCTGTTTTAATAAATACTTCTTAACACCGTGACATATATATATTATTTCAAGATTCCTTAAACAGAAAATATGGCTTGTTAATGTCTACTAATGATAAACTGAAACCAATGAGAGAAAGGGCTTACCTATATACATTCTGTAACTTATGCAAATATAGGCTCATTTGATTTTAATACATAAGCATAGTGCCGTCTCTTTCAATCAGCAAGAATAAATTGCTAACTGATTCAACGCTGATTATATAATTTAGTTATTTTCTAAGCAACCAAAAAAAGATCTTGGTCTCTAAAATCAGTCACGCAGCTTTATGTAAAACGTAGACCAACAAACTGGGGTAATATCAAATAATTGCTTGGGCACATGTTACACAGCCATTTATGGCAGATGCGCTGTGCGAACATCTGTGTAAATTATATAGTCGTACATTAAAAACTATACATAAAAGAACTCATATTATATATCAAAGTAAAGATACGTTTATAATAGGGCCCACGGAGAGTTTTCTTACATGCAATTCATTGACATTGGCACAGGACACAATCACAGGACATTGGGTAACACATCTCATATGCATAAATCAACAATAACAATATTTTTTAGAAATACATATTTAGTAAATTTGATAGGAGTTGATAGAAATCGGTGAAATAAAAACCATCGTTTATTGATTGATAACCTTCGTTAAATAAATTGCTTATTTCATTTTACTATAGAATAGGTAGGTATGCTATAAAATCATACAAAATGAACCCACTCGTATCAATGGATTTATAGCCAAATAATTAGCAGTTTATTAGTCATTACCCACAGGCTTCATTCGGGACAAATGTATCTAACAGCGGAAAGTATATTTATCCTCGTACTGCGAATTTGCTGGAAAATGTGTCAGAAATGAATCTAAGGGAATAACAATCCTACTAATGCGAATGTTTGGATGGATAGATGCTTGTTACTCAATCACGCCAGAACGGATGGACAGATCTGGTTGGCACAGAGATAGATTATAGTCTGGAATAGTACATGGGCTACTTTTTATCTCAGAAAATGCACGATTCCTATGAGATAGCATAATATAGAAAGATGTCGCCATGGATTTTATACCTTTCTTTCAAACATAACCTCCATTTAGTCTCCGTGGCGGAGTTGGCGAGTAGCCGGCTGTGAAACAAGAGGCCGTGGGTTCGATTCCCACACCGGGACAAATGTTTATGTGACAGACTGATATTTGTGCCTCCAAAAATCTCTCGTAGTCCCTGATCCCCACAACACAAGACTCGTATCTTATTATGAGGTTGGGGCTATGTGTGTGACTGTTGGGTGTTATTTATTATTATTATAACTACCACTCAGGCGAAGCCGCGAGCAAAAGCTAGTAGATTAATATATGAAGTAACACTTAGGTAAAGCACAATGTATGTCAAGCCAATCTAAAATATCGAATAAACCATTCCAACCAGTTAAGATACTGTTTAATTCTATTGTACAAACTATAATTTACTTGAACCAAAGAAATAAAATAAATCTGAAGACATTTAATAGTAGCTATTTCTTCGTGGTTCATTAAAAATCGTCATGTAAACCCCAAACGCAATGCTTGCAACGCTTGCTTGAATATATTTGTCTCGTATCATCGAATTTTAATGTAACTTGTTATGTTATGCATTTTTTCAAATAAAACACAAAAGGACATGAAATACCACTTTTCTTTATTCAATTTTAGTACTGAACAAACACACCAGCACCTTGTTTCAAATATTTATGTGGTTTCACTCTATTGCGACCCCGTACAGGATTAAACATAACCTTGTCTAGTGGAAATTCTGATGAACCTGAAGTTTCTAATAAAATGTCGAGACAAGTAAGCAATTTAGTTATTTGATTGGATAAACAACATTGTATGTTATTGTCCTCAGTGATCAAATCAGTGTTTATAATTACAGTGTAAACTCCATGTAACGTCACTCTATTTAACGACAAACTCTCTTAAGCGTCGAAATCAATTGGCTTTGGTTGGTTTAGCTTGTTTTTCATACAATGTTTCACTCTATATAGCATTACACCCACTCTCAATAACGACAACAATTAAGTTGCTAAAATTAGTAAAAACTGCGCAGCTGTGTACGATCTATTGTCGCTTTATTATCCTAGCCCGCAATAAACTCGACTGTCGGCATCATGCATACCGAACTTTCTAAGAAATTCATTCTTTTGTTTACAAATTGGGATTGCTTGCACGTGTAGACTGTTATTGACCATGATTCATAACTAGGAGTCATGGATTATCTATACCTTATCATATTCTTAGTTGCTCACAAACTTGCAAACTGTAAACATGGCTACTAAAAGAAAATCACTGTGTATTGACGAAAAAGTTTTACTGATACGCGCAATAGAAACGGGAGAGAAGATAAGTGATGTTGGCAAACGCTTTGGATTTAGTCGCTCTACCGTGTCCACAATATGGAAAAATAAAGAAAAAATCCTCCACGCTGCGGGCGAGGGAAAATCTTCCAAAAAATTAAAGAAACCTATATACGAAGATTTGGATAAAGCTGTACTATCATGGTTTCATCGACAGCGCCAGAATAATATGCCTATCTCGGGGCCGCTCGTGAAAGCTAAGGCGGAGAATTTTGCTGCTGAACTTGGTTTAACTTCTTTCAAAGCATCAGAAGGATGGCTCGGAAAATTCAAGCAGCGTCATCATATCAACTATGGTAAAATAAGTGGGGAAGCACGAAGTGTTGATACAAATGTGGCAGGAAATACGGTAAATCTTCAAACCTACATTGAAGTGGACGACCGCCTGCTTACAACGGCTTCACTCACAGACGAAGAAATTTTGGATTCAGTGAGAAAAACTGAGGATCAAGAACAAGGTGATGAAGAAGATGAGACGGATGAGCCTGAGCTTCCGCCGAGCATTAAAGAAGCTCTGGAAGCAGCAAAATTATTGGAAAAATATTTCCTTTATAACCAAGATGCCTCAGTATTGCTAGATATTAATAAAATAACTAAAAAAATACAACAAAATTACTGGTGCAGCAAAAGACGTCAGACAAAAATAACAGACTATACTCAATAGCGTTCAAATAACATTCTTTTTTATGCACATAACTACTAACAATAGTCAGAAATAAACTTTTTATTTTTCTAATTCTGATGTTTCTTCTCTCCATTTAACGACAACTCTCTATAACGCCATAAAATGCACAGTCCCTTCAGTGTCGCTATATAGAGTTTACACTGTATTTCAATGTCTCTTATATCGTCATTGATTTCTGAGTGATGTGTCCCATTCCAATGCAAAGTCAAAGAAAATATTGGAGCTTTTTTTGGATAGTCACTTCTAAGTGCAACCATAGCGACCAATTTAGCTGACTGTCTAGTGATAATAGCTCTGTATAGTAAGTCATTTGGACTAACTAAACCTTCAGCAATCAGAAATTTGGTAGATGGGGATTGACAGTACTCAGGCCAACCTACTGACTGCCATTGTGTCAAAGACCCAGACAATCTTACTGGGCATGTGACATTCCCTTTAATTGGGGATATCTTTCCAGATTCCAGATCCTGCAATTCGCGCATCAACTCCACTCTAGACTTCAATCTCTTTTTTAAAGTTAAAATAAAGTTTTCAACAGTTGTAATGCTTAGACTACGAGATGGTTCTATAATCTTGTTGATATTGTTGTCACCCATTACTAAGCTCATGAAATCTAAACCACACATTCTTTGGGCCCAAATATAAGGTCTTCCAACTTCTGAAATAAAGTATTGAAAGTTCTGTGATATTCCGACAGAATTTAATACAAATGCTGTAGCTGGATGAGGCGAATCATTTCCCGTGTCTCCAGGATAAAGTTCATTTAAAATGCAATGCCCATTTAATACATCAGCAGCAGATACACCTGTTACTGGTTTCGGCAGGGTCACGGTGAACTTTACGACAATTATAAGTCCTATTTTAATATATATTAATTTTATTTATTTCTTTTATATTAATATATTTTTTATTTATGAGTTCTAGTAATGATTCTTTTTATTCTGTAAACGAATCTGGAACTTCGTCCAGCGATGAAAGTTTTTGTTCAGTGGGCGACGGGCTTGGTGATTTAGTGCGCCAAACATTTAACTATACATCTGCACAGAATTTCAATGTTTGCCATCTTAATACACAAAGCTTACCTAGTCACTATAGCGATTTGCTAGAAACTTTTAGCAATGTCAACGTTCATGCCGTCCTGATTTCTGAGAGTTGGCTCAAACCTCATCTTCCCTCAGTCCTATATCCTCTTCCAGGATTCATTCTAGTCTTGAGGACCGTCGCGGCAGTGCGTCCTGTCTTAAAGAGATGGTTAGACAGGCGCCACGGTGCGCCAACGTTCCGGCTGACGCAGGTACTGACGGACCATGGGTGTTTCGGTTCGTTCCTGTGTCGGATCGGAAAGGAGGTGACTGCCGTGTGCCACCATTGTGGCAACTGCCTCGAGGCCACGGCCCAACACACGTTGGAGGAGTGCCCAGCCTGGGACGAAGAGCGCAGCGCTCTCAGAACAGTCGTCGGAGGAGACCTCTCGCTGCCGGCCGTGGTGTCGTCCATGGTCGTCAGCCGGAGGTCCTGGCGTGCGGTGGCCCACTTCTGCGAGAGCGTCATCTCGCAGAAGGAGAGTGCCGAGAGGGATCGGGAACGATTTGATCCCTCCCGCCGCCAGAGGAGACGTAGGAGACGCCGGGTGGACGACTGACTGGCGTCTCCCGCCCTGTGGAATGGGGGCGTTTGGAGAATTCTACCACGGTAACCCCTGCCTGTCGTAGGAGGCGACTAATTGGGGCCATCGGGGGTCGCGGGTGCGCAGCGGGGGGCTGTCAGCCCATATCGGTGCACTCCAATTTCGGTGCATCGTGCGACCCCGAGATGGACGGCAGCTCGGGTGGTAAGGCCTCGTTTGCTGTCGTTGTTCGGTGCGCGGGGGCTCCTAAGCCCCACATGGAGATGGGCCCGTACAAGGCACCGCGCAAGGGCGGTTCCGGCAGCAATTCTAGCACTCCTTAGAATACCCCGGGACCGCTTCGTAAGCGCCGAAGAAGGCCACCGCGGGGTTTTAGCTGGTAGTGTCGGGTGGGGTGTACATAGGGGGTAGGGACTCGGCCCAGCGGCAGCCCGGATAGCCATCATCCGGGCGAGGGGGATGTTGGGTCGTAAGACCGGCTAGTCCAGCATAACCGTTTTATTCTTATTCCGCTTCCCCCCGGAGCGGGCGGCAGTAATAAAACGCTTTCCCCGCGACAAAAAAAAAAAAAAAGGATTCATTCTAGTAAGAAATGACCGAGGCGATAGGAGAGGGGGTGGCGTCGCAATTTATTTACGTAGCGATTTTAAATATAAGATTGCCGCCTCTTCGTCTCCTCTTTGTTCTTCTTCCACGGAATATCTGTTCCTTGAGGTTTGGGTCAAGGGAGTGAAAATTTTACTTGGTGTTATCTACTGTCCCCCGTCTCTTGATTACTTCTCCAGTCTGGAATCAGTTCTGGAATCTTTAGGATCAGAATATGCACACCACATCATCATGGGTGATTTAAATACCGATGTCCTTGCTTACCAATCCACTCGGTCCCATAAACTCGTTGATATCCTTAGATCAGTTAACCTCGATGTCCTACCACTGCAACCCACTCATCACAACGCAAATGGTCATGACACTTTACTTGACCTTATCTTCACTTCTAATCCTTCCCTCGTTTCCTCTCATGGTCAATATCCTGCTCCTGGATTCTCTCATCATGACCTTATCTACTTATGTTACTCCTTAAAGCCCGGCAAATCCCCCTCCAATGTATTGCACTTGCGTGGTTTTCAGCACATGGACGTGGATAAGCTAGTAAGGGACGCGGCAATGATAAACTGGGACCCTCTTTCAGCCGTCTCTTCCGTCGATGATAAAGTCAACATTTTTAATGCTAACGTCCTCGCACTTTACGATGTCCATGCTCCCATTAAAAAAGTCAGAGTGAAGCGTTCCCCTGCTCCGTGGATGACACGAGGTGTTCGGATGGCGATGAGACGAAGGGACCAATAAATACAGGAAAGATCGTTCAAATGAAAACTGGTGCCTCTTTAAGACTGCAAGTAATCGGTGTAATCAGATGGTACGTAATGCTAAGCGCCGTCATACTCTCACTAATATTACTTCGTCCTCCCCTGCTAGTATCTGGAAGTTCCTCGGGACTTTAGGTATCGGCAAAGGGAGGACCTTGGACTTCCATGGAGTGACTTTGGATTTGGATGACATTAATCGTCATTTCTCTTCTGCTGTCTTAATTGACCCCCAAACCAAACGTCGTACTATGGATTTTATAGCTGGTCTCCCCAGACCTAAAATCGACCCCTTTCAGTTTTCTCCAGTTCCGCCTGGTGAGATCAAAAAGACAATCCTTACCATTAATTCAAATGCGACTGCGACAACGTCAGCCGCCGTATGATAATTCCTATCCTGGACCATCTTCTCCCAGCCATTACTCACATTATTAATGTCTCCCTCGACACTGGTGTTTTTCCATCTCTATGGCGCAAAGCCTTTGTTTTGCCTCTTCCTAAAATCCCCAATCCCTTGTTCGCGCATCATTTCCGTCCTATATCCATCCTACCGTTCCTTTCTAAGGTGCTGGAGGCTTGTGCTCACAAGCAGTTGTCTAGGTTCGTACATTTAAACAACCTGTTATGCCCTCTGCAGTCCGGCTTTAGACCTGGCCACAGCACCGTGTCCGCGCTCCTCAAAGTGACTGGCGATTTTAGGCAGGGCATGGAGGAAACCATAGTTACAGTTTTAGCTTTGGTTAACTTCTCGAATGCCTTCAATACCGTCAGTCACGACATCCTGCTTGCAATCCTCTCCCATCTTTTGATCTCTCCGGCAGCTCTGGAATGGTTCTTATTCTATCTTCAGGGTCGCCAGCAGTCGGTACGTCTCAATGATTCCTCGTCGAATTGGTGTGATGTTGACTCTGGAGTCCCTCAAGGCGGCATACTTTCTCCATTGTTATTTTCTATTTTTATTAACCTCAAGTCAAAACCTTCAGTGTGCGTATCATTTGTATGCCGATGACTTGCCAATATATTCTCAGTCTGGAGTCGATTGTGTGGCCTCAGCTGTGGGTAGGGTGAACCGAGACCTAGCATATATTAAGAATTGGTCTGATAGTTTCGGTCTAACTGTGAATCCCACGAAATGCCAAGCAATCATTCTAGGTAGTGCTAGGATGATTAGTAGACTGGACACCGCGGTCATTCCGGCTGTTACTTTTGATGGCACGAGCATTCCTTGGTGCGCTAGTGTTAGAGACCTTGGGCTACACATCGATTCCACCCTGAGTTGGCGGTTTCAGGTGAACTCTGTTAGTCAGAGAGTTACCGGTACTCTTCGAGCTCTTTATCGCCTGAAGAATTTCCTCCCAGTTAAAACCAAGACTATGCTTGTGCAAGCCTTAATCCTTCCGGTAATCGACTATGGTGATGTGTGCTATTTTGACCTGAATGCAGATCAACTCAACAAACTTGACCGACTTCTCAATAACTGCATTCGATTCATTTTTAATCTTCGCAAATTTGACCACGTTTCCTCTTATCGCTTGCAACTAAAATGGCTACCCATTCGCCAGCGACGATCAATGCGAGCTCTTACTACTCTTTATGCTTTACTTACTTCTCCTACCCCTCCATCTTATTTATCTTCTCACGTTATCTATCTTAGTGATAGCCATGATAGAAACCTTCGTTTTGTCGTAAACGGTTTGTTCTTATTTTGCTCTTTCTTCAGCTACAAGAAGTCGACTGTTGAACATGGGTCTCCCTCAAGGATTTCCACAGTGACAGATTTTTTTCGATGAATGTAAATTTAAATGTTATTTATTGGTAATAATGCCTGTTCTTATTGACTAAATAAAATTACATGATTTGATCCATGGCTGATGTAACTTTTCGGTAACTTACTGAATTATCAAAATGATAACAAAGTAATCTATCAATACCTTCGATCAACAATACATCTAGATAACGGGTCACATATAAACTCAAAGCTAAAGTCTGTCCGCGTAAATACACACACACTATTACACACGCGCTATTAACACATCTATATTTTTTTACTAACGAACTGAGATAAAAGTTTTAAAACCGTTTTAAGTTTAAAGTAATCGCAACCATAGTACCTAGTAATAAAGTTACAAATCTTTAAAATATTATCTTATACTTACGATAATTCATCGCAAAACAATAAATTACTTAGAAATGAAAAGACATAGGTTAAATAACATTTATTGTGAAATCAACCTAAGACGACAAAAAATAAAGTGCCCTTTTCTGTAATTGTCTTGCGAGTTACGTCGTTTTGTATCGTATCGGTTTGCTTCTTCGAATTTTACGACAGGAGGTATGGAGCCGCATTGAACTCTAAAATAATATAAGTACATACTTAGTACGTCAAAGATTTAATAAGATTTTTTTGTTTATTGCATCTATGTTTGTTAATATACATTTTTTGGCTTGGTTGTTCTGAGGGACTTCAACACACACCATGAGTTGTTGTTGGGCTCCTCCAGAACTGACCATGCTGGTATAACTGCTCATGCATTCGCTTTGACTCATGGCTTGACACAACTGATGAACTAGCCTACCAGGATCCCAGATGTGGCGAGTCATGCGCCCTCTTTGCTGGACCATTTGTTGACGAGTCATCCGGTCGGGTGTAATATTATCATGGTTTGTTGCCGCTATAAATCTAAGTACGTCCCTGTTCAACTATTGTATGAATTTCATATGAAACAAAAAATATTTTTTCGTGAAGCTAGAGAAGGATAAAGTATACAGCTGAAAGTTCATGACCTGACATAATTTAAAGGGAAGTCTATTAAAATTTCGTTGCTGGTGAAAAAAGGTTTTCATGGATTTTTTCATTAACAATTTAATCTATGACAAAATTAAAAAATATGTGTACCTTAAAATGACTTACTTTACCCATTCTAACTGGTTTTATGCGGAATAGTTGAGATAATAATTGAAACTTTAAACTATTATAACTCCGAAACGGATATGGTTTTTTCAAAAAATATTTTTTTATTAGCATATTAATATTATGCCCTTGCATCTAGGGAAGCAGGTGCGCCATTTCCTTGGGCGCCCGGTATATATATATATACCAGGTGCCCAAATATATATATATATATATATATATATATATATATATATATATATATATATATATATATATATATGTGTGTGTGTGTGTATGTATTTATATTTATACATTTTTTTCCTTTTTACTGTCAATATTATTAATATTATTATGTATTTATGCTAGTGTCTTCGGACATACAAGTCCATCTATATTTGTTTTTATTTTTTTCTGTATTTTGTAATTATGCACCTACCCTGCTCATCTCCGCACCACCTTAAGGTTGACTGGGAGAGAATGCTTTTGGCATTAAGTCCGCCTATATACAATGTATATAAAGTGTATAAATAAATAAAAATAAATAAATAAATTATCTTCAAATGTAAGAGGTAGGAACAAAATCAATGTCAAAGCAGTACCTGGGACTTTAACTGACAATAGTATATTTAAGGGATGTTTTCTCAATATTTCGTTTTTCTTGGCATCAGCTTTTTCTTCTTTGGATAATATTGTTGTCCTGTGATGGCGTTTCTTCTTATCTTGTTCTTCATCAGCATTATCCGCATCAGAATCAGAGTCATTCGATGCAAAATCATTGTCGACATTATGTAGTTGATCCATCCTTCGAGCATCATCTTCATCTCCGGAAATACCTATTAATATCATAATTATGTCTTTAATGTCATATATATATTTTACACAAGTAATAATATACATATTTCAAAATATGATAATACTTACTGACAGTGACAATTTTACTTCCCAAAACACCAGAGTATGCACAAGCATATGAGTAGAGCAAAAATAGTGGTGATGGAAGCAATGAAGCTGCTCTTGCTTCATCTCTTTTCTCGTCCAAACGTAGTGCCAAACATTCCTGTAGTGGCTTAGTAGCTTTAAGGACATCTCTCAAGTGTGGGGCTAGGGCGTCTAGTCTAGAACGAGCTGCGGCAATAGCGGCAGCCACTCTTTCCTTCGATGCCACTAACTCATTACAAGCCGCTGCTACCTCACGACGCTGACGAAGCTCCCATTCCAATCTTGCTAATTGTAACTGATGTTCATCGAGTTTTGTAACTTCCTGTATTCAAAAATGATAATTCAATTACTCATGTTATTTCCATGGGCTAGTTTATAAGTTCCTCAATTTTTCAGCAAAGCACAGTAGTGTATAAACAACAGATTTTTAATGATTGGTGTTATTGATCACAGGAAAGGAATGAGCACGGCTTTAGGATATATCATTCAAGGAAGAGACATAAAATTGTTAAGAAAGATGTTTTTTATATAAATAGATGGACTCAAAATGCTTTCTAGTATAAGATGAATTTAAAAAAAAAATCTCCAATGTACAATATTTTTGTATTAATTTAAATAGAAAACTAAAAAGTGGTTCTAAATTTTACTAAACTACTGACTAAAATAAAAACATAATTGACACAAACTCTCAGACTATTCAAATGTTCAAGATTAAATATGATTTAAACTGATTATATTTTTTGGAATACCAACAATTAACAGCCTCCGTGGCGCAGTTGGCGAGTAGCCGGCTGTGAAACGAGAGGCCGTGGGTTCGATTCCCACACCAGGACAAATGTTTGTGTGATAGACAGATATTTGTGTCCTGGGTCTGGGTGTTGTGAGACCTAAAGTCTCTCATAGTCCCTGATACCCACAACAGAAGACTCGGATCTTAGTGTGGGCTTGGGGCTATGTGAGACTGTTGGGTGTTATTTATTGTTAATTTATGAACTGTTTCGTATTCGTTACATTAACGTCATTTTTCTCGCAGTATAAGGAGACAGCGATGGAGAAAGAAGTAGAAACTTTGGCATTGGTAGAGCAGGACTTAGATTGACGATCAATCGCCAAAAAATTAAATGTATACCAACTACGGTTAATCGAAGCAGGTAGAATACTTCTTTCAAAAGAATACGTAGTACCGACATTACTGTCCTATTGATAACATACCTTTGTTGCTGAACGGTTTTTAACGTCAATTAATATCAAACCGAATGTGTGTGGAGTGACTTTAAGTGTGCAAACCATAAGATGGCTGAAGAAGCATGAGTTAATTCCGAGTAGATCAGCAAATGAGCCTGAAATATGTTTGCTGACGATTGCTCAATATTGCTTAAAAGAGCACATTACCTTTGGAGATCTTATACGATTTGGGTCTTATATGGTCTATTGGTATGTCATAAATAGATCTGCAAAGTGAACTTATTTTTATCACCAAATCGCTACAAATTGTCCATCGAATGTCGCCGCACAAGTTAATCAATATTTGGGCGAAGTTTGGTACACGGAAAATAAATTGGCCAAGACGCAGCCTCTGATATATACAATGTCGTTTTGTAACCGGAGACTTAAATGTAACCGCGAATAAGTCATTTTGAAAGAAACAGTTAACAATAAGTTACTCTGACCATAGGTATAAGATAAAAAAGTCTTTTCAGACAAAATAAATATTAAAAAAGGATTTTTATGGTCACGCATACCAACAAGAGATGCACGCTCGGAGCGCAACGGTAGTCTGTCGCGCCGCACTCAAAACACATTGTGATCAAAAAACCATAAATCTAAAATCAGGATTTTTGGCGAAACTATTTATTATTCATGAATAATATTTTGTACGGTGTCAGCAGAGGTAACAATGAACAGGTGGTTTCATTTAGTCACTTAATCTCGAAATGACACTGTATAACATATATTTACCTACATTAAATACAACTAATTAAATTATAAACTAAATATCCTGATAAAAAGCATTTTATTACATACTAGCTTTTGCCCGCAGCTCCGCCCGCGTGGAAGTTGTTTTTGAGAGAAAATGCATACTATCCATGGAGGCATATTACGCTTTTACATCCCTCTAGCATCTGCCTAGTAGCCGGTTGCCGGGCGGACACTATGCGGAGACGCGAGGATCTTGTATTTGAGCTCAACCAGACCCTAGATCTCATATTTTCGCAGGATATCAGGAATAGGATTGAATTCAGTGCCAAGAAAACATAGGCGTGTGCATTTTCATGCCACAAATCCCCCTTTTCTGCAGTCTCCACTTTCAGGGTGTTCCAATGACAATGCAGAATGATGTTAGGATCTTAGGTGTAGATATCGGATTTAATATTGCGGCGGCGATTTCTAACGCCCGGTCAGCGTATATTAGCTGCTAATATAAAGCGCAGGTACAGCCGAGAATGGAATACTGCTTCCACCTCTGTTATGGTTCCGTTTCCGTTCTGGGGCATCCTTACAGGGTGTGACTCTACTAGCGTATCTTGATGACCTGTTGATAATTACCCAGGGTAACTTTGTGGAACATCTTCGTGACCTTCAAAAGGTATTCGACAGACTACGTCATTTCGGCCTACGTGCAAATCGAACAAAGTGTTTCTTCGCCCGCCAGGAAGTGACTTACCTTGGCCATGTTATCACACCTCAAGGGATCCGTGCAGACTCGTCGAAGGTTGATGCCATCCTACGAAGGGCACCTCCAAACAATATAAAGCAATTAAAGTCATTTCTACAAACATGTTCGTGGTTTAGAAATTTCATTGAAGACTTTTCCAAAGTTGCTGAACCACTGACTAAACTTACCCGCAAAAATGAGCCATGGAAATGGGACGAAGCTCAACAGCTCGCCTTTGATACCCTGAAATCTAAATTATGTCAAGCACCTATATTAATTCAAGCTGATTACTCTCAACCATTCCTCCTTCGAACTGATGCCAGCAATTATGCAATTGGGGCAGCATTACTTCAAGGAGATGGCAATGAAGAAAGACCCATAGAATATGCTAGTCGCCTTCTTACTTCAGCTGAAAAGAACTACACCACCACCGAACGTGAAGCTCTTGCGGTTGTGTGGGCAATAGATAAGTTTAGAGGTTTTATAGATGGGCATACTTGCATCGTTAAAAGTGATCATCAGTCTCTGAGATGGCTGTTCACCCTCAAAACACCCAGTGGCCGTCTAATTAGATGGGCTCTCAAGCTTCAGTCATACGACCTTCGCATTGAATATGCACCAGGACAAGTTAATGTTTTAGCGGATACTTTAAGCAGACCTATTTGTGATGAAGCTTCTTTCAGTATTTGCTCGGTTACTCTAGATCTTCCTCAGATCTCTGCTGCGGAACTGCGAACTGCACAGTTAGGAGATCCCGAAATCTTGAAGATCATACAAGATTTAGAAGCTGATGATAAACTCTCGTCCAGTCATTGGTTGGAGCGTGGCTACCTGATGTCGCAGGGTGTGTTGTATCGTTACGACCCTGACGGCGATTCTGAAGTAGTCCAATTAGTAGTACCTGCCTCCAAAAGGGAAGAGATTCTCAAGGAACTACATGATTCTCCTACAGCTGGTCATCAAGGAATTAAAAGGACCTTGCACTGTTTACGTGAGCGTTATTTCTTTTCTGGTATGCGCCATTATGTTACTGAATACTTGAAAAATTGTATAAACTATCAGCGTTACAAAGCAGCAAATCAGAAACCCCAGGGCTCCTGCAAACTCCAGTGCTACAACAGCGATCGGAAGCTAATTGCAGATTCCGCCCGTCGCCCCGCACCGAAATATACGGTAGGTGATTTGGTCTTGGTTAGAACACACGATTTGAGCAATATTTGTAAAGGTATCACTCGTAAATTTGTACCCAAACGCGACGGGCCTTATAAAATTAAGCGAATTGTTAGTCCTACTACTTTTATCCTGACTGATTCTTCTAATACTGTCATAGGAAAATATCACAGTACCGATTTAGTTCCATTTATACAATCTCCATCTGAAGGTTGTCATTTTTATCCAGTTGTACCTAAGAAACGTCGTGGAAGGCCACGACGTGATCATTCAGGTGTAGGTAATCAAAATACCAGGTCGGAAACGGGACGTTCTTCCAACCTGGAGGGGGAGTATGTAACGCCCGCTCAATTGAAATTCGCGCCCCAATGCGACGCCACTGCAACCGACCAATGGGAAGCAACTATTGTCGACCACGCCATACAGCGCGTGTCGCCGGCACACACAGAGAGCCCGGCGCGTCCCCGAGATCGTAAGACAAGAACCCGCGCAATTAGGCCACCGTCGCGTTATTTGTAAAGAAACGCCCAGAAATTGTTATAATTACTAGTCTCATGTGCTCAACTTTGTAACATTTTATTAATAAACAGTTAACTTTAAAGTATAGAAACTTTCATTTGTAAAAATAATACATAATCTTGAGATTTCCGAAATGGTGGACTTAGGAGTTTCATAGGATACCTACGAAATCGGTGTTGAACTTTGAAGTTAATTTTGGACAGTAGCTCCGGGCTATCAACATTACCATGCAAAATTTGGAATAAAAACATAAGTTCCAATAAATCACGACGCTTTTCTAAAGAGGTAATCCTAAATAATTCAAGCCTCTTAACGTAGCTCATGATTCCTTTGGCAGCAGGTGAACAATTGGCCAAGTAATTTAAAAAGCGTTTCTGAATGCGTTCCAGTCGTAAACTATGGGTTGCATAGTGAGGACGCCATACAACCGCACAGTACTCAAGCAACGAACGAACCAGACTTTCATATAAAATGACTTTAGTTTTAATTTTACAAAATGTTCTAGCATTTCTCATAACAAAGCCTAGGATCCTCGAGGCTTTATTTATTATAGAATTGATATTGGGAAGAAATGTCATTTTTTGGTCAAGTATAATACCCAAATCCCGAATGGAATCAACTCTAGTCAATGGTACGTCATGAAAATTGTAAAAAAAAGTGTAAAAATTTAATTTACGCGTAAAAGTAATTTGGGAACATTTTTTAATATTTAATTCCATGCAGTTGCGGGCGCACCAATCCAAGAACCTGTCAATATCACTTTGGAACAAAACTGCATCCTGCTGAGATTCCACAACACGTGCAATAATAAGTAACACACGGCCCCGACCCCGTCACACTAAGATGCGAGTCTTATGTTATGGGTGTCGGGGACTGCGAGAGACTTTCGATCTCAAACCACCCAGACTCCGGACACAGATATCTGTCTCGTCACACAAACGTTTGTTCCGGTGTGGAAATCGAACCCACGGCCTCCCGTTTCACGGCCGGCTGCTCGCCAACTGCGCCACGGAGGCTGTTGAATATTGGGTTTTTCTGTTACGAAATATCAGTATCAGTTCGGTAGGGCAAGAGGCTCACTCCTTTTTTTTTTTTTTTTTGTCGCGGGGAAAGCGTTTTATTACTACCGCCCGCTCCGGGGGGAAGCGGAATAAGAATAAAACGGTTATGCTGGACTAGCCGGTCTTACGACCCAGCATCCCCCTCGCCCGGATGATGGCTATCCGGGCAGCCGCTGGGCCGAGTCCCTACCCCCTATGTACACCCCACCCGACACTACCAGCTAAAACCCCGCGGTGGCCTTCTTCGGCGCTTACGGAGCGATCCCGGGGTATTCTAACGAGTGCTAGAATTGCTGCCGGAGCCGCCCCTGCGCGGTGCTGCGTAGCAGCCCATCTCCATGGGAGGGCTTAGGAGCCCCCGCGCACCGGGTGGTTGCGAACCACGCCGGAGGGGTACATGCCTGTGCCTCGTCCGTGTACGTAAAGGCTTACCCAGCTACAGGGGGCTCTGGCTGGGTGGACGGTTTATTTCCCCCTTACTCGTGGGACTCAAAATGGAATCTTTTAACAAAAACCCTATTATAGTTTTGGAGAAGTTGCCTGCTTCGGTTCCGGTTTCTGGATCCGGAGAGGCGGAGGTCGGAGGGCGCAAGCCTGACGACGTTGAGGTAGTGGAGATGGTAGGCGAGACGCCTACAGAGATGGTGGCCATGGAGACATCTATGGCAGCTCCGGCTCGAGTGACCGAGGCCAGGAGAAGTCGCGCCTCTTCGAGCTCGAAGAGAGGTCGAATGTGGCAGTGGATGAGACGGAATCCGTCCGCTCCCGCTCTGCATTTTCAAGCGAGTCGGACAGTGGGATGGATGCCCCAGTTCACTCTGCTGTCAAGGGTCAAGTCCGTCCGCCTTCAACTGGTAAATATGTGGGCATGCGAACGCGAACGGGTCTTAATCGCGCAATATTTTAATGGTATAAATACCACAATTATTTCCCGACGTTTCGACCGAGTTGCATCGGCCGTAGTCACGGGCTGACTGACGGTATTTATACCATTAAAATATTGCGCGATTAAGACCCGTTCCTAATTTTATAATATGTATTCAAATCGCGAGAGTCTAAAAAGCCTACTATTCCATGGTGGTCTGATGAAATCGCCTCGTTGAGGAAGGCCATGGTGACCAGGAGGAGAAGGATCCGGTGCGCAGCCCCGGTCCGCAAACAATTCGTCGTCGAAGAGTACCTGAAAGCTAAGGATGAGTATGAGACAGCAGCAAAAAAGGCCCAAAGTAGCAGTTGGAAGGCTTTCTGCGAGAAACAATCGAAAGAAACCGTTTGGGACGGAATATATCGAGCGATAGGAAGAGTGACTAAAAGAGCTGAGGACCTCCCCCTGAAAAAAGACGGGAAAATCCTAAGTCCAGAAGAGTCGGCAAAGGTCTTGGCGGAAGTCTTCTACCCGGAGGACCGAGTGGAAGACGATAACGCAGAACATCAGCGTATAAGGGTTGAAGCTGAAAGCATAAATGAAGGAATGGATAATGATTATCGGGACCCAGCATTTACCATGGATGAGATCCTGGCGGCTACAAACAGCTTTAACCCTAAAAAAGCCCCCGGAGCAGATGGTCTAACATCCGACATCTGCAAACAAGCTATCCTTAAAGATCCGGAGTTGTTCCTATCATTGGCCAACAAATGCCTCGAATTGGGCCACTTCCCGACCATCTGGAAGGAGGCCACGGTCGTAGTACTCCGGAAACCCGGAAACGAGGACTACACAAACGTTAAATCGTACAGACCGATAGGCTTGTTGCCAGTGATGGGGGAAATTCAGGAGAAGATAGTGATGGGAAGAGTGAAGTGGTATCTGCTACCAAGGATGAGTACTCGACAGTTTGGCTTTATGCCCCAAAGAGGCACGGAAGACTCCCTCTATACCCTGGTCAATTACATCCGCGACCGGATAAGTGACAAGAAAATTGTGACCATAGTCTCACTGGATATAGAGGGAGCCTTTGACAGTGCTTGGTGGCCAGCCATTAGGGTCAGACTGTCTGAGCAAGGATGTCCGAAAAATCTGAGACGGATAGTAGATAGCTATTTCGAGAGCCGGAAAGTTAAAGTTCGCTACGCCGGAGTAGAACACGTGAGGGGGACCACCAAGGGATGTGTACAAGGATCTATTGGTGGGCCCATCATGTGGAACTTGCTCCTCGACCCATTGCTAAAGGAGCTCGAAAAACGGGGCGATTACTGCCAAGCCTTTGCTGACGACGACGTCGTTTTAGTGTTTCATGGCGACGAGACTTTAAAGATACAGAGACAGGCAAACGATGCGTTAGCGTATGTGCGGGATTGGGGAGTGCGGAATAAGCTCAAATTCGCCCCCAATAAGACGAAAGCTATGGTCGTAACACGACGACTAAAGTACGACTCGCCAATCCTGCACATGGGCGGCGTAGACATTGGCCTGTCAAGTGAAATTAAAATACTGGGCTTGACTGTGGATGATAAGCTTACTTTTAACACGCACGTCTCGGAAGTCTGTAGGAAGGCCATAGGCTTCTACAGACGGTTGGCAACCGCTGCAAAGGTGCAGTGGGGGCTGGGACCTGAGGTGGTGAAAACGTTGTACACGGCAGTCTTTGAACCTACGATTTTATATGCGGCCAGTGCCTGGGCGCCTGCAAGCAACAAGATAAGCGTCACTAAAAAGCTTGCAGCGGTTCAACGAGGTTTTGCACAGAAGATGGTGAAGGGCTACAGGACGGTTTCACTAAATTCGGCCCTGTTGCTCGCCGGGATCCTTCCGCTAGACATACGTGTCCGAGAAGCGGCGCTTCTTTACGAAGTGAAAAAGGGACATACTCGGCGAGTGGTGGGGGACTGGGACGTGGAGAGTCCTGTGCCTTTTACCAACTTACAACATCCAGCTGGACGTAGAGCAATTAAATTCAAATGCGTGGTGAACGATGCAGAACTGAACCTACAGGCTGCAAACACCGTCAAGGTGTTCACGGACGGCAGCAAAATTGGTGGCCAAGTCGGAGCATCGGTGTCCTTATGGGACGGCGATGCCGAGACGAAAGCCACCAAACTTAAGCTGGAATCGTTCTGCACCGTTTACCAGGCGGAATGGTTGGCTCTGCAGAAAGCGGTGCAAATGGCCGTGAGACACGATCATCGCCAGTACAGCATCTTCTGTGATTCGAGAGCCGCGCTTGAGTCGGTCGCGAGCGGAGTTTCCTCCATCCCATTGCATTTGGCATTAATAACTTATTAAGTGAGACCGTTACGTGCGGAAAAACCATTAACCTCTTTTGGGTGAAGGCGCACGTGGGGTGTGTGGGAAATAAGCGCGCAGACGAACTCGCAAAGGCTGCATCCACTACGCTCAAGCGGAAGCCCGATTACGACCGATGCCCCATCTCATTCGTCAAACGATATATCCGTCAGGAGTCGATTGACAAGTTGAATGAGCGCTATAGGGCTGGAGAAACAGCATCGGTAACGAAGCTGTTTTTCCCAGACGCAAGGGAAGCGTATAGGCTAATCAGGAAGATGCCGGTGGACCCAGTTCTCACACAGGTGTTCACGGGGCACGGGGGGTTCTCTGAGTACTTGAATCGCTTCAGGTGCAAGGAGAGCCCGTCGTGCATCTGTGACCCAGCGGCCACGGAAGATGTAGTTCACGTGTTAACCGAATGCCCAGTGTACCTGTATCAGCGCATGAAATTCGAAACGGATTGCAACGTTAAAATGTGTAAGGATAACCCGAGTGGTATGCTGGAGACCGGTGATATACGATGTAAATTTTTAGAATATTGTAGGAATATAGCACGTAGATGTATTGAAAGGAATAAATAGAAAAGGGCGACTATGCAATATAATATGATATTATATGAACTTAGTCGCCAAGGAATGTGTTTTTACTGTGGTTTTAAGCGAAGAAGACATGCTATATGACCTTGGTTGATTTCTCAAATGCCTTCAATACCGACAGTCACGACATCCTGCTTTCAATCCTCTCCCATCTTTTGATCTCTCCGGCGGCTCTGGAATGGTTCTCTTCTTATCTTCAGGGTCGCCAGCAGTCGGTGCGTCTCAATGATTCCTCGTCGAATTGGTGTGATGTCGACTCTGGAGTCCCTCAAGGCGGCATACTTTCTCCATTGTTATTTTCTATTTTTATTAATCTCATAATTCAAAACCTTCAGTGTGCGTATCATTTGTATGCCGATGACTTGCAAATATATTCTCAGGCTGGAATCGATTGTGTGGCCACAGCTGTGGAAAGGGTGAACAGAGACCTAGCTTACATTAAGAGTTGGTCTGACAGTTTCGGTGTGTCTGTGAATCCCACGAAATGCCAAGCAATTATTCTAGGTAGTGCCAGAATGATTAGTAGATTGGACACTGCGGTCATTCCGCATATTACATTTGATGGCACGGTCATTCCTTGGTGCCCTAGTGTCAGGGACCTTGGGCTACACATCGATTCCACCCTGAGCTGGCGGTTCCAAGTAAACTCTATTAGTCAGAGAGTTACCGGTACTCTTCGTTCTCTTTATCGCCTGAAGAATTTCCTCCCAGCTAAAACCAAGACTATGCTTGTGCAAGCCTTAATCCTTCCGGTAATAGACTATGGTGATGTCTGCTATTTTGATCTGAATGCAGATCAACTCAACAAACTTGACCGACTTCTCAATAACTGCATTCGATTCATTTTTAATCTCCGTAAATATGACCATATTTCTTCTTATCGTTCCCAATTAAAATGGCTACCCATTCGCCAGCGACGATCAATGCGAGCTCTTACTACTCTCTATGCTTTACTAACTTCTCCTACACCTCCTTCTTATTTATCTTCTCACTTTATCTATCTTACTGATACACACGATAGAAACCTCCGTTCATCCAGCAACCTTCTTCTTAAGTGCCCTTCTCACCGCTCTGACTTCACTCACTCTTCTTTCGCCATTCAATCTATACTTCTCTGGAATTCACTCCCCCTCGAAATCAGGTCGTGCACCACCAAGTCGGCTTTCAAATGGAGAGTTCGGCAATTACTTCTGGACGGAGTTGCAGAATCACCTCGTTAATTCATAGTATATTATATTTATTTTATACTTACTTTATATTATGTATATATTTATGTATCTATATATGTTTATTTATGGATGTATATATATTTATTTATCAATATTATTATATTTATTATGTATGTATGTAGTCTATTTAAGTATGTCCATCCTTATTTGATTTTAATGTTTTTTTATTCGTTAGCTTTATGCACCTACCCTACTCATCTCTGCACCACCTTAAGGTTGACTGGTAGAGAATGCCTTTGGCATTAAGTCCGCCTATATACGATGTATATGAAGTGTATAAATAAATAAATATATCAGGATAAAAAAAAAAAAAAAAATCGATCCCAGCTAGTCAAAATTCGAGGTTTTCTATCGGAACCAAGAGAAGTGCCATCTGGTGTACCCCAGGGATCTCACTTAGGACCCCTCTTTTTTGTAATATTTATAAATGATCTATGCGAGAATATTCAGTCAAAATTAAAACTGTTTGCAGATGACCTCAAGATCTATAGAGTTATTTACTCAAATAATGATGTTAACATTTTACAGCAAGACTTAGATGAAATACATCACTGGTGTTTTTCTAACAAAATGATACTCAACGCCACTAAATGCTTTCATATAAAATTTTCAAGGAAAATGCATCCTACCCCAGCTTCATACAATATCGATAACACACAGCTAAACGAAGTATTTAGCATTCGTGATCTGGGTGCTATAATGGATCGAAATTTAGATTTTCGGGAGCATATCGATCATATTGCAAAAAAGGGAGCCCGAATTTCTGGTTTCGTCCTGCGTCAAGCAAAGATATTCAGAGATCCAAGTATTTCTACACTCCTTTTTAATTGTTATGTACGAAGTCTGCTTGAATATTGTTGCCCAATTTGGAATCCTACCTACAGAGTCCATGTTAATAGGTTAGAAAGACTACAAAAACGATTTCTTTACCACCTTTGTTTTACTGGTAACAAAAGTCGGGAGCTCCCATCGTATGATGAGAGACTCAGCCACTACAAAATAACGTCTTTGGAAAAGAGACGCAAAGTTGCCGATATAATGTTTCTATACCAGGTTGTAAATAACTTTATTGATTGTCCCAATATTTTACAAAGAATCAACTTTTGTGTTCCTCGTACAAGCAGTCGTCTTCAAAATAGAGAAACATTTAAGTTGCCATTTATCGTATGTGCCTAACATACAATACCATTGATAAGAAAGTAGATATTTTTGACGCATCGATCAGTGTTTTCAAAAAACAGTGCTATAAATATTGTTAATCACTTTTTTACATATTATTTTCTGTATCTTTTGTAAGAGTGTATGATTAGTTTCTTCTTTTTGTGCATGCCGTGTTCACATATTTTAGGCTATACACATTGACATTATGTATAATATTATTTATATTGTAACCTACTGTGTAATAGCCCGTTTTGTGAACCTTTAAATAAAAAAAAAAATAAAAAATTCAAATGTATAATATTTAACGAACTTATGTGTATTCATGTAAAGAGTCGTATGATTGTCGGACTGCTTAATACACATAAGGGATTTTACAGTGTCATAGTTGTCGGAGTAATATATGTAATGTTCATTTTTTGAGATATAATTCAGACATTTTTTAACAGTAAATTCATTGATGTACACCTTCTAGTCGTTTTATCTCTTGTAGCATTGTCTTTTAATAAAAGCATGTGATTTCCACAAGGTGTTTACAATATCTCTGAATAAATATCAGAGGGAAAAGAGGGGGGTGTTCCCCCCCAAAAAAAAAACACCTTGTTGCCTAAAGATTTCGATATTTGTACTTTAGGTTCAATAATTTCCAATTTGCACTCTATAGCTATAGGTAGCTATAGGTCAGACCAAAACATATCATACACTATACTTATATCAGTGAGCGCCCGATAGGCAGATTGTGTCACAACACAATGGTCCAGCCAGCGCCGACAGCCGTGCGCATCACTGATATAAGTATAATTATCCGAATTAACATGTAGCCTATCTATATCTGCACAACCCAGTGAACACATGACCTTGATATGATATAACAGATAAGTCAAAGTTAGATAATGTCACGTTTATGTAATTTTCACGTATAAGTAACATCCTTTATTGGTATTATTTATGATATAATTCTGACATCATAACGATATAATTCTGACATCATAAGGATATAATTCTGACATCATAATGATATATTTCTTACATCATAATGATATAATATTAATATCCATTTTCTACGTACATTTGACGTAGCAATGATGTTAATTTTCTCACGCAAAACTAATGTTTTAAGACATAATTATTCTAAGCTTAATATGTTTTTAGGTAACGTCAGTCAAACATTATTTTGGAATTACGACCTAAGTTACTAACTGCCCCATAATAATTATACCTAAATGTTTCAATTATTATTCCACATTTATTCGTGCATTATTAAACTTTATCTCTGATCATCTGCTGAATCCTCCGCTTAGACAAATTATTTAGCATAAAAAATTAAAACCTTAATTTAAAAAATATATATTGTTTTTAACAGTTTGTTTGTTGCAGAACTTTTTTAAAAGAAGCTACTAAGCCGTTCGATAAACGTGATCTTTATTTATAAATATAACTAATAAATTGTCGGCTCGAAAATAACTTATTAAAATTACAAGAATTAAATCTTAAAGTGAAGTCATATTTTCAGTAATAATGAAAATATTATGATATAATGACTTGGATTTATTAATAAAAGTAATAATATGCACGGGAAAATATTGACATAAGACGTTATAAATGAATTTATAGCATTAAAGAAATAGTTTCATACTTACTTTAATAAAGTAATGTTAATTTTACAACAATTTTAAATAAAACGAAGACTGGGCTTAGGCTTTACTGCAAATAATTCCATGTTAAATATACTACGATTGATGAGGCTGTATGATTTGAACCCTTTGCCTTCAAATTTGGCGGGCACGCCGCTTAATGATGGCGCCATTTTCACTGAACATAGACGAGCGAGTGTCTTGGTTAATAATTACAAATGATTTTTTACATCGCTTAATAAGTTTTTAACATAACGACAAATTTTACTTTATTATTGGCTATTTGTAATATCACCTGGGAATAAGTATATCCTTATTATTTTTAATTTAAAATTGTGACTGTTAATAATAATATATTTAGACGTGTCTGTTTTAGATAATGAGAAATTAATAGTATAATCATTTTCAGATCAAACTTATACTGCAAATCGGTGAGTCTAACGGAAAAGAGTATATGGACAGAATATTTAAGAAAATATTTTCACCGTTAGCCAAATGGCAGAACGGGATGGGAGAATCTCAAAATATCCTGTTAAAGATTTGACTCTGATAAATATAAATCAAGGTACAGACACTATTCCATTTTTTTGAAATTTATTATTAAAATTAAAATGAAGCTAACAATTTTTCCATTCCAGAAACTATATTGACGAAATTTCCTTTTTGGGGTTCTGCCGAATTTGGAAAAAATCGCTGGTAACCAACTTGGCTTTCAACTTACGACTTGGTAACCGACGCGCAGTGGAACAACTCGGTCAACAAAAAAAAGCTAAACTGTAGCAAACAACAGCCAAAGTGAAGAGTCAATAATTTTATTCTAATATATTATTTGGTTGGTTATTATCCAGAAATTGTAACAGATTTCTTATGTTATAAATACTTGAGAAATAATTTGTTGTTTTAATTAGTTAAAAATCAATATTTTAACAAAAATAAAAAGCGATATCAATGTAATTTCTAAATAAATGAAGCGTCATTACTCCGTCAGTAGTACGTAAAACTGAGTATATCAGGATGTCAGGTTGTCATCATCATTATGTCACGTGACTTACGTCACTATCTGACGTCACTAAGTGCGAAATAATGAGTCATTTATGAGTCAGTCCTTAGTCTTATGTTATGTAAAGCATGATATTGAACGACATCATACTGATGTCATATTTACATAAACGTGTTCACTGGGAAGTCCACTTTAGTTCATCACTGAAATTTAAAAGTTCACGATAAAATGACTCACCAGAAAATTTCATCGCCCCCTATTTTCAACATTTACCTACTCATTAGATGAAAACTATATACCCATCCTGGACTTCATTACAGGGCTTCCATGAGAAAAAGGAAGACAGTAAAAGTGTGCGTGTATATTGAAACGGAGCGGAGAAGTCATGTATATACAAGATATTTTAAATAAGTACCTACATAGTCCATTTGTGCTGACATCTTGTTAAATTATTACCTACTTACATACTAACCATTTGTAAGTAAGTAGGTACTTAATATACCTACAGTATATTATAACTAAAACCAAAGTACCGACTTATTGAGGTTAAATTTTAACTTAATTAACGAATTATTTCAGAGAAGTAGACCAGTGACTTATAAAGCCAGATCAATGTTGACATTGAAATAATACATAGGAATTCACTCACATAAGCATCGATTTATATGACTAGATAGGGTCGTCCGAACCAATTTCCTTCACCAAAACTTAACAAATATAATAGCGCCATCTCTTGGAATCGTAATAAACTATGTAGTACTTCAATCATACTTCAGTCAATAAATTGCATGACATAATCTTGTAAGGGGGTACAAAAATATTTTTTTTAACGTTAAATTTTACATTTTCTTACTACAATTTTTAAATTAATTCCAAATGAAGGTTCTGTATTCGACCCGCATAGTTGTATGCATGTTTATATGTATGTGAGTTTGTTTGCGATTTTTACGGGAACTAATGGACTATTATTTGATGTTTTATTTCAAAACTTAATCTAGAATTCATAAAAATAAATGATGATGTTACGCGGCCGAAAGAAATTTTTTTTGGTTACTTTTTTAACCGAATTGGTGCAGTTTTAATCACATAAATGGTCATTTTTGCTTTGCGTAAGAACAACGCGCTTAGGAAGTTAGCATATGACTGAGTTCACATTGGTGCTCTTTTTGCAAACGAGCACCAACAAGTTGGTGCCATTTTGCTTATTCAATGACCCGGTCCATATAAACTCATTTGCAAAAAAAACGGGCACCTAAGCAATGAACCATTTCAAATGTTACTATTGGTTTGTTTGATAATTATAGGTAGTTTTACTTTCACAATTTTGTAAATTAATAAGCAAATAATCGTTTTCGTCAGTATTATCATAAAATTTTGATAAAATTTATGGGTTTTAATGCTAAAGTTCACTAATTTGACTTTCTATAGTACAAAAATAATCTATACAGTTGAAATATTATGGGTAATCATTATTATTATAGGTGGGTAGGCACATTGTCATGTGCAACTCGGAAAACTCTGGTGTCAAGGCCAATTGCTGAAATAGATCACGAATCCCGACCGCTCGGGCCTCGGGACGGTGTGGGCAAAGATGCCGGTAAGGGCGGCTCAAAAAGTTTAAGGCGCGGGTCGCATTTTGATCGGTTGGGTTGCGGCTCGAGTTTCTGTGCTCGAGCCGCGACCATTGAGGTGCTTCAGGTGCCTCGAAACTGGGCACGTTCGGGATTGCTGCGGGGAGGCAACAGACCGCAGCAACTTATGTTACCGCTGCGGTCAGCCGGACCATAAAGCCCGGCAATGTGAGGCCGCACCTAATTGCCCGATTTGTGCCGCGGCCGGCAAGCCCGCCGGGCATCAGATTGGGGGGAAGGCGTGTCCCGCCTCCTCCCGGAAAAATCGTCGCCGTCCGCCTCGCAGATTTAAACCGGCTGCCGCTGGGGCTACGGCCCAGCCGCAGTTGGAGAGCCCACCGCAGACCGAGGTTGAGCAGATGGAGATCGCCCAATAATGGCGTTTAAGTTCCTCCAGGCGAACATCAACCACTGTGCCCGTGCTCAGGATCTTTTAACCCAGAGCATGGCGCAGTGGTCGGTGCAAGTAGCCGTGGTCGCCGAGCCATATTTCATCCCCCCGCGTGATAACTGGGCGGGGGACGTCAACAGCTCGGTGGCCATCATCACGCAGGGTGTCGCTGGCTCCCCGCCCTTCGAAAAAGTAGCGAAGGGTCGGGGATGCGTCGCGGCTCTGTTGGGAGATATTTGGGTAGTTGGAGTTTATTTCTCTCCCAACAGACCCCTCGCTGATTTTGAATCTTTTCTCGTTCAGTTGGGGGCCCTGGTGGCTCAAGGCCAACCTCACCCGACAATTGTCGCCGGCGACTTCAACGCCAAGTCCCTGGTATGGGGCTCGTCGGCGACCGATGTTTGTGGTGAGGTCCTGGAGGATTGGGCGATCTCGGCCGGTCTGGCCGTCTTGAATAGGGGGTCGGTGGACACGTGCGTGCGGCACAACGGCGGCTCAATTGTGGATCTTACATTTGCGAGTCCGGCCGTCGCACGCCGTGTCCGGGTCTGGAAGGTTTTGGTGGGCGTGGAGACGTTGTCGGACCATCGTTATATTAGGTTCGACGTCTCCGCGTCCGCCGTTTCCCAGCCCGGTGGTAGACCGAGTGCCCGGCATCAGGACGGCCCGCGGTGGGCATTGAAGCGCCTCGATATTGAGGCCCTGGAACTTGCCGCTCTGGCTATGTCGTGGCTCCCTGTACCGGAGGGGCCGGTGCAGGTCGAGTTGGAGGCGGAATGGTTCGGGGTATCGGTGACGGACATTTGTGACGCCGCCATGCCCCGAGTCCGACGTCTCCCGCCCCGACGCCAGGTGTACTGGTGGTCGCAGGAATTAGCATCGTTGCGCATCGCCTGTGTTTCGGCGCGCCGCCAGTACGCCAGGCACCGTCGCCGGCGTCTCCGGGACGAGGAACACGCAAACCAGGAGCGGCAGCTCTATGGCCTCTACAATTGATGACGCAGGAGACGTCCGCCGTGGCGATACGAAGTATTTTTGGGATCTAGACTATGTTGGTATTTTGCTCGCCAAAAATCGAAAACTTCGGAACTCTAAAATTTTCTTTGTCCTCAGTAAGCGGGGTGATATTACCCTTAAGGTCTAACAAATTTGCTAGGACCTTAAAGATCGCTTTCGATCTCTACAAGCATTCAAAGAGGGACCAAATTTTTTCAATCCCAAAAATATGTGTTAAAATCACCACTTACGATTTGTCAAAAAATAAAATGTGCAGTCGGGTAGAGGTTATCCCTCCTCTCCTGTGGGTGTAAGCGGCTTCCTCCTGGGAAGTCGGCTCTAGGTTTTGAGCCGCGAGGTCAAAACACACTTTACACTATAACTTCCCGACTATGCACTTTAAAAATATCACTGTTATACCTAAGGGTGTCTTCCCGTAACGTCCCTTATATGGCGTCAAAATATCACTGTGTAGCCGCTTTGGATCCGGCAGCGTTTCCACTTTTGTGGAAAAAAATTCACACTTTTGGGGTTATCTCCCAGCGAAAACGCTCTAACTCGGCCAATTTAGCCCCGATTCTTCCCGACGTGCACGTGGTGACACTGTCACTTGGGTCTTGCTCTATGCAAACTTTCGCGCACTTTGGTGAACTTTTTCCGATTTTTACGTGTTAAAACTTGGTAAAAACGCTTGGAACGGGGGAAAAACGATGCGCTCACGGGTACTGATGGCTCGCGACTATAAACAAGGTGATTTGGGGCGACCGGGATAATGATCAGATTTATAAATATTATAATTTGTGCAATAGTCAGTTTAAGATGATTGAGTTTCCACAGGAGCTTGGTTTTTGTAGTAATGGACATTGTAATATGACTGAACATAAGCACATCATTGACAATATGTACCTAAATATTGTCATGGGCGTATATAAGGGGGGGGTCCAGGGGGTCCGGACACCCCCCTTAGCATACGACATAATAAAAAATCGCGGACTATTGATAGCGGATAATATAGACGGTTAGCAGGCTATTTGATTTAAGTGTCAGTTTTTGCAGCATTCAGCTATATGCATATTTAGAATTAACAGATTTTTCTACGATTTTTGAGCCCAGTTAATTAAATTTTTTTCGTGTACTTTATAGCGCTTAAATCAACTGGTAAAACAAGAATGCTTTTTTTTCAGGGCACATCTATTTAAAAAAATACGACCGAGTCTTAAGTAGAGACTACTTAGTAGTGATGAGTGTGATAGTATATGATGTACCATAAGTACCTGGCAAATCTCCTTTCATTCAAAATAATTTCGTACTCGAATCTACAGTTCGAATCATTTCTCTATTACATAATTTCGAACTACGAAGTTATTTTTTCGAATGTTGCATCCATATCCATTTGAAATCGAGTCTTTACTATGAGATACTACTAAAAAAATTGAATTGGTGTCTCGGGCCTCATCAAATGTGCATCCACTATCTAGTTCTTGGACATGTTTTTGGACTCTTCCAAGTATTTTATCTTTCTAAGACTTTTAGTTAAAAATAATACTTGCCCTGTATTAAACATTGTCCCACTGCTGGGCACGGGCCTCCTCTACCATGGATCAGAATCAGAATGTTCTACTGTTTAAGTCAAGCATATTAACATTAAAATCTCCTAATAAAATAACAATAACAAGGTCGAAGGCTTTAGAGAGATCTAGGAAGCACGCATAGACAGGAGTTCGGCGTTCGGTATAGTAATGGATGGTATGTTTCAGTCCAAGGATTGCGGTTTCCGTTGATAGATCCGCACGAAAGCCGAACTGAGCGTCATGTAATTTTAAGTATGCCTCCAATCTTGCATCGAATAGACTATCAAGAACTTTAGCTATAATAGTAGCTACCCAGTGAACACGTTTATGTAAATATGACATCAGTATGATGTCGTTCAATATCATGCTTTACATAACATAAGACTAAGGACTGACTCATAAATGACTCATTATTTCGCACTTAGTGACGTCAGATAGTGACGTAAGTCACGTGACATAATGATGATGACAACCTGACATCCTCATATACTCAGTTTTACGTACTACTGACGGAATAATGACGCTTCATTTATTTAGAAATTACATTGATGTCGCTTTTTATTTTTATTAAATTATTGATTTTTAACTAATTAAAACAACAAATTATTTCTTATTTTTTATTTCACAAGTATTTATACATAACATAAGAAATCTGTTACGATTACTGAATAATAACCAACCAAATAATACATTAGAATAAAATTATTGACTCCTCACTTTGGCTGTTTGCTACAGTTTAGCTTTTTGTGTTGACCAAGTTGTTCCACTGCGCGTCGGTTACCAAGTCGTAAGTTGAAAGCCAAGTTGGTTACCAGCGATTTTTTCCAAATTCGACAGAACCCCAAAAAGGAAATTTCGTCAATATAGTTTCTGGAATGGAAAAATTGTTAGCTTCATTTTAATTTTAATAATAAATTAAAAAAAATGGGATAGTGTCTGTACCTTGATTTATATTTATCAGAGTCAAATCTTTAACAGGATATTTTGAGATTCTCCCATCCCGTTCTGCTATTTGGCAAACGGTGAAAATATTTTCTTAAATATTCTGTCCATATACTCTTTTCCGTTAGACTCACCGATTTGCAGTATAAGTTTGATCTGAAAATGATTATACTATTCATTTCTCATTATCTAAAACAGACACGTCTAAATATATTATTATTAACAGTCACAATTTTAAATTAAAAATAATAAGGATATACTTATTCCCAGGTGATATTACAAATAGCACATAATAAAGTAAAATTTGTCGTTATGTTAAAAACTTATTAAGCGATGTAAAAAATCATTTGTAATTAATAACCAAGACACTCGCTCGTCTATGTTCAGTGAAAATGGCGCCATCATTAAGCGGCGTGCGCGCCAAATTTGAAGGCAAAGGGTTCAAATCATACAGCTTCATCAATCGTAGTATATTTAACATGGAATTATTTGCAGTAAAGCCTAAGCCCAGTCTTCGTTTTATTTAAAATTGTTGTAAAATTAACATTACTTTATTAAAGTAAGTATTAAACTATTTCTTTAATGCTATAAATTCATTTATAACGTCTTATGTCAATATTTTCCCGTGCATATTATTACTTTTATTAATAAATCCAAGTCATTATATCATAATATTTTCATTACTACTGAAAATATGACTTCACTTTAAGATTTAATTCTTGTAATTTTAATAAGTTATTTTCGAGCCGACAATTTATTAGTTATATTTATAAATAAAGATCACGTTTATCGAACGGCTTAGTAGCTTCTTTTAAAAAAGTTCTGCAACAAACAAACTGTTAAAAACAATATATATTTTTTAAATTAAGGTTTTAATTTTTTTTCGGGGTTAATTAAAAATATCAGCATGCCCAACCTTATGCTAAATAATTTGTCTAAGCGGAGGATTCAGCAGATGATCAGAGATAAATTTTAATAATGCACGAATAAATGTGGAATAATAATTGAAACATTTAGGTATAATTATTATCGGGCAGTTAGTAACTTAGGTCGTAATTCCAAAATAATGTTTGACTGACGTTACCTGAAAACATATTAAGTTTAGAATAATTATGTCTTAAAACATTAGTTTTGCGTGAGAAAATTAACATCATTGCTACGTCAAATGTACGTAGAAAAAGCATATTTATATTATATCATTATGATGTAAGAAATATATCATTATGATGTCAGAATTATATCATTAGGATGTCAGAATTATATCGTTATGATGTCAGAATTATATCATAAATAATACCAATAAAGGATGTTACTTATACGCGAAAATTACATAAACGTGACATTATCTAACTATGACTTATCTGTTATATCATATCAAGGTCATGTGTTCACTGGGTAGTGAAATGGGCCGATAATTACTCCTGTCAGTTACATTTCCCGTTTTGCTTTTTATGATAGGCACTACAAGTGTTTGCATTAGATCACAGGGGAGGTATGAATGACTTAGACACAACGAATAAAATAACGCCAGCACTCTTGACAGATGAAAACCTGCGTACTGTAAGTGCTCAATGCTGAGACCGTCGTGACCCGGTGATTTCCCCCTAGTCATATTTTTAATGACCTTAGCTACCTGCGCAGCTGAAAAACGGACTAAATCGGTATCATGACAGGCCCCATCATCGAGCTGGCAGTCGGAAGAGCCAAGTGTGGACGCCACCTTAAAATGTTCAGCGAACATATCGGCAATGGAAGCCGGATTATTAACACCACCGACACTCACAGGCAAGGCAGGCCTCACATCAAGCTTATTTCTCGCCTTCCAGAACTGCTTAAAATTATTTGCTTTACGGTGCTCCGCAATAATATCTAGCCGAATTTGTTCTTGGTGGTTCTGACACCACCTGAGCTTACTTTTGAATATTTTACGCGTCATACACATGTGATTATATATATCACCGCAACTAGGTTTATTGTGCCACAACCAAGCCTGATATGATAGCCTCCCTGTGGGCATCCCGTACATGTCTGTTCCATCCCGCCACTCGAGTACCTCGGTTCGCAATCCGTTGGCCAACATGAGTTTGTACAGCCGCCTCACTGATAATAGATACAATATTCAGTGACGTAGCTATAGCTTTTACATGGGGGGGGGGGGGGGGGGTCCGCGGGTAAAAGCTAAAAATCTAACCGCTCAAATTATAGTTATTTAGAAATTACTTAAACATAGAGTGGGAAAATGCTAGTTAATAAAAAATTCCTACTTGCTATTTGGATTTGGACTTTGGATGGATGAAAATCTTCCGCAGATTTTCATTCATTTTTGTTTTATTGTTTACATAACAACTGTCAAAACATCAAGTGTCAAGTGAAGTCAATTTATTTTTGGTAAATAACTATTTTAATGTTGCTTATTACCAAGATGACATGTTAGAACTCAGGTAGAAAATTCTCACGCACTCGAATCGTAATCGTAAAATAATTCAAATTCGAACTTTTTTCGAGTGAATGTAAAGTTAAGCTCTTATGGAAATGTCGAGTCCGGTGTTTCTCGAAGGTCTTGATGGTACTAATAATGACAAATGTATTGTTCATAAATAAATTATTTTAAAAATAGAATTCGTAATCAAAATATTCTATTTGAGCTATTCTAAAAATTACCATTCGAACATTTCTCGAAGGTTATCGCTCGAACTGCTTCGACTGGTACAGACCGGTCGAGACGTACATCTTGAATTCGAACCATTCAATAATAAAATAAAAAAATAAAAATAGCCTTTATTCTACCACAACTCAATCATTTGAATTACATGAAGTTATAATTATTAGCACTTTACAAGTAGTTTGTAGAATTAAATTAGATATTTAAATAATATTATTTGCATGCTGTAAAATTAATTATTAATAATTATTTATGTTGTGGAAGTCGTCCTTGGCGTAGGCCTCCCCCAATTGCCTCCATTTTCCTCTATCTCTAGCTTGTGTCCTCCAGTCTCCTGAACTAACCATTCAATATTGTGTCCTAAATTAATGATGATGTCCTCCAAGAAGTATCCTTTGACGGCGACCTTGCACTTTTGGAATAAGTTTTTTTCGCCAATGTGCGCATATGTGACTAGCTAGCCCTAATTTTGTTTTAAAAGCCCTGTCACAGGACGTACAGAACAGTTGTCTAGAAGAGTAGCTGTAAGAGTCAACTCAAACTGGCGCAGAGTCGAAACGTCGCGTCACGTCCTATTTTTCAACTACAATGCATGGCGACGCGCGTCGTGTACACTTAGAGCCAACCCTAAGTGTACACAGTTTTAGGTCTTCTTTATTGCAGCTCACGCTGGGCGTCAAGGCATTGGATACATACATGTTTTCTCAAAATGTGCACATGATTTTCGTACTGAGCCACGCCATTCGGTCTAGTGACACGAAAGTTCTTCCCAGCAGTCGCAGGGTACGTCGCAAGATGCTAAGTAACGCTTGATGATATTGTAGTAGGGAGAAAATGACATCCAGGCTTACGCCATTCTTGAGCGAGTTTGCCTTAAACTACTGAAACCTAATGGCGTCTAAACCATATGGCGTCTTGACAAATTTCATATGAACTGCATCAGGTGAATTCTCCAGATAAAGTGCAAGATTGTTTCCTTAACATTAATATTTTACGACGTTTATAGCTAAGCGGCATAGAGTCTATGCTCTTGGAGGTGGTGCGGTAATGTTGTACGTATGAAGACCTCTAGACACCCAAAGATATTGTTTTATTTTGGTCCTAACTTACTACGTATATGATGCCATATGCTGATGTGTTTACCCATAAAAAGAGTCAATCTCGTATTTTTATTATGATTTAACTAAAAGTCTAAGGCCTAACCCCTCTCATTAGTAGAGGAGGCCCGTGCCCAGCAGTGGGACAATGTTTAATACAGGGCAAGTATTATTTTTAACTAAAAGTCTTAGAAAGACAAAATACTTGGAAGAGTCCAAAAACATGTCCAAGAACTAGATAGTGGATGCACATTTGATGAGGCCCGAGACACCAATTCAATTTTTTTAGTAGTATCTCATAGTAAAGACTCGATTTCAAATGGATATGGATGCAACATTCGAAAAAATAACTTCGTAGTTCGAAATTATGTAATAGAGAAATGATTCGAACTGTAGATTCGAGTACGAAATTATTTTGAATGAAAGGAGATTTGCCAGGTACTTATGGTACATCATATACTATCACACTCATCACTACTAAGTAGTCTCTACTTAAGACTCGGTCGTATTTTTTTAAATAGATGGGCCCTGAAAAAAAAGCATTTTTGTTTTACCAGTTGATTTAAGCGCTAAAAAGTACACGAAAAAAATTTAATTAACTGGGCTCAAAAATCGTAGAAAAATCTGTTAATTCTAAATATGCATATAGCTGAATGCTGCAAAAACTGACACTTAAATCAAATAGCCTGCTAACCGTCTATATTATCCGCTATCAATAGTCCGCGATTTTTTATTATGTCGTATGCTAAGGGGGGTGTCCGGACCCCCTGGACCCCCCCCTTATATACGCCCATGACAATATTTAGGTACATATTGTCAATGATGTGCTTATGTTCAGTCATATTACAATGTCCATTACTACAAAAACCAAGCTCCTGTGGAAACTCAATCATCTTAAACTGACTATTGCACAAATTATAATATTTATAAATCTGATCATTATCCCGGTCGCCCCAAATCACCTTGTTTATAGTCGCGAGCCATCCGTACCCGTGAGCGCATCGTTTTTCCCCCGTTCCAAGCGTTTTTACCAAGTTTTAACACGTAAAAATCGGAAAAAGTTCACCAAAGTGCGCGAAAGTTTGCATAGAGCAAGACCCAAGTGACAGTGTCACCACGTGCACGTCGGGAAGAATCGGGGCTAAATTGGCCGAGTTAGAGCGTTTTCGCTGGGAGATAACCCCAAAAGTGGGAATTTTTTTCCACAAAAGTGGAAACGCTGCCGGATCCAAAGCGGCTACACAGTGATATTTTGACGCCATATAAGGGACGTTACGGGAAGACACCCTTAGGTATAACAGTGATATTTTTAAAGTGCATAGTCGGGAAGTTATAGTGTAAAGTGTGTTTTGACCTCGCGGCTCAAAACCTAGAGCCGACTTCCCAGGAGGAAGCCGCTTACACCCACAGGAGAGGAGGGATAACCTCTACCCGACTGCACATTTTATTTTTTGACAAATCGTAAGTGGTGATTTTAACACATATTTTTGGGATTGAAAAAATTTGGTCCCTCTTTGAATGCTTGTAGAGATCGAAAGCGATCTTTAAGGTCCTAGCAAATTTGTTAGACCTTAAGGGTAATATCACCCCGCTTACTGAGGACAAAGAAAATTTTAGAGTTCCGGACTTTTCGATTTTTGGCGAGCAAAATACCAACATAGTCTAGATCCCAAAAATACTTCGTATCGCCACGGCGGACGTCTCCTGCGTCATCAATTTGTTACTGTGTGTGTTTTTTGTTTGTTTGTGTGTGTAGAAACGCGTCGAGGACATCGGAAATTTCCCACGCTCTGGCAGTAAACAACATACGTCACCGGCCGGGCTTGCAAACGGTGGAAAGTTTCGAGAACTTCCCACCCAAATCCCCCCACTTTAACCCCCCCCCCCCCCGCCTTCACCCCCTCAAATCTGTGATCATCCCCCCCCCCCGTTTTCGGGTTCCTCACCCCCTTCAACCCAACTTCCTCAAAACTGGACTAGGAGATCCGTTTTTGATCTCAAACTGTCGTACATTATAAGACGTACAATTCTACTCCGATAGCTAGCTCGACCCCCTGCACAGACGAGCCGAAACAAAAAAAAAAAAATTGTTTTAAAAATTTTATAACTTTTACAAGTTATTAGATTTAAGACAGCAGCACACCACTGTGAGCCTGTACACTCACGGTGGCATTTTAATGACTAATTTATTTTAGTTCTTTTAAAAGAAGACCTTCCCCTGTGGGGAAAATTTTATTAATTGATAGTGACAACTTGCAGGCCTCATACACCTGCAAGTTTAAAAATTTTGAAGTTTTTAATTTGACGCATCCCTCTGATAGTATCCGACAACAAATTAAATTAGTAACACCGTGTCTCCGGAGCTATCTAGGAAATCCCTGTAAAATACTTGAGGGCTATTTACACCTTCAGGTATACACCCTTATCCTAAAGATCTTACTTACCACCTCCTCAGCAAACATCAAAATGTTCGGGTTCAGAACTCCAGCGAAAGGGGCTGAGCCCAGAAATGTACGTCGGAGCCAAACACCGGAGCATACCAGCCCGAAGGAAGCGAGCGGTGGCACCAAAGTCGCGCAGGCCAGGCTCAGCATCGAATCGCAGATTGAGAAATCTGCGGAGCCGGTGCTGGCAGGGCCTTCGCGGCAGAGGACCAAGCTAACGCAGCCGGAGGGTAAGAACTCGGGACCGGCGAAAAAAGCGAGTGGCGGGACCAGTGTACCGGAAGGGTCTCCGCAAGCGGCTTCTGCAGCACTTACTTACGAAACCCGCACAGCTGAGGCAAAGGCGTGTCTCATGCGGATAAAGCTGCAGATAAACAACAGCCGAAATCTCAAGACAGAGATAAAGACGGAGGTCCTAAATGCCACGGACAAGCTTTTTAAGCTCGTAAAAGATGCTGAGGAAGGGAGGAAGTATAAAGAAGTGGAAGAGAAGAAGAATGACGTCAAGGAGGGAAGCGACGGAAAAGAGAAGAAGAAGAGCCACTGTGAGGAAGAACTCATGAAAAGATTAGATGAGCACAGTGAGCTTTTGAAGAAAAATAAGGCGGAAATGGAAGCGTTAACGGAGGAAATTAGAAAACAGAGAGAAGACTGGAACCAGAGACCGAGCTACGCCAGCGTGCTCACCGGACCACTGAGGCCAAGACCCGAACAGAGCGCAATGCACTCTGTGGTCGTTTCCTCGGTAGACAAGAACGAGACCGGTGAGCAGGTCTTTGAACAGATAAGGAGAACCGTTAACGCGAAAGAAGAAGGTCTACAGATTGATAGGATGAGGAAGGCTAAGGACCGTAAGGTCGTATTAGGTTGCAATAATAGAGAGGAGCTGGACAAGATCAAGGAAAGGATAAAAAAGGGGGGAGGACGACTCACAGTGGAGGATATACGAAATAAGGACCCACTGGTGATTCTAAGGAATGTCCTGAATCACAACTCGGATGAAGAGATCCTCAGCGCACTCAGGTCGCAAAATCGCCACCAGGTTGGGGACGTGAGCGGGGATAACGCGCGTATGTCGGTGAAATACCGAAAACGCGCGAGAAACGCGCTCACATCGCACATAGTGCTCCAAGTCTCTCCAGAATTGTGGAAGAGGCTTACCCAACACGGGTTGGCGTTCGTAGACGTCCAGCGGGTAAAAGTAGAGGACCAATCCCCTCTGGTACAGTGTTCGCGCTGCCTCGGTTACGGCCACGGGAGGCGGTTCTGCGGGGAACGGGAGGACGCGTGCAGTCACTGCGGGGGTGCGCACCTTAAGAAGGACTGCGCCGAGTTGGTTGCGCATGCACCTCCAACGTTTTTTTTTTTTTTTTTTGTTTTCGCGGGGAAAAGCGATTTATCACTACCGGCCCGCCGGGGGGATGGCGGGACGGTTATGTTGGGCTCACCGGCCTTACGACCCAGCGTTAAGCCGTCCGGGAGAGATGTTGACATCCGGACGATCGCTGGGCCGAGTCCCTAACAAATTCCCTACACCGGCAATACCAACTAAAAACCCCGCGGTGGCCCTCTTCGGCGCATAAGAGACGGTCCCGGGCTCACGGGGCGAGAAGCGCCCCATTTTCGACCGAAACCGCCCCTGCGCGGTGCCGCCTTGCGGCCCGTCTCCAAGTGGGGGGGGGCTCAGAAGCCCCCACGCACCGAAGGACGCCCTCGGCGTCCACGGCAGCTACGAGGCCAACCACCCGCGCTGCCGTCCACCATTATCGCTGGCGTATTATCCAAAACCTTTACTCCTTACTCAGTTTTTAGTAATCCACCCGTAGTTAATTTCTAAAATACCTTCGATATTTCTAATAAATGGGAACTACCCTAACATAGAGTTACTACAGGTACATGTACAGAGTATTATTGTGTCTCACAAACATATTTTATTTCAGATCTGGTGAGACTGAAGACACTTTCATTGCTGATTTAGTTGTGGGTCTGTCGACTGGTCAGATCAAGACAGGCGCGCCGTGCCGCTCTGAGCGTCTCGCCAAATACAACCAGATCCTACGTATTGAGGAGGAACTCGGTGCCGCCGCTAAATACGCCGGCAAGAACTTCCGTAGGCCCGTCTAAACTTTTCATTGCACCTCTTTCAAAATAACGTATAATATACAGCGTGCAGAATTTTTTAATATTGCTTTAATACAATTTTGTATGGCATTTAATAATAATAATAATAAGCCCCCCAAAATCCTACCTTACGTCCGAGTCGAACACCAGACCACGTGGGGGGCGGACATGCGTAATACTGAAACCTACGCAGCCAACAAGGTAAAGGTAACCCTTATGGAGATAATGAATAATAAGAGATATAATTTGCGGCCGCTGCCCGGGGGTCGCCGGGGCGCATCTGGGGCCGATGCTGGATGCTTCAGCATGCGAACCATCGGCGGTGAGGAGCTGAACAGGCGGGCTCCTACCGATAAAAATACTACAGCCGAAATCACCACATGTAACTCATCCTCAACAAATTCATCATCCCATCTATTCACATCACCACACTCATCCCCAAACCTTTCAGAAAAAATAAATTTATCACAATCATCATCGTCATCATCATCATCATCATCTGCAGATGTTGTCCAGCTGGCAAATGCCGTTAATACTGGACCCACTGCAGGTTCTAAACGTGCGAGACTAAAATGGACAGACGATATGAACAAGTTCATATGGCGCACATATCTCATTATCACCAAGTTAGGAACCAATACCCGAGGATATCTTGATCCACTACACCGAGCATTCACAGATAAATACTCTGAAATGAGCGTATCGAGGCAAAGAGTAGGTGACCAACGTCGGGCTATAATAAATAATAATCTGCTACCTGCACCTGTACTCACTGAAATAAAAAACGAAGTGTCTATTTATCTACAAGACAATTTACAACCACTTCCCACAATTACACAAACATCAAGCAGAATGAGCTGGTCAAACGAGGTAAATGAAGCAATAATGCGCATTTACTTCGAAGTCACAGAACTCGAAACTAATCACACAGCGTATCGTAAAAAGATGCACGACAAATTCATTGACATATATCCTGATCTATCCTATATATCTGAACAAAGAATCTCTGACCAAAAGCGAGTTATAGTAAATAATAAGATGATATCTGAACAACGAATACAGCAAATAAGATGTGAAGTAGAATCCCAAATAACACTGACTAACTGCTCGCAGTACAATAGTTCTGCAAATACTCAAACAAACACACAATTATATATGACAGGTAGTACGGATATTATACCAACCAACACGTCTGAAGAACTACTTACACCACGAATCCAACAAATTTCAGCCAGCACTGAACACCAAGAAGTAATTTTAAATAATTCACCAACTAACGTCTATTTAAACCAAGAAGAGATCGATCAAGTATTCACTATAGCACTAGAAACGTTTAAAACAACTGAACCTACGGCAAGACCATTCATACCAAAGCAAAGGGCATCAAAAAAACTCGCCACAGTTATTGAATACATAAATAACACCATACTACCTAAATTCTCACCAATACTCTAATTCAGATAAATACTCTAATTCAGACCAAGATTTTATTACCTTCCAAACTATAATATACTCGGCAGCATATACAGCAGCTAAGTATAATGGAGCAAAAATAGCCGAATATGGAACCCATCGACGAGTCAGTACTAAACCACCGTGGCAAAGAAGACTCGAGAATAAAATAAGTATACTAAGAGCAGAAATAGCGCGCTTAACACAATACATACATGGTAACAGAAGTAGGAAAGTTATAGCGGCAGTAGACATAATAAAAAGTAAATATCAGATACACGCACAATACGAACACATTAACACAGAGCTTCACCACTTTCTAGATACAGTCAAACAAAAATTAAATGCAGCCGCGAGTAGACTAAAAAGATATGTTACATGCTCTGCCCGTAAAAAACAAAATAAACAGTTTATAAACAATGAACGAATTTTCTATAGGGGACTTAATGCAACAGAAAATAGGAGTAACAGATATCAACAATCAATGCCTACACCTGAACGACTCCGTCAATTCTGGGCTAATATATGGGAAAACCCCATTCATCACAAAGTAAATGCTGACTGGTTAGAGAGCGTTAGTGAGGCTGGTAGAGATATCCCCGAAATGGATTTTGAGCATATACCGATAGACACCGTCATACATGTTATTAAACATACACACAATTGGAAATCCCCGGGGACCGACAATATTCAAAACTATTGGTATAAGAAGTTCACCTTCGCACATACTTTCATACACAAGCACCTCGAAACATTTATTCAGTCACCTCACATAATGCCAGAATACATTACACATGGTGTAACGTATATGTTACCTAAAGACAAAGACACTGAAAACCCTGCTAAATACCGACCTATTACGTGTCTCCAAACCATCTACAAAATTTTGACAGGATGTATAAGCGAAATTATGTACAACCACATAAGTAAACATAAAATATTAACAGAAGAACAAAAAGGTTGTCGAAAGAATAGTCAGGGATGCAAAGAGCAGCTGATAATAGATTCTATTACGATCAATAATGCCTATAGAACAAAACAAAATATTCACACAATGTTTATAGATTACCGTAAGGCATTTGATTCCGTCCCACATAGCTGGCTATTAGAAGTTCTCCAGATATATAAAATTAATCCAACAATCATAACATTTCTACAAGCATCTATGCAAACTTGGAAAACCGTTTTGAAAATTACAGTAGGCACCAATTCAGTTACGACTGACCCGATCCGCATTATGAGGGGAATTTTCCAAGGAGATGCCCTGAGCCCCTTGTGGTTTTGCCTAGCGCTTAACCCTCTTTCTGTTCTACTCAACAATACTGACACTGGATATTGTTTGACTACTACTGACACCCAATTTAAGATCTCTCATCTTTTCTATATGGATGATATTAAACTTTTCGCCGACAACCAACAAAACCTTTTTTATTTAGCAGATACCACTCAGCAATTCTCAAACGATATCCACATGCAGTGTGGAGTGGACAAATGTAAAATATTATCGGTACACAAAGGTAATATACAACAAAATAGTTATAAATTAGAAACTTGTGAGGAAATTGAACCTATGGATGAATCCAGTACTTATAAATATTTAGGCTTTAAGCAATCTCGGAAAATAGACCAAAAACAAACAAAACTTGAACTTACAACGAAATTTAAACACCGTCTCAACCTTATTTTAAAAACTAATCTTAATTCAAAAAATACAATCAAAGCAGTGAATACATATGCCATACCGGTTTTAACGTACTCTTTTGGAATTATAAATTGGTCACAGACAGACCTGAAAAAATTACAAAGAATAATAAATACACTTATGACGAAATATAGGAAACATCACCCAAAATCTGCCGTAGAACGACTTGTACTGCCGCGTCTGGAAGGAGGAAGAGGCTTGATTGACATTCAAAACTTGCACAATAAACAAGTCACAACTTTAAGAACTTACTTTCATACTAAATCAGAATATTCCCCTCTTCATAAGCATGCATCAAACATGGACAAAAATCTCACCCCGCTTAACCTTCATGATACACATACACAACCTAACGAAAATATTATAGACACACAGCAAAAAATTACAAGATGGGCAGAAAAGTCCTTGCACGGACGACACCGAACCGACTTAAACCAGAATTACGTCGACAAGTTAAAGTCGAACGAGTGGCTTAAGAAAGGTGAACTGTTTCCGGAGACCGAGGGCTTCATGCTCGCAATTCAGGATCAAATTATTCTCACAAGAAACTATAGAAAATTTATTATTAAAGATCCAAACCTAACGACAGATTTATGTAGGCACTGCAATTCAGCTTCTGAAACAATTCAGCATATTACAGGCGCGTGCAAGTATCTAGCACAAACTGACTATAAACACCGGCATGATCAGGTAGCTGCAATTATACACCAACACATCGCTCATCAACACAACTTTATTCAAAAGAAGGTCCCATACTACAAATATAAACCAGAAGCTGTACACGAGAATAAGCAGTGTAAAATATATTGGGACCGAACAATTATTACCGACAAAACCATACATTACAATAGGCCAGACATTACTGTGCACGACAAAAATAGCAACACCATTTATTTAATTGACATAGCTATACCCAACACACACAACATACAAACAACGATTTCAGATAAACTTACAAAATACCAAGATCTCGCAATAGAATTAAGAACACAATGGGCAGCACAAACAGTACACATAATACCAATAGTCCTTTCTTCCACTGGTATAGTTCCAAAAACCCTGACTCAAAGCCTTGAAATATTAAACATGCCAACATATATACTATACCTCATCCAAAAGGCTATAATCTTAAACACATGCCGAATCACTCGGAAGTTCCTATCGTCATCGTCACTTTCATCGACATTTACAATATAACCTGTTGCGCTTGGCCAAGGCCCGCACTGCAGGTAACTTACCCCTTAGCAGGGAGATATAAAAAAATGATAAAATAATAATAATAATAAGAAAAAAGGGTTGAAGGGTTTTTAAAATAAAGGATTATATTTTATTATATCGGATGTATTTATTTCGTGTTGCACTGACGAGATAGCGAGCAGAGAGAGAGAGAGAGCGATGTCAAAAAAAGACATTTTTAAAATTACATTTGTTTAACGTTCGGAAACACCAACACTGGCCCTTAAACAAATATAATAATTAACCTTAAATGACCTTATGCAATATGGTTCTAATACAACTCTATTACAAGAAACAGTACATAAGATTCACAACAACTATAAAATAATGTATTGTTTTCAGCAAGATACCAACTTATTAACATCAGACAAATTTAAACAACATCATGCTTATCCTTGGTAAGAGGCTTAGTCATGATATCCGCAGTCATCTCAGATGTTGATAAATAATTTAAATTAACAAAATTATTTTTCAATATCTCACGCACAAAATGATGTCTCACATCAATATGTTTTGTTCGAGCATGGTACATTGAATTTTTACACAACTTATGCGCCGACTGATTATCATTATATAGGATTACACAATAATGTTCACCAAATAATTCAAACATTAAGGAGCGTATAAACAAAGCTTCTTTGCAAGAATCTGAGAGAGCCATATATTCGGCCTCAGTGCTAGAAAGCGCCACAGTCCTTTGCTTTTTACTCTCCCTAGAAACGGTACATTGCCCAATTTTAAATACAAACCCAGTATAGGACCTGCGATCTAATTCGCAAGCTGCCCAGTCGGCATCAATATACCCACTGATATCTAAACTGCCTTTTTGAAAGATAAGACCATGATCTACAGTACCTTTTAAGTATCGAAGCACACGCTTAGCTGCTTTCCAATTAAGTTGGCTATAACATTCGTTGAATTGACTTAGTACGCTTACCGCATGAGCGATGTCAGGCCGAGTACACACTGCAACATACATTAAACATCCAATTAAGTTTCTATATTCTAAATGTTCTTCCTTTTTGTCAGCCTTTGTAAGTTTCAAGCCCACTTCCATTGGAGTTCGCGCTATCTTACAATCAGTCATGTTGAAACTTTCTAGAATCTCCTTTATATATTGCGACTGATCTAAAAAAATATTTACCTTTATCCCTTGTAATCCGCATCCCTAGTACGTGACTAGCTGGCCCTAAATCTTTCATGTCAAACTCTCGCATGAGTTTTTCTTTCACAATAGGCCTCATTTTTGAGTTTTTCATAGAAAATAACATTAAATCATCTACATAAAGACCGATAATTAGTAACTCTTCATCGTTATACCTAAAATATACACAGGGCTCCAAACATAATCTCATAAAATGTAGTTTACTTTGCAAGACATTATTTATCTTCTCGTACCAGGATTTAGAGGCTTGCTTTAGCCCATAAATGGCTTTATTTAATTTGTAAACCTTTCTTTCCTTACCTTGAATCTTAAAGGGCAGGGCAGCTTGTGGCGAGCTGTTGGGAATTAGCGATCCCACGTACCTGAGTGCTCCTGGGGGAAGGCCCTGTTCTTCATCTCTAGCTTGCCTTTACTGGCTGGCTGGAGTGAACAATGACGAGGAACAGATCCCCTACCTCTGGCTTGCCTTCACCGGCCGGTCAGAGTGGAGTGGAGAGCAGAAATAGCGCGCTTAACACAATACATACATGGTAACAGAAGTAGGAAAGTTATAGCGGCAGTAGACATAATAAAAAGTAAATATCAGATACACGCACAATACGAACACATTAACACAGAGCTTCACCACTTTCTAGATACAGTCAAACAAAAATTAAATGCAGCCGCGAGTAGACTAAAAAGATATGTTACATGCTCTGCCCGTAAAAAACAAAATAAACAGTTTATAAACAATGAACGAATTTTCTATAGGGGACTTAATGCAACAGAAAATAGGAGTAACAGATATCAACAATCAATGCCTACACCTGAACGACTCCGTCAATTCTGGGCTAATATATGGGAAAACCCCATTCATCACAAAGTAAATGCTGACTGGTTAGAGAGCGTTAGTGAGGCTGGTAGAGATATCCCCGAAATGGATTTTGAGCATATACCGATAGACACCGTCATACATGTTATTAAACATACACACAATTGGAAATCCCCGGGGACCGACAATATTCAAAACTATTGGTATAAGAAGTTCACCTTCGCACATACTTTCATACACAAGCACCTCGAAACATTTATTCAGTCACCTCACATAATGCCAGAATACATTACACATGGTGTAACGTATATGTTACCTAAAGACAAAGACACTGAAAACCCTGCTAAATACCGACCTATTACGTGTCTCCAAACCATCTACAAAATTTTGACAGGATGTATAAGCGAAATTATGTACAACCACATAAGTAAACATAAAATATTAACAGAAGAACAAAAAGGTTGTCGAAAGAATAGTCAGGGATGCAAAGAGCAGCTGATAATAGATTCTATTACGATCAATAATGCCTATAGAACAAAACAAAATATTCACACAATGTTTATAGATTACCGTAAGGCATTTGATTCCGTCCCACATAGCTGGCTATTAGAAGTTCTCCAGATATATAAAATTAATCCAACAATCATAACATTTCTACAAGCATCTATGCAAACTTGGAAAACCGTTTTGAAAATTACAGTAGGCACCAATTCAGTTACGACTGACCCGATCCGCATTATGAGGGGAATTTTCCAAGGAGATGCCCTGAGCCCCTTGTGGTTTTGCCTAGCGCTTAACCCTCTTTCTGTTCTACTCAACAATACTGACACTGGATATTGTTTGACTACTACTGACACCCAATTTAAGATCTCTCATCTTTTCTATATGGATGATATTAAACTTTTCGCCGACAACCAACAAAACCTTTTTTATTTAGCAGATACCACTCAGCAATTCTCAAACGATATCCACATGCAGTTTGGAGTGGACAAATGTAAAATATTATCGGTACACAAAGGTAATATACAACAAAATAGTTATAAATTAGAAACTTGTGAGGAAATTGAACCTATGGATGAATCCAGTACTTATAAATATTTAGGCTTTAAGCAATCTCGGAAAATAGACCAAAAACAAACAAAACTTGAACTTACAACGAAATTTAAACACCGTCTCAACCTTATTTTAAAAACTAATCTTAATTCAAAAAATACAATCAAAGCAGTGAATACATATGCCATACCGGTTTTAACGTACTCTTTTGGAATTATAAATTGGTCACAGACAGACCTGAAAAAATTACAAAGAATAATAAATACACTTATGACGAAATATAGGAAACATCACCCAAAATCTGCCGTAGAACGACTTGTACTGCCGCGTCTGGAAGGAGGAAGAGGCTTGATTGACATTCAAAACTTGCACAATAAACAAGTCACAACTTTAAGAACTTACTTTCATACTAAATCAGAATATTCCCCTCTTCATAAGCATGCATCAAACATGGACAAAAATCTCACCCCGCTTAACCTTCATGATACACATACACAACCTAACGAAAATATTATAGACACACAGCAAAAAATTACAAGATGGGCAGAAAAGTCCTTGCACGGACGACACCGAACCGACTTAAACCAGAATTACGTCGACAAGTTAAAGTCGAACGAGTGGCTTAAGAAAGGTGAACTGTTTCCGGAGACCGAGGGCTTCATGCTCGCAATTCAGGATCAAATTATTCTCACAAGAAACTATAGAAAATTTATTATTAAAGATCCAAACCTAACGACAGATTTATGTAGGCACTGCAATTCAGCTTCTGAAACAATTCAGCATATTACAGGCGCGTGCAAGTATCTAGCACAAACTGACTATAAACACCGGCATGATCAGGTAGCTGCAATTATACACCAACACATCGCTCATCAACACAACTTTATTCAAAAGAAGGTCCCATACTACAAATATAAACCAGAAGCTGTACACGAGAATAAGCAGTGTAAAATATATTGGGACCGAACAATTATTACCGACAAAACCATACATTACAATAGGCCAGACATTACTGTGCACGACAAAAATAGCAACACCATTTATTTAATTGACATAGCTATACCCAACACACACAACATACAAACAACGATTTCAGATAAACTTACAAAATACCAAGATCTCGCAATAGAATTAAGAACACAATGGGCAGCACAAACAGTACACATAATACCAATAGTCCTTTCTTCCACTGGTATAGTTCCAAAAACCCTGACTCAAAGCCTTGAAATATTAAACATGCCAACATATATACTATACCTCATCCAAAAGGCTATAATCTTAAACACATGCCGAATCACTCGGAAGTTCCTATCGTCATCGTCACTTTCATCGACATTTACAATATAACCTGTTGCGCTTGGCCAAGGCCCGCACTGCAGGTAACTTACCCCTTAGCAGGGAGATATAAAAAAATGATAAAATAATAATAATAATAAGAAAAAAGGGTTGAAGGGTTTTTAAAATAAAGGATTATATTTTATTATATCGGATGTATTTATTTCGTGTTGCACTGACGAGATAGCGAGCAGAGAGAGAGAGAGAGCGATGTCAAAAAAAGACATTTTTAAAATTACATTTGTTTAACGTTCGGAAACACCAACACTGGCCCTTAAACAAATATAATAATTAACCTTAAATGACCTTATGCAATATGGTTCTAATACAACTCTATTACAAGAAACAGTACATAAGATTCACAACAACTATAAAATAATGTATTGTTTTCAGCAAGATACCAACTTATTAACATCAGACAAATTTAAACAACATCATGCTTATCCTTGGTAAGAGGCTTAGTCATGATATCCGCAGTCATCTCAGATGTTGATAAATAATTTAAATTAACAAAATTATTTTTCAATATCTCACGCACAAAATGATGTCTCACATCAATATGTTTTGTTCGAGCATGGTACATTGAATTTTTACACAACTTATGCGCCGACTGATTATCATTATATAGGATTACACAATAATGTTCACCAAATAATTCAAACATTAAGGAGCGTATAAACAAAGCTTCTTTGCAAGAATCTGAGAGAGCCATATATTCGGCCTCAGTGCTAGAAAGCGCCACAGTCCTTTGCTTTTTACTCTCCCTAGAAACGGTACATTGCCCAATTTTAAATACAAACCCAGTATAGGACCTGCGATCTAATTCGCAAGCTGCCCAGTCGGCATCAATATACCCACTGATATCTAAACTGCCTTTTTGAAAGATAAGACCATGATCTACAGTACCTTTTAAGTATCGAAGCACACGCTTAGCTGCTTTCCAATTAAGTTGGCTATAACATTCGTTGAATTGACTTAGTACGCTTACCGCATGAGCGATGTCAGGCCGAGTACACACTGCAACATACATTAAACATCCAATTAAGTTTCTATATTCTAAATGTTCTTCCTTTTTGTCAGCCTTTGTAAGTTTCAAGCCCACTTCCATTGGAGTTCGCGCTATCTTACAATCAGTCATGTTGAAACTTTCTAGAATCTCCTTTATATATTGCGACTGATCTAAAAAAATATTTACCTTTATCCCTTGTAATCCGCATCCCTAGTACGTGACTAGCTGGCCCTAAATCTTTCATGTCAAACTCTCGCATGAGTTTTTCTTTCACAATAGGCCTCATTTTTGAGTTTTTCATAGAAAATAACATTAAATCATCTACATAAAGACCGATAATTAGTAACTCTTCATCGTTATACCTAAAATATACACAGGGCTCCAAACATAATCTCATAAAATGTAGTTTACTTTGCAAGACATTATTTATCTTCTCGTACCAGGATTTAGAGGCTTGCTTTAGCCCATAAATGGCTTTATTTAATTTGTAAACCTTTCTTTCCTTACCTTGAATCTTAAAGGGCAGGGCAGCTTGTGGCGAGCTGTTGGGAATTAGCGATCCCACGTACCTGAGTGCTCCTGGGGGAAGGCCCTGTTCTTCATCTCTAGCTTGCCTTTACTGGCTGGCTGGAGTGAACAATGACGAGGAACAGATCCCCTACCTCTGGCTTGCCTTCACCGGCCGGTCAGAGTGGAGTGGAGAGCAGAAATAGCGCGCTTAACACAATACATACATGGTAACAGAAGTAGGAAAGTTATAGCGGCAGTAGACATAATAAAAAGTAAATATCAGATACACGCACAATACGAACACATTAACACAGAGCTTCACCACTTTCTAGATACAGTCAAACAAAAATTAAATGCAGCCGCGAGTAGACTAAAAAGATATGTTACATGCTCTGCCCGTAAAAAACAAAATAAACAGTTTATAAACAATGAACGAATTTTCTATAGGGGACTTAATGCAACAGAAAATAGGAGTAACAGATATCAACAATCAATGCCTACACCTGAACGACTCCGTCAATTCTGGGCTAATATATGGGAAAACCCCATTCATCACAAAGTAAATGCTGACTGGTTAGAGAGCGTTAGTGAGGCTGGTAGAGATATCCCCGAAATGGATTTTGAGCATATACCGATAGACACCGTCATACATGTTATTAAACATACACACAATTGGAAATCCCCGGGGACCGACAATATTCAAAACTATTGGTATAAGAAGTTCACCTTCGCACATACTTTCATACACAAGCACCTCGAAACATTTATTCAGTCACCTCACATAATGCCAGAATACATTACACATGGTGTAACGTATATGTTACCTAAAGACAAAGACACTGAAAACCCTGCTAAATACCGACCTATTACGTGTCTCCAAACCATCTACAAAATTTTGACAGGATGTATAAGCGAAATTATGTACAACCACATAAGTAAACATAAAATATTAACAGAAGAACAAAAAGGTTGTCGAAAGAATAGTCAGGGATGCAAAGAGCAGCTGATAATAGATTCTATTACGATCAATAATGCCTATAGAACAAAACAAAATATTCACACAATGTTTATAGATTACCGTAAGGCATTTGATTCCGTCCCACATAGCTGGCTATTAGAAGTTCTCCAGATATATAAAATTAATCCAACAATCATAACATTTCTACAAGCATCTATGCAAACTTGGAAAACCGTTTTGAAAATTACAGTAGGCACCAATTCAGTTACGACTGACCCGATCCGCATTATGAGGGGAATTTTCCAAGGAGATGCCCTGAGCCCCTTGTGGTTTTGCCTAGCGCTTAACCCTCTTTCTGTTCTACTCAACAATACTGACACTGGATATTGTTTGACTACTACTGACACCCAATTTAAGATCTCTCATCTTTTCTATATGGATGATATTAAACTTTTCGCCGACAACCAACAAAACCTTTTTTATTTAGCAGATACCACTCAGCAATTCTCAAACGATATCCACATGCAGTTTGGAGTGGACAAATGTAAAATATTATCGGTACACAAAGGTAATATACAACAAAATAGTTATAAATTAGAAACTTGTGAGGAAATTGAACCTATGGATGAATCCAGTACTTATAAATATTTAGGCTTTAAGCAATCTCGGAAAATAGACCAAAAACAAACAAAACTTGAACTTACAACGAAATTTAAACACCGTCTCAACCTTATTTTAAAAACTAATCTTAATTCAAAAAATACAATCAAAGCAGTGAATACATATGCCATACCGGTTTTAACGTACTCTTTTGGAATTATAAATTGGTCACAGACAGACCTGAAAAAATTACAAAGAATAATAAATACACTTATGACGAAATATAGGAAACATCACCCAAAATCTGCCGTAGAACGACTTGTACTGCCGCGTCTGGAAGGAGGAAGAGGCTTGATTGACATTCAAAACTTGCACAATAAACAAGTCACAACTTTAAGAACTTACTTTCATACTAAATCAGAATATTCCCCTCTTCATAAGCATGCATCAAACATGGACAAAAATCTCACCCCGCTTAACCTTCATGATACACATACACAACCTAACGAAAATATTATAGACACACAGCAAAAAATTACAAGATGGGCAGAAAAGTCCTTGCACGGACGACACCGAACCGACTTAAACCAGAATTACGTCGACAAGTTAAAGTCGAACGAGTGGCTTAAGAAAGGTGAACTGTTTCCGGAGACCGAGGGCTTCATGCTCGCAATTCAGGATCAAATTATTCTCACAAGAAACTATAGAAAATTTATTATTAAAGATCCAAACCTAACGACAGATTTATGTAGGCACTGCAATTCAGCTTCTGAAACAATTCAGCATATTACAGGCGCGTGCAAGTATCTAGCACAAACTGACTATAAACACCGGCATGATCAGGTAGCTGCAATTATACACCAACACATCGCTCATCAACACAACTTTATTCAAAAGAAGGTCCCATACTACAAATATAAACCAGAAGCTGTACACGAGAATAAGCAGTGTAAAATATATTGGGACCGAACAATTATTACCGACAAAACCATACATTACAATAGGCCAGACATTACTGTGCACGACAAAAATAGCAACACCATTTATTTAATTGACATAGCTATACCCAACACACACAACATACAAACAACGATTTCAGATAAACTTACAAAATACCAAGATCTCGCAATAGAATTAAGAACACAATGGGCAGCACAAACAGTACACATAATACCAATAGTCCTTTCTTCCACTGGTATAGTTCCAAAAACCCTGACTCAAAGCCTTGAAATATTAAACATGCCAACATATATACTATACCTCATCCAAAAGGCTATAATCTTAAACACATGCCGAATCACTCAGAAGTTCCTATCGTCATCGTCACTTTCATCGACATTTACAATATAACCTGTTGCGCTGGGCCAAGGCCCGCACTGCAGGTAACTTACCCCTTAGCAGGGAGATATAAAAAAATGATAAAATAATAATAATAATAAGAAAAAAGGGTTGAAGGGTTTTTAAAATAAAGGATTATATTTTATTATATCGGATGTATTTATTTCGTGTTGCACTGACGAGATAGCGAGCAGAGAGAGAGAGAGAGCGATGTCAAAAAAAGACATTTTTAAAATTACATTTGTTTAACGTTCGGAAACACCAACACTGGCCCTTAAACAAATATAATAATTAACCTTAAATGACCTTATGCAATATGGTTCTAATACAACTCTATTACAAGAAACAGTACATAAGATTCACAACAACTATAAAATAATGTATTGTTTTCAGCAAGATACCAACTTATTAACATCAGACAAATTTAAACAACATCATGCTTATCCTTGGTAAGAGGCTTAGTCATGATATCCGCAGTCATCTCAGATGTTGATAAATAATTTAAATTAACAAAATTATTTTTCAATATCTCACGCACAAAATGATGTCTCACATCAATATGTTTTGTTCGAGCATGGTACATTGAATTTTTACACAACTTATGCGCCGACTGATTATCATTATATAGGATTACACAATAATGTTCACCAAATAATTCAAACATTAAGGAGCGTATAAACAAAGCTTCTTTGCAAGAATCTGAGAGAGCCATATATTCGGCCTCAGTGCTAGAAAGCGCCACAGTCCTTTGCTTTTTACTCTCCCTAGAAACGGTACATTGCCCAATTTTAAATACAAACCCAGTATAGGACCTGCGATCTAATTCGCAAGCTGCCCAGTCGGCATCAATATACCCACTGATATCTAAACTGCCTTTTTGAAAGATAAGACCATGATCTACAGTACCTTTTAAGTATCGAAGCACACGCTTAGCTGCTTTCCAATTAAGTTGGCTATAACATTCGTTGAATTGACTTAGTACGCTTACCGCATGAGCGATGTCAGGCCGAGTACACACTGCAACATACATTAAACATCCAATTAAGTTTCTATATTCTAAATGTTCTTCCTTTTTGTCAGCCTTTGTAAGTTTCAAGCCCACTTCCATTGGAGTTCGCGCTATCTTACAATCAGTCATGTTGAAACTTTCTAGAATCTCCTTTATATATTGCGACTGATCTAAAAAAATATTTACCTTTATCCCTTGTAATCCGCATCCCTAGTACGTGACTAGCTGGCCCTAAATCTTTCATGTCAAACTCTCGCATGAGTTTTTCTTTCACAATAGGCCTCATTTTTGAGTTTTTCATAGAAAATAACATTAAATCATCTACATAAAGACCGATAATTAGTAACTCTTCATCGTTATACCTAAAATATACACAGGGCTCCAAACATAATCTCATAAAATGTAGTTTACTTTGCAAGACATTATTTATCTTCTCGTACCAGGATTTAGAGGCTTGCTTTAGCCCATAAATGGCTTTATTTAATTTGTAAACCTTTCTTTCCTTACCTTGAATCTTAAAGGGCAGGGCAGCTTGTGGCGAGCTGTTGGGAATTAGCGATCCCACGTACCTGAGTGCTCCTGGGGGAAGGCCCTGTTCTTCATCTCTAGCTTGCCTTTACTGGCTGGCTGGAGTGAACAATGACGAGGAACAGATCCCCTACCTCTGGCTTGCCTTCACCGGCCGGTCAGAGTGGAGTCGCGAGAGCTTTACGCTGGGAGGGTGGATGTGAAACGTAAGTGGCGAGTGGGCAACGTGATGGGACCCTAAGGGAGCAAATGATCGTTGTATAAAGTCCAGTGACACCTCTCCACCCTTTAGCCGCTCAAATGATGTTGCTCCTTTGTCGCTTTTTCTAACGATTATTTTGGGGAGCCCATTTACCTGAGTTGGCGAGTCACCACCTGCCTATTTTATCCGTGTTATTAACATAGGTCAGGCAGGTGCCATAGTCCTTTCCATAGACCCAATTACCCAATCCACTAACACCTCACCTCAATAAACCAGCATAACTTTTTATCCATTCACACAATAGTCCTACACCAATCGGGTGTTGTCCTTGGGTCCACTTGTATAATGTATACAGGGATAACCGTCGGCTGGTGTCACATCACAAAATTAAATTAAAATTGTCTAACGGGCCTCTACGTGTTGGCTTCGGCCCCACGCACGCCTTCCAAATGTCCGGGACTCTATAGTCCCGTGATTACGGTGTGACAAACATAATAATATTCTTTTTATTTCGGACAAATTAACAATCCATATTAGGTTAGTAGACACTGAAACTTCTTAAATAACTATGTTAGTAAGAGACACAAAATACAATACAAATTCATAATTTAGATACAATTTGCCTTGAAGTGATACAAGTTCGTATACATTTATTAATTGTGCTTGAATCGTATCTGCATGCTATCGTCATCAGGATGGAATTAGACCTTGCCCGCACTCTGCCGAGCAACGACGCCGCCCTTTTACGCATAATGGCAAAAAAGTCGTCTGTACGTGCTTCTGCGAACATTGTCGACGCGCTGCAGAAGCGAGGCTTGCCCAACATCATCCTGAGTCCGTTGTTGTACTGGACTCGAAGGTCGTCAATTGCCCGCTGCGTGTAATTGGTCCATAGGCTGCATGTATAAAACACTTGGCAATAAGCTTTAAATAATGTGACTTTCGCTTGATCGCTGCAGCGTGCAAACCTCCGAGCTAACATATTGCAGCGGACTGCCAGCGCCCTACGTTCTCGCTCAATATCAGCATGATCCTTAATGTCATCGGTAACATAATGACCCAGATATTTAAATTGTTTAACCTGTTCCAGCTTAGTACCGTTAAGTTTAATGACAGGAACAGATGCAGGGCATTTGCCACCGACTCCCTTAAAGACCATAAATAAACTTTTAGAGGCATTATACAACAAACCATGTTTTTGAGCGTAATCCTCACAAGTTTTGAGTAGCTCTCTAAGTGCCCTGACCGACGGGCTGAGCAGGACCATATCGTCCATATCGTCGGCGTAGCTGATATTATTAAGACATATATTGTCTATTCTACACCCGATTGATTTCCCGCTGATCTCGACGATCAGTTCATTGATATACAAATTAAATAGTTTGGGAGATGTTATCCCCCCCTGTCTCACTCCACAGTTTAGTCTATACGGAGTTGAGAGATTATTGGCCCATTTCACGTTATTCGACTGGTTTTGATACCAATATTGGAAAATGCGCAACATCTCTGGTATATTTCTCTCCCTGAGCTTCTCCCACAACACATTATATGACACAAGAAAGAAAGAAGAAAGAAAGAAAAACGATTTATTAGTACAGCTAACAACACGCATATACCATAAGACAATGAACAACTTTATTATGATTAAAACTTATACTAATGGCACTTGCTTGTCGCAGCTGTGACAGGTAGGTGACCACTCAGCGTATGCTGTGCTGTGGCACGTACATACCACAACACAGCGCTGGTTTTCAGTGGTCACCTTAAGTGACGTACGGACGTCCAGCTATACCAGCTGCATTACCTACCTAAAACTATAATACTAAACTTATATTGAAAAAAAAAAAAAAACAGAAATACAAATTAATAAAATGTACACATACATATACTTTAATATATTATATTATATTTACATAGGCAAATACATTAATACAGATTTTACATATATTACCAGTACATATATTATTACTACTATCTTTTATCTCGCTCTCACCCGTTCCCGCTGCGCGGCCGCGCTGGCTGACGGCTCAGGCGACAGACGTCTGGTGCATGGCCGGCGAGTGGACGCGTCCTCAGGGCACATGCATTTCGCTTGGAAAATGTTGATAATATTTTCACGCACACTCATGTGTCCCCGTGGAGTGAAAAACAAGATAACAAAACGTGCGGTCAGGGAGATTCCGTCCTAAGTACCCACTACATGCAACTATCATGGTAAATGGTGGCTGTCATTCCGTGCGCCGCCATAAGCTGTCGGAAAGTTGATTAATTTTACTTTGGGTCGTAAACAAGATGTAAGTAAATAAATATTAACCATAATTTTTTTGTATATCTAATAAATATATTTTCAGGTGTGATTTAAAATTATTTTTGGTTTTCAGGGACCTAATGGGGGGAGGTAAATCATTCCAACAGCGAGTGGCGGCATATTTGAAGCAGCCCCTGAAGGCGGTGGTTTTATAAAGTGGCATCGAGAGCGGGTTGGATGTCGTACGTGTGGAGTAGCCGTAATGATCCCGTCTCCAGTTTACCTTACTAAACAGGTATTCTGGTTTACGTGTATTAAATAATCCAAACAACAAGCTGGCTAGATGTAAGTTTCGCCGTGCAGCCATTTTTAATATATTGTTTTGGTTTAAAAATGGCGTGACATGACTCCTCCGGGGTATCCTAAAACAATATCTTGCACACGCATTCTGCACGCGTTGAATCAAGCGTTCTGTCCGGGTTAGGAGGCATGGTCCGTATACAGCGTCACAATAATTCAATTTTGATAGCACTAGGCAGTCTATCAATCTCTTTCGCATTGCAATACTAAGAAATTCTCGTATTCTGTATAGAACCTTCAACCTGTAGAAACAATTTTTTACCATATTATTTATGTGACTCTCAAACCGCAACTCCGGGTCGATCACCAGACCCAAATTACGCGCAGTTTCTACCCTTTGCACGCTCTGTCCCATAATTGTAACGTCGGGATTCGAAGAAATAATGGAATTGATTTGGTTTTTACTCCCCAAAACCATATATTTGGATTTATGAGGGTTGAGCACCAGTGAGTTAATTGACGACCATGTGGCAATTTTGTCAAGTTCTTCATTTAAGATATCAACGGCGGATGAAGTACTTCTGGCGTTAAATGAGACATATAGTTGAGTGTCATCCGCATATACATGGTATTTACAAAATCTAATGCAATTAATCATATCCGCAGTGTAGAGTATAAAAAGAATCGGTCCCAAAAGTGACCCCTGCGGGACGCCTCTGGTTATAGATCGCGGGGAGGATGACAAAGCTGTACCGTCTTTCAAGCGAACCTGAACGCGTTGTGACCTACCATTCAGATAGCTCTCAAACCAGCTTACTGTTTGGTGTTCGAACCCGTAGTATGAGAGTTTCGATAAAAGTAGTGAGATATTGATTGAGTCAAAGGCCCTTGAGTAATCCAGCAGAGTCAGTATCGATCCCTCACCACGGTCCCGAGCTTCGAGGATGTTACCCACAACATCGGCCAAGGCTGTTGTGGTACCGCGTCCCTTTCTAAAACCCGATTGTAGGTCTGGCAGTATTCCGTTAGTTTCGAGGAAGTCGGTAATCTGCAAATACACTACTATTTCCAACACCTTGGACAAACAGGGCAATATACTAATCGGACGAAGGTCCGCATAACTTTGCGGATTTTTATTTTTAGGAAGTGGTTGCACGATTGCCTCTCGCCACAGATCCGGAAATTTGCTAGACACGATGGATCTGTTTACTATTTCCGTTATAGTTGTTAACGACCACGGTAAGGTGAGATTCAGCATATCTCTCGAGATGCCGTCAGTACCTTGTGCGTTGGTTGATATGCTCTGTATAATCTTACTAATCGTAGTCGGATCTGTTGGTTTTAGTGAGAATTTCTCTGTGCCATACCGACTAGATTCAAAGAAGGTTACTTGAGATATGGTAACATTAGGGTTGCCCGGAACATCCAGAAACGCCGAGTTTATACCATCCGGATCGTTAAACTGCCCTGAAATTTGATCATCGCTCTTGCCTTCTGGTAGTACATGTTTTTTAAGATTAGACCATAGTGCTTTTGAATCGTATATGTTGTCATTAATGTATTTGTCGAAAAAGGCCTTTTTTTCATTCAATAAACTAACTACAGCTAAATGTTTCAGATCTAAGTAGTAACGTTTATGTGACTCGAGATTAGTATGACGGTATCGATTGCGTGCGTCATTTCTTAATTTAAACATTAATTTTATATTGTCTGTTATCCAAGGCGTTGGTTGAGTTTTGAAACGTCTTTTTTTTTTTTTTTTTTTATCCTGGCACGGCAAAGTGACCGCACTGTACCTGATGGTAAGCGCAGTGCGGTCCAAAAAGAGTACTGAGTAGCGAGAGATGATCTATCCCCCGCTACTCAACACACTCATGCCGGCCTGCTTCTTCACACTACGCCATGGGCAAGAAGGTGAAGAAGCGGTCGAAGGTCAAGTGTCAGAGTACTAAGAAGGCCGCAAAATGGCCATTATACCCCAACTCCAGACCCCCGACAAAAACCGGATGTACACTGGCTGATCCCGGAACGCGACACACTTGCGTGTGCCACTATGGCGGGTTTTTCGCCATGTGTACGGTGGTTGCTATCCGGGCGGATATGAATATCCTACCACCAGCACCCATAACAACGTCTAGTTGTTATGGGTGCATGCAGATCAAAAAGCCGCGTAACGTGTAGATTAAATGAGTGTACCATATTATTTACGTCATCTAATTCGCAAATCGAGTTCCACGGAATTACCTCTAGGTCCCGTTCAAAAACATCTTGCAGTATGTTTTTAAGCGGGCGATATGTGATTATCTTACGTGTCGGCTTTTCTTTTCTGAAAATGATCTCGCACGTAATAAACGAATGGTGACCGAGTTCCGTTATATGGTCTACCTCAACCCCCCGGTAGTCCGCGTCTGTACAAATCACATCAATAAGGGTGGCACTATCTCCTACAAAATGTGTAGGAGTATTTACAATTTGGTGTAGATTAAAACATTTAAAAAAAACTATTATATTTTTTACATTAATGTCTCCACCTGATTCTGGCTGAATCTCACCTTACCGTGGTCGTTAACAACTATAACGGAAATAGTAAACAGATCCATCGTGTCTAGCAAATTTCCGGATCTGTGGCGAGAGGCAATCGTGCAACCACTTCCTAAAAATAAAAATCCGCAAAGTTATGCGGACCTTCGTCCGATTAGTATATTGCCCTGTTTGTCCAAGGTGTTGGAAATAGTAGTGTATTTGCAGATTACCGACTTCCTCGAAACTAACGGAATACTGCCAGACCTACAATCGGGTTTTAGAAAGGGACGCGGTACCACAACAGCCTTGGCCGATGTTGTGGGTAACATCCTCGAAGCTCGGGACCGTGGTGAGGGATCGATACTGACTCTGCTGGATTACTCAAGGGCCTTTGACTCAATCAATATCTCACTACTTTTATCGAAACTCTCATACTACGGGTTCGAACACCAAACAGTAAGCTGGTTTGAGAGCTATCTGAATGGTAGGTCACAACGCGTTCAGGTTCGCTTGAAAGACGGTACAGCTTTGTCATCCTCCCCGCGATCTATAACCAGAGGCGTCCCGCAGGGGTCACTTTTGGGACCGATTCTTTTTATACTCTACACTGCGGATATGATTAATTGCATTAGATTTTGTAAATACCATGTATATGCGGATGACACTCAACTATATGTCTCATTTAACGCCAGAAGTACTTCATCCGCCGTTGATATCTTAAATGAAGAACTTGACAAAATTGCCACATGGTCGTCAATTAACTCACTGGTGCTCAACCCTCATAAATCCAAATATATGGTTTTGGGGAGTAAAAACCAAATCAATTCCATTATTTCTTCGAATCCCGACGTTACAATTATGGGACAGAGCGTGCAAAGGGTAGAAACTGCGCGTAATTTGGGTCTGGTGATCGACCCGGAGTTGCGGTTTGAGAGTCACATAAATAATATGGTAAAAAATTGTTTCTACAGGTTGAAGGTTCTATACAGAATACGAGAATTTCTTAGTATTGCAATGCGAAAGAGATTGATAGACTGCCTAGTGCTATCAAAATTGAATTATTGTGACGCTGTATACGGACCATGCCTCCTAACCCGGACAGAACGCTTGATTCAACGCGTGCAGAATGCGTGTGCAAGATATTGTTTTAGGATACCCCGGAGGAGTCATGTCACGCCATTTTTAAACCAAAACAATATATTAAAAATGGCTGCACGGCGAAACTTACATCTAGCCAGCTTGTTGTTTGGAGTATTTAATACACGTAAACCAGAATACCTGTTTAGTAAGGTAAACTGGAGACGGGATCATTACGGCTACTCCACACGTACGACATCCAACCCGTTCTCGATGCCACTTTATAAAACCACCGCCTTCAGGGGCTGCTTCAAATATGCCGCCACTCGCTGTTGGAATGATTTACCTCCCCCCATTAGGTCCCTGAAAACCAAAAATAATTTTAAATCACACCTGAAAATATATTTATTAGATATACAAAAAAATTATGGTTAATATTTATTTACTTACATCTTGTTTACGACCCAAAGTAAAATTAATCAACTTTCCGACAGCTTATGGCGGCGCACGGAATGACAGCCACCATTTACCATGATAGTTGCATGTAGTGGGTACTTAGGACGGAATCTCCCTGACCGCACGTTTTGTTATCTTGTTTTTCACTCCACGGGGACACATGAGTGTGCGTGAAAATATTATCAACATTTTCCAAGCGAAATGCATGTGCCCTGAGGACGCGTCCACTCGCCGGCCATGCACCAGACGTCTGTCGCCTGAGCCGTCAGCCAGCGCGGCCGCGCAGCGGGAACGGGTGAGAGCGAGATAAAAGATAGTAGTAATAATATATGTACTGGTAATATATGTAAAATCTGTATTAATGTATTTGCCTATGTAAATATAATATAATATATTAAAGTATATGTATGTGTACATTTTATTAATTTGTATTTCTGTTTTTTTTTTTTTTTCAATATAAGTTTAGTATTATAGTTTTAGGTAGGTAATGCAGCTGGTATAGCTGGACGTCCGTACGTCACTTAAGGTGACCACTGAAAACCAGCGCTGTGTTGTGGTATGTACGTGCCACAGCACAGCATACGCTGAGTGGTCACCTACCTGTCACAGCTGCGACAAGCAAGTGCCATTAGTATAAGTTTTAATCATAATAAAGTTGTTCATTGTCTTATGGTATATGCGTGTTGTTAGCTGTACTAATAAATCGTTTTTCTTTCTTTCTTCTTTCTTTCTTGTGTCATATAATGTGTTGTGGGAGAAGCTCAGGGAGAGAAATATACCAGAGATGTTGCGCATTTTCCAATATTGGTATCAAAACCAGTCGAATAACGTGAAATGGGCCAATAATCTCTCAACTCCGTATAGACTAAACTGTGGAGTGAGACAGGGGGGGATAACATCTCCCAAACTATTTAATTTGTATATCAATGAACTGATCGTCGAGATCAGCGGGAAATCAATCGGGTGTAGAATAGACAATATATGTCTTAATAATATCAGCTACGCCGACGATATGGACGATATGGTCCTGCTCAGCCCGTCGGTCAGGGCACTTAGAGAGCTACTCAAAACTTGTGAGGATTACGCTCAAAAACATGGTTTGTTGTATAATGCCTCTAAAAGTTTATTTATGGTCTTTAAGGGAGTCGGTGGCAAATGCCCTGCATCTGTTCCTGTCATTAAACTTAACGGTACTAAGCTGGAACAGGTTAAACAATTTAAATATCTGGGTCATTATGTTACCGATGACATTAAGGATCATGCTGATATTGAGCGAGAACGTAGGGCGCTGGCAGTCCGCTGCAATATGTTAGCTCGGAGGTTTGCACGCTGCAGCGATCAAGCGAAAGTCACATTATTTAAAGCTTATTGCCAAGTGTTTTATACATGCAGCCTATGGACCAATTACACGCAGCGGGCAATTGACGACCTTCGAGTCCAGTACAACAACGGACTCAGGATGATGTTGGGCAAGCCTCGCTTCTGCAGCGCGTCGACAATGTTCGCAGAAGCACGTACAGACGACTTTTTTGCCATTATGCGTAAAAGGGCGGCGTCGTTGCTCGGCAGAGTGCGGGCAAGGTCTAATTCCATCCTGATGACGATAGCATGCAGATACGATTCAAGCACAATTAATAAATGTATACGAACTTGTATCACTTCAAGGCAAATTGTATCTAAATTATGAATTTGTATTGTATTTTGTGTCTCTTACTAACATAGTTATTTAAGAAGTTTCAGTGTCTACTAACCTAATATGGATTGTTAATTTGTCCGAAATAAAAAGAATATTATTATGTTTGTCACACCGTAATCACGGGACTATAGAGTCCCGGACATTTGGAAGGCGTGCGTGGGGCCGAAGCCAACACGTAGAGGCCCGTTAGACAATTTTAATTTAATTTTGTGATGTGACACCAGCCGACGGTTATCCCTGTATACATTATACAAGTGGACCCAAGGACAACACCCGATTGGTGTAGGACTATTGTGTGAATGGATAAAAAGTTATGCTGGTTTATTGAGGTGAGGTGTTAGTGGATTGGGTAATTGGGTCTATGGAAAGGACTATGGCACCTGCCTGACCTATGTTAATAACACGGATAAAATAGGCAGGTGGTGACTCGCCAACTCAGGTAAATGGGCTCCCCAAAATAATCGTTAGAAAAAGCGACAAAGGAGCAACATCATTTGAGCGGCTAAAGGGTGGAGAGGTGTCACTGGACTTTATACAACGATCATTTGCTCCCTTAGGGTCCCATCACGTTGCCCACTCGCCACTTACGTTTCACATCCACCCTCCCAGCGTAAAGCTCTCGCGACTCCACTCTGACCGGCCGGTGAAGGCAAGCCAGAGGTAGGGGATCTGTTCCTCGTCATTGTTCACTCCAGCCAGCCAGTAAAGGCAAGCTAGAGATGAAGAACAGGGCCTTCCCCCAGGAGCACTCAGGTACGTGGGATCGCTAATTCCCAACAGCTCGCCACAAGCTGCCCTGCCCTTTAAGATTCAAGGTAAGGAAAGAAAGGTTTACAAATTAAATAAAGCCATTTATGGGCTAAAGCAAGCCTCTAAATCCTGGTACGAGAAGATAAATAATGTCTTGCAAAGTAAACTACATTTTATGAGATTATGTTTGGAGCCCTGTGTATATTTTAGGTATAACGATGAAGAGTTACTAATTATCGGTCTTTATGTAGATGATTTAATGTTATTTTCTATGAAAAACTCAAAAATGAGGCCTATTGTGAAAGAAAAACTCATGCGAGAGTTTGACATGAAAGATTTAGGGCCAGCTAGTCACGTACTAGGGATGCGGATTACAAGGGATAAAGGTAAATATTTTTTTAGATCAGTCGCAATATATAAAGGAGATTCTAGAAAGTTTCAACATGACTGATTGTAAGATAGCGCGAACTCCAATGGAAGTGGGCTTGAAACTTACAAAGGCTGACAAAAAGGAAGAACATTTAGAATATAGAAACTTAATTGGATGTTTAATGTATGTTGCAGTGTGTACTCGGCCTGACATCGCTCATGCGGTAAGCGTACTAAGTCAATTCAACGAATGTTATAGCCAACTTAATTGGAAAGCAGCTAAGCGTGTGCTTCGATACTTAAAAGGTACTGTAGATCATGGTCTTATCTTTCAAAAAGGCAGTTTAGATATCAGTGGGTATATTGATGCCGACTGGGCAGCTTGCGAATTAGATCGCAGGTCCTATACTGGGTTTGTATTTAAAATTGGGCAATGTACCGTTTCTAGGGAGAGTAAAAAGCAAAGGACTGTGGCGCTTTCTAGCACTGAGGCCGAATATATGGCTCTCTCAGATTCTTGCAAAGAAGCTTTGTTTATACGCTCCTTAATGTTTGAATTATTTGGTGAACATTATTGTGTAATCCTATATAATGATAATCAGTCGGCGCATAAGTTGTGTAAAAATTCAATGTACCATGCTCGAACAAAACATATTGATGTGAGACATCATTTTGTGCGTGAGATATTGAAAAATAATTTTGTTAATTTAAATTATTTATCAACATCTGAGATGACTGCGGATATCATGACTAAGCCTCTTACCAAGGATAAGCATGATGTTGTTTAAATTTGTCTGATGTTAATAAGTTGGTATCTTGCTGAAAACAATACATTATTTTATAGTTGTTGTGAATCTTATGTACTGTTTCTTGTAATAGAGTTGTATTAGAACCATATTGCATAAGGTCATTTAAGGTTAATTATTATATTTGTTTAAGGGCCAGTGTTGGTGTTTCCGAACGTTAAACAAATGTAATTTTAAAAATGTCTTTTTTTGACATCGCTCTCTCTCTCTCTCTGCTCGCTATCTCGTCAGTGCAACACGAAATAAATACATCCGATATAATAAAATATAATCCTTTATTTTAAAAACCCTTCAACCCTTTTTTCTTATTATTATTATTATTATTATTAAATGCCATACAAAATTGTATTAAAGCAATATTAAAAAATTCTGCACGCTGTATATTATACGTTATTTTGAAAGAGGTGCAATGAAAAGTTTAGACGGGCCTACGGAAGTTCTTGCCGGCGTATTTAGCGGCGGCACCGAGTTCCTCCTCAATACGTAGGATCTGGTTGTATTTGGCGAGACGCTCAGAGCGGCACGGCGCGCCTGTCTTGATCTGACCAGTCGACAGACCCACAACTAAATCAGCAATGAAAGTGTCTTCAGTCTCACCAGATCTGAAATAAAATATGTTTGTGAGACACAATAATACTCTGTACATATACCTGTAGTAACTCTATGTTAGGGTAGTTCCCATTTATTAGAAATATCGAAGGTATTTTAGAAATTAACTACGGGTAGATTACTAAAAACTGAGTAAGGAGTAAAGGTTTTGGATAAAAGGGAGCGCGCCTCAGCATTCCGAGAGACCGTTGGCAGTTTATTCGTAGTTTGTTCGCGGTACAGTCAGTGAAATCAGTTCAATTCGTCACGTAGTTCAGCTTAGAGGGTCATGCTGTACGTAAGCACTTGATATTAATTATAAAGAAGCCTTTAATAAATCCTGACACAGGGTTGTTAACGCTAAAGCTAAGCGCTAGGATTTGTAACAGTGATCATTAAATCAAACATTAAATTGGTAATCATTGTCTTTGTGCCTTTTAAAACATCCACCTTGCGTACCTTTGTTGTGTTGCTAACACTATTACCTAAATGGGAGTGAGCACGAGCCAATAAAAAGGACTGAAATTTGGTGACTCGTACGACACCGTAAACAGGTGGGGCGTTGATACCATCAGCAAATTTCATACTATCGTAATATTGCGTTGTTAATATGATTTTATCAAATAATCGATGTATTTTAAACATGATTTTTTCTGATAATTAGAAAATATTTGTTTTATATTTAATTTATTTCGCGGATAACTTACAGTGCGTAAGTAAGTAAACGCAAAATACGATGATAGGGTGACAGACGAATAATCTCGACATCAAATATTTTTTTAACCATTAATAACACTGTAAACAGCACAGTACAAAGAAGCTCTCCTTTTTAGTTTACAATTACAATGCTTTAAAATACAATTTAGCACAGTTTCTAAAACTACTTAAAAGAATATTGTGGGTTTTGTAAATAAAAGAAATAGCTTCTTACCTGTGTGAGACCATAGTTCCCCATCCGTTCTTCTTGGCCAGCAAGTGAGCGTCGATGGACTCGGTGACGCTGCCGATTTGGTTCACCTTCAACAACAGGCAGTTGCATGCCTTCTTCTCCACAGCAGTGGCGATGCGTTTTGGGTTTGTTACCTATTCATTACAAAATTAAATATGTTCAATATTTATTACCCAATTATATTATTTTATACATGTGGGTGCCACAGCTAGTTATAATATACTCACCGTTAGATCGTCACCGACGATCTGGATGGGAGTACGTGCGGTGAGGTTGGCCCACGCGGACCAGTCATCACGGTCGAAGGGATCTTCAATAGACACCATGGGGAAGTCCTTGATAAAGTCAAGGTACACGTCCGCTAGCTTCTCAGACGAAAGGTAATCCGCCGGGTTTGATTTAGGGTTCTTGAAGTCAAGATCGTAAGATTCGTTCTTGAAGAATTGAGATGCAGCTACATCCATGCCGATATCAATCTGTTGAGCATTATTTCGTTCACTTAGTTATTGTCACCAAAGTCTAGTTTATTGTCTGTGAATATTCACTTTATGGATTTTCAATTACGACTAGAATTTACTTATGTTTCAAACGAATATATAATGTACATACATCATTTTTTTAGAACAAACTGGCAGAGTTATGCCAAAATGTACCAACTGCATAAAATTGATTTCGAGAAAATGAAGCTTAAAGTTTGAGTTGTAATTACTCATGGTCCAACTACCTGAATAAAATGTTAGTTAGGGCCAGTTTGTGCATTTTGATTCAGTGCTTTGATAAATTTAAATTGTTTCTGTATTGATTAAGATATTTCTAATAATAGAAAAAGTTTTGTAGATTTGTGCATACATACTTTTAATATGTCATGTGTCAATAAACGTTGGTCTGTTTTTGTTGACTAGTAATATAGATTATATCACATTCTGAGCAATTGGATGTCAATAGCAAATTTTTTGATAATTTCTGAGTTGGTACATTTTGGCATGACTGAGTCCAAATATTAAAGCCGTTCTTACTTTGCCAGTGTAACCAGCCGACTGAATGGCGTCTTGGATGAGGTAGAGAGCATCTTTGTTGTTCTGGATGTTGGGGGCGAAACCACCTTCGTCTCCAACGGCGCTAGAGTCCAAGCCAAACTTTTCCTTAATAATCTTCTTTAAGTGATGGCACACTTCAGAACCCATGCGCATAGCCTCACTGAATGACGATGCACCTAAATTTCGATATTATCTATTATGTAGTCATTTTTTATTTAATTTTCACAAGCAATTTCTTCCGTCAAAGAAAAATATGTAAAAAACATCATGGATCAATCCCACTGCATCAACTTAAAAATCTTTTATATTTAAATAATAAATAGTAGGTTCATTTGGTTTACCTGTGGGAAGGATCATGAACTCCTGCATAGCCAGCTTGTTGCCTGCATGGGAGCCACCATTGATAACATTGAAAGCTGGGACTGGCAACACGATGTCATTGTTTCCAGCTAAATCAGCCAAGTGTTTGTACAATGGCACTCCTTTCTTGGCAGCACCAGCCTTGGCTACAGCCAAAGACACACCAAGGATAGCATTGGCGCCGAATTTTGACTTGTTTTCGGTGCCATCCAACTGCAGCATGAACTGGTCAATCTGGGTATAAAATATGTAATTATTAAAATGATCAAGAGATGGAAAAAAAATGGTGTATTTACGTGAGTATAGTTCCGTGTATGAGCCGTGCGAAGCCGGGGCGGGTCGCTACACAATAAATTTCAATTTTCTGAATTGTTTCATATACAAACCTCTTTCTGTTGGGTGACTTCAAGGTTCTGCTTCAGGAGTTCAGGTGCAATGATGTCATTAATGTTCTTAATTGCAGTCAAGACACCTTTGCCATGGTACTCCCGCTTAATATTGTCCCTGAACTCTAATGCCTCATGGACACCAGTAGAAGCTCCTGAAGGGACAGCCGCACGGAAAAGACCCAGTTCTGTGATCTAATAAGAAAAATAATATATTTCTTTTTAGATTTAAATTAACGGTTGAGATATTGCGGATAGCTGTTTGGCCGGATAGTGAATATTGCCGACCTTGTAGCCGGGTAGCCGGATATTCGGTAGATTTAGCACGAAGGATCGGGAAGACTCGAGTGAATTCGGGTATTGCTGTTCATGACAAATTACTTGAGAAATTGGTATTTATTCACCATATTTTGTTTTATTCTGGCACGGTAAAGTGACCACACTATACCTGATGGTAAGCACAGTGCCGTCCAATTACAGTATCAAGTGGCGAGAGACAATCTATCCCCCGCAACTCAACACAATCATGCCGGCCTGCTTCTTCATACTACGCCAAGGTGAAGAAGCGGTTGAGAGTACTCTGACACTATCAGAGTACTCAGAAGGCCGCAAAACGGCCAAACATCGTACCCCAACTCTAGACCCCCGACAAAAGTTTGCTCTTAGTGCAGTACCAGCACTAATTTGTTTTGGGGTAACGTAAATATGCTTATTCAATATGTAACAAAAACCCTGTTGGGCGTTTTAATTCCGATATGAGAAAAAGAATTCAAACCCAAGGAAATAGCTGATACGTAAATTATCGCGATAAAAATAATTAAAAAAAATATATTAATTTATTTGTTTGTAAAATATGTACTTGGATTTGTTACCTCTGCAAGCAACGGTGATGCGAAGTCAGAGCGAGATAGCAAGGTGCGACGTCGGTACATCATCAAACGCGGCGGGTTCGCACTGTTTATGTTCACAAGGTTCATATTACACGTAATATCACTCAGCTGTTTATCAATGTGATGAACGATTTAAAATACCGGATATTTTTTTTTATTGTCAAAGCACTGACACTAATTAATAACAATGTCCACTTGACCACCTGGAAGTTGGTGTTCAACATGCCCGCCTTGTATCTCTAGGTGGTATTTGTGACGTCAGTTTACAATGTTCGCTTACGCTTACGCTTCGCAGAACTGGTGTATCAGATTTGAGTTTTTCAAATGCTGCGACTATTCGTAAGCGAATTTCCCCCTCGGAATCACACGTCTTTTGGAATACAGACTGATTAATGGTGCTCCAGAGATAGAAATCCAAAGGATTCTCGGCCTTCCTGCATCAGCACATTGTTGGTAAGTGCCGTACGTAGGTGTTGAAATGCCATTGCTGACAGCAATGCTATGTTTCTTGGAGGACCAAAGCGTTCTTCGTAAAGTCTTCATGCTGCTGTATAATTGCAATCACACTTCTCGAGACACAATATAATATTAATATTTCAAAATTTTTCAATTCATATTTTCAGTAAGACATCGCACACAAAGCAAATCACACACAACCGTTACCTAATTTCGTAATGTAATAGATAAGTCCGTCCGGAAGTAATTTGCGCGATCGACTGAGGCAGACGCGGCGGGAGCGACCTTGACCTTGTACAAGGGTTAGGTAGGTCAGCGGCGCATGCACCAGCTGTCGGCACCCTTTGAACTAGCCGCGCCATTTGTACCGATTCGGCATTAGCTAGAAACGTAGGTGTAAATAACATTTTGTTCAGTTGCATTATTTTTCTACGATCATATTTATGGATGGCTATTTTGAAAACTATATTCTTGATTTACTTTTTTCAAAATGTTGTCTTTATTTTTGTTATGCCTGTATGTATACACATACGGTCCTGAAAGACCCAACAGAGTTTTTGTTACATATTTATATTTGTCATGTGGGTTATCTAAAGTACTAAATTGCATATGTCGTGTTTTTTTAACTGGTAATCGGCCAATTACTCGCCCATTATCCGGTACCCGGCCAGATACCAGATATCCGTTTCATCTATATCTAAAGGCCTTATTAATAAACGATATATCTATCTGTTATAGTTATACAGTGTTCTATTTATTCCAAATATTAAATTTTAAATAATAAGGTGACTAAGAGTAATTTTTCGAGGTTTTTTCATCTTGGTATATTATTGCGCGGTCCATACTTCAATACATTGTTATGTGGTTGTCGGCTGGTAACTCTTTATCCCAGTAATTTGCCTCCCTGATACTTCAAGGAAAGTAAAGAGAGATCCTTTGTATGTTGCCAAAGAATAATTACAGCTTATACAAAGTAAATTAGTAAGGACCTACCTAAGGCCTTTAGGCCCACTTGCACGCAAATTAGGGTTAAATAAATAAATTTAGAGTTTATTAACCCAGGTTAGAATGTTAAAATGTTAACTCTCATTTCACCTTGCACCACTAAAAACTGACGCTGGGTTAGCTAACCCGACATTTCTTTTATTTTAGCTGGGAACACTGAAATGTCGATGCACATCTGTTGTAGTCCGTCCAAGGATGAATGAGTATACATAAAAACGAAACAATATTTCTGTCTCTTTTACACTACAGCACACTATATAGAGATGCGTATTTGTGTGTCCTTCGTTCTATGACGGTTGATAACTTTTTAATTTGTTTGTTTTAAGACTTAGAGTAGGCAGTGTTAAATACAGTGTGACAGTCTTAAATAAAGTTTTAAGATTGTCAAATTCGTGTTATTTGTTTTTTTGTGGTGTTTTATTTATTTGTTGAATTCAGAAAGTCAGTGTAATGAAGAAGAAACCTCGATTATGTGCTCCCTATTTCACGATAAATGGTAATATGCTTTTATGTAAATAGTTGAAAAATTCAAACATTGCCCCTTTATGTGTATTATAATATTCTGACCGTTTTGTAACCCTTTTGTCATAAAAATTTGAGCTTATATATTCAATGACTTCATCTTCATCGTCAGAGAATAACAATTCATGATCATTGTAGTAATATTTTAACTAAAAACCACAAAATAGATTACACAATACCTACCAACAAAAAGACTAACCGCAGGGTTAGCGACTTAACCTTCCCAAATTGGTGGGTTAAATATTTAGAAGTTAAACCCTAGGTTTGCTCGAAAATGTTGATGGCGCAAGACAAATTATTTATTTAACCCTGTGTTAGCTGTTAACACCGAGTTAAATACGTTAACCCATGATCGCGCAAGTGGGCCTTAGAGATATAAAATAGTATAAATACCAAATGAATCAAACTTGTCATTGTGTGACTGTAAACTATAATAAAAAGTGCTCATTAGCAGTTACTTTAGCTCGCACTAGCAGTGCGAGTCGGTTATGCTAAATTAGTAACATATACATAACGATAACTGCCTAGATTATTTAGAAAATCAGTTACATCTCAATTATAATTAGCAAAAGAGCTCTATATTATATACCATTGGGGGAACTTAGACAATAAAATTTATAATGACCATAAAATATGTTTTGTAAAACGCGTAATGATACCGGTAGGGCACGACTCTTGCATACATATGACAATCTTTATATATATAATTCTACTATACGTGTGTATGTCACTGAACTCCTCCTAAACGGCTGGACCGATTTGAATGAATTTTTTTGTATGCGTTTGGGTGGCGCCCTGGATGGTTTATATTCACAAATCAGCCCGGCAGATGGCGCTGCAGTCGGTGTGGCGCTGCTTTTACGGACAGGACGACGTCTGCCGGGCCCGCTAGTAATATATATAATACTAGCTGACCCGGCGAACTTCGTTCCACCTAACAGTCAATGAAAGAGCCGATTTAGGATATTAAAATTAATTCAAAATTATTAAGTTCAGTTTTTTACAAGGATCATAAATATAAATTAAAATAAATAAAGTATTTTAATGACGTGTCAGCAAGACATTTGCTTTATTGGCCATGTATTTTGGTGCATAATTATGTTGCACTCTTCAGTGAAGGACCTTGTGATATAGATACTACATTTTTTTTGTTATCAGGCGCAAGAACAAATGAAGCAGATGGTTTTCTGACCCGTATAATTGATGTCATGAGAAAAACATGCATTTTCGCGATTCAGACCACAAACATTCAGGGATTGGCCTCGTGATTTGATGCAAGACGAATCGGAAATTGAAGTGGTTTAAACTCAAACGGCATATCGGTTGGGATCATCGGAATGAGAACTTCCTCACCTTTGAATTTTCCTTTGAGTAGCGTCGCGTAAATAAGATTGATCATCAGTTTACTTCTCACCAAAGGCGTTCCGTTGCATAGTTTGGGTTGGTTTAAAATCAGACAAATGAAAAGGAGTTTAAATGCAGTCACCATTGCCAAAATCGGCCCGGAAAGATCATAACAAATGAATGGCTAGACTGATGTTTTTTAATGATATTTTTTTTATTGATGAATATCATATTTCAATACTTATTATCCTATTCCGCACGATGACAATTCCAAAACCACAAAAATCATAAAAATTGGTCCAGCCGTTCTCGGGTTATAAATGGTGTAACTAAACACGGGTTGTCAACCTTGCATTTCAAAAACTAGGATTTGAAGATGGACAAACTAGGTCCATTCTTTATTTTAAAACAGCTCGAGCATCGCGAACACTCGTGAGCCATGGGGCCGCCTCTAATGTAAGGGAACGTACCTATACTATGTGACCCATTTTTTACAATTTTCTAGCGCACTCTCCGTCCTCGGTGACAACCCGTAGTATATGACCAGACCCTTCCTCCCTCTCTAGCTTTCACGTAGTAATTCATAAATATGGTTACAAATCATTTTTTGCAAACAAAATGTAAAAAAAAACGTGTGCAATCACACGTTTTTTATTTTTTTTATCACCTAATGGATATTGACTACGTGAGGAAAACCTAAGACCCTCTCCTGACCCTGTGACTAAGCGTGGTATTTGAAGACGTACATATACAGGGTGAATTTTTCAAGTGGGCCTCTATGGCCAAATCCGAAACTATGAGAGATAGCGAAAAGTACTTAAAGGTGTCTCGGGCCCGATTTTGATGAAAACTAAAACTGCATCATTTGATTTTTTATAAATTAACTAGCTTTTGCCCGCGGCTACGCCCGCGTGGTGGTTATTTTTGGAAGAAAAGGTATAAAATCCATGGAGACCTCTTAAACTATTAGATCTTCCTGTATTATGCTATCCCGTAGGAACCGTGCATTTTCTGGTATAAAAAGTAGTCCCTCAACTAACACTATGCAAAATATCATGTGGATCCCTTGCTCTGTCTAAAACAAAAACAAAACTATCCCACGGGAACCGTGCATTTTCCGCGATTAACGTAGCCTATATGCTATTCCAGACTATAATCCAACTCTGTGCCAAATTTCAACCAGATCCGTCGAGCCGTTGTAGCCTGATTGAGTAACAAACATCCATCCATCCAAACATTCGCTTTCATGTGTTTAACTTGAAAAATGACGGATTTTCATGCAATCTTTTTTCCCTATTTTACCCCCTTAGGGGTGGAATTTCCAAAAATCCTCAAATATGTATTTTTTATTAAAAGGCCTAATACCAATTTTCGTATTTTAACCTTAACAATTAGGGGTTTTCATAGAAACTTTCCTCCCCTATTTTACCCCCTTAGAGGTGGAATTTCCAAAAATCCTCAAATATGTATTTTTTATTAAAAGGCCTAATACCAATTTTCGTATTTTAACTTCAACAATTAGGGGTTTTCATAGAAACTTTCCTCCCCTATTTTACCCCCATAGTGGTGGAATTTCCACTTATCCTGAAATATGTATTTTTTGTTTTTATTTAAATGGCCAAATAAACCATTAATCTTTCAAATATTCGCATTTCTAATAAGTAGGATTATTGATAAACCCCCGATTAAAGAGTTAATATAAACTTTCATCGCCTAATTTCCAGAATTTCCAAAAATCCTGTAATAAATATTTTTTATTTTTAACCAATTTTTATGCGGTTAACTTAAAAAATGACGGAGTTTCATACAAACTTTCTTCCCCTGTTTTACCCCCTTAGGGGTGTAATTTCCAAAGATCCTGAAATATATATTTTATATTTATAACTGAGAGGCAAAATAACAATATTCATGCATATAACTTCAAAAATGACGGATTTTCATACAAACTTTTTTCTTCTATTTTTAGGGGTGGAATTTCCAAAAATCGTGAAATATATATTTTTTATTTTTAACTAAAAGGCCAAAAACTAATTTTCATGAATTTAACTTCTAAAATGATTGCATCCTGGGTTCGATCCCCGGGTCGGGTAAAGTGATATTGGGTTTTTCTATCTAGAAATTCTCAGTATTAGCCCGGAGTCTGGAACATGTGCCCGGTATGGCGATAGGCTCGCCCCCTATCACTTTATGGGACCGAAATACGGCGAAAAGTGGGTGTACTGGTTACACCTCTGCCTACCCCTTCGGGGATTACAGGCGTGAGTGTATATGTATATGTATGTATGTAACTTCTAAAATGACGGATTTTCATACAAAATTTCTTCCCCTAATTTTACCCCCTTAGGGGTGGAATTTTCAAAAATCCTGAAATATATATTTTTTATTTTTAACTAAAAGGCCAAATACTAAGTTTCACGAATTAAACTTCAAAAATGACGGATTTTCATACTAACTATCATCCCCTATTTTACTGAAATATATATTTTTATTTTTTATTTTTGACTAAAACGCCAAATACTAATTTTCATAAACTTAACTTCAAAAATGACGGATTTTCATACAAACTATCATCCCCTATTTTACCCCCTTAGGGGTGGTATTTCCAAAAACCCTGCCTTAGTGGATGCCTACGTCATAAAAGGTACCTACTGTCAAAATTTCAAGTATCTAACCCCAGCCGTTTAGGCTGTGCGTTGATCGATCAGTCAGTCAGTTTCTTCTTTTATATATACAGATTAACAGATTAATATTTCTAGCCATTTATTTATTTATTTATATTTTCATCGCGATTTACAAGTGGTAAATTTCTGATAATTTGAGCTTGGCGACGGCTTGTACTCACTTCTAATTCGTGGGCCTCTTTCAACAGACTTAACAAAAGAAATGATCGAGCCATCTACAAACAAAGTTAATAGGTAATTGTAAAATTGTATAAATGTAGTGCATATTATGTTATATAGACATATTTAGTAATTTCACTTACATTATAAGGAAATAATTTATTTCAATTCCTTTTAAAATAACGTAATCACATTTTTTTTGGTTTTCACTATTCTTTTCGCAAGCAAATGATTAACTTATGATTTGACATTTAAGTTCGAGGAGAGTTCGAAAGTGACTATCGAAATCTTTGCTGCCGAATACCGTTTAACGTCAAATTAGTAAGATCTCACTTAAGAATAGTTCACCTCACCGTCATTTTCACCTTGTGGCGCTAGTGTAGATTTCACTCACGTTACCAAGTAGCGTTTTCACCGCGGATTCAGAAGTGAGCAATACAGTGAGATGTTACAGAATAGCATAGCTGGAATAGAACTCGTTGATTTTGAAAAAAAAACGCACACTGTATTATTACACCATTCGATAGTGTCGCTAATAAGGAAAGAATTCTGGGAAGTAATGACATACAGCAAACTTTAGGAAAGAGCCCATTTTTAACCAAATAGTTTTTTATAATGTTTTCTTATGTTTACGCGAATATTACAATATTGAAATAAAACGAATTTTACGGATTATATCGCGGTTTAATTTATTTTTTTAACCCGACGTTTCAAAGGCTTTACAGTATTCATGGTCACGGGGTGGACTGAGTTGTATGTCGTCACTAAAATACGTTTTTATTTTTCTTACGTTACCTACATATTAAAACGTACAGTTGTTCTATCTCACGAAGACGGGTTGGTCTTAGATGTGTGTGTAGATGCACATGCACATTTTTTCTGTGTGCGCTACTAATGCTTATTGTTTCGCCCCAAAATTTTGCGTCGTGTACCGTCAGCATGGTAAGTAAACGGAGAAAAGTGAGCTAAGTAAATAATATTTAATTATGAGTTAATTGTAACATAATAATAACTTAATACGTTATTCTAATTATGTATGGTTTGTTTTAGGGTCGTCAAATGATTGCAAAAGTGAATTATTGGAACGAAGTTCCTTACGGCAGGCTTGAAGGGGATAGGGATTTTGCTGCGAAGAAAAAGTGCGTGGAATAAAACCGTTAAATGAGACGTGCGCAGGCGCGACAGTCGCATACATAATAAGTTCCTTACGGCAGGCTTGGAGGGGATAGGGACTTTGCTGCGCGACAATAGTGACGTCCAGTTAGAGTAGCAAGTTATGACATCCAGTTAGAGTAGCAAGTAGTGACGTCCAGTTGGAGTAGCAAGTAATGACATCCAGTTAGAGTAGCAAGTAGTGACGTCCAGTTAGAGTGGCAAGTAGTGACGTCCAGTTAGAGTAGCAAGTAGTGACGTCCAGTTAGAGTGGCAAGTAGTGACGTCCAGTTAGAGTAGCAAGTGATGACGTCCAATTAGAGTGGCAAGTAGTGACGTCCAGTTAGAGTAGCAAGTAGTGACGTCCAGTTAGAGTAGCAAGTAGTGACGTCCAGTTAGAGTGGCATGTAGTGACGTCCAGTTAGAGTAGCAAGTAGTGACGTCCAGTTAGAGTGGCATGTAGTGACGTCCAGTTAGAGTAGCAAGTAGTGACGTCCAGTTAGAGTAGCAAGTAGTGACGTCCAGTTAGAGTGGCATGTAGTGACGTCCAGTTAGAGTAGCAAGTAAGGACATCCAGTTAGAGTAGCAAGTAGTGACGTCCAGTTAGAGTGGCAAGTAGTGACGTCCAATTAGAGTGGCAAGTAGTGACGTCCAGTTAGAGTAGCAAGTGATGACGTCCAGTTAGAGTGGCAAGTAGTGACGTCCAGTTAGAGTAGCAAGTGACGACGTCCAGTTAGAGTGGCAAGTAGTGACGTCCAGTTAGATTAGCAAGTAGTGACGTCCAGTTAGAGTGGCAAGTAGTGACGTCCAGTTAGAGTAGCAAGTGATGACATCCAGTTAGAGTAGCAAGTGATGACATCCAGTTAGAGTGGCACGTAGTGACGTCCAGTTAGAGTAGCAAGTGATGACGTCCAGTTAGAGTAGCAAGTGATGACGTCCAGTTAGAGTGGCAAGTAGTGACGTCCAGTTAGAGTAGCAATTAATGACATCCAGTTAGAGTAGCAAGTAGTGACGTCCAGCTAGAGTGGCAAGTAGTGACGTCCAGTTAGAGTAGCAAGTAATGACATCCAGTTAGAGTAGCAAGTAGTGACGTCCAGTTAGAGTGGCAAGTAGTGACGTCCAGTTAGAGTGGCAAGTAGTGACGTCCAGTTAGAGTAGCAAGTGATGACGTCCAGTTAGAGTTTTTTTTTTTATTCTGGCGCGGCAAAGTGACCACACTGCACCTGATGGTAAGCGCAGTGCCGTCCAGATAGAGGATCAAGTAGCAAGAGACAGTCTATCCCTCGCTACTCAACACAATCATGCCGGCCTGCTGTTTAGCTTCTTCACACGACGCCTAAAGGACCCAGGATCATAGGAAGGAGGGAACACGGTAGCTGGCAAACTGTTCCACAGCGTGATGGTGCGACAAAAATACGAGTTTGCGAACCTCTTGGTTCGGGCCGGGGTAGTAGATACCACGAAGCTGTGGCTCCGCAATCCAGTACGCGTGGTTCTGGTATGTATGGATGTAATACAAACGCTAGAAGATCACCCGTTGATCGATTATGACGGAACCCGTATTGTCTGTCAATGATCAACGAGTGATCCTCCAGGTAGCGAACCAATTGGCTGTTAATTAGTCGCTCCATGACTTTACACATCACTGAGGTGATGGCGATTGGGCGATAATTGTTAGGGTCTGACCGATCACCCTTTTTGGGGATCGGCTACACATTGGCTTCCCTCCAAGATTCAGGCACAACACCTGAGAGGTAGGACGATCGGTATAGGCGCGTCAGTGCAGGAGACAACTCCGCTGCACACTTTTTGAGAACAAGCGCTGGGATACCATCAGGACCACTAGCCTTCCGGACGTCGAGAGACTGCAGCGCACGCCGCACATCACAATGCCTGATACGGATATCAGGCATTGTGTGACCGCAACCGGGCAGCGTAGGTGGTAAATGAGCATTGCAATCCTCGAGTCTCGAATTAGCCGCGAAGAGGTTTGCCAGTAAATCGGCCTTCTCTTGCGAGCTATGGGCTAGTGTTCCATTTCGATATCTCAGCGGTGGCAGCGAGGGGCGACAGAAATTAGATTGGACGGCCTTAGCCAAGCTCCAATAAGCTCGACTGCTTGTCGGGTGATCGGCCAAAGCACATCCAATCCTGGAGACGCGCTGGGCATCCGCTCTAACGTACGCCCTCTTGCAAGCCTTGGCAGCACGGTTGTAGGCTGCTTTGAGGGACTTAAGATTGGGATCCTTCGTAGCGCGACCCCCGATCCAAGCGCGATACGCCGTCTGTTTTTTACCAACAGCATCGGCGCATGCACGATTGAACCAGGAGCGTCCTCGACCGTGGCCCGCGATCTCAGAGGAAGGAATGTAATATTCCATTCCTAGTCTGATCTCGCAAGCAACGGCGTCGGCACTCGCAGAAGGATCCTTTCCCTCAAAGCAGCGCTGCCGCCAAGGGATGGATGCGAAATAATCCCGCATACCATCCCAATCTGCCGACGAGTAGTGCCAGACCCTGCGCTTGACCTTCACGGGACGTGGGGGCAAAGCGCGAGGTACTGACGTCCCAACCAGGCAGTGATCGGAGGTCCCCAGAGGAGCACCGACCGACACCGTATACCCAGTCGGGTGACTCGTCAACAGAAGGTCCAGCAGAGAGAGCGCATGACTCGCAACATCTGGGATCCTGGTAGGCTGGTTCACCAGTTGTGTCAAGCCATGAGTCAAGGCGAATGCATGAGCAGTTCTGCCAGCATGGTCAGTTTTGGAGGATCCCAACCACAACTCATGGTGTGCGTTGAAGTCCCCCAGAACAACCAATTCCGCTGTTGGGAACTGCTCCTGCGCGTCGTCTGTCGCCTGGCTAATGTAATCAAATAGCCGAGTTGTCTCCACGTCCCCGTCGTGTGACCTGTAAAGGCACACGTAAACCCGACTCTGGGAGCCGAGGTCGACGTGCACCCACAGGGTGGAGAAGGAGGGGTCCTCCATGCAGCGCAGACGGCGACAGCAGACGTCCGACCGAACATACAGACATACCCCGGCCCTCGGCCTGAAGCTTTCTTCAAGTGAGTAGCCGGGGTAAAGCAAGTATGTGGTATCGGTCGGACTACAAATCTGCGTCTCCGTCAGGAAGAGAAGAGCAGGCCGGGCCGTCTCAAGATGGTGGTGGACGGCATTAAGGTTCGAATGGAGTCCGCGGATGTTAGCGAACTCCATTGTGAAAGCGGTGGTGGGGTTACGCACCGCTGTAGGTCCTTTTCTCTTTTTAGGCACTGTCATGGAGTTGATGGGGGGAGGAGGTGAAGAAGCGGTCGAGGGTCTAGTGTCAGAGTAATCAGAAGGCCGCAACAAGCGCCGGTCCACTAAAAGAGCCGAGAGGAGGTAAGCTGATCCGCCGGACGGAAGGGCCCCCGTACCCTCCCGGGATAGGCCGCCGGGACCCCACATCCGGTCACCAACCGGCACGACGGACCCACCCAAGATTATGCGCGGCATGGTGGGGCAGCCTCTCGTGGTGGTTAGTCACGATTGGGCCCCTGTACTGTACCGCGGGCGGCCAGCGGTACAACCGTTTCTAAAGGTCTCCCTGGCCGACGGATCAATACACCTCCAACCGACTGTGAACCGGCTAATACCTGCACGGCCAAACATCGTACCCCGACTCTAAACCCCCGACGATAAGCACCAGTAGCAAGTGATGACATCCAGGTAGAGTAGCAAGTGATGACATCCAGTTAGAGTGGCAAGTAGTGACGTCCAGTTAGAGTGCCAAGTAGTGACGTCCAGTTAGAGTAGCAAGTAGTGACGTCCAGTTAGAGTGGCATGTAGTGACGTCCAGTTAGAGTAGCAAGTAATGACATCCAGTTAGAGTAGCAAGTAGTGACGTCTAGTTAGAGTGGCAAGTAGTGACGTCCAGTTAGAGTAGCAAGTAATGACATCCAGTTAGAGTAGCAAGTAGTGACGTCCAGTTAGAGTGGCAAGTAGTGACGTCCAGTTAGAGTGGCAAGTATTGACGTCCAGTTAGAGTAGCAAGTGATGACGTCCAGTTAGAGTAGCAAGTAGTGACGTCCAGTTAGAGTAGCAAGTAATGACATCCAGTTAGAGTAGCAAGTAGTGACGTCCAGTTAGAGTGGCAAGTAGTGACGTCCAGTTAGAGTGGCAAGTAGTGACGTCCAGTTAGAGTAGCAAGTGATGACGTCCAGTTAGAGTAGCAAGTGATGACATCCAGTTAGAGTAGCAAGTGATGACATCCAGTTAGAGTGGCAAGTAGTGACGTCCAGTTAGAGTAGCAAGTGATGACGTCCAGTTAGAGTGGCAAGTAGTGACGTCCAGTTAGAGTGGCAAGTAGTGACGTTCAGTTAGAGTGGCAAGTAGTGACGTCCAGTTAGAGTAGCAAGTGATGACGTCCAGTTAGAGTAGCAAGTGATGACATCCAGTTAGAGTAGCAAGTGATGACATCCAGTTAGAGTGCCAAGTAGTGACGTCCAGTTACAGTAGCAAGTGATGACGTCCAGTTAGAGTAGCAAGTGATGACGTCCAGTTAGAGTGGCAAGTAGTGACGTCCAGTTAGAGTAGCAAGTTATGACATCCAGGTAGAGTGGCAAGTAGTGACGTCCAGTTAGAGTGCCAAGTAGTGACGTCCAGTTAGAGTAGCAAGTAGTGACGTCCAGTTAGAGTGGCAAATAGTGACGTCCAGTTAGAGTGGCAAGTAGTGACGTCCAGTTAGAGTAGCAAGTGATGACATCCAGTTAGAGTAGCAAGTGATGACATCCAGTTAGAGTGGCAAGTAGTGACGTCCAGTTAGAGTAGCAAGTAGTGACGTCCAGTTAGAATGGCAAGTAGTGACGTCCAGTTAGAGTGGCAAGTAGTGACGTCCAGTTAGAGTAGCAAGTGATGACGTCCAGTTAGAGTGGCAAGTAGTGACGTCCAGTTAGAGTAGCAAGTAGTGACGTCCAATTAGAGTGGCAAGTAATGACGTCCAATTAGAGTGGCAAGTAGTGACGTCCAGTTAGAGTAGCAAGTTATGACATCCAGTTAGAGTGGCAAGTAGTGACGTCCAGTTAGAGTAGCAAGTAGTGACGTCCAGTTAGAGTTGCAAATAGTGACGTCCAGTTAGAGTGGCAAATAGTGACGTCCAGTTAGAGTGGCAAGTAGTGACGTCCAGTTAGAGTAGCAAGTGATGACATCCAGTTACAGTAGCAAGTGATGACATCCAGTTAGAGTGGCAAGTAGTGACGTCCAGTTAGAGTAGCAAGTAGTGACGTCCAGTTAGAATGGCAAGTAGTGACGTCCAGTTAGAATGGCAAGTAGTGACGTCCAGTTAGAGTGGCAAGTAGTGACGTCCAGTTAGAGTAGCAAGTGATGACGTCCAGTTAGAGTGGCAAGTAGTGACGTCCAGTTAGAGTAGCAAATGATGACGTCCAGTTAGAGTGGCAAGTAATGACGTCCAGTTAGAGTAGCAAGTAGTGACGTCCAGTTAGAGTGGCAAGTAATGACGTCCAATTAGAGTGGCAAGTAGTGACGTCCAGTTACAGTAGCAAGTGATGACATCGACTTAGAGTGGCAAGTAGTGACATCCAGTTAGAGTGGCAAGTAGTGACGTCCAAATTGAGCACGATTTTTTTTGCAATTTGTGTCGATTCTACATTAGCCGAAGGAACTTCGTTCCTACCTGGTGTCCCACGACACCACATCATTTCTCAGAACAGAGTATGAATTCACCTTAAGACATAAAGAGCCAAACTGTGATTTGTCGCACTGGTAATGTAATCTGTACTTAAAGATAAATCTAAATAAATATGGAGCACGAAAAATAATTTTATTTTTTCCTAAAATAAAATACAAATCTAACTACATACTTATATTATTTTGTTTAATAACAATGAACTTGCTAACGCTACATGCAGTTACGCACACAAGAGCGCGTGTCTATACACATCACAATTACAAGCAAGGCTCAACCGCCTTCATGAGATAGAACAACTATAACTGATTAATTGATAACACCCAACAGTCACACACAATTGTTCAAAATGATGGCCATTGTTGTTCCACACATAGCCTGGATTCGACGTCTCAAGAATTGTACTGCTATGCTGGTGGTAGGATATTCATATCCGCCCGGATAGCGACCAACGTACACTGGGTGTAAAACCCGCCATAGTTCCGGGATCAGCCAGTGTACATCCGGTTTTTGTCAGGGGTCTACAGTTGAGGTACGATGTTTGAACGTTTGACTTTTGAGTACTTTGACACTAGACCCTCAACCACTTCTTCACCTTCTTTCCCATGGCGTAGTGTAAAGAAGCAGGCTGGCATGATTGTGTTGAGTAGCGGGGGATAGGTTGTCTCTCGCTACTCGATACTCTAATTTGACGGCACTGTGCTTACCATCAGGTGCAGTGTAGTCACTTGCCGTGCCAAGATAAAAAAATCAGCATTACAATAATATTGATTTAATTTAGAATATTTTTCAAAGATTTTATTCAATGCATGCTGTGACATCTGAAGGTAATGCATTTACCATGTATGTTATGTAATTACCATTGATTGTCCTATATAAAATAAATAAATAAGTAAATATTTTTGTGTGAAAAAAAAAAAAAAAAAAGATTGTTACAAGTCATCAACTGCATTATAAGTGTCTTTGTAGACTTCGTTTTTTACATCCCACAGAGAAAATAATCTAAGATCCGGTCACCTCGCTGTCACCATTATTTTTACTAGCTCTTGTAGTTTCCTGCACCTACATTGTTCATCTCTATTAAATAATATATTAGTCTGGTTCACTCTTTGTTCAGGGGGTTTAAGTTTTTTTTTGAATATTCGTCTTTTTCTCTTTATTTAAGTTTAACTTGGATATATTTTCCTTGTGCATCAATTCTGCGCCTCATCCTATGGTAGATGTACTAATTATTTTCCTCATTTACAGTTTGCAGGTTCTCAAATTAATGAGCTGACATTTGTTAGTCAGTGGTGCCCTATTTTACTTTTTGTTATTCCATATCTTAATAATATAACTATGATAGTAAAGGATAATTAACAAACAATCTCCAATGCACTAATTACCTGGCAGTTCTCATTTGTGTAATTTAAATATTGTTAGATAGGTAATTCCCATATTAGAAATATTAAACCAATATAACAGGGATTTTAGAAACCAAGTATAGGTACATTAATTAGTTTTAGACTGAGCAGGGTGAATGTTTGCAAGAAAACGAGAGCACCCCAGCGTTCCAGAGTGCAGTTTATACACAGTACATACTCAGTTCAGTTCACATCGGCCTATACCATAGTCAGTCTAGAAGTAGTTCAGCTTAGGGGGTCAGGGAGAGGGAGAGATTAATTATAAATTGGTCTTTAAAGTCCTGACATTGAATTGTCTGTATATATAAAAGAAGAAACTGACTGACTGACTGACTGACTGATCGATCAACGCACAGCCTAAACGGCTGGGGTTAGAGACTTGGAATTTTGACAGTAGGTACCTTTTATCACGTAGGCATCCACTAAGGAAGGGTTTTTGGAAATACCACCCCTAAGGGGGTAAAATAGGGGATGAAAGTTTGTATGAAAATCCGTCATTTTTGAAGTTAAATTCATGAAAATTAGTATTTGGCATTTTAGTTAAAAATAAAAAATATATGTTTCAGGATTTTTGGAAATTCCGCCCCTAAGGGGGTAAAATAGGGAATTAAAGTTTGTATGAAAATCCGTCATTTTTAAGTTAAACGCATGAATATTGGTATTTTGTATTGTATACTTTTTCTCCCAAACATGACCCCCACGCGGGCGGAGCCGCGAGCAACAGCTAGTTAATGTATAAGAGCTAAGTTTTGTAACAGTCAACATTAGATGGTAATTATTGTTTATAAGCCTGTCGGGGCGTCATGAATACGGACACTGAATTGAACTTGCAAATAGCTTTAATTATTGTAAAATGTGGGCACCGTCACTTGCTTTGCTATTTTGAGGTTGGTTTCGAGTTGTTTATCGTATGATCTCACTCCCGGAGTGGGGCGCAACGAAAATCACAATATAAAAGAGCGCCTCGCCATTTGACAAGCAATTGTAAAGTAGTCGTTGAACAGTTAGTAGCTTTAGAGGTCGTAATGCCGGATTACGATTTGGAAGACGGTGTCTACCTAGTTTAAAGTAACTCTTAGTGTTAAAAGAAGTTGCGTGGGCTGTATGGTGTGCTCAATCCTGGATAAGCTGGCAATGTGGTTTAGTGCGTAGAGAGATAGTCAAAAGGAAGTTCTTAACCGGGTTATTAATTTGCGTAGGCCAGGGAGTGAGTCGAAGGGATACAGTTGTCCGGGTTACGACCAGAGGGTACGCTCTGGGTTGTATATTGAAGGGGCGCTGTGATCCGGGCTGCACTGCCTTGGTAGTGTCGTAGTTTCGAGTAGTTGTGGGTATTGCCAGGATTAGGAACATCATCAGTGGTTTGAGAAAGTGATCGATGTACCAACATTAATTGTAATTCAAAGTGCTGTGTTTAAAAGAGCAACCATGAGGGTTTCTTGCCAGCTCTTCCCCATGGATGACTGCATTCCGAACTGGTGGTAGCTTTATTAAACTGTGAAGTGTTAATCATGTGTTTTACTTCCGAACTATCATACGGTGAGCATCCTGACAATATCTGGAGATCGGAGAGGGACGTGTAAGCCCTCGCACAACCCCGGCCCGTGGACATTGCCGCTGACATCAGAAGTGGGATAAAGGACAACGCCCACTACCGTGAATCAGGTGATGTAAAAGTTTGGTACTGTGTTATTTTATGTTGTTTGAGAGATAAGAGAATATTGGTAATTGGCTTTATGTGTAACTTTGTTGGTTTCGCCAAAGAGCTACCGATGATTAGAATTCTATTATCAAAATAATAGTTATGATATGGGGTACCCCAAGAGCACTGTAGTATTCTATCGTGTTGTACGTGGTAAAGAGTGCGCAGTGCACTATGGTGTGCTGTACATTTAAAAGTTAGCAGTGTTCGAATCATTTTGATGTGCTATGTTCACGAATTGTAATAAGTATCTAATGTTAGTCTTTATTTAACGTTCGTTATGAAAAATGTGGAAAATATGAAGCGGCGAAGATTACTGTGTTAATGATTTTTGTTTTCTAATTCCATGTGCTGTGGATGGTTTCCGGCGGCTGTGACGCGGCTGTGATACGGCTGTGGCTGTGGCTGTGGCCCTGCTCTGACAGCACAAGTAGTGCGAAAGCGCGCTGATTACACGCCTATACGTGTCTTCTATTCATGGATGGAATCTGGATTCGGTGAGACGCTTCTGGTTTTGTTTTGTGCCCTCTATAAAAGTGAGCAATAGGGTATTTGACAATTTTTGAAAATTGATGGACATCGATAGAGGACTCTTCACTTATAGCCCCCGTAATATTTTTATTATTGAAATATACTCAATTTATATAAAATCTGTGATTTTATTTTTGCACATATAATTTCGCGCTAAAACGCGTTGTCACGTGACATTATCTCTATATGACGTCATCGCACATACACAAACATTCGTGACACCTAACAACATAACAAATTATTTGCATTTATCTGTTAGTTTTTCCGCAAAAATGAATGAGCCAGCATATAAATATTGTTCAATGCCTTTGTGTAAAAACTCGACACTAAATGCCGATAAATTGTTCATCCATGTGCCAAAATCAAAAGTTTTAAGAAAGAAGTGGCAGATTTCGACTATCAGCCCTTGTAATGCCTTCTTCCATTCTTATAGAAGACTTGAAGACGAAATTAACATGTTTCCACACGTTTACACATCGAAAAATATGTTCTTCCTTACAATTTTATTTGTCGTAGGATGCAATGTTTATGTGCGATGTCGTCACGAATAATGGCGGCCGGTATTGCTACGTTTTAGGCCCAAGTGATACAGATTAAAAATTCAAAATTTTAATGACGAAAATAAAATGTTTACAATACATTTAAAATAAAAAAATGTATTTAATAAATATGTTTGCCCACTATCCTTTCTCTTAGTGCAGTTTTATATATTTTGGTTACACCAGTCAAACACCCTATTAGTTGAGGTGAAGATATGAGGGTTTCTGCCTAAGCCGATGGTTCATAGAATTGTTGATAGCTTGCGTCCATAGCCTGGTTATTGTATTCTCAATATCTATTGGGTGACCACGGGTGAGCGGTCCGCGCTTAAGGTATCTGGTAATTGCGGCCCGGTTTCGCAGAACCGCCATGGAGAGTGGCATACCAGGCTGGAGAGCCCGACTGCGGGCTTGAGGACTGTCGCGGCAGTGCGTTCTGTCCTGGAGAGATGGCTGGACGGGCGCCGCGGGGCGCCTACGTTCCGACTGACTTGACGGACCATGGGTGTTTCGGTTCGTTCCTGTGTCGCATCGGGGAGGAGGTGTCCGCAATGTGCCACCACTGTAGAGACTGCCGCGAGGACGCGGCCCAGCATACGTTGGGGGACTGCCCGGCCTGGGACGGGAAGCGCAGTGCTCTCAGAGCGGTCGTCGAGGGAGACCTCTCGCTGCCGGCCGTGGTGTCGTCCATGGTCGCCAGCCGGAGGTCCTGGCGTGCGGTGGCCCACTTCTGCGAGAGCGTTATCTCGCGGAGGGAGAGTGCTGGGAGGGATCGGGAACGATATGATCCCTCCCGTCGCCAGAGAGGACGTGGGGGGCGCCGGGTGGATGACTGACCGGCGTCTCCCGCCCTGTGGAATGGGGGCGTTTGAGTTCCGCCACGGTCACCCCTGCCTGTCGTGCGGGGCGGCTGGTAGGGGCCAACGGGGGGGGGCTGTCGGCCCCTATCGATGCTCCCAAATTCGGAGCGTCGAGCGACACCGAGATGGACGGCAGCGCGGGTGGTGGGGCCTCGTTCGCTGTCGTTGTTCGGTGCGCAGGAGCTCCTAGGCCTCCTGTGGAGATGACCTGGTACGCGGCGCCGTGCCGGGGCGATTCCGGCTGCAATTCTGGCGCCCCTTGGAGTGCCCCGGGATCGCTCCGTAAACGCCGAGGGGGGGCCGCCGCGGGGTTTTGGCTGATAGTGTCGGGTGGGTTGTATATGGGGGTTGGGGACTCTGCCCAGCGGTAACACGGATGGTCATTAATGCGATGGGGATGAAGGGTTGTGGGACCGGCTGGTCCAGCGTACCCGTTTTGGTCTTGCTCCGCTTCCCTCTGGAGCGGGCGGCGGTGGTAAAGCGCTTTCCCCGCGACAAAGAAAAAAAAAAGGGTCTGGTTTTAAGTGGCCTAAGGAACTGGCTTATCGGGGCCGAAGTTCCGGATCGCTTATCTGGTGGTCTGGTTTGTAAGGGTATGAGCGTAAAGTATTGTGATTGCATGGGAAGATGTTGAATGTCTAATGTGTGTGGTTATTCTAAAGTGATTTAAGGAACTGGCTTATGAGGGCCGAGGTTCCAGATCACTTTACTGTTAGTCTGGTTTGTAAGGCTGTGAGTGTGAAGCAATGTGATTAAATGGAGAGATTTTGAGGGGTTGTCCGGTCCATGTTATCATATTGAGGTGATAACTGGTCGAAGGGACGCCTATGGTGTGTATGGTGTAGTAACTGATCGAAGGGGCGCTGACGGGTTATCCGGTCCACGTTGTCATATTGAGATGATAACTGGTCGAAGGGATGCCTAAGGCAGTTGTCCGGTTCAGTTAATGGTGTGTGTGCTGGTGTGATAACTGATCGAAGGGGCGCTGACGGGTTATCCGGTCCACGTTGTCATATTGAGATGAAACTGGTCGAAGGGATGCCTAGGGCAGTTGTCCGGTTCAGTGAATGGTGTGTGTGATGGTAAAATAACTGATCGAAGGGGCGCTGACGGGTTATCCGGTCCAGGTTGTCATATTGAGATGATAGCTGGTCGAAGGGATGCCTAAGGCAGTTGTCCGGTTCAGTTAATGGTGTGTGTGTGATGTATGACTGAGGTAAAGCAGAGTAATTGTGATGGTGCAGAGAGTATTTAAGTTTGCATGATAATTGGACATCGAAATTTGTGTTTGCTTATCATTGGTCAGAGATTGGCCGAGCGGATGAACGGATTTACTGTGTGAGTTTCTTCTCCTTTTCAGGTACACACGAAGACGTGTGAGCTGTCAGGAAGGCCGTGTCGGGGCGTCATGAATACGGACACTGAATTGAACTTGCAAATAGCTTTAATTATTGTAAAATGTGGGCACCGTCACTTGCTTTGCTATTTTGAGGTTGGTTTCGAGTTGTTTATCGTATGATCTCACTCCCGGAGTGGGGCGCAACGAAAATCACAATATAAAAGAGCGCCTCGCCATTTGACAAGCAATTGTAAAGTAGTCGTTGAACAGTTAGTAGCTTTAGAGGTCGTAATGCCGGATTACGATTTGGAAGACGGTGTCTACCTAGTTTAAAGTAACTCTTAGTGTTAAAAGAAGTTGCGTGGGCTGTATGGTGTGCTCAATCCTGGATAAGCTGGCAATGTGGTTTAGTGCGTAGAGAGATAGTCAAAAGGAAGTTCTTAACCGGGTTATTAATTTGCGTAGGCCAGGGAGTGAGTCGAAGGGATACAGTTGTCCGGGTTACGACCAGAGGGTACGCTCTGGGTTGTATATTGAAGGGGCGCTGTGATCCGGGCTGCACTGCCTTGGTAGTGTCGTAGTTGCGAGTAGTTGTGGGTATTGCCAGGATTAGGAACATCATCAGTGGTTTGAGAAAGTGATCGATGTACCAACATTAATTGTAATTCAAAGTGCTGTGTTTAAAAGAGCAACCATGAGGGTTTCTTGCCAGCTCTTCCCCATGGATGACTGCATTCCGAACTGGTGGTAGCTTTATTAAACTGTGAAGTGTTAATCATGTGTTTTACTTCCGAACTATCATACGGTGAGCATCCTGACAATATCTGGAGATCGGAGAGGGACGTGTAAGCCCTCGCACAACCCCGGCCCGTGGACATTGCCGCTGACAAGCCTTTTAAAATACCTAGCTTTCACAATGACTCACTTATATTTTTAATCATCATTATCATCATCAGCCTATCGCTATCCACTGCTGGACATAGGCCTCCCCCAAGATTCGCCATTGAACCCGATCTTCGGTTCTATGCATCCAATGTCTACCTGCAGCCTTGCGCAGATCGTCGCTCCATCTAGCAGGAGGGCGTCCCACACTCCGTTTACCTGTACGCGGTCTCCACTCAAGAACCTTACTACCCCAGCGGTCATCGGTTCTACGACAAATATGACCGGTCCATTGCCACTTCAGCTTGCTTAGTCTTTGGGCTATGTCGACGACTTTGGTTTTCGCGCGAATATCCTTATTCGGTCTCTCAGCGAAATTCCGAGCATAGCCCTCTCCATGCTACGCTGAGCGACTTTAAGCTGATGGACCAGTCGCACTGTGAGTGTCCACGTTTCGGCTCCGTAGGTCATCACGGGTAGGACGCACTGATTGAAGACTTTCGTCTTCAAACTTTGCGGTATGGGCGACGAAAAGACTTGACGAAGCTTTCCAAATGCTGCCCAGCCCAACTGGATCCTTCTAGCTACCTCCCTCTCGAAGTTGTTTCGTCCCAACTGCAGACATTGTCCGAGGTAAACATATTTGTGAACAACTTCAAGGGGTGAACCATCGACATTGATTGGTCTCGGATCAACGTGATCGTTGAACATGATCTTGGTTTTGTCCAAGTTCATTCCGAGACCAACACGTCGGAATGCAGTATTAAGGCTGTGCAGCATTTGTTGTAGCTCCTGCAGCGATTCCGCCATGATGACGATATCGTCAGCAAAGCGCAGGTGGGAGATGTACTCGCCATTGACATTAATTCCCCGTCCTTTCCAGTCCAGAGTCTTGAAGACTTCTTCCAATGCGGCAGTAAACAGTTTCGGGGATATGACATCCCCCTGTCTTACACCTCTACGCAATGGGATTGGTCTTGTCTGGTCTTCCTGTACTTGGACGGTCATTGATGCAACGTCGTACAGACATCTCAGCGCTTCTATATATCGCCAGTCAACTTGGCATCGCTGCAAGGATTCCAGAACAGCCCAGGTTTCGATAGAGTCAAAGGCCTTTTCATAGTCCACGAAAGCAAGACACAGCGGCCGATTATACTCCTCGGTCTTCTGTATAATCTGCCGCATAGTGTGGATGTGGTCTATGGTGCCAAATCCTCTACGGTACCCGGCCTGCTCCAGTGGTTGAAAGTCGTCAAGTCGTTTTGCCAGACGATTCGTGACGACTCTCGAAAACAACTTATATAAGTGGCTCAAGAGCGAGATGGGACGGTAGTTTTTCAGAAGTGTTTTGTCCCCTTTCTTAAAGAATAGGACAACTAAGCTCTTGCTCCACTCTTTCGGAGTTCTCCCAGAGAAAATGACGGTGTTAAAGATACGTTGGAGCTGTTTGATTACAGGGATACCTCCTGCTTTCAGCAGCTCCGACGTCACCCCGTCCTCCCCTGGGGCTTTTCCATTGCTAAGTTGTTTGAGAGCCGTCCCGATTTCGTCGAGGCTGACTTCCGGCAGCTCGTCGGTGTAGTGGCGGGACAGCGCAGCTCTGGGATCTGTAGGTGAGGGTGATGACTGTGGAGCGCTTGAAGCATATAGACGACCATAGAAACCCTCCACTTCCTTGATGATCTCCGGCTTAGAGGTGACAGCGTTGCCATTTGTGGTAGTGATTCTGGTAAGACGGCTCCTCCCAAGACGCTGTGTAAAGACTTTTGACCCCCGATTCTGCTCGATCGCTTCTTGTATCTTTTGCGCGTTGGCGCGTCGGAGGTCACGTCTTACCATCGTCATAATTTTCTTGTGGAGGGCTCTCTTTTCGGATTCTGTGGCGTTCGTGTTTTGCCGTTTATCATCCATAAGCCGGAGCATCTCGGCGGAGAGTCTCGATGCCCGCCCATTCTGCTTCCTCGCACAGAATTTCTCCTTTCTTCCCTGATTATACGGACTACGCTGTTTAGATCCTCGTCAATATCCACAGTGGTTTCCAAAGCAGCAAATCGGTTCCGCAGTTCCAACTGGAACTTATCGGAATCGCTCGCCACTTAAAGTAAGTTCGGTCGGAGTATAGACCTCATCAGCCGTCTGCGTTCAAGCTTGAAGTCTATATTCAGAGTGCCTCTTACTAGTCGGTGGTCGCTGCCGGTGTTCACCCTGTTGACCACAGAGACGTCCCTGAATATATACTTCTTGTCCGTAATGATGAAGTCTATCTCGTTCCTCGTCACAGTATCGGGGCTTTTCCAGGTCCACTTCCTTTGGGGCTGTTTCTTATAGAAAGAATTCATTAAGAACAACCCCTCCCGTTCCAGGAAGTTGACCAGCATTTGCCCCCTGTGGTTCCTACATCCGTAGCCATGCGATCCGATTGCCGATTCACTGCAGCTTTGTACTCCCACTTTGGCGTTGAAGTCCCCCATGACCACACTGTAATGAGTCTTAGTGGTATTGTGCAGAGCCTTGTGTATGTCGTCGTACACAATTTCCGCTTCGTCATCTGTATGTGTCGACGTTGGTGCATACACTTGTACCACTTTGAGGGAGTACCTCTCAGGAAGCCTGATGATGAGGTATGCAACCCGCGCCGACACACTAGATATCTCAACAATGTTGTCAGTGAGGGCCTTGTTGACGAGGAATCCCACTCCACCTTGCGAGGATTGGTCTCCTTCTCGATAGTAGAACAGATGGCCCGATTCGAGGGTCATGGTGTCCTCCCCCTCTCGTTGGACTTCGCACAGCCCAAGAATGGGCCATCTTATTTTGCTCAGTTCTACTTCGAGCTCCTCGAGGTGTTCGTCCAGCCGCATCGTACGTCCGTTATACGTCGCCAAAGTCAGTTGGTGGTGGTAGCGGTCCGTAACCCCGTTTTTTTTTTTTTTTTGTTGTCGCGGGGAAAGCGTTTTATCACTACCGCCCGCTCCGGGGGGAAGCGGAATAAGAATAAAACGGTTATGCTGGACTAGCCGGTCTTACGACCCAGCATCCCCCTCGCACGGATGATGGCAATCCGTGCTGCCGCTGGGCCGAGTCCCTACCCCCTATGTACACCCCACCCGACACTACCAGCTAAAACCCCGCGGTGGTCTTCTTCGGCGCTTACGGAGCGATCCCGGGGTATTCTAAGGAGTGCTAGAATTGCTGCCGGAACCGCCCCTGCGCGGTGCCTTGTACGGGCCCATCTCCATGTGGGGCTTAGGAGCCCCCGCGCACCGAACAACGACAGCTAACGAGGCCTTACCACCCGCGCTGCCGTCCATCTCGGGGTCGCACGATGCACCGAAACTGGAATGCATCGATATTAAGTATGTGTCTTTCGTTCGATCTCAACGAACCGAATCAATACTGATCTGTTAACAAAAAGATCTGGTTCGTTCGATTCGTTCAATCGATTGATTGGTTCACTAGTGATTCGTGAGCTGTGATCAACAACAATGGTTATTGGTCAATGGGTCACACACTAAATTCAAATTTAATTTAAAATAAATATTTATTTTAAACCATATTGAACCTTATTTATCTTTATATAAAAACCATTATAACATTTCTGGAGTAGTACTACTAGAATAGATTAGATACAAGAGTAGATTAGACTCTAATACTCTAAATTTAAAGCACATTTTCTACATAGTTCGTAAGGTCGTGTTGCCTGTGGTGTGTTGCCGTAATCACCACGCTTGGCAGGCGGGTTGGCGATCGCAGTGCCTGGCCTGTCGCACCAGCTACGCTGCTGCCCGTAGCTAGTCAGGGCTATTTGAGCCAGGATCATTGGGATGGTTATACCGCCATCTGTCGGTCGCCAGAGCCCCGTCCGTTGTTCAGCAGGATGCACCGCTGGCAGGTGGGGTTGACAATAAGGGCAGTAGGTCGTTGGCGCCCACTTATATCCCATATTACACTTATTATTCCACTTACATATTTTTAATAATATAATCAATATTTCACACGCAACTGCATCCAATAGTTATTGTTTTTATTTTTAACTCTGCCAGTATTCCTTAGATAGACCCTAGGTTAACATGTGACCATTGTGTTAGCTTATTTTTGTATCTAGTATAATTCATTTGTAAAGGTATTAGTTACAACTTACACAAAATAAATTAGTAATAAGATTATTAGTAAGGGAGTCTTACTGTTTATGGTTGTTCTTAAAAATATCGCTTTAGAGAACGCCTCGAAGTAAGGAAAACATAGATTCTAAATATTTGTGAACCTTACCAAGTCAACTTCAACGGTGGGGTCTCCGCGAGAGTGGAAGATTTGACGCGCCTTGATGGACTTGATTCGCTTATTGGATATAGATGATTTTTTTTTTTTTTTTTTTTTTATCCTAGCACGGCAAAGTGACCGCACTTCACCAGATGGTAAGCGCAGTACGGTCCAATTAGAGTATCGAGTAGCGAGAGACGATCTATCCCCCGCTACTCAACACAATCATGCCGGCCTGCTCCTTCACACTACGCCATGGGCAAGAAGGTGAAGAAGCGGTCGAGGGTCTATTGTCAGAGTACTCAGAAGGCCGCAAAATGGCCAACATTGTACCCCAACTCTAGACCCCCAAAAAACCGGATGTACACTGGCTGATCCCGGAACGCGACACACTTGCGTGTGCCACTATGGCGGGTTTTTCACCCTGTGTACGGTGGTCGCTATCCGGGCGGATATGAATATCCTACCACCAGAGAGTAATATTTGACAAAATATAAATTTTTATTTTTGATATAAATCTGTATTTAAAATTAATTTAATTATATAGTATGTAGCTATGTATACATAAAAAATCCTAGACAGACAACGGGTCATAAAGCCGGCAAGGTCAAATGTAGGCCGTGCTCATAACATTTCGAATAAAATTGTTGTAGACTCGCTATTATTACATGCGATTTTAGTATAAAACAAATGAATAGAATTGTCAATTAAATCAAAATTAATATGAAATAATCGAAAGGGAATCACTTATATAAATGTTCTTATGAAGCTGAAAATAGGCAAGTTGAAAACCTAATAAGTAAATAACACATAGAAAATGCTATAAACTACATTTATTTGTTAAATTGTATAACTTTACTACCTGTGTCTGAAGCAAGTAGGTATCAGATTCAGTACCGAATCTGCCACACCGAGTAGGTACTTCGCAATGAAAAATGAGAATGTCCTGACTGCCGATAAAATTACGATAAGTACTACTAGGGCGAAACTGAAATAGATCCGTCACACGCTCGAATTTATTTAAAATGAAAATTTTTATTTACTACTTATGGAACAGTTAATAACTGAGTAAATTTATCTAAATTATGTTAAAAATCCTAATCAAAATTCCAGTCTTCATTCTTACGTCATCCAGATTGTTGTCAAGTACCATAAGGCTTAAAGTAATAAATAGAATTAGGAAAATGTTTACTAATAAAAGTAAAATCTAATAAACTGCATATTAATAAAATTGTGTATGTAGCCACTAAAAATTTACCACGAATACCTAGTATTGAAAAATGTAACCTCTCCTACAACTCGCTACAATTAATTAAAAATGGGGATACTTACGTAACGAGCATTGCTAACAAAAATAAGCAATGATGTCTCAGCTCCATGGTCACTTACGGATGCAAACACTGCAGTGAGACGTGCCAATTGAATTCAGGACTGGTTACCTGTCGCGATACCAGTACCAGCGTCGTACAGAGCATATAACTCACTGACACTTATAACTATTATCACTCATTAATATTAATTCGGTTATAATTATGCTAAAAACTTTAAACAATTTTGTATACTATTTGTACCCGATTGTAACCTGTTTTGTGTGTAATAAATAAATAAGATTACCAGCCGCATGGCACAGCTTATCAAGAATCAAGTTTGATAACGTCTCTCTGCATAAACTAGAAACATTTGTCGACTGATCATCAATATCACTTTCTGAAACATAGCAGCTTGTGTAAGACATACATATACATATAATGTATTTACACATATGTGTCGACGGTCACGCTGAAAACAAAGCGTTTCGTGGTTGGCATTAAATGCCAGTGGCTAATTCTGACGCTTATGCAAAATTTTGCAAAAAATAGCGGATTGCATGTGCATAATCGTTTTTATTTACTGTTACATAAAAAGGACCCGCAGCTGAAAATTAATCTCTTTTATATCACAATTTTCTAGAAATACCGCAATGGCGGAAATAATCGTTTTGATTCACGTTTTATGAAAATAGATATGAAAACATACACATTAATTTCTTTATCTTTACTGCACTTGAGCGTTACACGCATTGACACGTGTTGAACATTTCCAGCAGCCGTAACACAAAAACATGACTGCATGTTGCTTCTGACCGTTCAATACTAATTACTTTTATTCGTTTTAAACTTAGAGTAGGCAACCAAAAGGAGACGGCATTACGCTCGAATCTTGAACAAAAAATTCAGCAATGTCGGTGGGGGGCTTCGTACAACTACAAATAAACATGTGCACACAAATGCAAAATGGAATCACGTCGCTACGCACGCACACTGCACCATTTCATACAACACTGGCAAATTTATGCACACAGTTACAAATTTATCTTGTTGTGAAATATATTTACAGTGTCATATATTGACAACTGTGTAAAAACAGTAGAGCGTAGCAATGTCGACACGAGGTATAGATAGCGTTGTCCTTATCTATCGATAGATAAAATAAAACAATTATAATTTATTAAATGTTTTAAGATATTTTTTTTTTTTTTTTAATTTTTTTTTTTATTTTTTTTTATAATGTTTTTTTATCTTTTCTATCGCTTTCTTGCAATCTCTGGGTGTGATTTCGTGAAAAGGGACGGAAGTAGAGAGGTATAGTTAAAAATTGTGTAAATTAATATTTCTAATTTAATCGAAATACTGTAAAGATAATAAAGGTAATGAGTACTGAGAAAAATACAAGCCAAATAAGCAAAAATAAAAACTTTATTTTTTAGATTTTTTTTTAAATAATACGCCTTTAATTTATTTAATCTATTCTATTATATAAAGCTGAAGAGTTTGTTTGTTTATTTGAACGGGCTAATCTCAGGAACTACTGGTTCGAATTGAAAAAATCTTTTAGTGTTGGATAGCCCATTTATCGAGGAGCGCTATAGGCTATATAACATCACGCTGTCACCAATAGGAGCGGAGCAGCAATGAAAAATGTTGCGAAAACGGGGAAAATTGATTCCTTTTGAGAGCTTCCGTTGCGTACGCTGCGTTAACGGTTAAAGTTACATAAAAATCATGTATGACAAAATTGTTCCTCTTAAAAAGTTCTAAAAAAAGTCCGCGATAGCATATGTCTATCTATTTCGGTTGGCTCACTATAACCTTTTTAATGGTTATCGAATTTGTCCTGAAACAATGTATTATTTGGAAAGGGGTTTTTATAAACATGGTATTAATCCTTATCCAAATAAATACTTTATTCATCACAAGTATTTAATTTTGAACAAAGTTGCCCTTTACGTCATTTGATTTCAATGAATATCTTAGGAGATATTACAGTTTTAAAATATCTCCGCAGCAAAATTAATATTGTTGTTTGTATGTCTGTTTCTTACCTTTTCATGACTAAACGGGTGAACGAATCCTAATGAAATTCAGTAGAGGGATAGATTATATCCTAGGGAAGGACATAGGGTATCTTTTGTCTCAAAAAAATATCTTGAAAGGGGTGAAATAGAGGTTAAAAGTTTGTATGGGCAATCCGTAATACTTCAACTTAGGGATCTGAAAATTCATATTTAGGCTTTAGGTAAAAAATAAAGAAATACGTGTTTCAACGTTTTTACCAAATTATCCCTTAAAGGGCGAAGTGAGGAGTTAACTTATGAGGTATTCTTTAAATGTAATCTCAAGCTTCAGGCACAACACTTTTTATTTGTCGCGGGGAAAGCATTTTATTACTGCCGTCCGCTTCGGGGGGAAGCGGAATGAGAATAAAACGGTTATGCTGGACTAGCCGGTGTTACGACCCAGCACCCCCTCGCCCGGATGATGGCTATCCGGGCTGCGGCTGGGCCGAGTCCCTACTACTTATGTACACCCAACCGGACACTACCAGCTAAAACCCCGCGGTGGCCTTTTTCGACACTTACGGAGTGATCCCGGGGTATTATAAGGAGTGCTAGAAGTTTAAGTTAGGAGTTGTGCCTGTCTAGCCATCTAGACAGTCACAACACCTGAGATTCAGGACGATCGCTATAGGTGTCTCAGTGCAGAAGACAACTCCTTGCATTGATACTTCTGCTCCCGAAAATAAACTCCACGGGGGCGGAGCCGCGAGCAACAGCTAGTATGGATATCCAGCTGTTGTTACATTACTTAGGACTAAGTTATAATGAGGTAACAATAATCTTACTATTAATGAACAACATTTTAAGGATACCACGACATGCGTTAAGAAAAAAAAGTAACACCAGTATTCAATAAAAGTAAAAGGTTAATTAAATTTTCAAAAATAACAATGAGCATGACCAAATGAGAATTTAATTAATAAAAAAATATATATATTTTATATCTAAGTATAACAATATTATAAAATTGTAGCTATAAGAAAAAATGGTTAGCTGTATGTACAGCTAACATACAGCTAACCATTTTGCCTCAACAGCTTTTTTGAATTTTGGCAATTTATCAACAAATACATCGTTTCACAAATAGAGTTATATGATTTGAACAAACGGGATATGGCAGAGAATTGTTTTAGGTCGGTTCTGGTCTCTTGGTTTCTTATATAAATAAACTCGTCTTCTTCTGTTTTCCTAATGAAAACACGACCTTGCTTAATCTACACGAATTTGTACTCTTCTTCTTTGACGATCTGGCGAGCCGCTGCGTGTAATTTGTTTTTAGGTGAAAGGTGCTCAACAATGTAAAGCGGCGATTTATTACCTCCAATGCCTATGTGAGCAGTACTGAGCTTGTCGTTTGGATTTGCCTTATTAAAATTTATTGTTTTCGCTAAAATGTATCCCGAAGCCAATTTAACCATGATTGAGCGAGGTCTCTTGTCGTCTCTGTTACTTTTTACCACACGAGTGCAATGATGAATGTCGGATTCTTTCAAGTTGCAGGATACCTTAGACAGCTGAGTAATTATAGATAGCAAGTTTTACTGTTTGTGCTCGGGGACACACTCTATCTCAAGATTGTTAGAACGGTTATGCTGCTCAGCAACCTGAAGCCTGATTTGCAGATCCTGTAACGTATATGTTAACTGAACGTTCTCTTTCTTTAGCTCTCCCAGTGTGTCTTGGTATTTGGCGATGGCGGATTTGGTGGTTTCATAATTTTCATTCAGAAACAAACATTATTATCCAAAGCAGTTATTTCCTGTTTTATGAATTGATTTTCGAGATTGAAATTCGGTTCTCACCATCTGCTTAAGGGTTTGGTTAAGCTCCTGTGCTAAAGCCAATTTCATGACATTGAATTCTTCTCTTATTATTTCCCTAGCGTCTTTTCTTTGTAATAACTGACGCGGAAGAGTTTAAGCCGGAACTTCCACTAATTGCGCTAGTATCAACAGTGGCTTTTTTCGATGCGTAATATTGTCATTAAAAGGTAGCGAGTCATTATTGTTCCTTGACTTCCCGGGTGAGTCAATGGGACGTAAAGGTGTACTACTGTTATCAGCTTTTGGTTGCTTTGCACATCATCCGTGACACTTCCATTTTTTTTTGGTCAACACTAATTGTAGAGTAGCGTTTTTCAGGTATGTCAGCACATGCAACACAACAATGACGGCCGTTGCAAATTATTTTTAAATGTTGATTACTCACTCGTTTTGAGGTATTCCGATTATACCTCAGCAAATATACCACCGGAAAGTACACAACACGACCTTTCCAATGGTATATAGTTTGTAAGAAAATGGAGTGTTCTGTTATTCCATAAAATTTCAAATTAAATAAGCGGAGCCAAGAAATACAGTGTTACTGGTAACGAATGCGATTAGCAAATGCTGTGAATGAAATTATTATATGTCATTGAGAGCGATTATCGCCTGTTTTGGTGTGGTAGCCGGCTAACGGCTATCTATTATGAAGAGCATATAAAAAGGGCTTGATATCTCGACATGAATACGGGGTGTCCCAAAAGTCGACGTCAAGCCGGAACCGGGTGAAAAGGCAAGTCATACAGGTTAACAAAAAAATTAAAAAAAATCTAAGTTACTTGTTTTTAAAATTATAGGCATGGCCCGCGTTTTTTCAAAGTATAATCCTAACTTTGCGCATTTGTGTGATCTTACGTAAGAACTATTAAGACCCCTCCCACCCCTTGTAAGAAAAAATAAGACATGATCGACTCCCCCCCCTACATCATCTTACGTAATAAATGAATGGCGCCAAAATTCATACCTAAATATTTTTTAAATATACCGGATACATTTTTAGGATCACATTTTTTTGACAAATACTTTATTCTGGTTTTGTCGTATTTTGTGACATACCTAGTGTGTTAGAACTATTTACATTAAAAGTATGTGTTTAGAAGACAGTCCAGATGGATTAGTAATTTTATCGATAACCTTTATAAGTTTATCTACAACACTATTTGAGTCTTGCATAAACGACAGTGTTACCACATAAACCACCCAAAATGCTACACTGGCATAAAGTTTATGAAATTGTAAACTTAGTCGATATGTCAACTCTCCTAATATTTTTAAATTATAAATTAAGAAGCATAAATAAAGTAATCCTACTAATATTATAAATGCGTATGTTTGGATGGATGCATGGTTGTTTGATATCCAATCACGCTACAACGGCTGGATGGATCTACTTAAAATTTGGCACAGAGATAGATTATAGTCTGGAAAAGCACATAGGCTACTTTTTATCCCGGAGAAATGTACAGTTCCCATGGGATAGTTTAGTTTTTCACAGAGCAAGGGATCGACATGATTTTTTGCATAGTGGCAGTTTAGGGATCAGAAAATGACAAAGACCACTTTTAACTCGAAAAAATGCACGCTTCTTATGGGATAGCAAAATATAGAAGGTTAAAATGCTCCAAGACCTACACGCGGGCGGAGCCGCGGGCAACATTAGTTAAAAATGAATATTAAAAAAACAACTTGCGTTTAAGATATTGAATGCAAATAAATTTTACACTACTGTGGCTAAAAGATTAACCTGGCAACATTTATTACCCGATGATAATTTTTAGAAATTATATGTTTTGTTGCTTTTAAGGATAATATTACTTTAAAAAAATACGTCCAGGTGAAAAATAATGTTGTATTTTTGTAAGTTTGATGTGTCAGATCTATTTTTACATGTTAATACCGCTACAGGCTCGCATTTTGACGGAGCTCAATTCGCACGTGATGTCACTTTTTTAGTGGCGGATCACGAAGCGCAACTCGTTTTATAGAACGTGTATGAGCACCGTGCTCTTACATTTGTCATACGGGGTAAGCGCTCAATGGCGTCTCCAGTGTTAAATATCTAAGGTTTTAAATCATAATTGTTCCAAATTCAAAGTATATTAATAGGCAATAATATACTTCACACAATACTTTACGATCTTGTGAAGGTCGCGTAGGTATTGATTATTATGACATAATTTCGTTAATGTTTTTTTTTTATCGTGGTTCGGCAAAGTGACCACACTGCACCTGATGGTAAGTGCAGTGCCGTCCAGTTATAGTATCAAGTAGCGAGTGATAATCTATCCCTCGCTACTCAATACAATCATGCCGGCTTGCTGTGTAGCTTCTTCACACTACGCCTAAAGGACCCAGGATCATAGGAAGGAGGGAACACGGTAGCTGGCAAACTGTTCCACAGCTTGATGGTGCGGCAAAAGTACGAGGTTGCGAACCTCTTAGTTCGGTCCGGGGTAGTAGACACTACAAAGCTGTGGCTCCGCAATCCAGTACGCGTGGTTCTAGTATGGAAGGGAGAGGATGGGATAAGATCAAACAATTCTTCAGAGCATTCGCCATGACACAGACGGTAGAACACGCTAAGCGAGGAAATATCCCTACGCAGCTGTAGCGGCTCCAGGCTGTTACTCACGTCTGCATCATTCACAATGCGGATGGCCCGCCGCTGCAACCCATCCAAGGCATCGAGGAGGTATTTTGCGGAACCGTCCCAGAGGTGCGAGCAGTATTCCATTCCCGGTCGCACCTGTTCTTTATATAAGCGGTAGAGCTGACCGGGCGTGAAAAACCGCCGCACCCTGTTCAGGATTCCGACCCTGCGGGAAGTGGCGGATATCACGCCCTCGATGTGACTCCTTTTTAACTTCCGGATTAAGATCGCAGCGGATATCCATACCTAGGACACTAAGGTCATTCCGCATTGCGAGTGGAACACCCTGAAGAACGGGGATTGGAGAAAACGGAGACTTCTTGCACGAGAACGCGCACACCTGGGTTTTCTTGGCATTAAACTCAACCCGATTCCTGGTACCCCATGATGATATGAGATCCAAGGCCTGGTTGAGCTCCATGACAAGATCCTCGCGTCTCCTCTCAGTATCCGCCCGGCAACCAGGAGGCTTGCTGCAATAACGCCCATGAACCGTGCTGTCGTCTGCATAGCAATGAATGTTGCCAAGCGACAACATATCATTAATATGCAGAAGAAACAAGGTGGGCGAAATCACAGAACCTTGTGGTACTCCAGCATTTACTGATTTCAGTAAATCAGTACTGAAATCACTCTTCAGCTCTTTGATGGAGCTGCGAAGCGTGTCCATCAACGAGGACACGCATTCTACGCTCATGCAGAAAGCCGGAAATCCACTTGCACAGGTTGTCGGGCAGACCGTATGCCGGGAGCTTGGAGAGAAGGTCACGGTGCCAGACCCTATCAAACGCCTTGGCTATGTCGAGACTCACAGCCAGAGCCTCGCCATGCCTGTCAATCGCCTCGCCCCAGTGATGCAATACAAACGCTAGAAGATCACCCGTTGATCGTTTATGGCGGAAACCATATTGTCTGTCACTGATCCTGACCACTGGCCTTCCGGACGTCGAGAGACTGCAGCTCACGCCGCACATCACAATGCACTTGGCTACGAAAGAGGACTGTGTGAAATATTTTATACACAGATAAATAATATAGTGCGTAAGCTTGTGTGTAAAGTGTTGTAAGTGAGTGTTTAAGGTCGTTATTGGTTAATGGTTTCTTATGTTTACGCGAATATTATACATTATAATAAAACGAAATTTACGGATTCTATCGCGGTTTATTTTACTTTTTTAACCCGACGTTTCGAAGGCTTTACAGCCTTCATGGTCACGGGGGAGACTGAGTTGTATGTCGTCACGAAAGTATAGTGCAATGTTTCTACCCTCCATCGTTATTGGTTACTGAGTCGTTATTGTATTGAGGGGTGAACTCATATAAAATGAAACATAAGAAACTCTCGGGGAATAATCTTGTATTCTTGGTTCACAAATGCTTAACATAATTTAGTTCGTGGGTTAGGTGTACCAGGTGCGCGCACTACCTAGTCGCGTGTGATGCCGGCGACGACTCTATAGGCACTGCTTGGGGCGGCGCGTGCGGCATGGCGCGTTGCGCGGACGGTGGTTTTGCAACAACTCACCGTAGAGCGAGACGGCAGCACGCGTTAGTCTAAGAACCGTACGGGAAGATAGCCGCGAGTGGTACGGTTTGGCAACACCGCCGTACGGGTTACTATATACTCCCCCTCTAGTCCAGGGGAACGTCCTCGCTCCTGGACTAGGACCTTTCTTTTACTAACGGGGCGTCCTCGTTTCCTTTTTGGGATGACGGGATTAGGCGGTAAGCTGTCGTCTTTACTCCTGTATCTAAAAAGATCCTGGTTGTGATACTTACCAACGATAGTATCGGGTTGGTCCACTTGAGACAACATATAAGTTGTAGGACTTACTTTTTCCAAAATTTGGTACGGCCCATCACGCTTTGGTGCAAATTTCGCAGTTACATTTTTCGTAGCGCTGCTGAGTACATGGGATTTAAGCAGTACCAAATCACCTACCTGAAAGGTTTCTGCAGGTCGGCGAGATTGATCGGCATACTCCTTCGTCTTATCTTGTTGTATTTCAACACGCTCACGGATAGCCGAAAAGGAGTTGACGAACTTCCTAAGGTAGGGAGTTATTTGTGGGACAAAATTTTCTTTGTCCAGGATGGCACGAAGGTCATGGGTGACCTCAGTGGGGGACCTCATTTCTCTGGCAAAGGTCAAATATGCCGGAGACTTTCCTGTTGTTCGGCATTGGGAACTATTCAGGGCAAAACGAATTAGGGGCAACTTCTTTGGCCATGATGTGTGGTCTTCCTCCACTAGATATGCTAACATTGACTTTAGATCTCGGTTTTTGCGTTCTGCGGGGTTTGACTGGGGATGGTAGAGAGGCACGAAGTTTTGCTTCACTCCCAGGACGGACATGCATTGGCGCATGACTGCAGAAACGAATTGCACTCCGTTGTCGGATATTACTCGACGAGGCAAACCAAAACGTAAAAAATATTCTTCAATAAGGACACGGGCACACGCTTCAGCTGTAGCATCTTGGAGAGCGAACAATTCTACCCATCGTGTGGCTGTGTCTTCTATAAGAAAAATCCAACGCTCCCCCTGGTCTCCTTCTGGTAAAGGGCCGAAAAGGTCTATAGCGAGCACCTCATTCCGTTCATTCATGACCGGAGTTTGCAAAAGGCCGGGTGGTTTGACATTTGATGCCTTATAGCGTTGGCAGTGAATGCAGGCTCCAACATAATCAGTGATTATTCTCCGCATTCCTGTAAAATAATATAATTGGGCTACCTTTTGGTACGTTCGATCAATTCCAGGGTGGCCTGCTAACGGAGAGTCGTGCAGTTCTTTGAGAATATTTACCACCTGATCACCTGGAATGACGAGTTGAGGGGACTCACTTTCTGAATCTGGGTTATATCTATATAAAGCGCCTTGATTCATTAGGTATCCACGTTCATACCATCTCTGTGAACTGACCTCATCAGTACCTTCAAGTTCTCTAACGATTTTCATCAGCTCGGGATCGGCAAGTTGCTCTTGTCTTATCTGACTAGGTGACTTCGTTGGTAAATCACAAACAGTGGAGCAAATACCACAATCGTTGCGATTTTCACTCGAACAGATTGGTCTGCTGAGTGTATCTGCTACAACGTTGGCTTTTCCCGGAGTGTACTCGAACTTGATATCGAAGGACTGGAGTTTTAAGGCCCAACGGACTAACCTACCTGTTGGCGATTTTAAAGATAGTAGCCAACGGAGTGGTTGATGATCACTTCCGATGATAACTGGTTGACCGTCGAGGTATGACCGAAAGCGTTCGACTGCCCAGACGACGGCGAGCGCTTCTCGTTCTGTATTCGAGTAGTTTCGCTCTGCGTTGTTTAGAAGTCGACTGGCATATTCGATAGGTCTTTCTTGTTTACCTTCTCCCTGTAGTAAAACTGCGCCTAAGGCGAAGTTGCTTGCGTCTGTACGCAGAATGAAGGGCATGTTAAAATCAGGTTGAACCAGTATCGGTGCGGATGTAAGCAACCGTTTTAGCTCACTGAAAGCCTGGGATTGTTCCAAGTCCCAGGTCCAAATTTGCTTTTTTCTAGTCAAACGTGTTAAAGGCTCGGAGACTTTAGAAAAATTTGGAATGAATTTTCTGAACCATGAGCACGTTTGAAGGAAAGTGCGCAAGTGTTTTAAATTGACGGGTTCCTTCATATCTAACATTGCACTCACCTTTTGAGGGTCGGTGGCAATACCATCTTGGGTAATTATGTGCCCAAGGTATCTTACGCTCTCTCTCGCAAAAGCACACTTTTGCCGATTTACATGAAGGCTAAACTCTTTCAGACGTCTCGACACCAGTTCCAGGTCTTCCAGGTGCTGCTGGAAACCCTCGGAGATCACCAAAATATCATCTAAATATGCTAAAATGGTTACCTCTTTCAGAGCTGCGCAAGAACGGAGTCGGTCAATTAAGCGTTGAAAGGTTGCCGGAGCATTTTTAAGGCCGAACGGCATCTTCTTGAAACGGTAGGTGCCGAGAGGAGATATGAAGGCAGTTTTATCCTTATCAGACTCACTGATCTTTACTTGCCAGTAAGAGGAACGAAGGTCTAAACTACTCATATAACAATTCCTCTTTGATGACTGTAAGAGCTCATCGATGCGAGGCATCTGGTAGTTGTCAGTCTTAGTGACTGCGTTAAGGCGTCTGTAATCTACGCAAAACCGAATTGTACCATCGGACTTCGGCACCATTAGTGCCGGGGCACACCAAGCTGATTCACACTCTTCGATAATGTCATCGTTTAACATTTTGTTTATTTCCTGCTTCATCAACTCCTTTTTTGCTGGTGTGAGCCGGTACGGCGGCACTGCTATAGGTGGATGATTACCTGTATCGATGCGATGCTCAGCATACGGAGTTGGATCTCCCCCTGCTTCAAAGATATTTGCGTGTCTGATGAGGACGTCAGCGAGTGCACTGCGCTCAGCTGGATTAAGTTTAGAACCTTCATCATCACGGAGAACATTCATAGTGGAGCAGTTTATATGTCGGGAAGTAGGTTCAAAAAGCAGCTTATGTTTGATATCATCATTACTATTACTAAAGTACCAAATTTCTTTCTTGAAATCAATTACTACTCCGGCGGCTGTAATGAAATCGATGCCTAAGAGTGTTTCATTATTGTCGGAATCGGGGAAAATTAGAAATGGTATTTTAATGACTTTATGGTCTAAACTTACCGCCAAAGTAGTAGTAAGAACTTCCATGTCTCGTTCGTGACCATCAGCAAGCTTTATCTTACGTGTTGAGGAGACGAGGGGTTGACCTTTTCGTAGAAGGAGAGCATATAGTGTTTGACCAGCAATGCAATGTTTCGCGGCGGTGTCTATTAAAGCTGTACCGTTAACGCCTAAAATTTTTATTTTAAATATCGGACGTACTTCGCGACATGAAATTGGCCTCTCACGACTGTCTTCCGACGTTACAACATCTCCACTACATATACAGTCATAACAATTTCCATTACTATTAAAATTATTTACATCATTTTCACCCGTTGACAAATTCCGAAAATTTATAAATTTTGACTTACATACTTTTTCTCTTGGGTATTTATAATTTATACATTTTGTATCATCATTTAAACATTGAAGTGATTTTTCTGATGTACTAGCTCTCTTACTATAATTTGTACAATGCAAAACATGCCTAGCTCTTGGACTATAATCGGCATCGTTACATATTGCATCATCGATTTTGTGGGAACAAAAATGTTTCGTCTTAACATTACATACAAAATCGGAATTATTTTCCTCTGAACGAGTACATGCACACTTAGCATTATGCGGAATCCAATTTCGATAACATAAAGCACTGTTTTGAATGTTGGAAGCTATGTCTGATTGACACTTCGCCGACTGAGAATATAATTCTAGCGAACGTGCATCCATAAGCGGGTATTCAAAAACGTTTTTGCGGCGGTCAAAGCAATAATTTTGTAAATTATTACATGCAACATTCACAACAGGCATACGTGAACACATAGAATGGTCACTATTATTTATATTAGCAATATGCGCAGTACTTTTGTTAGTGCGACTAGCATTACAATATTTATTTGACGAATCACCACAGTTTAAACACTTTAGCGAACTTGCATATTTATGCGAACGTGATAACTCGACACTATAGAAGCGTTCATTATTCGTTTCACCATTATCACACATTTGCGCGGGAAAGTTAGATAAGCTGGACTCACCTTTATTTGCCAACTTACGACATTGGTCTCTTGTGTGGTTGTATCGCCGACAGTATGTACATTGAGGACGATGCTTCCTGGCATCACCGGAGCTCGAAGTAGCAGCTGGTGGCGTTGTGGAGACCGTTGTCGGTTGCGCGACTCGGTGCGGCGGCACGGCGACGTTTCCGCGGGGCGCGGTTGCCGGAGGTCGCGTGGCAACACGCGGCGGCGGCGCGTACATGCGCGATCGTGTTGCTAGGCGGGCTGGGGGATGTGGGTGAGGCGGCGCGCGTGGCGTGTTCGCTCTGCGCGGGATTACCCCCTTCCTTATGAACATCTTCTATGCTTCTTACTAGTTTTAATAGCTGATCGAATGATGAAAACTCTTCTCTTCGAAGTCTTTTCTTTATTTTCTTATTTAGAAGGCCGTATGTCATATCTAACTTGGCATTTTCTGATAGATCGTCCTTCGGCAGTTTCGCAAATAATGCTCTAATTTTTGACACAAATAAATCGGTATTTTCGTCACGATGTGGATTGTTAAAAATATCGATATAGATCCTATGCGGCGGTCGGCGGTCTCCAAAGGCGCTAATCAAGTTCTTCTTTGCCTCCGTCCAGTTGGTAATCTGGCCCTTGATTCCTTGCCACCAAGTAGCGGCGTCCTTTGTGAGCAGCATAGAGAGACCTTTGACTACATTCGCGTCTGACACTTTACAACAATCGATGTAGCTTTCGACGCTGTCTATGAAGTTCGTCACGGACTCTGTCGTCGAACCGCTGAAAGTAGATTTGCAGCGAGCTAGGGTCGAGTCGTTGTTAACTGTGGGTGCTGAACTTCGCATCATGGATTCCATTATGTCACGGAAGGCTTCTGTTTGCGATCTTTGCAGTGCGGTTATAATGGCCGTTACACTGTCTTGCGTAAACGTGGCTCCTGGTATCATAGGAGTTGACGTAACTGCTTCGCCGGCGATGTCGGGCACGCGGCGTGGGCGCTGCGGTGTCGGATCATCACCGGGGCCGGGGGCAGTGGGAGCACCATGATCTGAATCGTCGTGTGATGAGGGAGGCGCGGGCGGGGCGGCAGGTTCAAACGTGTCCGCATTGGCAACGTACTCGTCCCGACGCTGGCGACTCCGACTCCGTGTTTCCATTTTGTAGGTACACAATTACTCTACAGTCTACACGGGAAAATCACTATATACTTCACAAATACACTACAAAGTTATTAACACTGTTGTAGGTATACTGACACGGTAACACGCGGTACGCTGGCAGCCATTTTAACGTTGAGGCGCCATATATGAGGGGTGAACTCATATAAAATGAAACATAAGAAACTCTCGGGGAATAATCTTGTATTCTTGGTTCACAAATGCTTAACATAATTTAGTTCGTGGGTTAGGTGTACCAGGTGCGCGCACTACCTAGTCGCGTGTGATGCCGGCGACGACTCTATAGGCACTGCTTGGGGCGGCGCGTGCGGCATGGCGCGTTGCGCGGACGGTGGTTTTGCAACAACTCACCGTAGAGCGAGACGGCAGCACGCGTTAGTCTAAGAACCGTACGGGAAGATAGCCGCGAGTGGTACGGTTTGGCAACACCGCCGTACGGGTTACTATAAGTTATTATAAGTCATTGTGCATGTTAATACTAATTTAGAATATTAAATATTTGGTCATGATCATAATTTGAATTGTAAATTATTTGTAAACATTTAGTGCTGTAAGTGAGTGTTTAAGGTCATTGTGTTATTGTAGTATAAGTTATTAAAAGTCATTGTGTTATTGTAGTATAAGTTATTAAAAGTCATTGTGCATGTTAATACTAATCTAGAATATTAATATTTGGCCATGATCATAATTTGGATTGTAAATTAATTGTGAACATTTAAGAATTGTTTTTTTGTTTGTTTTTTTTTAATAAATACGTTGAAAGCTTGCTTTCAACCCATATTTGACCAAACTGGTAGTGGGCAGATCTTGTTGAAGGCCCTTCTGATTGTTCCAGTAGTCGTCCGAATGTCAGCTACACGTACGACTCCGTCAGTTCCTGGATGAACCGCAACTATTCTTCCTAATTTCCATTTAAGCGGCGGAAGGTTATCTTCCTTTATAATCACTAAAGAACCTAGGGTCAAGCAATCCTTGCAATAACGCCATTTGGTTCTCTGTTGCAATTCTGCAACATACTCCTTGCTCCATCTGGACCAAAAATGTTGACGGAGTTGTTCCAACCTTTGAAACCGAGTTAAATGGCTCGTAGGTTGTTCTTCATAGTTGGGCGTGGGTAGCGATGTAACTGGCCTTCCAATAAGAAAATGACCTGGTGTAAGCGGTGTGCAATCAGCGGGATCTGATGATAACGGCGTAAGTGGTCGAGAATTCAAGACTGCTTCGATTTGTGTTAATGTCGTGGAAAGTTCCTCAAACGTCAAATTACAATTTCCCAACACTCGTTGTAAATGATATTTGGCTGACCTAACACCCGCCTCCCAAAGACCACCGAAATGAGGAGTATATGCAGGTATAAAGTGGAACTTGATACCATCGGTGGCCATACTTTCACTCAATGAAGAGCAGCTTGATTTTAAAAACCTTGATAAATCATTATACGCGCCAGTAAATGAGGTACCGTTGTCGGAATATATGTTAATGGGCTTACCTCTCCTTGAAATAAATCTGTACAATGCCAGTAGATACTTATTGCTAGTTAAGTCTGGTAGTGCTGGTAGAAAAGCATATAAAAATTGCGATGTACACCTTTACTAGCCTACATCCGCGACCTTGTCGACTAGCACACATAATCGGGCCGGAATAATCGACACCTACAGTTTCAAAGGCATAACCACCTGGTGAAAGACGCTGTTGTGGCAAGTTGCCCATTATGGGTGTAACAACCCTACCTCTTAAACGAAGGCACCTATAGGCCAATAGGTTTCTCTAATAGAAGCCAGTAATAATTGCGGGCCTGCGTGCAACAACCTTTTATGCTCATTGTCAAATAACAATTTCGTAAATTGATGTGTGGACTGTAATAAAATAGGATGTTTTTTATTATAAGAAAAATCTGAATTATCGAGACGTCCTCCTACTCGCATGATATTGATGTCATCTAAATAAACATTAAACTTTAGGAGGGCGTTCTTCTTTGGTAAAGGATGCTTATCAATTAATAATTTATGCTCGGGAAAAGATTCTTGTTGGCTTTTAAAGATTAATATATTTAATGCATCCTGTAATTCTTCCTGACTCAAATGAATATTGGTAAAAGAGTGTTTTTTACAAGATTTCACGAATCTCAATACATACGCAGTGCAACGTACAAGGCGAGAAAAGTTGGAGAAACGGTTAAAATCAATAAGAACATAATTTTTATAAGTGTCTGTACTGTGCAATGTGATTTGAGGTCGAATCTCCGGAAGTGTTTTCGGAGTTGAATACCTTTGTTGAGATGGCCAACTAGACTGGTCCTCCCTTAGAAAATCGGGCCCATGCCACCATAAGCTTAAATTTTGCAGGGTGCTAATATCTGTCCCGCGAGATATAAGGTCTGCTGGATTTTTGTCAGTTGGGACGTGTAGCCACTTGCAATTGCCTGCCTTATCTAAAATCTCGGCTACGCGATTACGCACAAACGGCTGAAGTTTTGAAGGCAGCATTTGCAGCCATCCTAACACTATAGTGGAATCAGTCCAACAGTAAATACGACTGACTTTTGCTCGAAGGGAATTAAGGACCTTCTCACAAATACGAGCTCCTACCACAGCACCGCACAACTCCAGTCTCGGGATAGTTGTAGGTTTGATTGGAGCTACTCTACTTTTACCAATTAGTAGACGAACCATACAATCACCCTTTTTATTAACGCTGCGCACATAAACGCATGCTCCATATGCGCTCTCAGATGCATCAGTGAATATATGGAGTTCCAACTCGTCATATGAATCGCAAACTACGTTACGTGGAACACGAAAGTTATTCAACTGAGGAAACGTTTTCATAATCGATCTCCAAATAGCACTGAGTTCGGGGGTCAAAGGCTCATCCCATGAAAGTTTATCAAGCCACATTTTCTGTAGTAATACTTTCATGGTAATTACACACGGAGAAAGTAATCCGAGGGGATCAAAAATTCGTGCAATTACTGACAGCAATTCCCGCTTCGTATTACTCTTAGAAGGTAAGATCCTTCCTGTCAAATATGCAAGCTCGTCAGAACTTGAAAACCAATCCAGACCCAATAGCCTATTGGGCGCATCAAATTCGATATTCAGATCTAGTGATGAATGAATTGATTTAGAAACTAGCCGAGAGTCGTTCGATTTCCACTTTCTTAGCGGCATACAGGCTGATGCAAGTGCTTTAGTGACCTCTCTACGAATTAAAGCTACTTCTTCTAAATCATCGCCTCCAGTAAATAAGTCGTCAACATAGAAATCATGTGTAATGATATCCGCAATCTTTTCATTCTTGCAATTAAGACCCACTTGCTTCAGACATCGTGTGGCAAGAAAGGGAGCACTAACAGTCCCATAAGTCACTGTATTTAAACTGTAAGTCTTTAAAGAATGGCTCACATCGTGACGCCAAACTATTTGCTGCAAGTGTCTATCAGACGGATGAACAACTATCTGTCTATACATTTTCTCGACGTCAGCCGACAGAACATACTTATAAAATCGAAATCGGAGCAGTATAGACAAGAGGTCATCCTGAACGGTGGGACCAACCACCTGAAGGTCGTTTAATGAAACTCCGGATGAAGTAGGACTACTTGCATTAAAAACAATACGAAGCTTAGTTGTAGAGCTACTTTCCCGCAACACTCCGTGATGTGGAATAAAATATCCATTAGGATTTAAATTTAACTCTCTACATTCAGTCATATGCCCCAGTGTCTCGTACTCGGACATAAAGTCATAATATAACTTCTGAAGTTCAGGTTGAGACTTTAGGCGACGTTCTTGAGAATATAGGCACTGAGTAGCCCTGCGAAATGAATCTCCTAAAACAGAAGGACTTTCCTTTAACGGAATACGCACACAAAATCGACCATCAGTCAAACGCGTTGTATTTTTAACGAAATGTTCTTCGCATAATTTTTCATCTGGAAAATTAGATGAATGTGACTTTGTTTCCTCTAACTGCCAGAATTTTACAAGATCGGATCGAAGTTTATCTAATTTACTGTCATAATAGACATCAACGTTTGCCAAATTACATCTAATGTCACTTAATGTTTTATTTGATTTATAAAATGTGATGGGACCTGAAACTATCCATCCTAGTCTGGTCGCACATAATACTGGCATTCCGTCACCTAATTTTATTCTCTGCGTCCCTAACAAGTCCCAAAATAAGTCAGCCCCAATTAAAATATCAATATGAGAAGGCTTGTAAAATGCAGGGTCAGCTAAGCAGATGTTAGACGGAATGTTTATATTAGAAAAGTGAACTTCATGACAAGGTACATTATTGGTTATCAATGGCAAAACAAAGCAATACATTTTTGACTTAAAACTATTGTCAAGTGACGTCATGTCTACCTGACATGCTTTGCCTACGTGAGAGGCCACGTTACTGATACCTAATATTGACCTGTCTACCTCAATAAGTTTAAGGTTCAAACGTTTATATAATCTTTCTGTGATGAAGGACAATGTACTGCCACTATCTAAGACTGCGCGGACAACATGCTCACAACCATTACGATCATATAATTTGACCAAAGCAGTTGACAACAACACATCACGTTGTTTAAATTCGCCACAAGTCGATGCAACGCTTGCAGATAAAGTGACGGTATTTTTGTCCAGGGTAGAAGACGGTAACACTGACGATGTAGCAGGGTTACCAGATGTATGACAATAATTGTCATACACATGAATCAGTGTATTATGCCTCCGTTTACACAATTTGCAACCGGGTTTTTTACATTGGTTGGCAAAATGACCTGTACGAAAACAATTATAACATATTTTTAAACTAGGTATTAACTTTAAACGCGCCTCATTACTTAATGCAAGAAATTGTGAACAATCACCTAAATTATGGTCACCTTTACAATTTGGACAAGAATTTGCAAATGATTCCGTGCTAGAATTGTGGGGACGTGGTGTTGTCACCAAGGCCTTCAATTTGTTACCCGATTTGTTCGTTGTTTGTAAAAGATCATTACGAGGTGCCTCTAAAGTTTCAACAAAATCAGCGCGATCACGCAAGAACTTCATCAATATGTCAAACGTGATTGTACTGTCTCTGTCCATGCGATTTTTATACTGAAGCCATTCACGGTACGTTCTCTGGTCCAGTTTACGCGTGATTATGTAAATTAACAGAGTGTCCCATTTGTCTACAGGCTCACCTAACAATTCTAACGATCGTAAATTTTTAGTTACAGCGTCGATCAAACCCTTTAGTGCGATAGACGACTCCTTAGTAATAGAATCCATATTAAATAAACCTTTCACGTGATTTTCTATTAATTGCCGTTTATTGTCAAATCGATCGCATAATAATTTCCAGGCTATGGCATAGTTCTTAGCTGAAAACTCGATAGAGCGAAGTGCTACAGCAGCAGAGCCTTCCAACGAAGAACGCAAATAATGAAATTTGTTAATATCTTGTATCTCATTATCGAGATGAATGAGGCTATTAAAGGTGTCACGAAATTCCAACCAATTGTTATATGCCCCATCAAATTTTGGTAGATATATAGTAGGCAACTGAACTGGATTCCGATTACTGGCAGAAGTACTTTTGTCACTGTGACATGACTCGTTATCTTTATATTGATTTAATACAACCTGTGATCTAGACAACATTTTATAATACTGAGATTCAAAGTCGGATCTCTCAGAGAATTGAATTTTGACATCCTCAACAATACATTCCAAGCGCAACTGCACCTCATCATACTGCTCGTATAACGATTCCATTTTACCTGTACGCAACTGTAGCTCCGCAACATCGGAACTAGACAATGGTTTATCACCCAGCGCGTCAAGGTAGTTGGCAAAGTTAATTAAACGGCCTTTGAAGCTTCCACGTTTTTTAATCAGCTCTTTCTCCTCGGCCATTTTTGGGAGTCAGTTGAAGTCAACCTGGAATTTATATAATAAAAAATAAGCGAACAGTCAAAGATATTTCTTTCTAAGTCTAGAACTAATTCGTTGACAATATGGATAACAAGTACAAACTGTAATCTAGCTATAAACAATGAAATAGGTACACTTTTACGCTAATGACGATATAAAACCGTACACTATGCTTATAAAACGAATACCTAATTAACTTAGAATAAACAGTGTAACATGAATAATTATAATCCCTGAGTGCAATAATCAAACATATAATTAACAGTGATAATAGTACTAAATCAATAAAATAATCTGTACTTTCTCCAACCCTATTTAAGATAATGACTAGGTACCTATTATGTACCAAAAATGTACATAATATATGGTCAAGTAACGCAATAAGAATTGATCCTTAAACTATTATATTTTACAAGTTGAATTTAGTTTTAATGAATCAATCTAACGTGCCGTTTGAAATCATACAGCAATGACCGACCCTGTCAATGTCACCAACTTCTTATAACTAATCGCACAGAAAAATTAAAAATAACGGTATTTACCTTGTTCAATATGCTAATTAGTACTTATTACTACCTGAATGAGTGTTGGGGACGGATTCTAAATAGTGTGAAGAAACTTAACACTGTTTTATTTTCTGCACTTGATCCACGTTTTCGTCGCCGCTGAGAAGCAAGTCCAATATCATTAAACTTTGATAATTATTAGTTCTAATTAATGAACTTCAATTTGGCCACTAGTTCTTCTCTGCAAATGTAATATCCGGCTCGTATGGACCATGTATTGGGATATTAAGGATTACAAAAAATAAAACCCGGCGATGAAAACGAAACGATCCAAAGAGTATTGTTGCAGTGCTTAAAATGTATCAGGAGCTTCGACAAATTTGTATTTATAATTAAATTAGGTTATTAGTAATCAATAAACAATATAAGAAACTCTTTATTTGTATTTTATTTATTTATTTTAAAACATGACTTAAACAATCCAGATAATAATACATTATTACACATTGTATTGGTATCAAATAGTTTTGAAAATCTTTTAAACTCATACCATGGTATTTGTAATATAAATACATTATACAATACTCTCCACAAACGATTGTAAAGTCGTTTTGGATTCGATTAGTATTATAATTGCACATCCTAGAATTCCTTGCTAAAAACATTCGATGATAGCCTTTGGGTGGTCGACCATATGAATCAAAGTACTGACCAATCCCGTTTTTATCTATATGTATAGCAATCCAGTGAGAACCCGGTTTATTATCCGGATCTAGGTTGCTGATTATGTATGTAGGAGTTACTACATGTATTGGCAATCGATTGGCTGCATACACATTATGTTGGATGGATGAATCTATTTTCATCATCGGTAATTATTAAGCTAAGTGAGTTTATAGCACGATTTGGGTTGCCGCATACGTTAGTAAGTGATAATGGTGCATCTTTTGTATCACTAGAATTTGAGAATTTTTGTGACTATAATGGTATTAAGCACATAACCTCTCCTGCCTCCCACCCGGCAAGCAATGGACAAGCGGAAAGTTACGTCAAAATTCTGAAAAAGGGTCTTAAATCTAGTATTATGTCAAATCAGAGTAATAAAGAATGTAAATTAAAATTAGCAAAATATCTCCTTGACTATAGAAATTCAACACATTCTACCACAGGCCTGTCACCAGCGGAATTAGTTTTTGGTCGAAAACTAAGGTCGCATCTAGATTTACCCCATCAGCATCATCGCCCACGGACACCAGCAGCTATGTAAAAAGAAAGCAGTTTTTACAGTTTAAGTCATATGGTGGAAAAAATAAACAATGTTTTACGATTGGCGAACAAATAATGTATAAAAAATACTTACTTAATAATGCTTTTACCTGGCTCAAAGGAACAATATTGAAGAGACTCGGTAAAGTGGTGTATTTAGTGAAAGATGCTCAAACTTTACAGATAATAAAAAAACATAAAGACCAATTAATATAAAAATTTTACCTTCCATTAAAATTTGTATTATGTTTCCTCAGACGTCCAAAGTCCTATTATGAGAGAGAGTACATCGTTTTCTTTCCTTACACAGCCGCTAGATTTGACTCGTTTCCGCCCGCTATACGCCTTGATCGCCCTCTAGGTACCTTAACTCAAACTATAATAATGACAGAAGCCGCCATCTTTTGCTCATTGTTTGGTTCATAATGATATTAATTAAGCCAAGGAAGAGCTTACCTGGACTTTGGACGTCTGAGGAAACATAATACAAAGGACAATGGGCGAATTTGTATGAGCCCTGTCCCCACCCACCAACAGACACCATACATATACATTATTATTAAGTGTACTATAAAAACTCTTACCACATCATTTAAATTTAATAAATCAATGGAGATTCCTTACAAAATAAAAAAAAACATAAATTAAAAATGTTTTTAGTAAACACTGTTATTTATTGCATTTTTTTACTATTTTGACATACTTTTAATAAGTATATAAAGAAATATGGTCACGTAACATTTTGTTACATTTGATAGGCAATTTCACCAGGAACTGTTCACCAAGTAACTAAACCTTAGGAACTACCAATAGCTAAAACAGCCTGTTTGGATATTTGAGCTTAGAAACTTTGGCATATTTATAGTACAAATTCTGATGCTGATCTGATGATGGTAGGGAAAGGAAAGATAAACTGGATCTTGTAAAATGTAATAGTTGGAGACGTCTTGTTCGCTCGTATATGTCTAGTACTCTGTGTAATTGAGAAGTTAAAATCTTTCCACAACAGATGATAGCAATAACAAAAATATTATCGGAGCTCGTGAACTACATTAGTTAAAAACGTCCCGTTTGTACATAAACGTTTAAAAACCTAGGCAATTACAGAAACACCCTACATACGTGGTGCAACACGGCCGCCATTCATAGCATGAATGGCATGAATACTTTTTAGTACTTTGTTTTACAAATATCAAAAGAGATTTAAAATAAAGATTGTCTTATGAAAAACTATTAATTTATGGTTGTTCTTATTTTTTACATATATTTTTAAAATAATGATATCAGACGAATTAAAAACATAATACTATTTTATTATATTATTTACTATCGACCCCCCGGGTTTGCACGATTGTTGTCAACCTTTGGAGACAAGTACATGTCAATGTGAACTCTTTCTAGATCAATTATTTTGATTTAGCCCTTATGGTTTAGCCGGGTAAGTTTTTTTTTTTGACGCGGCAATGTGACCACACCGCACCTGATGGTAAGCGCAGTGCCGTCCAGATAGAGTATCAAGTAGCGAGAGACAGTAATGTAATCACCCGAAAATATAATTAGACGATACGATTATCAAACGTTGGCTTTACTGTACATTCTACAAATATAATATGTAAGTATTAGGTATACATTTAAACCTTCGGGAAAAATATACAAATGATAATTATCATGTCGAGGCTGTCGAGAGGGCTTATACATCCCTCTCCGATCTTCAGATATAGTATCACAATGCAATCGTATGATAGTTCAGTAGAAATAACACAAGTTATTTAACCGAGTTAACAGAGTTAAATAACTTGTAATAACTTCAGAGTTTATTAAACTACTGCCAGTTCCGAATGCAGTTATCCTATGGAGAAGAACTGGCCAGAAACTTCATGGTCGCGTTTTCGTGCAAGAAATCCCCGTTTTCTCCCATCCCCGTTCTTCAGGGTGTTGCATTCGCAATGCGGAATGACCTTAGTGTCCTAGGTATGGATATCCGCTGCGATCTTAATCCGGAAGTTAAAAAGGAGTCACATCGAGGGCGTAATATCCGCCACCTCCCGCAGGGTCGGAATCCTGAACAGGGTGCGGCGGTTTTTCACGCCCGGTCAGCTCTACCGCTTATATAAAGCGCAGGTGCGGCCGGGAATGGAATACTGCTCGCACCTCTGGAATGGTTTCGCAAGGTACCTTCTTATTGTGAATGATGCAGACGTGAGTAACAGCCTGGAGCCGCTACAGCTGCGTAGGGATATTTCCTCGCTTAGCGTGTTCTACCGTCTGTATCATGGCGAATGCTCTGAAGAATTGTTTGATCTTATCCCATCCTCTCCCTTCCATACCAGAACCACGCGTACTGGATTGAAAGAAAGAAAAGATTTTTTATTGTCGGAACGTTAAAACACATTAAAAAAATTACAATAATAATAATTGATCCGACAATGGGGGTCCCTGTTCAGCTGCATGCTGCAGTACAGGCTAACCCATACTGCAGCGCTGGTTTTTTGATAGAACCCAACCAGTGACGTACAAATGTTATAGAAAATAAAAACAAAATAAAAACTCTTGAAAACTAGCCAGTATTAAATATAACCTAGTAACAAAAATAAACCTGAATTAAGCGTAATATTGCGGAGCCACAGCTTCGTGGTATCTACTACCCCGGCCCGAACCAAGAGGTTCGCAAACTCGTATTTTTGCCGCACCATCAAGCTGTGGAACAGTTTGCCAGCTACCGTGTTCCCTCCTTCCTATGATCCTGGGTCCTTTAGGTGTAGTTTGAAGAAGCTAAACAGCTCGCTGGCATGATTATGTTGAGTAGCGATGGATAGACTGCCTCTTGCTACTCTATCTGAAGGTGAAGTGTGGTCACTTTGCCGCGCCAGCATAAAAAAAAAGTTGACGAAGCATTCGTTAGGTCCCCCGTAGTCTCGTTGAGAACGCGAGTCGCTACCGCAAAACTGCAACCTTGTCGGTTTTATGTAAGACAGCGGTAACATACCAGTTGAGGTAGGCCATTCAAGCTGTAGAAAAAAAATGATTATAATGTAGCTCTACCACCTATATACTATGTTATAGCACGGCGTAATATAGTAAAATCAGCAAAAAATTGTTTTTCTATATAAAACATAAATATAAATAAAAAAAAACGTTGTGAGTTGTCGTCATACCAAAAAATCATCACCTTGCTAAGATTAATCGATTGAGACCAATTTCAAACCTGTTGACGGGTGGGGACACTTGACCCATTGTCCTTTTATTGGAAGGTAAAATTTTTATATTATGTTGTCCGTTTGACGTCCAAAGTCCTATTATGAGAGACGTGTTTGTTATCTCCTGGCGGCTTATGACATTTAAATGCAACAATGTGAGAATAGAAAGCGTAATAATATATGTGCCACAATTGAATTCACATAATTATTTTCATAAGTAATTACATATTACAACGATAGATATTTATTCAGATAGATAAAAGTTATTGAGAAAGAATTTTCTGAAATGCTATTAGTTTCAGATAGAATTTCCTAAAGATACATGCCTACTTCCAATTGGCGTTGGTAAGGATTTCAGTATTAGGATAATTTGTACCCAGTTAAAGGTTGAAATGGCTGCTCTACTGTTACCAGGTAATGCATATATTCCAGCCACAACTAATAATCGTACTAAGTACGTAATCGACATAAATAGTTGATAGAACCTCATATATCTTTAGTTGTATTTACCATCGTCCTAAGCCAAAGTAGCTACTTTGGCCTAGTGTTCTCATCTGGATATCTATAAATCTACATCCTTTACTCATAAATTTCAACCCAAAATGTTGGTATTCAAATGATTGCCTTTGATCCAAAACCAGGATTAATAAATTGTAATGTAATATGCATGATGCAGTCCCCCGTCCTGCGAACTTGCTGGAAAATGTGTCAGGAATTAATCTAAGAGAATAACAATCCTACTAATACGATGTTAGGATGGATGGATGCTTGTTACTCAATCACGCCAGAACGGATGGACAGATCTGGTTGGCACAGAGATAGATTATAGTCTGGAATAGTACATGGGCTACTTTTTATCGCAGAAAATGCACGATTCCTATGAGATAGCATAATATAGAAAGATGTCGCCATGGATTTTATACCTTTCTTTCAAACATAGCCTCCATTTAGTCTCCGTGGCGGAGTTGGCGAGTAGCCGGCTGTGAAACAAGAGGCCGTGGGTTCGATTCCCACACCGCACGGTGGTCCAGTTCGAGAAAAAATCGGACATAGGGAATTTAAAAAATTAAACTCGTAATTTTATAAAACTGAATATGCTGATCGATTCGTATATGATATAGTAACTAAAATGATTTTTGCGTTTTTTAAGATTGGACTTATAGTTTATGAGTAAATCGAATAAAACTAGTTTTATTGTATGGAAAGCTACATAAAAATAGGAATAACTCGTCATTTTCGTCCATTTTCGTTCTGAAACTTTTACAGTAGTAACATGTCATTATTTGCCACATATTCTTCAAAGATACATGGTGCTACTTTTTTGCACTTTTTGAGATATGATGAAAAGTAGATAAATTTTAAAAAGTCGGGTCTAGATCAATATTAAATGGATTTTGTAGGACTTAAATGGGTTTCAAATTCACTAATAATAATTCAACTTAAGAATACATACTCTATTTTGGAATTTTCTCACTTTACATGTACGGAAATACCAAATAACTCAAAAATCAACAAAAATGAAATAATTCAAGTAATATTGATGACCACTGTAGTCGCAATCATAAAACTCGTGTCCTCACCTACCTATTTAGTCATTAAAAGGTACTACCTGGTAAGAAATATCCGTCTATTTTAGGAATACATCGAATAAAACTGTTTTTCTTGTATGGAAAGCTACATATTAATATGAATAAGTTGAATTAATATTAGTGAATTTAAAACCCATTTAAGTCCCATAAAATCCACTTAAAATTTATCTCACCGCTAAGGAGGACCCATTTGTCATGGCGCCACAGTTTCAAGGAGTCACTCTCCAGGTTTCCGAGGGTATTGGGATCCTCGGCGTCAACATATCTAACACGGTCCAGTTTAGGAGTCAAGTGGAGGACAAAGCCAAATTGGCGAGCAAAAAATTGGGGATCCTGAAGAGAGCGAGGCGGTATTTCACGTTGGGCCATAGATTGGCGCTTTATAAAGCGCAAGTCCGGCCCCACGTGGAGTACTGTTCTCATCTCTGGGCAGGGGCCCCGAAATACTTGCTGGACCCACTTGACTCCTTACAGAGGCGGGCCGTTCGGATTGTCGGTGATCCTGATATTACGGATAGCCTGGAACCGTTGGGGCTGCGGAGAGACTTCGGGTCTCTCTGCTTGTTCCACGGGGAGTTCTCCGAGGAACTGTTTAAAATGGTGCCTACATCACCATTTTATCATCGCACCACCCGACACCGCAACAGAGTTCATCCATACCACCTGGAAACGATTCCGTCTAGCACGGTTCGTTTCCGGCGTTCATTTTTACCACGTACGTGCAAGCTCTGCAATGAACTCCCTGCTGCGGTGTTCCCTGAGCGCTATGACATGTCCTTCTTTAAACGAGGCTTAAAGAGAGTAGTCCTTCAACGGTAGGCAGCGGCTTTGCTGTGCCCTGGTATTGCAGAAGTCTATGGGCGGCGGTGACTACTTACCATCAGGTGGCTCGTCTGCCTATCGAGGCTCTAAAAAAAATCTAGACCCGACTTTTTAAAATTTATCTACTTTTCATCATATCTCAAAAAGTGCAAAATGTAGCACCATGTATCTTTGAAGAAAATGTGGAAAATAATGACAAGTTACTACTGTAAAAGTTTCAGAACGAAAATGGACGAAAATGACGAGTTATTCCTATTTTTATGTAGCTTTCCATACAATAAAACTAGTTTTATTCGATTTACTCATAAACTATAAGTCCAATCTTGAAAAACGCAAAAATCATTTTAGTTACTATTTCATATACGAATCGATCAGCATATCAGTTTTATAAAATTACGAGTTTAATTTTTTAAATTCCCTATGTCCGATTTTTTCTTGAACGGGACCACCGTGCACCGGGACAAATGTTTGTGTGACAGACAGATATTTGTGCCTCGTAGTCCCTGATCCCCACAACACAAGACTCGTATCTTATTATGAGGTTGGGGCTATGTGTGTGACTGTTGGGTGTTATTTATTATTATTATAACTACCACTCAGGCGAAGCCGCGAGCAAAAGCTAGTAGATTAATATATGAAGTAACACTTAGGTAAAGCACAATGTATGTCAAGCCAATCTAAAATATCGAATAAACCATTCCAACCAGTTAAGATACTGTTTAATTCTATTGTACAAACTATAATTTCCTTGAACCAAAGAAATAAAATAAATCTGAAGACATTTAATAGTAGCTATTTCTTCGTGGTTCATTAGAAATCGACATCTAAACCCCAAACGCAATGCTTGTAACGCTTGCTTGAATATATTTGTCTCTTATCATCGAATTTTAATGTAACTTGTTATATTATGCATTTTTTCAAATGAAACACAAAAGGACATGAAATACCACTTTTCTTTATTCATTTTTAGTACTGAACAAACACACCAGCACCTTGTTTCAAATATTTATATGGTTTCACTCTATTGCGACCTCGTACAGGATTGAACATAACCTTGTCTGGTGGAAATTCTGATGAACCTGAAGTTTCTAATAAAATGTCGAGACAAGTAAGCAATTTAGTTATTTGATTGGATAAACAACATTGTATGTTATTGTCTTCAGTGATCAAATCAGTGTTTATAATTCTTTCAATGTCTCTTATATCGTCATTGATTTCTGAGTGATGTGTCCCATTCCAATGCAAAGTCAAAGAAAATATTGGAGCTTTTTTTGGATAGTCACTTCTAAGAGCAACCATAGCGACCAATTTAGCTGACTGTCTAGTGATAATAGCTCTGTATAGTAAGTCATTTGGACTAACTAAACCTTCAGCAATCAAAAATTTGGTAGATGGGGATTGACAGTACTCAGGCCAACCTACTGACTGCCATTGTGTCAAAGACCCAGACAGTCTTACTGAGCATGTGACATTCCCTTTAATTGGGGATATCTTTCCAGATTCCAGATCCTGCAATTCGCGCATCAACTCCACTCTAGACTTCAATCTCTTTTTTAAAGTTAAAATAAAGTTTTCAACAGTTGTAATGCTTAGACTACGAGATGGTTCTATAATCTTGTTGATATTGTTGTAACCCATTACTAAGCTCATGAAATCTAAACCACACATTCTTTGGGCCCAAATATAAGGTCTTCCAACTTCTGAAATAAAGTATTGAAAGTTCTGTGATATTCCGACAGAATTTAATACAAATGCTGTAGCTGGATGAGGCGAATCATTTCCCGTGTCTCCAGGATAAAGTTCATTTAAAATGCAATGCCCATTTAATACATCAGCAGCAGATACACCTGTTACTGGTTTTGGCAGGGTCACGGTGAACTTTACGACAATTATCTTCAAATGTAAGAGGTAGGAAAAAATCAATGTCAAAGCAGTACCATCTGGGACTTTAACTGACAATAGTATATTTAAGGGATGTTTTCTCAATATTTCCTTTTTCTTGGCATCAGCTTTTTCTTCTTTGGATAATTTTGTTGTCCTGTGATGGCGTTTCTTCTTATCTTGTTCTTCATCAGCATTATCGGCATCAGAATCAGAGTCATTCGATGCAAAATCATTGTCTACATTATGCAGTTGATCGATCCTTCGAGCATCATCTTCATCTCCGGAAATACCTATTAATATCATAATTATGTCTTTAATGTCATGTATATATTTTACACAAGTAATAATATATTTCAAAATATGATAATACTTACTGACAGTGACAATTTTACTTCCCAAAACATCAGAGTATGCACAAGCATTTGAGTAGAGCAAAAATAGTGGTGATGGAAGCAATGAAGCTGCTCTTGCTTCATCTCTTTTCTCGTCCAAACGTAGTGCCAAACATTCCTGTAGTGGCTTAGTAGCTTTAAGGACATCTCTCAAGTGTGGGGCTAGGGCGTCTAGTCTAGAACGAGCTGCGGCAATAGCGGCAGCCACTCTTTCCTTCGATGCCACTAACTCATTACAAGCCGCTGCTACCTCACGACGCTGACGAAGCTCCCATTCCAATCTTGCTAATTGTAACTGATGTTCATCGAGTTTTGTAACTTCCTGTATTCAAAAAATAATTCAATTACTCATGTTATTTCCATGGGCTAGTTTATAAGTTCCTCAAATTTTCAGCAAAGCACAGTAGTGTATAAACAACAGATTTTTAATGATTGGTGTTATTGATCACAGGAAAGGAATGAGCACGGCTTTAGGATATATCATTCAAGGAAGAGACATAAAATTGTTAAGAAAGATGTTTTTTATACAAATAGATGGACTCAAAATGCTTTCTGGTAAAGATGAATTTTAAACAAAAAAAATGTACAATATTTTTGTATTAATTTAAATAGAAAACTAAAAAGTGGTTCTAAATTTTAAAAAATAAAATAATATGAAGTGACTAAAATAAAAACATAATTGACGCAAACTCTCAGACTATTCAAATGTTCAAGATTAAATATGATTTAAACTGATTATATTTTTTGGAATACCAACAATTAACAGCCTCCGTGGCGCAGTTGGCGAGTAGCCGGCTGTGAAACGAGAGGCCGTGGGTTCGATTCCCCCGCCAGGACAAATGTTTGTGTGATAGACAGATATTTGTGTCCTGGGTCTGGGTGTTGTGAGACCTAAAGTCTCTCATAGTCCCTGCTACCCACATCACAAGACTCGGATCTTAGTGTGGGGTCGGGGCTATGTGTGACTGTTGGGTGTTATTTATTATTAATAACTGTTTCGTATTCGTTACATTAACGTCATTTTTCTCGCGGTTATACTATACTAGCTGTTGCTCGCGGCTACGCCCGCGTGGAGGTCATATTTGAGACAAAAAGTATAAACTACAAAATACCAATTTTCGTGCATTTAACTTCAAAAATGAAGGAGTTTCATACAAACTTTCTTACCCTATTTAACCCCCTTCGGAGTGGAATTTCCAAAAATCCTGAAATATATATTTTTTATTTTTGACTAAAAGGCCAAATACTAATTTTGACAAACTTAACTTCAAAAATGACGGATTTTCATACAAACTATCATCCCCTATTTTACCCCCTTAGGGGTGGTATTTCCAAAAACCCTTCCTTAGTGGATCCTTCCTTCTGGCGTCGGGACGTGACGACCCCATCGCCCGCTGGTGGGATAATCTTGTGACAGAGATTATTCCACCAGTGCAATCAGTCAACCCAACTAGTGGTAGTGCCATGCTGCGCACTTTCGGGTAGCAGCCGAATGGGCCGGCACGCCCGGGGAAGAACCACTCTCTCACAGAAAACCGGCGTCAAGTGGCAGCTATGCTGTCGCGTTTCGTTTGGTCTGTGAGAGTCCCGGAGGCCCACTCCCCATCCCTCCCCCACACCACTAAATAACATGGCAGTGCGAGATTTGGTTGATCTACCCCAGGAGGGTACCACCAGCGTACATCGCGGTGGAGAATCCCTCTCTGGGCGTCCACGCCCAGATCGTACACCACCTGTGCGTGGATGCCCAGGCTGCCCTCCGTATTCTGGGGGGGGCAATTTTGCACGTGTACGAGGCAAACGGAGCAGGCAACATAAGGCCACCCCTTCCACGCTTGCTGTGGATTTTTGCAACATAAGGGGGCTGAATTCCAACTTGAACGCCGTCCACTTCCATCTTGAGACGGCGAAGCCGGCCTTGCTATTCCTTACCGAGACGCAGATATCTTCTCCGGCTGACACCTCTTTCCTCTCCTACCCGGGGTACAAACTGGAACATTCCTTTGTACCGCGGGCTGGGGTGTGCGTGTACATTAGAGAGGATATCTGCTCTCGTCGCCTCGGCAGCCTTGAAGGGCGGGACCTATCCAACCTCTGGCTGCGCATAGACTGCGACGACCATCCGCGAATCTACGCATGCCTGTATAGGTCCCATAGCGGTAATGCCGAAACTGACCGACTTGTTGAGCACATGCAAATGGCTACAGACTCCGTGCTGCAGCAGATCCCATCCGCAGAGATCGTGATTCTCGGTGACTTTAACGCCCACCACGCCGAATGGCTTAGATCACGCACCACCGATCATGCGGGGAGATCTGTTCACGATTTCGCATTAGCATATGATTTGACACAACTGGTCACCTCGCCAACGCGAATCCCAGATGTGGAGGATCATACACCTTCCCTGTTGGACCTTCTGCTGACCTCTCATCCGGAAGGCTACCTGGTATCCGTCGATCCTCCTCTTGGTTCGTCGGACCACTGTCTTGTCCGGAGTACAGTGCCAGTCACGCACTCAACACGGCCTCGCTTTGCGGGCTGCCGCCGCGTGTGGCACTATAGGTCAGCGGATTGGGACGGAATGCGGTCATTCTTTGCGTCCTACCCATGGGGGCAGATTTGCTTCTCGCCGGATGATCCTGACGTCGTTGCTGACTCTATCACTGATGTGGTACTTCAGGGTATGGAACTCTTTATTCCGTTCTCTGCAGTGCCCATCGGAGGCAAATCCCAGCCTTGGTTTGGTCGCTCCTGCAAGACGGCATTACGCCGAAAGCGGGAATGCTACCAAGCCTGGGCTGTCGCGTCGGCGTCCAGTGATGTAAACACCGGCGCATTTAAAAAGGAGTTTAACTTTGCCTCTAGGTCTTTCAAAAGCGCCATTGCTAAGGCGAAGTCGGAGCACATCGGCAGAATTGGCGAGAGACTGGCACGTCTCCCGTCGGGAACACGTGCGTTTTGGTCTCTCGCCAAGGCTGTCTTAGGAAATTTCTGTCAGCCATCTTTTCCACCCCTGCACACGGAGGATGACTCGCTGGCCCATGCCGCGAAGGTGAAAGCCGATCTTCTGGGCTCTCTCTTCGCGTCCAACTCGACTTTGGATGACCGAGGAAATTCACCGCCGACAATCCCGCGGTGCGATGCAACGATGCCGGAGGTTAAGTTCCGGCAAAGTGCAGTTCGCAAAGCACTCCTGTCCTTGGACATTCATAAGTCGAGTGGGCCCGATGGCATCCCTCCGATCGTGTTGCAGACATGTGCTCCGGAGTTGGCACCGGTTTTAACGCGTCTTTTCCGGCACTCCTATACATTAGGCGTAGTCCCGAAATCCTGGAAGGCCGCTTTAGTGCACCCGATCCCTAAAAAAGGCAACCGCTCGGACCCGTCCAATTACAGGCCTATAGCCATCACCTCCTTGTTCTCCAAGATAATGGAGTCCGTTATCAACTGCCAGCTCCTGCGGTACCTGGAGGAGCACCGGCTGATTAGCGACCGCCAGTACGGCTTTCGTCGGGGTCGCTCAGCCGGTGATCTTCTAGTCTACCTAACTCATAGATGGGCAAAAGCAGTTGAGACCAAGGGGGAGGCGCTTGCAGCCAGTCTGGACATAGCGAAGGCCTTTGATCGGGTATGGCACAAGGCGCTTCTTTCGAAGCTACCTTCCTATGGGCTTCCCGAGAAATTATGCAACTGGATCACCAGTTTTTTGGCAGATCGGAGCATCAAGGTCGTCGTCGACGGTGCATGCTCTGATCCTAAATTTGTCAATGCTGGTGTTCCACAAGGCTGTGTACTGTCTCCTACTCTGTTTCTTCTGCATATAAATGACATGCTGCAAATCAGCAACATTCATTGCTATGCAGACGATAGCACTGTAGATGTACTGTACACTGGCCGTGCTAATATTTCTCGGGAATACGTCGACGAGAGCCGGAACAAACTTGTGTCTGAAGTCGAGTCCTTGTTAACCAAAGTCTCGGACTGGGGTCGACTAAACTTAGTCCAATTCAACCCCAAAAAGACACAAGTCTGCGCGTTAACCGCTAAAAAGTCACCATTTGTCGTGACTCCTCATTTAGAGAACACTCCCCTGTCTGCCAAACCCAGTATCGGAATACTTGGCGTCGACATTTCGAGCAACGTCCAGTTCCGCGGTCAATTGGAAGGAAAGGCCAAATTGGCCTCAAAGAAGCTTGGTGTGCTCAATAAGGCGAGACGGTACTTCACGTCGGGTCAACGCCTAAATCTCTATAAGGCGCAAATTCGGCCCCACATGGAGTACTGTTCTCATCTCTGGGCGGGAGCCCCCCAGTACCAGCTACTTCCATTTGACCGCATTCAACGTAGGGCAGCTCGGGTTATCGACGATCAAGCTCTTTCCGATCGGCTTGATCCATTGGCTCTGCGTAGAGATGTTGGATCACTCTGCATCTTCTACCGCATTTATCATGGGGAATGTTCCGAGGAATTGTTTGGATTGATCCCGGCCGCTGAATTTCACCATCGGACATCGCGCCAAAACATAAAATTCCATCCGCACCATCTCGATGTCCAGCGTTCCACAACAGCGCGATTTTTACGGCATTTTCTGCCACGCACAACCACTCTGTGGAACCAGCTGTCGCCGGCGGTCTTTCCGAACCGTTACGACCTGGGAACCTTCAAGAAGAAAGCATATTCTTTCCTGAAAGGCCGGCAACGCATTTGCAAGCCCTTTGGTGTTGCAGATGTTCATGGGCGGCGGTGATCACTTTCCATCAGGTGAGCCTCTTGCCCGTTTGCCCCCTTTTTCCATAAAAAAAAAAAAAAAAAAATGCCTACGTCATAAAAGGTACCTACTGTCAAAATTTCAAGTCTCTAACCCCAGCCGTTTTGGCTGTGCGTTGATCGATCAGTCAGTCAGTCAGTCAGTTTCTTCTTTTATATATACAGATAAGAAGACAGCAACGGAGAAAGAAGTAGAAACTTTGGCATTGGTAGAGCAGGACTTAGATTGACGATCAATCGCCAAAAATTGAAATGTGCACCAACTACGGTTAATCAAAGCAGGTAGAATACATCTTTTTTCTTTCAAATGAATACGTGGTACCGACATTACTATCCTCTTGATAACATAACTTTGTTGCTGAACGGTTTTTAACGTCAATTAATATCAAACCAAAAAAACCGAAAGTGTGTGGAGTGACTTTAAGTGCGCAAACCGTAAGATGGCTGAAGAAGCATGAGTTAATTCCGAGTAGATCAGCAAATGAGCCTGAAATATGTTTGCTGACGAGTGTATGAGTATCGTCTAGGTAAAGGCCGATATGCTTAATATTGCTTAAAAGAGCATATTACCTTCGGAGATCTTATACGATTTGGGTCTTATATGGTCTATTGGTATGTCATAAATAGATCTGCAAAGTGAACTTATTTTTATCACCAAATCGCTACAAATTGTCCATCGAATGTCGCCGCACAAGTTAATCAATATTTGGGCGAAGTTTGGTACACGGAAAATAAATTGGCCAAGACGCAGCCTCTGATATATACAATGTCGTTTTGTAACCGGAGACTTAAATGTAACCGCGAATAAGTCATTTTGAAAGAAACAGTTAACAATAAGTTACTCTGACCATAGGTATAAGATAAAAAAGTCTTTTCAGACAAAATAAATATTAAAAAAGGATTTTTATGGTCACGCATACCAACAAGACATGCACACTCGGAGCGCAACGGTCGTCTGTCGCGCCGCACTCAAAACACATTATGATCAAAAAACCATAAATGTAAAATCGGGATTATTTTGCACGGTTTCATTTAGTCACTTAATCTCGAAATGACACTGTATAACATATATTTACCTACAATAAATACAACTAATTAAATTATAAAGTAAATATCATGATAAAAAGCATTTTATTACATGAGTTGTATAGAACCAAAGTCTTATTTAGCAAATTAAAAAAACTGATATCTTTTGTTGAAGTCAAAAGACAATTTTGCTGCATATTTTATTTTAATCTGAGGAGATATTTCATTTACTCGATGACAACAATGAAATTAAGCTTATCCGTGAAAAATCTAGATTGTCGAGTTTGATTCCAACTAAGGTAAGATGGCAAGTTTCTCATTTTTGATTGGTCATTGACTTCATGAGAATTAGTATTGTTGACTTGACTGACGCTTCTGATTGGATGAAGATTGCCGACTTTGGTTCTAAAGCAACTTTTGTTTTATGTTTTAGAAGGGCCGTTTTTAATTAATTAATATAAATCATTGGAATAGTCGATGCAGATTTTAAGTTTCTATATCGCCATATACTTATTTTATTTTTGCCCAAATACCTTTGCCGACCTAGGTTCTATACAACTCACATCATTATTATAGAAATTGATAAATGTACAAGAAAACATAAAAAGGCCAAAGAATCAGGAAAAAATTAAAATTGTAAAAAGTATCAGTAAGCAGACTCCAATATAATACACATCAAATATTACTTACTGCACGAGATATATCCGCTGGTGCATTATCATAAAAGTCTTCAATTGGTACAAGCTCAATTTCTTCATCTTTTGATTTAAATTGCAAGCACTTTGTCACTTCTTTATTAAGATGATCAGCTTCATATAGTAAGTTTTGCAACAGCAAGTGTGTGGAGTCCACTCTCTGCTTTTCTTTGTGCAGTGCATCTCGGCCAGCTCTAGTGCGTACTTTCTCCAGGCGATTTAATTTTTTAAGAGCAACCAAAAGTAAAGAAGCTTCTATTCTTTTTACATTTATTTTCTCCCTTGCCTTTAAATACAAAACAAAGAATGTGAGAACAAAAAAGAAATTTCATAATTTATATCTAAATCTAAATATACTAAAACTAGCTTTTGCCCACAGCTTCGCCGGCGTTGTTTTTTTTTCAAAGAAAAACATGTTTCTATATTATGCTAGGAACCATGTATTTTTGCGAGAATAACCAAAAATAACCTATGTCATTCTGTAATCCCTAAACTGCTACTTCGAAAATATCATGTCGATCCCTAGCACTGCGAAAAACTATCCCGCGCGAACTAAACTTTTTCCGGAATAAGATAATAAGCCTATGTCAATCTCTGATCCTTAAACTACCACTATGCAAATAACCATGTCGATCCCTTACTCTGTGAAAAACAAAAACGACCTTACAGGTACAGTACACAGTTTTTTGGGATAAAAAGTAGCTTTGTAAGTCTCTGACCCCTAAACTACCACTATGCCAAAAATTATCTTGATCCCTTGCTCTGTGAAAAACATAAACCGATCTCACGGCAACCATACACTTTGAATATCAGTAAGGCACTACTTAAATAAGCCTAAACTAAGATTTATACACTTTAGTTTAGTTTGATTCCAGGCAATGTCAATTTGGCAATTGGATGTTGTAAACTAGTGTTGTAATCTTTAGAAGCTTTGAATAGATATTAGTTGTTTTAATTGAGGATGATTGTGTTGGAATAAAAACTAAAAAAGGTTAAATATTACTAAAACCAAAACCTAAAAAAAATATACATCATATGAGTAATATTAATAACAGAGTCCATGTGCATGATCTGCAGGTAAACATTACATACAGAGAATGCAAAACCGTATCATTTCATTAAATGTGATTTGTGTAGTATTCAAATAATTGTAAACAAAAGAAATATCACACATGCAAGAATAGGGTATTTGACAATTTTTGAAAATTGATGGACATCGATAGAGGACTCTTCACTTATAGCCCCCGTAATATTTTTATTATTGAAATATACGCAATTTATATAAAATCCGTGTTTTAATTTTTTCATATATAATTTCGCGCTAAAACGCGTTGTCACGTGACATTATCTCTATGTGACGTCATCGCACATATACAAACATTCGTGACACCTGACAACATAACAAATTATTTGCATTTATCTGTTAGTTTTTCCACAATAATGAATGAGCCAGCATATAAATATTGTTCAATGCCTTTGTGTAAAAACTCGACACTAAATCCTGATAAATGTTCATCCATGTGCCAAAATCAAAAGTTTCAAGAAAGAAGTGGCAGATTTCGACTATCAGCCCTTGTAATGCCTTCTTCCATTCTTATAGAAGACTTGAAGACGAAATTAACACGTTTCCACACGTTTACACATCGAAAAATATGTTCTTCCTTACAATTTTATTTGTCATAGGATGCAATGTTTATGTGCGATGTCGTCACGAGTAATGGCGGCCGGTATTGCTACGTTTGTGGCACCGAGTGATACAGATTAAAAATTCTAAATTTTAATGACGAAAATAAAATGTTTATAATACATTTAAAATAAAAAAATGTATTTAATAAATATGTTTGCCCACTATCCTTTCTCCTAGTGCAGTTTTATAGTTTTTGGTTACACCAGTCAAACACCCTATTGAGATAGTAGATAAAAGAAAACAATTTGACATATCATGGCACTACACTAATCTTATTCCAATCAATTATGAATCTAAAGATCTTTATACAGGATTTATTATTAGTGTTTGTTAATTAGTTCTGGAAATAAACTTAGATACAGCTACTTTATTATAAGAATGACTTCAGTTTGCTATGAAATGTTTGACAATGTGTGTACTCGGTTATATTTTACATGCTGGGTGTTCAAACAAACAGAAAACTTTTGATGTATAAATAATTATGGCCACTTTGAATGTGTAGCACTATATGGAAACCTTAATTGTTTAGCTACTTCTAATGCTGACTGTACAACATGGTATTAGTGCAACATACAAACAAGGTTATGGTGCTCCATCAACCTGCACTGGAACATAGTAGATTATTGGACTAGTCTTTTCTTCAAAGGAAAGCAAGCCTTCAGTCCTGCATTGGAACATAACTAGATTATAAGAAAAATATATACCTCTTCTGTATCTTTCAGTTTCAATTCTGCTATTTCAGCAAAAAGTTGACGTATATCTTGGCATATCTTTTTGAATAAGTTGGCATCTTTATCTGCCGGACGCAACTGAGCTTCTGTTTCTTCAAAATTGACCACTTGCTGAAAAGGAACGTCAAAATTTAGACTAAAGCAACAAGATTTTGGAACCAAAAACAGTATTTTAAAAGATATGTCATATTTTAAACTTTTATTATGTCTAGTATCAGGTTTCGAAACAGGCCATTTTATAAAATTATGTGCCTACCTACCTACTAAAATTTCCTTTACAAAGACTTTGTGTAATATGTGTGAAAAAAAAACATAAAGCTTGGGAAATTCTAATCTAACCTTACCTTATACACATCTGTGGGGACATGTTTAACAGCTTCGCTTGAAGAAGTCGTATTTATTTTACGGCGTTTCTTTGCGGATACCTCTTCCTTGCCCATTATTTTATTCAATTTAATATCGACAATCAAATATAATGATATAATTTATTGTTTTTTTTTTTTTTTTTCGTTTTATTCGTCCAAAGGACAGGCTATAGTCAATCGACCATACTGCCTAGTCTTACGTTTACATCTCTTTCGTTTTACTGTTTCCCGCCTTTTTTCTTCGGAACTTTGTCTATAATTTATTGTGTTCTGAAATGATGCAAGTAAATAAAAATAAAAGATGAAATCTGTCTAATCTAAAATTGTTAAATACTTTGTTTTTTTTTTATTCACTCCATAAAACCGGCTAAGGTCCGAGAACATGCTGCCAAGTCATAAGTAAACAATACTTTTGTTTTGTCCTGCTATCTATTGACATTTGACAAGCAAGAAGCAAGATCTAGATGTCAAGACAAAAACTTGTGCCTAGGGACACGGTATCAAACCATATCAAACAGGGAGTATCGATACTGTACTCATGTATATTATCGAAAAAAAATGGTTGTATATACTATATCTATGGAAAAAAAAGTATCGTACTCGAGTGAGTATCGAAACGAAAGTATCGATACTTCAAAATATCAACACATTTTGTAAGGCCTAATCAACGCGAAAGGAGGAGTGTGCCGTGTGCTATCATTGTGGTAACTGACGACATGACACAGCACTCGTTAGAACAGCTGTCAATGGAGACCTTTCTCTGCCGGACGTGGTGGCCTCCTTCTGCAAACGTGTCATGTCGCAGAAGGAGAGTGCCGAACGGGATCGGGGACGAACTGATCCCGCTCGCCGCCAAACGAGAAGGAGGCGCCGCACGGTGGTCCCGTTCGAGAAAAAATCGGACATAGGGAATTTAAAAAATTAAAGTCGTAATTTTATAAAACTGAATATGTCGATCGATTCGTATATAAAATAGTAACTAAAATGATTTTTGCGTTTTTTATGATTGGACTTATAGTTTATGAGTAAATCGAATAAAACTGATTTTCTTGTATGCCACATAAAAATATGAATAACTCGTCATTTTCGTTTTGAAACTTTTACAGTAGTAACTTGTCTTTATATGCCACATTTTCTTCAAAGATACATGGTGCTACTTTTTTGCACTTTTTGAGATATGATGAAAAGTAGATAAATTTTAAGAAGTCGGGTCTAGATCAATATTAAGTGGATTTTATGGGACTTAAATGGGTTTTAAATTTACTAATAATAATTCAACTAAGAATACATACTCCATTTTGGAATTTTCTCACTTTACATGTACGGAAATACCAAATGACTCAAAAGTCAACAAAAATGAAATATTTCAAGTAATATTGATGACCACTGTAGTCGCAATCATAAAACTCGTGTCCTCACCTACCTATTTAGTGATTAAAAGGTACTACCTAGTAAGAATTATCTGTCTATTTTAGGATTAACTCGAATAAAACTAGTTTTATTGTATGGAAAGCTACATAAAAATAGGAATAACTCGTCATTTTCGACCATTTTCGTTCTGAAACTTTTACAGTAGTAATTTGTCATTATTTGCCACATTTTCTTCAAAGATACATGGTGCTACTTTTTTGCACTTTTTGAGATATGATGAAAAGTAGATAAATTTTAAAAAGTCGGTTCTAGATCAATATTAAATGGATTTTGTAGGACTTAAATGGGTTTCAAATTCACTAATAATAATTCAACTTAAGAATACATACTCTATTTTGGAATTTTCTCACTTTACATGTACGGAAATACCAAATAACTCAAAAATCAACAAAAATGAAATAATTCAAGTAATATTGATGACCACTGTAGTCGCAATCATAAAACTCGTGTCCTCACCTACCTACTTAGTGATTAAAATGTACTACCTGGTAAGAATTATCCGTCTATTTTAGGAATACATCGAATAAAACTGTTTTTCTTGTATGGAAAGCTACATATTAAAATGAATAAGTTGAATTATTATTAGTGAATTTAAAACCCATTTAAGTCCTACAAAATCCATTTAATAGACCCGACTTTTTAAAATTTATCTACTTTTCATCATATCTCAAAAAGTATAAAAAAGTAGCACCATGTATCTCTGAAGAAAATGTGGCAAATAATGACAAGTTACTACTGTAAAAGTTTCAGAACGAAAATGGACGAAAATGATGAGTTATTCCTATTTTTATGTAGCTTTCCATACAATAAAACGAGTTTTATTCGAGTTACTCGTAAAATAGACGGATAATTTTTACCAGGTAGTACCTTTTAATCACTAAATAGGTAGGTGAGGACACGAGTTTTATGATTGCGACTACAGTGGTCATCAATATTACTTGAAATATTTCAATTTTGTTGATTTTTGAGTTATTTGGTATTTCCGTACATGTAAAGTGAGAAAATTCCAAAATGGAGTATGTATTCTTAGTTGAATTATTATTAGTAAATTTAAAACCCATTTAAGTCCCATAAAATCCACTTAATATTGATCTAGACCCGACTTTTCAAAATTTATCTACTTTTCATCATATCTCAAAAAGTGCAAAAAAGTAGCACCATGTATCTTTGAAGAAAATGTGGCATATAATGACAAGTTACTACTGTAAAAGTTTCAGAACGAAAATGGACGAAAATGACGAGTTATTCATATTTTTATGTGGCTTTCCATACAAGAAAATCAGTTTTATTCGATTTACTCATAAACTATAAGTCCAATCTTAAAAAACGCAAAAATCATTTTAGTTACTATTTTATATACGAATCGATCGGCATATTCCGTTTTATAAAATTACGACTTTAATTTTTTAAATTCGCTATGTCCGATTTTTTCTCGAACGGGACCACCGTGCGCCGCGGAGTTAGACGATTGACTGGCGCCTCCCGTCCTGTGGATTGGGTGCTTTGAAGAATTCTACCACGGTAAACGCTTTTTTTTCGTTGTCGCGGGGAAAGCATTTCATTACTGCCACCCGCTCCGGGGGTAGGGACACGGAAAAGTATCGATACTTTGTGGTATCGAGTACTTTGCGATATTTTGTATTCGATACTTGTACTCGATACTTACCTTATGACTGGTATCGTATCGAATAAACCTTAGAAATTACCTACTTAAAACTTGGCTATTTAGGGCAATGCCAACTAGTTCAATTATGTCGAACCTTTTAAAACATTAGATGGCGTTTAAAATTCGTCATTCACTCAGTCATTCTTCGTTATTCTACTATACATTCTTTCGTTCGGAAGCCTGAGCTATAGTCTGGAATAGCACATAGGTTACTTTTTATCCTGAAAAATGTACAGTTCCCGTGGTATAGTTTAGGTTTTCACGGAGCAAGGGATCGACATGATTTTTTGCATAGTGATGGTTTAGGGATCAGAAAATGACATAGGCCACTTTTATCCCGGAAAAATGCACGCTTCCTAATGGATAGCAAAATATAGAAAGGTGTAATAGCTTAAGATGTCTCCATAGATTGTATACCTTTTCTTCCAAAAAATAAACTACACGCGGGCGGAGCCGCGGGCAACATCTAGAAATTTATATTTATGTATCATATGTTTGTGCTACTAAAGCTAAACCATAGACGTAGAGAATGGACCCAGGGTCTCTATCCAGCTATTAAGTGAATACTGGTCGAAAAATGTGAGAGAGACATAGCAAATATGCGGCCGTCAGTTGTCTTTTTCTAGAATTTGCCGCCCGCTGCGTCACCCTGCTGCGCAAACCGTAGCGTTTGGTGACACAGAGAATAGTAAGGGGCTACCGCACGGTCTCCCGCGAGGCGGCCTGCTTATTGGCCGGCACACTCCCTTGGGAGTTGAACGCCAAACTCTTCTCGTCAGCGTTCCTCTGACGGGAGTAGGGGTCCAGCTGCTGTCAGGAGAGACCCGAGGGAGATTGCGGCCCGGTATCCGGCTCCTTAGAATAGCTCCGGGATCGCTATAGTGTCGGGCGGGGTGTACATAGGGGGTAGGGACTCAGCTCAGCCGCAGCCCGGATAGCCATCATGTGGTTTAGGGGGTGCTGGGTCGTAAGACCGGCTAGTCCAGCATAACTGTTTTATTCTCATTCCGCTTCCCCCCGTTGCGTCAGGTTATCATCCATTATTGTGCAATATTGTTTGCATAGCAACTGTCAACACATTTTATTGTATACTATTATGGTAATAATACACAGTTATATTACTTAAAAAATACGTGAATTAAAAATGCTTATAGGCCAGTGCCCACGAGGGATTTACAAAAAAAAATCTTAGTTTGATATCTTAACCTACAAATAATACAATTTGATTCGAATCAACACGCGTCGCGTTTCATTAACTTAGGCTCGTTCGTTTTTTATAAATTCTCACTAGCCGCTTATTACGGAAAAGAAACATAATTTTATTTTTGGCAACATAATGCATAAAACAGGTGAAAGAAATGGCGGTAATGTGATGTGATTAAAACATCACATCCTAAGCCATGTCTGAAAAAAAAATCAGACCTGGCTTAGGCCTTTAAATTGTGACTATTACAGATATGGCTTCGGCCTTTTGAATTGTGACTATTTCAGATATGGCTTTGGCCTTTTGAATTGTGTTTATTTCAGACATGGCTTCGGCTTTTAGAATGGGAAAAATATCGGACATGGCTTCCCCCTTTTTAATGGATGAAGACTACAGACATGGCTTCGGCCTTTTGTATAAATTAAAACCAGAGAAGAAGAAGACTTTATTTCTAGCCCAGATTTGGAAAAAATAACGACAGACGTGGCTGCATGGTGGAGAACCTTTGCCTTCTCTTTTATAGAGTGAATAAAATAAAAAAAAGCATAAAACATCTGATTTAAGAATTTGTCAAAATTTCATTTATTAATGTCAACATTAAAAATAATTTAACTTTTAAACAAATATATTTGTCCTGGTGTACGTAATCACAAGAAATCTTAGTAAATAATACTTTAATATCACTTTGGAATAATCTTTGTTCGCTCCATTGTATTAAAAATGGTTCGAATTACTCAAGTTCTTTGTCGAGTTCCAGTAATAAAATTCCGCAAAGGTGGTGTCGGCCACCCTGCTGGCGCGCCTGCCGCGGCAGCTCCATCTGCCGCTACGTCTGGTACCACTCCCACAGTACGTAACTAGTTCGTCGTCATATCATTTTCCTTTACAGACTATTTTGACGCGAATTCTGAGATTCTGACACGACGGATTTCAAGAAAATGACATAATAATTTTGGGTTCATAAATCGACTGCGGCGCAACGCACCTGCTGTGTTATTAGATCCACATTGTATATGTGGCCACTCACCATTTGTGTTATCCAAAAATCTATACAAGAATTCGGTGCCATACTAATTATTATTTTAATTATTATTATTTATTTATTAGTTTCATTATTATCTAAAAACAGAAATTGTCCACAGCCAGCTCAAGCACAACCAGCTGCATCAATGAGTACAGGAGCTATTCCTGATATTGATCTACCACTACGCTATAGGAGACAACCACTCTCGGAAGAAGAGATTAACTATATAAATGGAGGCGGAATTGTGTAGTTCTTTCACTTAAAATTGTAGTTGCAATAATGAGTAGAACTTGTAAAATGACTGCAGTATTTACTTAGTCCGTTGTTTACTTACTGTATGTGATGTTGATATTACAATATAATTGTTGTCTTAGTGCATATCTACTATATAATTATTGTATGTAGAGGAGTATCTATCGTATGGTATATATTAAATTGTTTTCTGTTTTGTTGCTTTTGGTTTCAGTAATAAACCATTACACTCAAAATTTCCAGTTAAGTCCCTAGATTAATATTTATATTATTTCAATTGTATGTAACCTGGTTTTTCTCTTTTTTAATTTGTTTGGCTCAATTTCTTTTGAAATTCTAATATTGTAAATGCAACAAAGTTTTTATCATCGATGATTATTGCAGGAAGAATCATCAAAGTCAGCAGTCCCAATCAAAGTGGCTACGAAATCCCCACAAGCTATGGGAGTCATTTCAATCCCACGTAGTATGTTAGTAGAATCTACCAAGAAAAGCAAACAAGTTGTAACATTAAACATTGTTTTACAAAATGAGAAAAATTGAGCAGTGACTGGTCATTGATTTAAAATAAATTCTCTATTTTATTATCACAAATCTTTTATTGCCAATAACTAATTTATTATTAAAGTATCTAGTATCAGCTAAAACACATGTTTCCAAGCTTAAGTTTAATCAGTAGGTACTTTATTTAGGAGTGTAATCCACATAAAGAATATAGAGGATGTATAGTAATGAGATAATGAGAAGCAACCTAATAATACCTAATGTTGAGTTTTTCACTCTGGCCGGCCCACATCTGTGCAAACGGCCCATCATAAGCGACATCGCTATTTCTTTCAAATTTGATTACGCCAAATGGTGCAAATTTCCTTTTCCACTCTGTAGTTTCTGCTAATTTGAGGAGTGCATTGGTTATTGCTTCTTTAATCTCAGCTAAAAACAATTATTTTCAATGTAGTTTACTTTTGCAAATATTTTATTTTAGTAAAAATTGAGTATTGTAGGTATTATTATGTATAGGTATACCTGGTAATTTTGAATTCACCACTATGGGATATGGTGGTAAACGACCTAATGATTCTAAAGTAATCATATCTTTCCCACCATCATACATAAATTTCTTTGAATACAAAAGTGTTGTTGAGTCAACAACAGCCCATTCTGCCTGCTTAGATAACACCATTTGAGCTGATGCTAAATGTGAACCAGATCCTGAAAGTATAATCAATACAAATTAGCGATTGTTTACATCATAAAAAATTTCGCAATGAATTCTACATACTGATTAATGATCCAAAGAATGAAGCATTTTCTCCCTTTTCTTTTAAAGTTTTCAGTAATATTTTGCTAGCACTTAAAGACTGGTCGTCACTGTACGCGAAAGTACACCCACGCAGATCTAGTAGCGTGTTCACGTTGTGGGCCCTGCAATAACAAACGTGAATACCGATAAAATAATATTATCCGTCTGGAAGCTAATTGTAAAATAATAGAAGTACCTAAGTAGTCATTCTTATCACGAGTCAATGACATGCCCGATAGATAATGCATTTTATCTTTGAAGTTTAAATTCGGATTGGACAATTTTTTTAAAGGAAACCAGTAACTTATGTCAATTGGATTGATTCTATTTTCCTTGAGTGGGCCAAAATACCATTCCCTTATCTATGTCGAAGGGAGTCAGCGGGGTCCGTTTGAGCATCTCCTGTTACGTATAAAAAACGTACTTAATAAGCGTTATTTAGTAGGTATAGCACTTACTTTTTATCGCTGTGTATTATTATGTCGGCGAAATATCCAGGCTTATTTTCCACATTCATTTGATGTGCGAACACCGGAGTCACAGGCAGTAACTCCGCAGAATCATTTTTCTTATCACGTAGATTCATGTATGCAGATGCAGTCATGAAGGCTGTAAATAATAGTAAACAGTATTTACGATTATATTAGTCTGCGTAACAAACTACCTACGTTTAGAGCAATATAAAGCATCCTATTTACCTCTTATTGGTTTAGAGAAACTAACAGCACGAATGTCATGAACATCATCTGCGTATTATGTTCTCTGGGAGTGTAAGTCTCTGGCCAAATGAAAAAAAAGGGAAATTCCTCTTGAATTCTTGTCTTGGCGACGAGGTATGCCGGATCTGTACCGGCTAAAAACCACATGGTTTTCTCCATTACCACTACAAAATGATTCCGGGACCTCCAAATGAGACACGCCGGAACACATGTATGGTAGGACCTATCAAGTATGATGTAACATCCCGGTAATTTAAATCTAGCTTATCAGAGATGTAAATATCCTTAGTATACTTGAAGTATAAGGATAGTTCCTCTTTAGTTCATTATCGTGTCTCTCGCTTTGCTATGGAGGGAAGTACCTAATTGCAGCGGCAAGTGTGTACGCGGTAGGTATATCGTTAAACACAAATGTAACTATAGAACACAGTCAATAAGAATTTCACAATAGTCTTTTTTTAAAGTAGGTACGTTTTCCCCTTGTATAAATAACAATGCATTCACTTTTCAAACAAAGGTAACATATTGAAAACTGAGGGTAGGTACCTACCAATATTAATTTAAGTACACATCTTACCCAAATCCACTTTATCAGTACTGAAAGGATCCGGGCGATCAGGAAATGGTCCCGGGCTACGGCTCTCATATTGAAGCGTGGTATAGCAGTCTAGTGTTCCTTCTAGTAATTCCTGTATGGTTTCATATAGTTGAACGGGATGACTTGGACACATATATGTAATTATACGCAGTTCTGATTTCATATCAGACATTTTAAAAAGTACCTAGGTATATAATGTTTAAGCACACTCAAAAATTGTATAAACATGCATGCGATGCCTAGTAAACTATCGAGAATAATGAGATACTTATTTGTTTGTTTGTTATGACTACGTAAGTTTTTATTATCGCACTTTACCTATAGATATGTGTACATGCGGCGAACATTCGCAAGCGCCTGGGTTAAAGTTAATAAACCAGTCGCGAGGTGACGTCATAACACGCTGGCCCTACGTGTTTTTATACTAGCGACTATATGGTATTCATGTCGAGAAAATTTGTAATGTGATACTTAAATGTAAGTGAATTCCTATATATTATTTCAATGTCAAATTTGGTCTGGTTTTATAAGTTGGCTTACCTACTTCTCTGAATAATTCGTTAATTAAGTTAATATTTAACGTCAATACGTCGTTACTTTGGTTTTAGTTATAAATATACGTCAGGTATATTACATGCACAAATGGACTAGGTACTTATTTAAAATATTTTGTAGACGACTTCTCCGCTCCGTTTCAATATACACGCATAACCTTTACTCTCTTCCTTGGATGGGTATATTTTCGTTTTTATCTAATGAGTAAATGTTGAAAATAGGGGGCGATAAAATTTTCTCTACCCAGGCGGTGAGTCTCATATTGTATGTTCTAATAAAATATTTTACTGAATCAGTCTGCTAGTTAATTATTTGGATATTCGTGGAAGTAATTCCTCAAATCACATGCCGTCCTCTAAATTTGTCTATGAGTTTATATTTCTTGCATATATCTGTATTTCCAAGGAATATATACATACATATACACTCACGCCTGTAATCCCCGATGGTAGGTAGAGGTGTAACCGGTACATCTACTTTTCGCCGAATTTCGGTCCCATAATGTAACGGTGGCGAGCCTATCGTCATACCGGGCACAGGTTCCAGACTCCGGGCTAATACTGAGAATTTCTAGATAGAAAAACCCAATATCACTTTATCCGATCCGGGGATGGAACTCAAGACCTCAGCACAGCAGTCGCAATGCATGCGCATTACAACTGCGCCACCGAGGCAGTCAAGTTTTTCCAATGAAGTATATAATAATAACGTATTTTTTTCAAAATTTAATTTTTTGTTCAATGATATCGAATAATACCAAGATGTAAAGAATGGTATCTTACGGTGGGAATGATGCAGTGCTTTTGTTTTTTCAGATAAAATAACACCTAGAGATTTTTGTATAGCTTTTCGTTAAAGTTACTATAACAAAGTAAGTAAAAATAATTTTTGACATTTATATTAAGTATTATTCTATTTCTCATTCCTATTTTCATTAAAGTCTTTGTTACCACTAATATATATTTTATATCGGGTAGATATGGGTATTGCGAGGCTGAAAGTTCCTGGTACCCAGGACAAAATATAATTACGTATCGCACTGTGGGACTATAACCGTTAAGTTATATTTATTCATGCTTGTTTGTCTCTGCCGGCAGCTCGCATGCTTGGCTACTGCCTACTTGTCTTGTACTTGTACTGTAGGAGATGGAAATCCTATAGGAAACAAGGGCTATTTTAGCCAAATCTTACATTTTTTCTTTCCAAGCCTTAAAAATCGTTATTTTGGTCCATCGCTTACATTTCATTTAGTTTAATTTAATACTTTTAATTTTTATGCAGAATTTTAAAAGAAAAAAATAAAGATATCGATTGTCCGCGTCAGGACCGGGCGTTTCTAGAAGAGATAGAATCTTGTAGAATTAATATGTAATGCATAAATAATACTATACAATTATTTGATAATCCTTTTATTTCAGATTTTTGAATACAAGTAGGCATAATTTTAAAATAAACCTTATCTTAGAAATAAATAACTTCATACATTCAACGCATACAGACTTAATACATATGCTGACAGCATAAAGATATCATAACGTGCTATAAGAAACAAAATTGGGTCAATCGGCAATGATGACAGTGTGTTACATCATTGTTTTGAATTAAACCTGTTTAGACTGTTTAAATGCCATACAAAGTTGTATTAAAGCAATATTTAAAAATTCTGCACGCTGTATATTATACGTTATTTTGAAAGAGGTGCAATGACAAGTTTAGACGGGCCTACGGAAGTTCTTGCCGGCGTATTTAGCGGCGGCACCGAGTTCCTCCTCAATACGTAGGATCTGGTTGTATTTGGCGAGACGCTCAGAGCGGCACGGCGCGCCTGTCTTGATCTGACCAGTCGACAGACCCACAACTAAATCAGCAATGAAAGTGTCTTCAGTCTCACCAGATCTGAAATAAAATATGTTTGTGAGACACAGTAATACTCTGTGTACGTGTACCTGTAACCCTGTGTTAGGGTAGTTCCCATTTATTATAAATATCGAAGGTATTTTAGAAAGTATCTACGGGTAGATTATTAAAAACCGAGTAAGGAGTATAGGTTTTGGATAAAAGGGAGCTCCTCAGCGTTCCGGAGACCGTTGGCAGTTTATTCGTAGTTTGTTCGCGGTGCAGTCAGAGTGAAATCAGTTCAATTCGTCACATAGTTCAGCTTAGAGGGTCATGCTGTCCGTAAGCACTTGAGATTAATTATAAGGAAGCCTTAAGTATATCCTGATCTGATTTATGATCCTGGGGTTGTTAAGCGTTAAGCTAGGATTCGTAACAGTATTCATTAAATCAAACAATTCGTAATCATCGTATTTGTGCCTTTCAAATCATCCAGTTTGCGTGTGTTGTGTTGCTAACACTATTACCTAAATGGGAGTGAGCACGAGCCAACAAAAGGGGACTGTAATGTCACTACATTACAGTCATCTTTTGTTTGTAGTCACTACTACAAAGGTGCCGTACGACGGCGTAAACAGGTGGGGTGTTGACACCATCAGCAAATTTCATACTATCGTAATATTGCGTGGTTAATATGATTTTATCAAGTAATTGATGTATTTTAAACATGATATTTTCTAATAATTAGAAAACAAGTGAAGTTATTTCGCGGATTACTTACAGTGCTTAAGTAAGTAAACGCAAAATACGATTATAGGGTGACAGACGAATAATCTCCACATCAAATATTTTTAACAATTAATAACACTAAACAGCCCAGTACAAAGAACCTCTCCTTTCAGTTCAATTTCTTGTTTAAAATACTATTTACACAGTTTCTAAAACTACGTAAAAGAATATTGTAGGTATTGTAAATAAAAGAAATAGCTTCTTACCTGTGTGAGACCATAGTTCCCCATCCGTTCTTCTTGGCCAGCAAGTGAGCGTCGATGGACTCGGTGACGCTGCCGATTTGGTTCACCTTCAACAACAGGCAGTTGCATGCCTTCTTCTCCACAGCAGTGGTGATGCGTTTTGGGTTTGTTACCTATTCATAAAAAAAAGTAAAACTTCAGAAAAGTTACCTACGAGTAAGCTTTGTAATACGCAGGCACATACACGCGTATTCACACACATACTAAGTACTAACTACTAAAATATTTCAAAACCATTAAAGAACTACGTCAATGACAGTAACCGACTCGATTCCACTCGATACCACTCAATCCCACTCGCTTCCACTCGAATATATACATTCTATCTCATTCTCTCTTAGGCTTAGTCTTTTAGATTAATGTGTTTCTCTTTTTACTGTCGCTTTTTTCGTTTCACCGAGTTTCAAATCACAACGATTCTAAAGAAGTTTCACTTCAAAAAATATGTTCAATATTCATTACACAATTATATTTATTTTATACATGTGGGTGCCACAGCTAGTTATAACATACTCACCGTTAGATCGTCACCGACGATCTGGATGGGAGTACGTGCGGTGAGGTTGGCCCACGCGGACCAGTCATCCTGGTCGAAGGGATCTTCAATAGACACCATGGGGAAGTCCTTGATAAAGTCAAGGTACACGTCCGCTAGCTTCTCAGACGAAAGGTAATCCGCCGGGTTTGATTTAGGGTTCTTGAAGTCAAGATCGTATGATTCGTTCTTGAAGAATTCAGATGCAGCTACATCCATGCCGATATCAATCTGTTGAGCATTATTGCGTTCCCTTAGTTATTGTCACAAAAGTCTAGTACAGTGAATATTCACTTTATCGAACGCACATATAATATGTACACACATAATTTTATTTTAGAACAAATGGAGTCATGCCAAAATGTACAAACTGCATATATTTTTTTTTAGTAAATTGTAATTAGAGTTTGAGTTGTTACTCATGGTCCAACTACCTGAATAAAATGTTTGTTAGTGCCAGTTTGTGCCTTTTGATTCAGAGCTTCGATAAATGTTTAAGTTGTTTCTGCATTGATTAAGATATTTTTAATAATTGAAAAACGTTTGTAGATTGGTTCATACATACTTTTAATATTTCAGGTGTGAATAAAGGTTGGGCTGTTTTTGTTGAGTAGTAATATATCACATTCTGATCAATTTGATGTCAATAACATTTTTTTTGATAATTTGTGAGTTGGTACATTTTGGTATGACTGGGTCCAAATATTAATGCCGTTCTTACTTTGCCAGTGTAACCAGCCGACTGAATGGCGTCTTGGATGAGGTAGAGAGCATCTTTGTTGTTCTGGATGTTGGGGGCGAAACCACCTTCGTCTCCAACGGCGGTAGAGTCCAAGCCAAACTTTTCCTTAATAATCTTCTTTAAGTGATGGTACACTTCAGAACCCATGCGCATAGCCTCACTGAATGATGATGCACCTAAATTTCGATATTATCTATTATGTAGTCATTTTTTATTTAATTTTCACAAGCAATTTCTTTCGTCAAAGAAAAATATGTAAAAAACATCATGGATCAATCCCACTACACCAACTTAAAAATATTTTTTATTAATAAATAGTAGGTTAATTTGGTTTACCTGTGGGAAGGATCATGAACTCCTGCATAGCTAACTTGTTGCCTGCATGGGAGCCACCATTGATAACATTGAAAGCTGGCACTGGCAACACAATGTCATTGTTTCCAGCTAAATCAGCCAAGTGTTTGTACAATGGCACTCCTTTCTTGGCAGCACCAGCCTTGGCTACAGCCAAAGACACACCCAGGATAGCATTGGCGCCGAATTTTGACTTGTTTTCGGTGCCATCCAACTGCAGCATGAACTGGTCAATCTGGGTATAAAATATGTATTTTTTAAAATGATCAAGTGAAAAATTGTGTATTTTCATGCGTATAATTCCGCGTATGAGCCGTGGGGGGCGGGTCGGTTTACAATAAATTTCAATTTTTTTAATTGTTTCATATACAAACCTCTTTCTGTTGGGTGACTTCAAGGTTCTGCTTGAGGAGTTCAGGTGCAATGATGTCATTAATGTTCTTAATAGCAGTCAAGACACCTTTGCCATGGTACTCCCCCTTAATATTGTCCCTGAGCTCTAATGCCTCATGGACACCAGTAGAAGCTCCTGATGGAACAGCCGCACGGAAAAGACCCAGTTCTGTGACCTAATCAGAAAAATAATATATTTCTTTTTAGATTTAAATGAACGGTTGAGATGTTACAGATAGCTGTTTGACCGGATACTAAATATGTATTTCCGACCATGTAGCCGGGTAACCGGATATTCGGTAGATTTAGCACGAAGGATCGGAAAGACTCGGGTGAATTCGGGTCTTGGTGTTCATGAGAAAATTACTTGAGAAATTGGTATTTAGTCACTTTATTTTCTTTTATTCTGACACGGCAACGTGACCACACTGCACCTGATGGTAAGTCAAGTGCCGTCCAATTACAGTATTGAGTGGCGAGAGACTATCTATTTTATTTTATTTTTATTTATTTATGCTTTATTGTACACCAGAATAATAATATTAACAGTACATTACAATAGACTTAAAATAGTTATCTATCCCCCGCTACTCAAAACAATCATGCCGACCTGCTTCTTCACACTACGCCATGGGAAAGAAGGCGAAGAAGCGGTCGTGAGTCTAGAGTCAGAGTACTCAGAAGATATGAATTTCTCCTGTTCTGTTAATATCTTTCTAATATCCTTGGAGTTAATACATGAATTGAAAGGTACATTGGCTCAAGATACGATCAGTATCATTTTTATGTATTCCGAGCGTAATACAACCAAGGGCTCCGCTGGATGGATGAGGCGATTTATTGTAATTTCTATCAAAATAGTTGAGGTACATTGGATCTTGTAGATAAATTCGTGATGTACATTGAACAAACAAAGCATTGCCACTTGTTTTGTCGGTCTAGCTCGAGGGGCCCCGCTAGATCGATACACACATCAAACTTGTCATTGTGTAACTGTAAACTATAATAAAAACTGCTCATTAGTAGTTACTTTAGATCGCACTAGCAGTGCGAGTCGGTTATGTTAAATTACAAAATTAGTAACATATACATCGTTATGTATAAATGCCTAGATTATTTAGAAAAACAGTTAAATCTCAATTATAATTAGCAAAAAATATAAGGGACGTACATAAGTACGTCCCTTACATTTTTTACAATTTTCAAGCGCACTCTCCGCCCTCGGTGACAACCTGTAGTATATGACCAGACCCATCCTCCCTCTCTAGCTTTCACGTAGTAATTCTTATTTAAGAATGGTTACAAATATTTTTTTGCAAACAAAATGTAAAAAAAACGCGAAACAAAAAAAAAGCGCTAAACGCTACACGCCATATATGATTACAGGTACAGCTCGAAAAAGCACGAGTTGCCCTAATGGATATTGACTACGTGACGAAAACCTAAGACCCTCCGCCGCCCCTGTGACTAAGCGTGGTATTTTGAAGACGTACTGAAAGGGTCACATAGTATGGGCACGTTCCCTAAGGATTACAAAAGTGACGCGCGAATCTTATCTAGGCCCTTTAAAAACTCAGGATGCTGCTGCCTACTATCCAGGTCTCCCCAGGACACTAAAAACCAGTTCGGATCCTCGGAAAACAGGATGGTTGGTAATTCTAATATATATATACATATATATATTAGACGATGACGATGATATTTAAAGTGCTCTTTTTTATGTGTATATTTTTGCGTACGTCATTGATTTACATAAACAGTGCATATAGCAAGGAGCTCACTTTAATTATTATTCTTGTATACGGGTGTTACTCTCAATAGGCTATTTGACAACATTGAAAATACACCGCAAATTGTGGTCATCCTGTTAGACAATAGCTTAAAAAACCATATTTCACTTAATTTTAAACAAAATAATGTATATTTTTTGCAAATTAAACGAAATAAAATACAATTTTTTTTTTTTATCTGTGATGTGAACACTCTGTGATTGGGGACAACTCTGGTGACGTCACACGCAAGTAAACATAGTTTCTTCGAGTGACTTTAGTACGCCTTTTATGTTTTCTGGGTGATAAATTCTATTGTTGATCTATTTTTGAAGCAGTTTTATGATAATTGTTGATAAAACAATTATCATAAAACTTAGCTTTGCTTATCATTATTAGCTTGTTTACTTGCATGTGACGTCACACGTGTCATATGATCAGCGCCATTACAGAAATAGCGTTTTTGCCGCGGTTTTTGAGATTTAAACTTTAACATTGATTTTTATTAAAAGTACAGTAGATTTCCCGGAAATATCAATATAGTGTGCTTATTATGTAATAAATAATAGTTTTAAATCATTTTCAAAAATTAGTCAAATAGCCTATTAGTAGTCAACTAGAGTTACTAACTCGAGTTGCGCTTAGATCGAGTTGACTCGAGTTGCATTCTTCCGAACTCGAGTTAGATTGCCGCGGTAAATGAAGACGGATTGAGCGCACTCACTGTCTCATTCTTATTCGCGCGCAGCGATCATTTGTGTGACTATATTCATTAGGCTAGACTGCCTCGGTGGCGCAGTTGTAATTGCGTATACGTTACGACTGCTGTGCTGAGGTCTCGAGTTTGATCCCCGGGTCGGGTAAAGTGATATTGGGTTTTTCTATCAAGAAATTCTCAGTATTAGCCCGGAGTCTGGAATTTGTGCGCGGTATGGCGATAGACTCGCCCCCTATCACATTATTATGTGACCAAAATAAATTCGGTGAAAAGTGTGTGTAAAGGTTACACCTATGCCTACCCCTTCGGGGATTACAGGCGTGAGTGTATATGTATGTATATGCTACAGACATATTAATATGTCACTGACACAAAGTCACTTCAATACAGATTTGACGTTAATTTTTGAGTGCCGGTAATGCCGGTTTGTTGTCTGTTTGTCTCATACATGATTATTACGACTCTGTTCCGTTTTCTAGTATTATCGCGAAACAGTCATTAAATTGGAAAAAACTAAACAAATCATACATTTAATTTCATCTAGTTAAATCGAGTTACATGAACTTTAACTCTAGTTGTGTTTAATCCCAAGTTGGCACATCTATACTCTCAATTCTAATCTCTAGGAGTATAAGAAACCTTTTGATTAATTTCAATAAGTAAGGGTCTTATTTTAAATATTTTGTTTCCAACTTTTTTTTTTTTTTTATTCTGGCGCGGCAAAGTGACCACACCGCACCTGATGGTAAGCGCAGTGCCGTCCAGATAGAGTATAAAGTAGCAAGAGACAGTCTATCCCTCGCTACTCAACACAATCATGCCGGCCTGCTGTTTAGCTTCTTCACACTACGCCTAAAGGACCCAGGATCATAGGAAGGAGGGAACACGGTAGCTGGCAAACTGTTCCACAGCTTGATGGTGCGGCAAAAATACGAGTTTGCGAACCTCTTGGTTCGGGCCGGGGTAGTAGATACCACGAAGCTGTGGCTCCGCAATCCAGTACGCGTGGTTCTGGTATGGAAGGAAGAGGATGGGATAAGATCAAACAATTCTTCAGAGCATTCGCCATGATACAGACGGTAGAACACGCTAAGCGAGGAAATATCCCTACGCAGCTGTAGCGGCTCCAGACTCACGTCTGCATCATTCACAATGCGGATGGCCCGCCGCTGCAACCCATCCAAGGCATCGAGAAGGTATTTTGCGGAACCGTCCCAGAGGTGCGAGCAGTATTCCATTCCCGGCCGCACTTGCGCTTTATATAAGCGGTAGAGCTGACCGGGCGTGAAAAACCGCCGCACCCTGTTCAGGATTCCTACCCTGCGGGAAGTGGCGGATATTACGCCCTCGATGTGACTCCTTGGATTAAGATCGCAGCGGATATCCATACCTAGGACACTAAGGTCATTCCGCATTGCGAGTGGAACACCCTGAAGAACGGGGATGGGAGAAAACGGGGATTTCTTGCACGAAAACGCGCACACCTGGGTTTTCTTGGCATTAAACTCAACCCGATTCCTGGTACCCCATGATGATATGAGATCCAAGGCCTGGTTGAGCTCAATGACAAGATCCTCGCGTCTCCTTTCAGTATCCGCCCGGCAACCAGGAGGCTTGCTGCAATAACGCCCATGAACCGTGCTGTCATCTGCATAGCAATGAATGTTGCCAAGCGACAACATATCATTAATATGCAGAATAAACAAGGTGGGCGAAAGTACAGAACCTTGATGTACTCCGGCATTTACTGACATGAGCTGCGAAGCGTGTCCATCAACGAGGACACGTATTCTACGCTCATGCAGAAAGCCGGAGATCCACTTGCACAGGTTGTCGGGCAGACCGTATGCCGGGAGCTTGGAGAGAAGGCCGCGATGCCAGACCCTATCAAACGCCTTGGCTATGTCGAGACTCACAGCCAGAGCCTCGCCATGCCTGTCAATCGCCTCGCCCCAGTGATGTAATACAAACGCTAGAAGATCACCCGTTGATCGGTTATGATGGAACCTGTATTGTCTGTCACTGATCAACGAGTGATCCTCCAGGTAGCGAACTAATTGGCTGTTAATTAGTCGCTCCATGACTTTACACATCACTGAGGTGATGGCGATTGGGCGATAATTGTTAGGGTCTGACCGATCACCCTTTTTGGGGATCGGCTGCACATTGGCCTCCCTCCAAGATTCAGGCACAACACCTGAGAGGTAGGACGATCGGTATAGGCGCGTCAGTGCAGGAGACAACTCCGCTGCACACTTTTTGAGAACAAGCGCTGGGATACCATCAGGACCACTATACTATACTATACTACTATACTACATCAACTTTTGGTTTTGTTTACATATCCCGGCTGTTATATTATTTATTTTTAAAATTATTAATTAAAATTATTAAAGAGCACCTCGTCATTCGAAGAGGCATTCAGGAATTATTATTAGACGAGTCAACATCCTATCTCGAATAGTTTAGTGATTTAGAGGTCGTAATGCTCAATTACTGTTTAACTAATCGTTGCCTACAATCAAAGTAATAAGTTAACGCAATGTGCGTCTCAGTGCAAAGTGTAATTGTCATGAATTACCGCCTTCCGAACTGGCAGTAGTTTAAATAAACTGTGAAGTGTTAATCTTGTGTTTTTCTACCGAACTATGGTACTACGATAGCATCCTTACTGTATCTGGAGATTGGAGAGGGATCTGTAAGCCCTCTCACAACCTCGGCCCTGATGATTATATTTGTGCTTCTACAGATGCATGTTTTGGATTACTATCTAGTCCTAGATTACTTAATTCTAATGTTGTGAACTGTTATGATTGTAATCTGTTACGCATCAACTTATTAGCAATATTTTACAGTTTGACTGTGGCCCCTTGGCTTCTAGGTAACTTGTTAGATGTGTTTCTCGAACTCTCAATAAGGCAGTACACACCTTGTGTATTTTAAAACAATTTCTTATGCTTTATTATATTGGTATTGATTACCTTTCATTCTTTGGTTCTTAATCCCTTTCACCCCTTACACTACTGTTAACTTATCTGTTAAAATAACTGATATATTAACAGAACATTTAGCTGCCTGATCAAGCATGATGATGGTTCTCTATACTGTTTTGATTGGTTGTCACCATTATTTTTACTAGCTCTTGTAGTTTCCTGCACCTACATTGTTCATCTGTATTAAATAATATAATCTAGTTCACTCTTTGTTCAGGGGATTTAAGATTTTTTTGAATATTCGTCTTTTTCTCCTTATTTAAGTTTTACTTGGATATATTTTCCTTGTGCATCAATTCTGCGCCTGATCCTATGGTAGATGTACTAATTATTTTCCTCATTTACAGTTTGCAGCTTCTCAAATTAATGAGCTGGCATTTGTTAGTCACTGGTGCCCAATCTTACTTTTTGTTATTCCATATCTTTTTAATATAACTATGATAGTAAAGGATAATTAACAAACAATCTCCAGTGCACTAATTACCTGGCAGTTCTCATTTGTGAAATTTAAATATTGTTACGTCAGGTAGTTCCTATTTATTAAAAATATTGAACAAATATCACAGGGATTTTAGAAACCAGCTGCAGGTACATTAATTAGTTTTAGACTGAGCAGGGTGAATGTTTGCAATAAAAAGACAGCACCCCAGCGTTCCAGAGTGCAGTTCATACATAGTAAATTCTCAGTTCAGTTCATGTCAGCCTATACCATAGTCAGTCTAGAAGTAGTTCAGCTTAAAGGGTCAGGGAGAGATTAATTATAAATTGGTCTTTATTAAGTCCTGACATTGTTAAATAATAACTTATTATTTAACAGTGATCATTAGATGGTAATTATTGTTTATGTGTCTTCTAAAATACCTACCTTTCACAGTGACTCAGTTATGTTTTTAATAATATAAACAATATTTCATACACAACTGCACCCAATAGTTATTAATGTTTTTATTTTTAACTCTGCCAGTATTCCTTAGATAGACCCTAGGTTAACATTGACAATTGTGTTAGCTTATTTTTTTTTCTAATATAATTCAATTGTAAAGGTATTAGTTACAACTTACACAAAATAAATTAGTAATAAGATTATTAGTAAGGAAGTCTTATTTCTGTTATTGTCTGTTGTCTTATTGTTGTTCTTAAAAATATGGATTTAGAGAACGCCTCGAACTAAGGAAAACATAGATTCAAAATATTTGTGAACCTTACCAAGTCAACTTCAACGGTGGGGTTACCGCGAGAGTCGAAGATTTGACGCGCCTTGATGGACTTGATTGGCATTTTGGATATTGATGAAATAAATCTGTATTTAAAAAAAATGTAATTATATAGTATGTAGCTATGTATACATAAAAAATCCTAGACAGACAACGGGTCATAAAGCCGGCAAGGTCAAATGTAGGTTGTCGGCCGTGCTCAAACATTTCGAATAAAATTGTTGTAGACTCGCTATTATTACGTACGATTTTAGTATAAAACATAAACAAATGAATATAATTGTCAATTAAATCAAAATTAATATGAAATAATCGAAAGGGAAATCACTTATATAAATGTTCTTATGAATCTGAAAATAGGCAAGTTCAAAACCTAATAAGTAAATAACATATAGAAATGCTATAAACTACATTTATTTGTTAAATTGTATAACTTTACTACCTGTGTCTGAAGAAAGTAGGTATCAGATTCAGTAACAAATCTGCCGCACTGAGTACTTGGCAATGTGCAATGAGAATGTCCTGACTGCCGATTGGCAGTGTGACCAACCTAAAATTACAGATCCTCTTAAAATTTCACTAAAACCTGCCAAGCTAGGAAAATAAAAATAAATATCAATAAAGTTTTGCGGCTATAAAAACTATAGATCGAAAATAACTTTGCATTCTTTGCATAAGCTATAAAAATCCTTCTATAGATTTTGAAGAAAATTTGTCTTCCTATTTTCTTTATAATGATAGAAAATTGGCAACCAAATAGATTAAAATATCCACTTGAATTTGTTCTATCGATAAAAAATGCAGAGCTTTGATCTATAAATTAGCAGCCAATTTTGATCCCAACAATAAACAACGTACCAGACGTAAAGCTTGAACTTTGAATGTTCTCCAGTCGACTGATTTCATGCAATGTGTTTGTGACAATAATTCTTGAGATGCACCCTTTGAACGATCTCTATATCCGTAATATGATCCGTATAATGATTGCGAATAATTTGAGTACAATAAAACAGCTTAAAATATACATATCCATTAATTCCCAAGAAAATACATAGATAATTAAGTTTATAAACATGTACGCCAAATTCATTACTGGATTTGGACATACTTGGACCTTTGAGTAGGTAACCAAAGGTTACAGTTAAAGTTAAAGGTTAGGTTAAAGGTTACATACAGTTAATGTTAAAGGTAACAGTTAAAGTTAAAGGTTACAGTTAAAGTTAAAGGTTAGGTTAAAGGTTACATACAGTTAATGTTAAAGGTAACAGTTAAAGTTAAAGGTTACAGTTAAAGTTAAAGGTTACAGTTAAATACTCAGAGACTTGGACTGTCTAGAAGCACGACATACCCGGTAATAATGAAAAGTCCGGCTACGCTAGCACCACGGCCACCACGCCTATATACGACAAATAAAAAACCACATTCCTTGAAGTTATCCTATTAATAAAAGAACGACATTCCAGGGTCGCGCGTATGGTTAAATAATTGATCGCAACATCATTCTGATAAATAATATCAGGGTGGAGTGCGATATGCTGTATATTCCACCACAAACGTGTGGAAATCTTCTATTTATTTTATTGTACAATGAACTGGCCTAGTTCCATATAATCCAAAAATATATTTTTTGATTAAATGCTATCCAAACTAACTAATTGTAATAAAATAATATAATGCGTCGATTCTGCTAAAAAGGCAGAAAACTGCTCCAAATAGTCACACTGCTGATTTCCTAGTTATCTTTGACCTTCACAAGGTGAAACTTGCTTAGCAAAGGCCCAAATCATACAGCTTTAGTAGTCAGTAGATAATATCTTAGAGTATTTAATTTGGTTTCCTACTCTAATAATATATATATATAATATAATTATTACATTTTAGCCCAGATTTGGAAAAAAATACGACAGGCAAGGCTGCATGGACCTGCAGAACCTTTGCCTTCTCTTTTATATAAAAAAGATAATGAAACAAAAAAAAGTTCTTTGAGCACTCCTGTTGACAAGCAAGTGTCAAATTGATATTTTTATTTTTGTTTAGCCTGTTTAGCGAAAGAAATTATTTTTAAAGTAAATAAGCGGCACAAATCACGAAAAGAAATGTCAGATAAAGAACTTAAGGAAGAAAAGAAGCCTATAGTTATAAAAAATGCCACGGACCTACAAAGGTTAAAACTTGAGAAACTAATGAAAAATCCAGTAAGTGCATATTTTAATTGATATTATTGTGATATTGTGGCGAATTCAGTAAATAATTGTTTTTAGGATAAACCTGTGGTACTACCAGATCCACCGAAGTCAAAATCGTTGGCTCCTCCACCTGATTTTGTACGAAATGTTATGGGATCAAGTGCTGGCGCAGGCTCCGGAGAATTCCATGTGTACCGTCACTTAAGAAGAAAAGAATACGCTAGACAAAAGTTCATACAAGAGAAGAGTGAAAAGGTATTTAAATTCATACAAATAGCAATTTCTTATTTCAGTACCTAACATAAGCATTTTTTTCCAAAAAAAAAAATTATTATATTTTTTTTTTATTAAAATAAGTATAGCCAGCATTTTGGCACAAAAATATTTATCATTAAACATAACATTAGAAATGTATTGTTTAAATATAAATAAATAAATGGAGTACAAATTGAAAATCTTTGTATAATGTTCCAAGACATTAAGTAGGTATTTATTTATTTGTAGGAAAAGTTAGATGATGAATATCATAGAAAAATAGAACAAAACAGAACGGCAGCTGAAGAAAGAACAGCTAAGAAACGGGCCAAAAGGTTAAAGAAAAAGAGAATAGCCAAATTAAAAGGGAAGAAACCAAAGGTGGACAACAAAGAGACTGCATCATCACAATCTGACACCAGCACTGAAGAGGAAGATAATGAACATCAGGAAGAATCCAATAAATATTCAAATATTCTGGAAAATAGTCAAGACAGCACAGTAAGGGAAGAAAACTTACAAAATAAGGAAACTAGTTTGTGATGAAACAAATGCAGAATATACAACATATACAAGAACTATGTATATGTTGTTACTATATTGTACTTTAGGGACATTATAAAAATAAAATCAAATGATTATAATAAATATTTTATTCTTAATATTATTATTAGGTTTTATTTTTGTAATTTTTGATCAACATTTTAATTTTGATAAAGTTGATATAAATATAAAACTTTAATAAAAAAACAATTTATAATCAGGTCACTGATTATGTATTTAATAAAATTATAGGGATGCTGAATAACCATCGTAGCTTAGTTCATTCACAAAGAAATATGGAGGAACTGATGCTATTGAGACAGTGTAACTTTCATTATTGCGATATGGAGTGGTCATATGGCCCCAGCTGGCAGGGATGTCATCTTTGCTGTTATTACGCTTGCAGCAAGGTATTATGATAAATCTGGAAAGAAAATATTTTTATACCAAAGGAATATTACATTGTACCATGGCCCACACTAAAATTGCCTAATGTCTACCATAGGATGTTGGATTATTAACCCAGAAAGGTATTAAACTAGGCATTTAAGTAACTTAACCCCTAAAGACTTTGAAATTAGCAGCTAGTGCATACAAATAAAATATTGTATATTGCTTTAGTATTTATTTGTGGGTGCTACTACCTGAACCTGTGCTTCCCCATGTTATTTTTATTTTATCTATAAACTACCGTCGAATGTCAGCCAGCCATTCTAGTGGATTTAACAAGGAGTGGTTTCTTGAGACAATAACTGCACCACACTGCACCTGATGGTAAGCGCAGTGCAGTCCGATTAGAGTAGCGAGAGACAATCTATCCCCCACTACTCAACGCAATCATGCTGGCCTGCTTCTTCACACTACTCCATGGGCATGAAGGTGAAGAAGCGGTCGAGGGTCTATTGTCAGAGTATTCAGAAGGCCGCAAAACAGCCAAACATTGTACCTCAATTCTAGATCCCCGACAAAAACCGGATGTACGCTGATCCCGGAATGCGACACAATTGCTTGTGCCACTATGGTGGGTTTTACACCCTGCGTACGGTGGTCGCTATCCGGGCGGATATGAATATCCTACCACCAGCAACATAGAACTATATCTACTCATTATACAAACTAATGTTAGGCTTGTAAATATTCTACAGCTGAGGAATCGACATACTAATTAATTGTATTAAAGTGTCCAATAATAAGAATAACTAAAAACTGTAACACATACATATATACTCACGCCTGTAATCCCTGAAGGGGTAGGAAGAGGTGTAACCAGTACACTTACCTACCTACCTACACCTACGTTTCGCCAAATTTATTACGGTCCCATAATGTGATAGGGGGCGAACCTATCGCCACACCGGGCACAATTCCAGACTCCGGGCTGATACCGTGTATTTCTAAATAGAAAAACCCAATATCACTTTACCCGACCCGGGGATCAAACCCGAGACCTTAGCACGGCAGTCAAAACGGACGCACAATTACAACTGCGCCACCGAAGCAAACTGTAACACCTGACACAGATATCATCATTTTTTACATATTTACTAAGGTATCTTTATAACAGAAGCCGGTCTTTATTCTTCTTCATACTCCCTCATCATATTTATAATTATATATGAAACCATCTCCAGTATAAATTGTATCGATTACAAAAATAATCATTAATATTCGGTCCACATTTAGCTGAATATTCATGCCTAAGGTCCTCGCCAAAGAAGTGGTCCCATTTAAGTTTAGCGGTAGAAGCTAACAAAAAAAGACCAATTAAAATCGGTGCGAAGTGCCGAAGTTATGCGTGAAAATATATACCTACATAAATTGAGAACTTTCCAGTTTCGATGTCGGTAAAAAAATATTCCGAAAACTATGGCATATATACTTGAAATTAATCTATATAGTTGAAATTACATTACATAAGACTTGGCTTCATAGCCCATCGCTTTACAAATGTCAGACCTTACTGGAAATTAACCCAAGATAGGTACGTCAATATTACTCACCCAAGTATTACAATAACTAGAGACAATAATGCCGCTGATATTATCAAACTCTGCCAAAATTCCAACATCTTTAACTTGATTTAGTAACGAAAGTGTAAGTAATTACTAAAATAAAACTCCCAGAATACGAAAAGGTCAAATTAAAAAAACGTCACTGCGTTATTAATGTCTACCCTCTTGAATATGATCAAAATTTTTTAAAGTTGTTAAATGAAATGTAATATATGTAGTACCCTCTAAACAATTAACATTTTATTCCCCTTACGTCCGGTACTGAAAAGCAACTCAGGCATTTGAGATCGTGTTAAACATTTGAGACCCCTTTAATTATTTGTCATAATTGTAGAGCGTATAACAAAGTAAAGCGCTTTATACACGATCCATCCCAGCTGTACGTCAGCGCAAGGCCGCGGCGCTGGATGTAGCATACAGACTATCGTGCGCGCATCAAGCGTGAGCAGAGTAAATCGAACGAATTAAAAGAGAGGACGTGTCTTAATTTATTTAAAATGCCACCGGTATTATCAAAACGCACGAAAATGGGAGTTCTTCTGATGTTGTCAGCAGCAGCAGAAGAGAGAAAAAAAAATAGCAAGAGGTTTTGGATGAAAAAAATTTCAATAAATCTTGAAAGTGTTTCACGGTCCATTTTGACGTGCAGTCACCTTGCAACACAAGCCTAAATGCTAAACCACAGATAACTATATACTATATCAGTAGTCAGAGATGCTAAACAGCTAAATCTGCTGTACAGTAAGTCTATACACGATCAAGCACGCACGACGCAGAACCGTTCTGACGTACGTCCGCGTTTTTCACTGTCTATCTACACGACGTTCGCGGTGGTGGGGGCGCTCGCTGGATGCAAAATTGGTCGTGCAAATCCAGCAAATAAATAATAATAATTATCGACGTACGTAAAGCCTATTCATGGTGTTTTTGCATCGTGCATGGCCTTGGCGGGACGTCCAGCAAGATGGACCGTGTATAAAGCGCTTTAGTAGCAATAAAACGGTCGGCCAGTAGTAGTCGGTTGTGTAGCGTTTGGATTACCAGGATTTTTTAATTTGAAATCAAGTCTTAGGTAACTATATGAGTACCTACTTACTTATAATAATTTGAGACCGGAAATAAGAAAATAAAATATTCGTTAATAAATAAAAAAAACAGCGCTTTAATATCAAGCCGAAACTTTTAGTTCAGCTTTATATTAAAGCGTGTATTTTAACTATTATAATTTATTGGATGACTTCAGTGAAAACAACAACTTTCGTCATTTAACGCTTGCACACTTATTTTCTGATATAGTAACTACTATAGGGTAGAATTTATTAGATCGTAATAAGTTTTCCTCTGCGCCCTCTTTGAACATACATCATTCGCATGATAGATAGTTTTCGTAAATCGCCTTTCATCTATTCTCTCCATGTCCAAACCACCGTAGCATGCTTCTTTATACAACTTTGGTTTATATAAAATCCCGACTGAGTGGCACTGACAAGTTGTTAACCTAATTCAGTAAAAGCTCCTTATTCGCGGGGCATACTTAGGGAATATATGTTCCGTAAATATGCCATGAATATAGAAACCGGGAATACGGAATGGTAACTTTAATATAGGATTATAGGAGACACCGTTAGAAGGTTCCAAAAATTTCAAATAAGTTAAATCAATTTAAAATGGAGCTTTACTCATTAATGAGAGTTTTTAACAATATAGGTTAATTATTATTGTCAGGTTTAGGTGTATAAAGCCGCCTCGGCCGTGCCATCAATACTTAAAAGATGTTGATGTGTTAAATAAAGGATATTGAATCATTTTAATATAGGTTTAAGTATAAAGTTATATATAATAAGCTCCTGAGTTATTTGTGAAGTTTACCTGGCTGGAATATTTACATGTACAATCAATCAGTTCGCTGATTGAACTAGGTACCTAGGTATAAGAAAATTGATGCAATCGGTAAGAGAATTTTATGCCAAGTTTTGAAATATGTGAACCTTATTTTAGTATCTACTATGTAATTAAATTATAGAAATAATTTGTTTATTTTATAATGATTTAGAATAAATTAAAATAATATAATTTTAACACTTTTTATTGAATTATTAGTACATAGTTATTACAAGTAAACAATATATTCTATACAGGATGTGGCAATCTTGTGAGAACGACAAGTGCTAAAGTTCTTTATTCCTCACTACTTTTTAATTAAATAATAAAGTAAAGACACTCTAATTAACAAAGACGCAACCAAAGATCGTCTCGTTCCTGTGGGTGATTAATCTAACAGTTCACTGTACCGACGCCATCACACTGTCTTCGTTCTTCTTGAGGATGACAAAGCCCTCCATGACTGGGGACAGCGGAATGTATTCGTCAGTGGCGAGTTCCGCTCTCTCGCCAAACGACAGCAGCACTGGTGTGGTGTGCGTGTGTGACCCAGCTATTGTCTTTGGTGTACCAGCCTTGCCAATCACATCTACAGCCTGCACAAAACATTATATATATTACCTATTGCTTAAACCAATAGCAGCGATAGCCTAGTTGGTCGCGGTACGGACTGTGATGACGAAAGTCGTATGTTCGAAACCCAAATGGCATACACCTCTGACTTTTCTAAACTTACGTGTGTATTCAATGTTAATTATCGCTTGCTTTAACGGTGAAAGAAAACATCGCGAAGAAACCGGCGTACCTGAGAATTCTCATAAGAATATCGAAGGTATGTGAAGTCTACCAGCCCGCATTAGGTCAGTGTGGTGGACTAAGGCCTAACCCCTCTCAATTGTAGAGGAGGCTCGTGCCCAGTAGTGGGACAATTTAATACAGGGCTAGCATTATTATTTCATTTTTACTTAAACCAATTGAATAATAAAATTACCTGTCCAACTCGTACACTGATGTTCAGGGGTTGAAGATTCTCATCGAGGGTGACTAACCAACGGGGTTGCATTGCCGTCGCCAATACATACAAGAGGTAATGCGATTTGCCTAGGATAACTGCAAACAAAAGTATCGAGTTAGTTGATATTTTGCAAACTATACAATAATTTAATTATGCAGAAAAGAAATGCGAGAGAAGTATATTAATGCAGGTATAAACAATAATAAATCCAGATAGAGAGTATGGTTTGAAACTGAATGTAAAATTCAAGACACAACAATTTCACTTAGATTTTTTTTTATATTTTTCTGTATCACCCATATGAGTACAGTCAGCGTTAATTTGATCTATACTAATAAATTCTATATTATTTGTACGAAAATTACATACACAATTATAATGTTATTATACATCTTTATAGAAAATTATAGAAATGATTACCAGTGTGTAAACATAAAATAGTAATGTTGATGCTAATAGTTATTTCACAACATGTGTGTTGGGTGGAAAAATTAATAAGCTTTGCCATAGATCGGTGAAAAGCTCTGTTTTAGCAGCTCTGGCAGCCCAAGAATATGACCGCCAACATGACTTTCGTCTTGTCAAGATTCATTATCCTACATGTATTGAATTTTAAACTATAGGCTGTATAACAGGTATCCTGCCATAACGAAAATGTAACTTGCAAATTACACATAGTGAAAATTCTAAGTTATTGATGCTCCATCTTTTCCACTGAACCTTTTTTAACGCAGTTGGATGAGCTTCACGCTAGTGTTTGTATAATCATTTTTGTTCTTGGTTGTTTAACTTGTTCCTTCGGAAATCTCAATCACCATACTATATATAATATAGCAAGCTATTTCTTTGCGTAGGTTTACTGTGAGAGTAGTAGGCGTACTATACAGATTTAGCAAATTTTACAGGTGTGCTTTACAAAACATTCTACATCGTGGCTTTACCATATCGAACGTTTAGCTTGTGTAAGAAATTATTTAAGCCAAATACATACTCGTTTTCGGAAATACGTTGTATACTAAGTTTTGCAATTATTTCTAGATGTAGTGTTATGGAGCCGATGTTTCCGAGTATACATCTTTTGAGGTTGACTGTACATATTGCATACTGTGGTCACCTAAAAAAATATTGTAATCTATATTAACTCACTGTTTTTGCAATCCAAGAAGGCGGTGAGTACGACTAACAATCCGGCGAGAGCGGGCTGATTGATGAGACGGCGATCAGCGTGCGTGGGGCAAAGTGTCACCGTGCCCTTGCCGGCGTGACACAGACCTTGTGCCAGGCGCACCATGAACAAGTGCACAGGCGACTTGCCGTGGTACAGAGCCAGCGCGCGCAGCATTGTCGCCAACCTTTACAACACAAAAATAAATCAATGACAGTACAATCACATTACGTCTACAATATAACAATACAACTCCATATGAGTCGTATAGAAACAAAGTCGGCAAAGTAGGGCCGACTTGATTTTTGGCAAATCAAAAAGAACTGATAGCTTTCATTTAAGTCGAAAGACAGTTTTGCTGAATATTTTATTTCAATCTTACAAAAATTAAGCTTAATAATAAAAACCTTCGATCAACAATACAACTAGATAACGGGTCACATATAAAATCAAAGCTAAAATCTGTCCGCGTGAATACACACACACTATTACACACGCGCTATTACACATCTATATTTTTTTACTAACGAACTGAGATAAAAGTTTTAAAACCGTTTTAAGTTTAAAGTAATCGCAACCATAGTACCTAGTAATAAAGTTACAAATCTTTAAAATATTATCTTATACTTACGATAATTCATCGCAAAACAATAAACTACATAGAAATGAAAATACATAGGTTAAATAACATTTATTGTGAAATCAACCTAAGATGGCAAAAAAAAGTGCTTTTTTCTGTAATTGTCTTGCGAGTTACGTCGTTTTGTTTCGTTTCTATTTGCTTCTTTGAATTTTACTACAGGAGGTATGGAGCCGCATTGAACTCTAAAATAACATTTTAAGTACTTGTGTACGTCAAATATTTACTAAGTTTATTTTGTTTGTTGCATCTATGTTTGTTAATATACATTTATTTTTGCTAGAAGTGAAACGTAAAGAGAATGTAAGTACGCTTGTTGTTTTTTAAAGCTATGTAATTTCAGTGGCTGGCCAGAGTGTCTATCGCTGGATGTCACAATTAAAAATATCACAAAATTTCACATCTTTATAATCATTTTTACGATCTTATCATAATAAAAGTACAGTTCAGTGCAATTAACAAACCAAAAATCTAAATGTTTAGTAACAATTCAACAATGAAGATTTTTACATTCTGCGTACCTTAATTAATTTCCTTTAAATAGGTTGAGTTTGTTGTATAATTGCCGTTTTGATTTGTTTTTTATATCTCCCGTTTCTTTTTTACATATTTTTTTTTTATTCTGGCGCGGCAAAGTGACCACACTGCACCTGATGGTAAGCGCAGTGCCGTCCAGATAGAGTATCAAGAAGCGAGAGACAGTCTATCCCCCGCTACTCAACACAATCATGCCGGCCTGCTGTTTAGCTTCTTCACATTACGCCTAAAGGACCCAGGATCATAGATCACATATATAATGTAACCTTACGTTAGTAAATGTTTCGACTACTGATTTGAGTAAAGTAATTTCGTGATTGTGTTCTTCTCCCCCAGAAACACATTTTTGACAATATATAATTTTAAAACTATTGTACACATAAAGTTGCTATCATACTTTTTGTGTAAAGATTTACCTCCACTCACGCGAATAAAATTTCTAATCACGCTTTCAGTTTTCATGCAGATATTAAATACATCGGTAGAGGCATAGAATAATCCTCCCATGTCTCTTAAGTCTATTAATTTGTTAAAGAATTATTTTTCTGTTGCACACAAGTTATTTATACACTGGTCACACTTCAGTTTTTTTACCAATTTACTGACAACAAATCCCGAAATATATCCTACTATTTGCGGCATAACACTAGAAGATGGACTTTCATCTAATGTAGAAGAAATTTTATTGCAATTTGTTTGATATTTTTGAAAGTAAATAACTAATGAGAGTCCGACAAACAGACACAAAAGTAAGATAATAAATTTTGAAGTTCTGCTAACAAGATATAAAAAAAATTACAATACAAATCTACTCCAAGCATCTACTGTTCTGTTGAACAAAACTAGCACGTGTATTGGCTGACCTTGGCCATCCATTCTTAGCGATGTAATTGCAATGGTTTAAAATCGGTAATTTTGTTCAAAATTTGATAATAATTGTTAGTATGAAGCTTAAAATATAACTTATTCTAGATGTACTTACCGAAAGTAAGACACTCCGGCTGATAAATTGTTTTTTCGGGCATTATTTTTGCAATTTTTGAACACACACTGCGGCATTGTGAAACGTGTTCACGTTGGCTCTGTTTGGAACGAACTAAACAACAATAAGAGCTCACTTCGAAAGTGAGCTGTTATTTGCCGAGACGTTTTTGGTGCGCCGACCCGATATCTAGTTGTATTGTTGATCGAAGATAAAAACTTATAAAATTTTCTCGATTGGCGAGTTTGGTGCCAACTAAGATAAGATGGCCGCCTTTGCTGCTGTACTGCCAAGTTTCTCGTTTTTGATTGGTCATTGACTTCATGGGAATAGGATTGTTGACTTGATAGACACTCCTGATTGGTTGATAGTGTAAGATTGCCGACTTTGGTTCTAAAGCAACATTTGTTTTGTGTTTTTAATTATAAATCATTGCAATAATCTTGTACGACTCATATCAAATTACCTGGCATTGTTTGTTCCAGCACCTACAAGACCCATGGCGAAGATAGCGTTATATGCGACGTCATTGTCGGAGTCGTGCGAGTACTTGTTCAGGACGTCGATCACAGACAGCTGGGGATTGGAGATGGAGCACAGAGCGATGGCCAGCGGCACCGCTCTACGGACTGCGGGCTCCCCGTAACGACCCTGCACAATACAAAAATATTGTGTAGCATACAAATACAAGGGAAAATAAATTGTTACACAACTGTCCTAGGAACGATGGAAACGTTTTTCAACTGTCAACTATTCAACTATATTTTCCGTGTGGTCTTGGCTTAAACGACTAGATTTTTTTTTATGTAAGTTGTCTTTGTTGTGGTCGTGGAAGTGATAAAAAGAAAAAGCAAAGCCAATTTGTAACACCTAAATAACTTGATACAACTTGTTTTTGTATGTTGTGGTGTAACAATAAAGTGTTATATTATTATTATAAGATACTTTTGGCCCAACCATATACCTAGAATTTTACACTAGACAGAACAAACCAATGTCCAAAATATGTTTGGTGGTCTTTACTTGACGATCTATTTAACTTTTCACATTAAGTATTGTATGCATGCGTTACGACTGCCGTGCTCTCGGGTTCGATCCCGGGTCGGGTAAAGTGATATTGGGTTTTTCTATCTAGAAATTCTCAGTATTAGCCCGGAGTCTGGAATCTGTGCCCGGTATGGCGATAGGCTAAATTCGGCGAAAAGTGGGTGTACTGGTTACACCTCTGCCTACCCCTTCGGGGATTATAGGCGTGAGTGTATATGTATGTGTGTATTAAATATTGTAATTGGTAATTGTTTGTTCATTCCCGTCTGCAATAACATTTAATCTCTTACAACATAACAAATCACAACAGCTTATAGAAAGTAATAGCTTACAAGTTGTCCGAAGATCCGCGTACACATTTCAGCGCCGGTCTCTTCAGCTAGCGCGATGACAGCAACACCGAGCGTGGCTACAGCTTGTACAGATGACAGCTCCTTGTTGGCTTCCTTTTCCTTATCCTTTTCCTTGCTCTTGCCGTCTTTGGACGATTTGCCTTAGCAACGAAATAGATGCGTGTTAAAAAACGCCATAAAAAAATATACAAACGATTTGTTAAAAGATTATGACTTACTCTTGTTCTTATCATCCTTCGAGGTACTAGGAGTACTTGTACTCTCTTTCGCATCTTTTTTATCTTGCTTTTTGAAGGCAGTGTCTTCAGTCGAGGATTGTTCATTCTGTGAATTATTGCACGAATTGATATTTTGTTTTTTATCCTGGCACAATCAAATTAGAGTATCCAATAGAGTATCAAATAGCGAGAGACAATCTATCCACCGCTACTCAACACAATCATGCCGGCCTGCTTCTTCACACTACGCCATGGGCAAGAAGGTAAAGAAGCGGTCGAAAGTCTAGTGTCAGAGCTTTTCATGTTATACAATAATATCCACACGCTTCGATTTTGATCAAATAAAAAGTTATAAAAAAAGCAGCGTGCGTCAAAAAGTTATAAAACAAAAGGCTGTAATAAACTGACATAAAATCAATTTGTATATAATCATTTATTTAATGACTTCCGGCTTAATCTACTCTACCTTAGATGTTAATGAAAATATTGGGGGTTACTTACAAAATACTTGCGGGTAGATTGATAAGTTACAGAGGCTCTCTGGGGAAAGGATTGTTATAAAAGTGAACGCCTCAACGCTCGCGGGGGCGGGCAGTCTATACGAAACTAGCGGCAGTGTAGCTCGGTTTTAATCAGTGTGCGTACAGTCGTTTTCAGTTTAGTTTGTGTTTAATCTATGATTGCTAACAATAATAATAGGATGAAATATACATATATATAATGGTGTGACGACATGAGTATGAGTAGTAGTAGTAGTACTAGACTGACATCCGTGTCGTAGTGCTTGGAGCAGATGTGCAGCATCTGTTGCACGACGAGCACGTCGCCGGTGCCCGCGTACGCGCACATCGACAGCGTCGTCTGGCACAGCGACTGCTGCGGCTCCGGCAACACCTCCAGCGCCGCCATCGTCGCCTCCGTGCGCTCCTTGCAACCTGACGACACACAACACACACACCACAACATTCAATATTATATAAACAACTTGACAGCCTCCGTGGCGCAGTTGGCGAGTAGCCGGCTGTGAAATGAGAGGCGGTGGGTTCGATTCCCACACCGGGACAAATGTTTGTGTGACAGACAGATATTTGTGTCCGGGGTCTGGGTGTTGTGAGACCAAAAGTCTCTTGTAGTCCCTGATACCCCACAACACAAGACTCGTATCTTAGTGTGGGGTCGGGGCGACTGTTGGGTGTTATTTATTTATTTAACTAGCGTGCCCGGCAGACCTCGTCCTGCCCGTAAAAGCAGCGCCACACCGACTGCAGCGCCATCTGCCGGGCTGATTTGTGAATCTAAACCATCCATATTTTTAGGAAAAAAACTGAAATTTTAGTTTTTTTTCTATTTTGTAAATGGTGTTAAGTTATGACGTACCAAAAAAACACCTTTGAGAAATAATATATAGAGTTTGCAGATTGATATTTCCCACTTACCTAAGAAGCATAATCCGAGACCCAAATGCAAGAATCTAGCGTAGGTGGAAGTATGCAAATCTTTATTGTCATCAATAAGGCGCTGAATGATTGCGCATGTGACCTGAAAATATAAAACATTGTAGAAACTTATTCTGTATGAGTTAAAAATGTGTCCATTAACTTTGAAGTATTTGTTGGTTTTGTATGCAGAAACATTTCCATACGTTTTTAATGATATGGCACTGCGCTTACCATCGGGTGCAGTGTGGTCACTTTGTCGTGCCAGAAAAAAAAGGAAACGACAACAAAAACAAACTAGTAAAAGGAGTGCGGTATTGGTACTTACGTCTCCATTGCAGGATCCGACTGCGATGAGTCCGCAGGAGAGCGCGGCCAGTGCGCAGATCTCTGGCGGGGCGGCCGCGTCGCTCAGCACCGGCACCAAGTGGGACAGCACGTCCTCACGCTGCGTGCCCGCGTACGCGATACCCAGCCCTGCGGCACAAATAACATTCATAAATAATAATGATAAATACACTTTTTGTCGGGGGTCTAGAGTAAAGGTACGATGTTTGGTCGTGATGCAACCTTCTAAACACTCTGACACCTTTTTTGACTGTTCCTCGACCGCTTCTTCATCTTCTTGCCCTTGACGTAGTGAAGAAGCAGGCCGGCTGGTTGTGCTGAGTAGCGGGGGATAGATCGTCTCTTGCTACTGAATACTCCAATTGAACGGCACTACATCAGTGTGGTTACTTTGCCGTGCCAGGATAAAAAAAAGCACCCAAAAGTCACACCCATAGTTGTGACTCCCCACTAAGTAAAACCATTTACATCACTTTCGTAATTAACACTCAAAAAATACGAAATATTTTATTCCAAATTTCGATATTCCGATTTTCAAGTCCGAATTTTAATGAAGAAATATAATGTATTTTGTTAAAATACATTATATTTCTGCGACTGACTATGACTGCCTCGGTGGCGCAGTTGTAATTGCGCATGCGTTACGACTGCTGTGCTGAGGTCTCGGGTTCGATCCCCGGGTCGGGTAAAGTGATATTGGGTTTTTCTACCTAGAAATACTCAGTATTAACCCGGAGTCTGGAATGGTGCCCGGTGTGGCGATAGGCTCGCCCCCTATCACATTATGGGACCGAAATTTGGCGAAAAGTGGGTGTACTGGTTACACCTCTGCCTACCCCTTTGGGGATAACAGGCGTGAGAGTATATGTATTGTTAAAAATCACGAAATTCATTTTAGCGATAGTCGTAAATCCTATTTGTCTGTTATCCGATTTTCATAAGTCCGAAGAATCAAATGCTCGATGAGTTCTCGGTCCGAAAAACGACATCTACTGTTATTGAATCCTTTTGGTTATGTTAGAGCGAGCGCGCCGCGGGAGCCGCCGCCAAGCGCCAAATCCCCTCTATTGTTGGTTATCAAACAAAATAATTATTAGATCTATTGAAATGCGGTATTTTCAAAATAGTAATTATAAACATTAGGAATATTGAAATTTCGGAATTATAAAAATAGGATGAATGATAAATCGGAGTTGTTACATTAGGAATTTTGTACCATTCGGAATTATGAAAATCTGTTTTGAAATACGTATTTGTGACTTTCGGAATAAAGTTTTTCGTATTTATGTAGTGTACCTCATTCTAATGCCGCATTTTAAAAGCCTGTGTGAGAAATACAGAAATAAAGAGTAGATACTATAACAGTACAGGACTGACATAGCGTCACGGAGTCTAAAAACTCCTTAAATGAATATCACCAAACACATTATATATAGATAAATAAATCATACCTAAAATACTGCCAATTCTGAGGTTAGAGCTTGAGTGTAGTACATAGTCGGACAGTAGAGCCAGGGCGGGGTCGCATTCGTTGCGCACGCCACAGTTGACGAGGCCCAACGCGAGGAGTGCTCCAGCTTTGATATGCTCATCCACTGTGTACAAATACTTGTCGATGGGGGTCAGACCGCCGTCCACATCCCACAGGTGAATCATACCAAGCGACGCCGCCGCCGACAGCATACCTACGGAATTCATAAAACTTTAACACATTTAATAAAAATATACACTCACGCCTGTAATCCTCCAAGAGGTAGGCACAGGTGTAACGAGTACACCCACTTTTCGCCAAATTTATTACAGTCCCATAATGCGAGCCTATCGCCGTATCGGGCACAATTTACTAATTGTTGATATTGAATAGACAACCCAATATATAATATGGTGACAGTATTTTCTCGGCGATCTTGACAATTAGTATCATTGCACGAACGCCGATTCATGTCAATGAGTCGGCGTTCGTGCGCATCGTCTATACAATAAATATATGTACATATCTATGCAATAAGTAAATGAAAAATTACCATGATCTTTATTCTTGTACATCCATTTATTTCCGTCTTCAGTGGTAACTAGTTTGTCCCGGCCAAAACCGGCGTTTACAAAAGCATTGACAAATGTGGCAGAAAGGTTCTGTCGTGCTGAGTCCACGGGGTGTTCAGTGAGGAGGGAGGGACGCAGAGCTGAACCCGCAGACTCTAACCATGTTTTGTATACTTCTTCAGGTGTTTTAGGTTCCATTATATCAAGCTGTATGAAAAGAAAGTAAAAAAGGTTAACCAATAATTCACAAAAAGTACACAGACTTCAATAAAAAACAAATAACGCGTTGCTATAAAAGTTTTGAGGGTTGCCCTTGATTTTTCTGAGATAATGAGATCCTGACTTGGTGCCAATGGGACCTCCTGGGAAGTACACCCTATAAAACAAAAAAAGAACTTCTCGAATCGGTCCAGGCGTCTTTGAGTAATAAAATAGTACATACATAAAAAAAAGATTCTGATGAATTGAAAACCTCTTTCTTTTTTGAAGTCGGTTAAAAAGGTTTACTTAGCACGCAGGCGATTAACCACAGACGCTGAGAAGCACACGTATTTATTAACACGCAATGCGAGCTTATTTTCATCATACGTCAATTATTACCATGGATATCATTAGAGCCACATACACGATGCATGTCTCTAAAGTCCAGGCACAGTTATCATTCCAATTATTTTTACATGACAGTCGACTTTCCTCGACAAACAGCACGCAGCCTACCAGTACACGATTCAATAATATAAAACGTAGGCATTTGGAGCATGATATGTTTTTATAATAAGTCACTAACAATTTACTATCAATCACTGTCTGAGACACAGGCTTCCCAGTTCTACCCAGTTTATAAGACAGAGTCAATATAAACAAGAATATCCTACTATAAACCCTGCAAATATTATATAGTAATTATAGCCCTCTTCTAATAAGTCTCTCTTAATTGGTTGTAATTTGCGACTTTTAGGTGAATCTAACTATAATACATATACATGAGAATTAACTGTTATAGACATTTATTGATAATAATGTATACCTCTCTGGCCAGACTAAGGAAGTGATCATTGATGTGAGCATTCAAAAGTATGGTGCGGAGGTCTTCATCATCGACATCCAGTGGTATGTACTGACGTGCCAGCATGTAGCACAGCTGTTTTTTAATCAACCTGGTAATAAACACATTTAACTCAATAAAATGTTCACACAAATATTATCTCAGTTTGAACTTTACTATACTAAGTTTATCATGCTAGTTCACTCTAATAATACAATTTTACGTTATAGCTGTTGCCCGTAACTGTGCTTGCGTGATTTGCTTTATCGGTACCACAGGGGAGTGAGCTCTACAAAACAAGTAAGTTCACCTAACATTTTCCTCCACAAACATATGCGAGAATCAAACTTATTTATTTAACTTCCAACTGGAATAAAAAGTACTGTATATACATGTCATCCAAAATATAATATACTACAATATGTCACTGAAAATCTTATACCAACAATTGGTTATGGTGATTTGCAAATACAAATTAAATATTATAACCACTCTATTACATAGAAAGAAAATGAAATGCAATTAAACACTCATTGCCACCATTGAAGAAATTCATAGACTTCAAAATAATACTCAACTGATGATAAAAGACTAATTTTTTCCTAGAAAATACGCATTACGATTTTCTTACCGATTATTATGGATAAATTTTGTACTTTATAGGTGAGACAATGGTGAGGTTCACAAGCTGAGACAATATTAAAAACGTATTTAATTATTTATCTACCTACTTATTTATTGTGTAGGACAGTCTTGTTCGCTACCGATAAACATAATCATAGCAATAATAAATTATTTTACTTACGGATCATTGCATGCATTGAAGACCTTTTCGCATTTCGTTTTGTCCTGCAGTTGCATGGCCACAAGCAAGGCGCGTGGGTACTCTCCGAATTGCAGATACGCATCAAGAACACCTTGCAGAATTTGTGTTGACTCTGGTTCCACCACATAGCTAGCACAGCTACAAATTGTATTAAAATATATATACATAAAACAGCTGTGGACATTATTTTAAAATTAACTAATCCCCACTTCATTGGAATGCGCTCTATCAGAAAATTAGGCAAATCTACACTTTAAAATTAAAAGTTTGTATGCTCTTCATTGATGGTAGGATAGGATTACAACTTTACAAACATAATATATAAATTTACCACTTGAACTAAATTGTACGAAATGTGGCAAAGAAATTGTGTTATGATGATGCAATTTAATTACATTTTCTTGTTTATAAACACTATTAAGTTTCCTTACCCAATCAAATACAAGCACACTCGTGGGTAATTGCTCTGATCCATGTGTTGTTTGAGAAGATCCAGTCTGTCAATTTCCATTAGTAGATCACATGCTTGAATTTCAGCTGAATGTTTCATATCAAAGGAGATCACATCACGCACAAGTGGGAGCAATATGTGCTTGTTCTCTATGTCCCATTCCTCTGCAATCTCACCTTCCAATTGCCTAGACAAAATTTACAGATATTATTGTCAATTTTGAAAATAGAAAGAAACACATGACGACACTGATCTAATAGCGACTTGATGAAATTTTAGATTATGTATTAATTTTTCTTTTGAGTAACTGTCCTAGATAGCCAGACATCTGAGTGAGTGACATAGGTGAGTGTAAAATCAATTTAATGAATAAAATGTTGAAAATTCATTAAATATAAAATGCTATTTGAAGATTCAGTCAATCATACATGCATCCAGTATAATCAGTCTGTAAGACTGTTTTTGGTCCTTTTGAAACAAAAATAAATGACACACTAATAGTTTTTGTATTTATAGATAGATCTATAAATTCACTGCTGCTAATTATAGAATACTTAAGTGGAAGACCCTCTCTGTTTTATCTACAGATTAAATAGGCCAGTTCGCCAGGATTGTACCACTGCCTTAAATTACTTGGCACTTTGATGTTGTCTCACGCAATACTTTTTCTCACTTGTCTAAAACTGTATGCACCTGAAAGTTTATTAGTATATAAACTATTGATGTGGACTTACCTGACATATTCATGTCCCCAATCACCAACATTGGATCTTGTTCCAACTAGACAGTATCTGACACATTCACCTCTTTGTGCTACTTCCTGTAAATTATTGAATAAAACTGCTTATATTCATAAAAACCAATGAAATGATTCTAACATGAAACTCAGTTGAGTTTTAATTTCATGATTATTAATCAAATAAATTGATTTTATTCAAAGTTGTTTTAATAGTTGAAAATATTATTATTTTACTCACTGAGGTTCCACTGAGGCCCATAGCCAGGACAGATATAATATCTGCACAAAACTTCTGAGTTTCTCTGTCAGTAATTTTCTCATGAACTTGTTTTAAGGCTGGATAATGCTCCCTTAAAAACTTGAGGGGTTTTGGTACTGATGTCATAGAAGTCGTAGAGGTCCTGATGAGGTTGCTTAACATTTGTAAAGCTGGTAAATATTGATCAACATCGGGACCCTAAAACCAAACAAAAAATATAGTTACTAGGTTATAATGACTCTGATAATGAACACATCTCTCACAACTCTAAAAATGTATACATACCAGTAGTTTATCCACTAACATATTTAGTTCTTCTTGTAGACGCTTGTCTTCTTCGGACTGGAAAAAATTAAAATGATTTGCGAATTGAATAGATACTACAAAAAATATTTAATACCTTTAACTACAATACTCACAAGATCATCATTGGGAGCTACCGCGGGTTCAGCTTTCTCTTTTTTGGGTTCTTCTGTTTTATTTTTTACAGTCATACTGGTATTTTATGAAATCACTTTATTTAATGAAACAATGCTTTACAACAATATCACGAAATAAATAAATGAGTTATGATTTTTGACAAGTCACCACGGTCGGCGTTAGAAATTAGGGTGACCACAGGACAAATAATTTTATTCTGGCGAGACCGTGACTGGCAAGAAAATAGTTCTGTGTGGCTGACTGTAAAAATTTCAAAAAATACCATTTACATTTTACATACTTTACATAAAGGGGTGGCGCGGCGAATACGCCTTCTACGAATTTCTTCATTGAAACCAATAGGTTTCAATGAAGAAATAAACCTACACAAGGACTTGATAGAGTACGTATTTAGGTGGCGTTGAATACTCAAAGTTGTTGAGAAGATCCTGAATTGCAATATTAATGATTCAGAAATAGCATTGCTGACTGCACCGTTAGGTATGTTCTGTTTCATTCAATGACGACACAACCTAATAAAGGACCTGCAGGCCTACTCTTGAAATCAATACCAATCTCGAACTCGATACAGTTTCAATAGGGTAGTTGACTCGATTTTTTTTATTGAGTTAATCAACAATTTACATTACCTAAAACCTATTATCGAAATAATTTTATGAATCCGAAAAAAATAAGTAAATTAGATGCCATTCAAATCTGCCTGGAAGGGATTGATTGGAAGGGATAATTGTCAAATGACAGTAAAAGGATTCATGACTGACTGACATGACTGAGTACATGACGTCACGGTACTCAGTATACGCGTTACTGTGCCGTTGTGCGAGGGACATAGCAATATGTTCCCAATAGGCAACCATTTTCGCTCATGCCTGTGAGTATTTGCTCATTCCAATATTTAAATTTAATATTGTGACCTCATTTTTCAAGCAATTTTGATTCTGTTTTCGCAAAAGAGTTTCTTTTGCGTATTATATTCGGTTGCATATAGAATAACTAGCTGTTGCTCTAGGCTCCGCCCGCGTGGAAGTTATTTTTGGGAGCAGAAGTATACAATCCAAGGAGTTGTATTCTGCACTGACGCACCTGTAGCGATCCTGACTGCCAGGTGTTGTGCCCGAAACTTGAGATTGCATCTAAAGAATACCTCATAAGTAAACCCTCACTTTGCCCTTTATGGGGATGATTTTTCAAAAACGTTGAAACACGTATTTCTTTATTTCTGACCAAAAGCCTACATATGATTTTTCAGATCATTAAGTTGAGGTATTACGGATTGCCCATACAAACTTTCCATCCCATTTTAGATATTTTTTTGAGCCAAAAGATATCCTATGTCCTTTCGCAGGATATAATATATATCTTTGCTAAATCACAAACCGGTCAGCCGTTTAGTCGTGAAAAGGTAAAAACAAACAAAATACATACAGACAGTTACTTTCGCATTTATAGTATTAATATGGATTAGTGTGGCTATAACTTAGGGATGATTTTGAAAAAAATGTGTAACACGTATTGCTTTATTTCGTACCAAAAGCCTAAATATGAATTTTATTAATTATGAGGAATTATGGATATCCCATAAAAATTTTGAACTCCTATTTGACCCCTTTCAAGGTCTTTTTTTGAGAAAAAAGATAGCCTATGTCCTTCTCCGGGATATAATCTATATCCTTGCCAAATTTCATCACAATCTGGTTAGCCGTTTAGTCGTGAAAAGGTAACAAACAAACAAAATTACTTTCGCATTTATAGTATTAGTATGGATGTACAATATTAAACACAGGAAACTACCCGATTCCAATCTAGAAGATATTGGCACTCTAACTCACTCAATTAAATTAAATGGAGTATTTACGAAGTAGCAGCGATAGCCTAGTTGGTTGCGGTACGGACTGTCAAGACGAAAGTCGTAGGATCGAAACCCAAGTGGCATACACCTCAGACTTTTCTAAAGTTATGTGCGTATTAAAATGTTAATCATCGCTTGCTTTAACGGTGAAGGAAAACATCGTGAGGAAACCTGCATATATGAGAATTTTTCGAAGGTATGAGAAGTCTTAGTAGTCCAACCCGTATTAGGCCAGCGTGGTGGACTAAGGCCTAACCCCTCTCATTAGTAAAGGAGGCCCGTGCCCAGCAGTGGGACAATGTTTAATACAGGGCTAGTATTATTATTATTTTTTACGAACTAGCGATCGTGAATACTCTATTTCATTTAGTTGCTAAAAATTTCGCCGTATTCAGTTAAATCGTGCTCAGTAGGCCTACTCTTGAAATCAATTCCAATCTCGAACTCGATACAGTTTCAATTCCAATCTAGAAGATATTGGAACTCTAACTCATTCAACAAAATTAAATACTTAGAGTATTTACGAACTAGTGATCGTAAATACTCCATTTCATTTAGTTACTAACAATTCTGCCGTATTCACTTAAATCGTGGGCTGGTGTTGCGTTCAAGAGTCCCAATTGTACAGTTTTCGAACCCAATCCCAATTTTAAATTGACATCGAGTGTCAAGAGCAACCCCCCTGGGTGTTGCGTTCAAGAGTGCCAATTGTACAGTTTTCGAACCCAATCCCAATTTTAACTTGAGAAAAGCTAAGGTTAAACTTTATATATATTAATACGATAATTTGAGCTAAGGTTATTTATTAATAACATCTTTTATTGATTATAAAATATATTTTACCCACTCGATCCATCTCAAATCAAATCACAACGATTCTAAAAGAAGTTCTACTTCAAAAAAATATAGCACAGAGATTATGGGACGCCAGAAATATAAATTAATAAAGAAGCCAGACAGAGTGGCGCCGTAACGCGTTACGTTACGAAGCGGTTTACCCTCCCATAAGAAGTTATCACTTCAATATTATACAAACAAAATAGACGTATCCTATTAGAATATTTCCTATTATTAGCAATACCGAAGGTATTTTAGGAAGTAACTGCAGGTACATTCATAATTACAACCTAAGTGGGTAGTAGTGAATGTTTGGGATAAAAGGCAGCGTTTCCGCGCTCCAGGGGTCAGTTGTGTAGCAAACAAGTTGATTGCCAGTATATTCGTGATTCGTTCGCGGTGCAATAAGTTCAATGGTTAAGTAGTTCAGCTTGAGGGTAATGCTGTCCGTACGTTTAAGAGATCAATTATAAAGAGTAGCCTTTAGTAAATCCTGACATGCGGTTGTGTTAATATTAAGCACTGAGATGTGTAATAATCAATCATCATCATTGTATTTGTGCCTTTTAAAATAACCATCTTACAAAAAACTCATGATCAAACGATCTCACTCAAATCAAATCACAGCAATTCTAAAGAAGTATCACTTCAAAAAAATATAGCACAGAGATTATGACAGAAATAGAAATTAATAAAGAAGCCAGACAGAGTGGCGATGTATGAACGCATTACGTTGCTACCCTCCCATAAGAAGTTATCACTTAAAATATTGCCCTCCCATAAGAAGTTATCACTTAAAATATTGCCCTCCCATAAGAAGTTATCACTTAAATATTTATATTTTCACAAAATATTTTTTTGTTTGTATTGTAGACATTTCTGTAAAAATACTATAATACTTCAGTATTCCCGCTTAATATACGTTACTCACTATTCATTCTCATAAATTCAAGGTTCCTCTGGGTTATCAACAAACTTTTTTAACGCGCACGAAGTCTCGGGCAAAAGCTAGTTGAAATATAAGCCATAAGCGGCTTAGTAGGTACTGCGTCCAGCGTTGACCTCAGAATTCACAGTTCGGCTCTTCTCGGCAATGTTCGGTTCACATGGTGCGGCCAGACCGTCGCGTCGCGCCCGTTCCGAACGCGACGCGCGTTGCCTTTGTAAGTTTACCTACATATTGTTTATTTGTTGATATGAATAACCACTGCTCCGCTCCTATGCGACGCAGCGTGATGTGTTATAGCTTATAAAACTTTTCTCAATAAACAGACAAAAAGTAGGGACAGATGTTTTCAGATCTGATACTGAGTTCCTTAAATGAGCTCTATAACATAACATATATATGTGCCAATCATGGGCATTAGATTTCAATCAATTCACATAGGTACATCAATTCTTAAAATAGGATTGTACAAAAAATCAATCGACATTGTTTGCCTTTTTCTACGTCAAAGGAGATGTGGGGCATGTAAAATGCATAAAAATCAAAATGTTAGTTCTTATTACCATACTCTTATGCTTCGGTCAGCAACATACATAATTCACTGAATTATTACCATTTATATAAGACCATTCCTCGAACAACAGCTTGGTAGCGGTTTGAAATTGAGAAGAATTTTATTTTATTTCAGTTCATAACAAGACGTTGTCGGTTAGTGTTCACTGCTATCACCGGTCCTTGAGGTAATTAAATTAATTTCTTTATTAATTCTTATTCTTGATACCTTCGTGATCCGCTTATTTGTGGGGGATTTCAAGAAAGTAGGTACCTGCTGAAGGTTTTTATATAGCATAGCTATTACCCGTGGCTCCGCCTGCGTGGTTATTTTTTACCGAATTAAAAAGTACTCTATAGCACTCAGAGATAATATACCTTTCTAACAGTGAGAGAATTTTCCAAATCGGATTCGTAGTACCGGGGATTACCACGAACATCCAAACTCACATTTTTTTTAGTTCCTCGATAGGCAGACGAGCAGACGGGCCACCTGATGGTAAGTAGTGCCAGGGCACAGCAAACTACCGTTACAAACTTTACCTCTTTATATATTAGTAGGTAGGTATAGATGTTCTTTGAGAAATTTGTAATACCTATAAGACGTCATGTCTAATGCTTCTCTTGGGTAGTTACTTATTGTGTTTTCTCCAGTTTTTATACATTATTATAGTCAATATTTGCAATATTGTAGTAATGAAATAAATTTAGAGCTCGTTATTTCTTATTGTATACTTAAAAATATGAACAAACAAAGAACGAGAGCTATTCGTAAATTGTTCGTACTTAGCAGATAACAATCCGTAGGGTTAATAATAACGTAAATAGGTACAATAAATAATATCCATAATATCCTTCTGTTGTTTTCAAAGTTATTGAAATACGATTTGTTCTACGGTATATTGATCGTAAAAGGCAAAATAGATAGTTATTTTTTATAAAAACTTAATTGGTCCAATCAAAGTGCTTTAGTGCATCTCTAGTACCTATAAGATTTCCATTAGGATTCTAGCACACCGTTTTTTTTCATAAGTTATTAAAACTAGGTATCTATGATTGTTCTAGGCTTATAATTTTAAATAAAAACTGGAGGAGAGGTTTATTTTACATTCTTTTTTTTATATACTGGCACGGCAAAGTGACCACACCGCACCTGATGGTAAGCACAGTGCGGTCCAATTAGAGTATCGAGTAGCGTGAGGCGATCTAAATCCCCCGCTACTCAACACAATCATGCCGGCCTGCTTCTTCACAATACGCCATGGGCAAGAAGGTGAAGAAATGGTCGAGGGTCTAGTGTCAGAGTACTCAGAAAGCCGCAAAATGGCCAAACATCGTACCCCAACTCTAGACCCCCGACAGAAACCGGATATACATTGGCTGATCCCGGAACGCGACACACTTGCGTGTGCCACTATGGCGGGTTTTACACCCTGTGTACGGTGGTCGCTATCCGGGCGGATATGAATATCCTACCACCAGAAAACTTTTAACTGGTATTGTTTCTACCACTGGTCAACTGGCTTTGAAGATACCTCAAGGTATATTCAATCATGAGCCGTATACATATTGAATTGGATCATTCTATTAAAGATTAAGAAAATTTCGGGTATATTAGATCTCTCTGTCGAAATGTTCATTAAACACTACTTTTTTTTGAAACCAGTTTCGTCTTTCGATCATAATTTCAGGATGGCGCTACTTCTTCAGAAAATCAATATGTTTAGAAGGTTTAACCATGCTTTTAAGTCTTAATATATTTATGTTGACTTAAAAACACTAAAAAAGAAATAGTGAAGATAATATAAAAATAGTTTTAAAAGCAAGATTTTAATTTTGAAACTTTGTCGACATCATATTAATATGTAGACTGCACTGTATCAGTGGTAAACGTTAGTATTATAGTATAATTATGTGCATTGACTTTGAGTTTAAAAAAATAAGTTATCAATTCTTTTGCAGATACATCAGATAATAACATTTTGGGAACAATGCATAGAATAACAAAGCTGTTACTAAATCAACAGAAATTACTGACATTTCAACGGTATGCATCATCCGTCGAGTGCCTTAAGACAGACTTGACTATTAATGAAATGCCTCATCCGAAATCAATGCCTTTCATCGGAACCAAATTTGAATTTTTCGCTACTGGAGGAGGAAAAAAGTAAGTCTTAGATTAGTATCATTAATAAGAAAAATACGAAAAATAGAATATTTAAAGACGTCATATAGGTACTTACTTAGGAATTAGTATCAGCGTTTTAAAAACGATCTTTCGTTTACACTAAAAGATCGAGAAAGAATGCTCTTGTTCTAGCTCTATCACGCTATAGCCCTATAAGCCCGCTTTAAACGAAGATTGTTCTTAGCGTTTACACCAAAATATCAACGAGCAAGAATGATAACCAAGAACTAGGTAGAATCTTGCACGATGGATGTTTAGATCGCTCAAACACAAAAACACTTTGAAGAGACCGCTCCCGGGTGCGAGCACATCCAAACACGCAAGAACGCTCTAAGCAACTGTTCGCACGCTCTAGTATCGTTTACCTACATTAAGCGAGCGAGCATTCTTAGAATATTCCGTAGAATCTTTGAGACCGTAGATAAAACAACGAAAGAATGCTCTACGTCTGTTTACACTAAAAGAATTTGATAGAGTGGGGCATGGGCGTATATAAGGGGGGGGGTTCAGGGGGTCCGGACCCCCCCCCCTTAGCATTCGACATAATAAAAAATCGCGGAATATTGATAGCGGATAATATAGACGGTTGGCAGGCTATTCGATTTAAGTGATAATTTTTGCGATATTGAGTTATATGCATATTCGGAATAAGCAGATTTTTCTGCGACTTTTGGGCCTAGTTTGAATTTTTTCGTGTACTTTTTAGCGCTTAAATTAACTGATAAAACAAGGCTTATCTTTTTTACAGGGTACATTTATTTTAAAAAATACGAACAAATCTTACAGTAGTCGCATATGATGTACCAAAAGTACCTGAGTTCTAACATCTCATCTTAGTAATAAATAAGCAACATTAAAATAGTTATTTACCAAAATATAAAAATAAATTGACTTCACTTGACACTTGCATGTTTTGACAGTTGTTATTTAAACAATAAAACATAAATGGATGAAATCTACGGCAGATTTTCATCCATCCAAAGTATTTTCACAGAAGGATTCAATAAATGTTGTCAGTATGGTTCGAGGTCAAATATAGCTATCCTTTTTCACGTACATAAATTTATATTTTCCTAGGAATGGCACTATGTTTATGTCACTTTATGTATACAATATCAAACATTTATATATTTGTTTAATCTCCATGTATCAAAAGGATACCGGTGTTCGGAAAAAAGTAATAAGTAGGGTTTAAATACAAGCCAACATTAATTTTATTTCCATAATATTAAAGTTAATAAGTAGAAGATTTTTAATTCATAAAAAGTACATCGACTTTAATAAAAATCAAATTATGCGTCCCTATAAAATTTGAGGGTTGTCCTCGTTTTTTCTGAGATCCCATCATCAGATTTTGACTTGGTGCCGATGGGATCACCTGGGAAGTATACCCATTTAAACAAAAAAAGAATTTCTCGAATCGGGCCAGGCGTCTGTAATCGTCAGTAATCGGGGAACATACATAAAAAAAAGATTCCGACGAATTGTTAACCTTCTCCTTTTTTGAAGTCGGTTAAAAATAAAACCGCTTTCAAAATACCCAGACACAACTAAATAGCAAAAAATAATTGGTTACATTTACATCAATTAATTACATACAATTTAAATCAATTATTTTTGGAGACGCCGCCGGTGTTGTTTTCTTTACTTTTAGATTCATAAAAACCAAGTATGGATTTATTTTTTTTGTATGCCTGATTATTCTGTTTTTTCCATGTTTTGGCTGGCACCGACTCCAAATAATTGATTTAAATTGTATGTAATTAATTGATGTAAATGTAACCAATAATTTTTTGCTTTTTAGTTGTGTCTGGATTTTTTTGAAGGCGGTTTTATTTTTATTTAAAAAGTAATAATTTATTTTTTTCTTTTTAGTGGTACTTATATAAAATATGTACATTGGATAGATTACCAATAGAAAACACCGCTGAAAAAGTAACAGAATAGCAAAATTCGCAGTTTCGTATATTCGGACAACATATTTTTTCAAGTTAATATGGTTTTGAAGCCAAACTACTCAACCGATTTTGATAAAAATTCTATGGGACCAATCTGGAAGCATATTTTCTGTTATAAAAGAAGAATTTTCTGAGATAACAAACATTAAAAAAACACGTCGAATTAAGAACCTCCTCCTTTTTTTTGAAGTCGGTTAAAAAGGAGACGGCAACACGCTCGATTCATGAACGTAAATTAATCATTAACCGTCATTCAGTCATGTATCATTCGGTAGCCGGCTACCGCCCAAATACTGGCCATAATCTTCTTTGACGAGCGTATTAAGCGATTTTTAACGTTAATTTTATGGAAATAAAATTGATTTGGCTTGTATTTTACATTTTTCGAAAACCGGTATCCCTGTAATACATAAGAGGTTAAACATTCATAAACAGAAACTAATATGAAATTTGAACATTGGTTTCATCGTTCCTTTTCGATTCATTCGTGTTCAAATCCTGCACAAATTATAATTTTCCATTTTTAATTTTCTGTACCAAGTTATAGTTATCACAGAGTAAACATGGAAGAAAACCATTTGCTCATGATGCCATAATATTATAAAATATAAATAAATGGTCACCGGGCGAGTATAGCAGTGACGCGTCGACTATAACTTTCTCGCTCCCTCAGTCGACGAGAGCGTTATATAGCGTGACGGCTCAGTCTCATTCAATACCCACAAAATAAAGTGTCGAGCTCGCCTACAGAAGTTTTCACTTCAAAAATAGCTCGCGCTTCCCTACTTCTTGTTACGTAGTTCCGTCCCTTTTCACCAAATCACTCCCTTAAAATTATGCTTATTTTATGTATCTTCTACTTTGTTACTTTCGTCATAATGAAATAAATGCTTTACGGAAATTACTTACAAATTTTATTTTAATGTACTTAAAGTAACTATTGATTGTTTGCAGCTGTTTTTTATTAACTAGCGTGTTCCCATTCTATGTTTAAGTAATTTACAAATGACTATGATTTGAGCGTTTAGATTTTTAGTTTTCCCCCGCGGACCCCCCCCCCCCCATTTAAAAGCTATATCTACGTCACTGGAGTGGGGATAGAATGAGCATTCGCTCGTCTGATGTAAATCGGCCTTAAGAATGCCCTTTGTTCAACTAGACAGCCGATGTCTATCTGATGGAAGGAGTAATTGAAAAATGATAGGGATGCACAATATGATTCATGACGTCTCCACCTGATATGGCTATAACCAGCGATCTATATGTACTACGTACTAGATGCGGCGACCAGAACAAACATTATGGTCCACCGAGTTGCGGTGGAACCACCGCACCGACGTTAGTTTGCTTCATGCCACCTAAGAATGCACACCACATTGCATCTTTCAGTGTCGAGTTAATATTAGTTATTTGTAGCGACATTCCCGAACAAATCTGCCTTATATTGATTTACAGTGAAACTGTTAATATTAATAGTATATAAGGTACTGAAATAACGTCATTTCATAACTTTTAGAACGTAATATCAATAAATATTAATTAATTTCAATTCTGAATACGGGAAGTCTATATTTCACAACAAAATTCATTATATAGTTTGTCCCGTTTTGGCGCGCGGAAAGTCCCGTTCGAGAGAAAGTGACGGGAGTTATCACAATTCTAACTAACAAATAAAATAAAATTGACCGGAAAGCTACAGGTAAAAAGGACGGAGGTGGAGTCCTCATTATGATGCGAAAAAGTCTTTGCTCCTCGCGCATCACCTTGTCCTTATCGACCCAAGTAAGTAGGTACTTTGAACAAGTGTTTGTGTCCACACCTAGCTCTGATCCTACAAAGCACCATGTTATCGGTGCGGTATACATACCTCCCGTTATGAGTAAGGAAACCTATGCACTGCATTTTGACTCGGTGTTGAATTTGTTCCAGTGCATGGACATAGATCATTTCTTCCTGGTCGGAGATTATAATTTACCGCATGTCGCCTGGACTCCTTCAAATTACTCCAACCGTGGTAGTGTTTGTAACGGCTCCTCATATATATGCGACAATCTACGGGCATTTATGACTTCAATAAACGTTTTCCAATACAATAATATAACGAATACACACAATCATAACAGAATTTTGGATCTATTCTTCTCTAATGTCGCTTGTTCTATTTGTCAGCCTTCACAGCTTCTTTTAAAGCCCAATATTTACCATCCACCTCTATTAATTTATGCCCCATTTTCGATTGCTCCTACTTACCTAAAAAAACAACCCGCTCCCAGACTTAATTTTCGCCGAGCTAACTATGAATTAATTAGCAAACACCTCGATAAAATCGATTGGAATTCCCTTTTATGTCCCCTGCCTTCAGAGCAGGCACTAGATGTATTTTACTCCACCATCTATAGTGTTATTAAGGATCACACTCCATTGGTTTCTAGAAAGGTTTCTAAATTCCCCGTTTGGTTCTCTCGATCACTGATCCATATTTTTAATAATAAGAACAAAGCCTGGATTAAATGGAAGAAATACAAAAATCTTTCTGATTACGAGTTATTTTCACTTTACAGAGTTAGATTTAAGTCTGAATGCGCCAAATCGCTCACAAATTACATAAACGCGGTAGAGAATAGTATTCCTGCTGATATTAAATATTTCTGGACATTTTTGTCAAATAGAAAAGCTAAGTCTGGCTTTCCATCATCCATGGAATACAAGACACAGTCCAGTAAAGATCCACAGGAAATATGCAATATGTTTGCTCATTTCTTTAGTTCTGTTTACGAGCCTTCCACACTGAGTAACTCCTGGTCTCCGCCTGCCGATAGCCTGAATAGTAGTGTTCACCTTACTACTCTCTCAATTGAACCAGTTAAGCTTCTTAAGGCTCTCAGATCATTGGACCCAAACAAGGGACCAGGTCCAGACGGCATTCCGGCCTTATTCCTGAGACGCACAGCTCTGGGTATTCACCGCCCCCTACTCATTATCTTTAATAAATGTCTAATGGAAGGTACATTTCCTGCTGTGTGGAAATCAGCTAATATCACTCCAGTGTTCAAAAGTGGCTCAAGAAAAAATATCGAAAACTATCGGCCAATTTCTATTCTTTGTTCCATGTCGAAGCTGTTTGAAGGTCTGGTACACGCTGAAATATATGCTCTTTTACATAGCACTTTGCTGCCTCAGCAGCATGGCTTTGTGAAGCACAGATCAACAACCACAAATCTAATCTGTTTTACAAGCACTCTGTTTGAGAATTTGGATAAGGGGCATCAAACTGACGCTATTTATACGGACTTTCTTAAAGCCTTTGACAAGGTTGATCATGAGCTTCTCTTGAGTAAATTGGCATTTAATGGTATTAAGGGGGATCTCTTGCGTTGGTTTTCTTCATATATATCAAATAGAGTCCAAAAGGTAGTTCTGAATGGGTATCAGTCTGGTAACATACTGGCTACTTCGGGGGTACCACAGGGTTCCATTATTGGTCCTTTGCTCTTCATTCTGTTTATAAATGATATAGATAAATGTTTCATTCATTCTAAATTCCTTTTGTATGCTGATGACCTCAAAGCATATCGTAGTGTCCGCTCGACTGATGATTGCCATATTTTCCAACAAGACTTGAACAGACTGGCTCTTTATTGTAAACATAACAAGCTCCACTTAAGTATTCCCAAATGTAACAGCATCACGTTTACAAAAAATAAAAACATAATTAATTTTACATATAAATTGAATGATTTTGATATCCTTAAAGTTTCATCTCTGCGAGATCTTGGCGTTCGGTTGGATTGCAAACTTCATCTTGATACACATATAAGTGCCATCGTAAATAAAAGTTATCAGATGTATGGTTTTGTCATGAGAGCTTGTAAGGACTTCAAAAAAGCTACTACATATCTAACCTTATATAAGACCTTGATTAGGTCACAACTAGAGTACGCTTGTTGCATTTGGAACCCACTGTATAATAAATACACTAACCAAATTGAAACAGTGCAACATAAATTTCTTCGTAGTATGCATTATAGATGCTTCCGCGTGCGTCTTACATACAGTGAGTTGTTATGCAAGTATAAGATGCTTTCCTTAAAATCTAGACGATGTCAACTTGAAGCAATGTTCCTGTATAAAATGTGTCGCGGTTTTGTCGATTGCACCGAAATAAATAACAAAATATGTTACTTGGTACCGAGAACGGTTCATAGGCGTAAGGTGAGGACGCGTACTCTCTTTGCGACTGAGTCATGCAGGACCAATGCCGGTGTGCGCTCTCCCATACGTCGACTTGTAAATACATATAACGATCTCTTCACAGACGTTGATATATTCTCTCTATCAGCTTTTAAGTTTAAAAGCCAGATTACGGAGATTCTTGCAACGAATGACCCACTTTTTCAGTGAGTCGTTCTTTGTAGGATTCTCATATTTGTATCTTGCGCTATAATCCTAGTTAATAAATAAAAAATATAAAAAAAAAAAAACGTAAACTTTATAATGTTAAAGCCCCTTGTATGAAACACTATTATTTTAATCCGTGGAAAATGTTGTGGATTGTATATTAGCCTATACTTTGTAATTATTCTGTGTTGTAATTTTGTAATATACAATTGTTTGTTTTTCCTCAATAAATAAAAATAAAATAAAATAAAAATAAAATAAACAAATAGTTCTTAGTAAAATTAATAGATGGCATTAGTGGGCGGACGATAGTTCGTGTCTATAGAATATAAGTCAATGACTTACGCCTAAAATAAATCATCCGGCTTCATCATCTCCCGTTAGTCCCTTAGATAAATAACGTGTATTAAAATGTTAAATATGGTAAACTCTCTGAGAGCCATGGATTCCTTTTTTAAATTCTTTGTTATAGAATTTTGTTTATAAAACTCACTCAAAGGTGAAAATTTTCAGATTACATGAATACATTGATAATCGCCATAAACAATTAGGGTCAATATTTAGTGAAAATCTTGGTGGAAATACAGATCTCGTTTTCATTAGCGACCCCACACTTATGAAGGCTCTCTTTCTCAATCTTGAAGGAAAATACCCCGCACATATTCTACCTGAACCCTGGATATTGTATGAGAAATTGTATGGATCTAAAAGAGGTCTGTTTTTTATGAATGGCAAGGAATGGCTTGATAATCGTCGAGTCATGAATAAACACCTATTACGAGAAGATTCAGAGAAATGGTTAAATGATCCAATTAAAGAAACTATTGACTCTTTTATAAATAAATGGAAAACGAAAGCAGAACATAAGAAATTTGTTCCCGATTTGGAATCAGAATTCTATAGGCTCTCGACTGACGGTAAGTAGGTACCTTCTAGATACATACTACGTGTCCTGTCATGTATCGGTCTAAATAAAATACGACTACATACGTACTATTAATTACTTATTTTTATATTTCAGTAATAATGGCTATACTTCTTGGAAGTAATTCACTCATTAGGCCAAGTAAACAATATGAAATGTTGTTAACCATGTTCTCTGAATCAGTAAAAAATATATTTCAAACAACAACAAAATTATATGCTTTACCGGTGACTTCGTGTCAACGCCTTAATTTAAAAGTATGGAGAGACTTCAAGGATTGTGTTGATATGTCGTTATTTTTAGGTAAGACTATTTGTTGCTCTCTTTTTTTTGTTTATATATATATTTTAGTCCTTGACAAAAATATTTCTACTTTTAGCTCATAAAATGGTAAATGAAATATTGAAAAGGAAACATGATAATAATGGATTGATTAAGAGACTGTGTGAGGATAATATGTCTGATGAAGATATCACGAGAATAGTTGTCGACTTTATTATTGCAGCTGGTGACACGGTAAGTTTATTTATACTTCACAATCACATTATGCTTTTGTGTAACATTCAATGAACTTTTTTTATTTTCAGACGGCATATACTTCGGTATGGACACTGTTTTTGCTGGCCAAAAATATGAATATAAAGAAAGAAATAAATGTAAAAGATTCAGCAAATATAAAACACGTGGTTAAAGAAGCCATGAGATTGTATCCAGTGGCCCCATTTTTAACAAGAATCTTGCCAAAAGAAAGTTCTTTAGGGCCATATAAGCTTAGTGAAGGCGTAAGTTAATACTTAATTATAAAGACACTTTATGTAGGTGCTGCAGATTAGGTATAAGAGTAGATACCAAATAAATATAGATACACAACAGCCATTCACATAGTCTATATTTAAAGTAAGATATTCTAGTGATCTTAAAATAAGGGCCATTTTTTACATTTCGGTGCAATTTAATTACCAATAACTAATAAGTGGTAAAATATTTATGTTACAAACTCTGTTAACCTCTTTTATGGAGCTTGAGACCAATAGGGCAGTTTCCTGTGTATAATGTTCTACATTATTCCGTATGCAATCGCATATAATACGCAAAAGGAACCCTTTTGCGAAAACAGAATCTAAATTGCTTGCAAATTGAGATCACAACATTTATTTTAAATATTGGTATGAGCAAAAATAGTTGCGATGTGGGCACATATTACTATCTTCCTCGCACAACGGCACAGTAATCGCCATTCTGAGAACCGTGACGTCACGGTACAAATCTTGCGTCCTCTTACTGTCATTTGACAATTACCCCTTCCAACAGATTTCAATGGCGTCTAATCAGCGACCTATATGTACTACGTACTAGATGCGGCGACCAGAACAAACATTATGTTCCACCGAGTCGCGGTGGAACCACCGCACCGACGTTAGGGTTACTTTGCTTCATGCCACCTAAGAATGCACACCACATTGCATCTTTCAGTATCGAGTTAATTTTAGTTATTTGTAGCGACATTCCCGAACAAATCTGCCTTAAATTGATTTACAGTGAAACTGTTAATGGTATACACAGTCAGGTCATAAGTGATGTCACACAGTAAAAAAATTTATTTTAGAATGCTGGCCACAAAAAAGTTTATTGAATTCGAATTTCAAATTGTTCATGAAAATAAAAATGTATACTTATTAGAATTTTACTCATTTTTAAATATGGAGTGGACGCTTCAAGAAGACCCTGTTGCAGTAATTGCGTTGCATCGTTGCGGTTACGCGCCAATTCAAATTTTTTACATACTGAAAAATTTGAATATAACCAAAAGATTCATTTATCGTACCATCAAACGATACAATGAAGACTCTAGTGTAGATGACAGGTCAAGAAGTGGTCGCCCTCGGTCTGTTAGGACTCCAGCAGTGATAAAAGCTGTGAAGGCGCGAATTCAAAGAAATCCCAAACGTAAGCAGAAACTGTTGGCCCTTCAGATGGGGTTAAGCAAAACCAAGGTGAAAAGGGTGTTAAATGAGGACTTAGGGCTTCGGGCAGATCGAAGAAAAACAGGACATCGTTTGAATGCTCGTCTAATGGACCTGAGACTGAAGAGATGCCGCGCTTTGTTGAAGGGGTACGCGGGAAAAAAATATCGGGAAATTCTTTTTTCAGATGAAAAAATGTTTACCGTAGAAGAGAGCTACAACAAACAAAATGATAAGGTGTACGCACACAGTAGTGAAGAAGCGAGCAACCGTATTCCGCGTGTCCAACGAGGTCATTTTCCATCCTCGCTCATGGTATGGTTGGGAGTTTCTTATTGGGGCTTAACAGAGGTACATTTTTGTGTGAAAGGTGTAAAAACGAATGCAGTTGTGTATCAAAATACAGTCCTGACGAACCTTGTGGAACCTGTTTCTCATACCATGTTCAATAACAGGCACTGGGTATTCCAACAAGATTCGGCGCCAGCTCATAGAGCGAAGAGCACACAAGACTGGCTGGCGGCGCGTGAAATCGACTTCATCCGGCACGAAGACTGGCCCTCCTCCAGTCCAGATTTGAATCCGTTAGATTACAAGATATGGCAACACTTGGAGGAAAAGGCGTGCTCAAAGCCTCATCCCAATTTGGAGTCACTCAAGACATCCTTGATTAAGGCAGCCGCCGATATTGACATGGACCTCGTTCGTGCTGCGATAGACAACTGGCCGCGCAGATTGAAGGCCTGTATTCAAAATCATGGAGGTCATTTTGAATAAACTTTAGTGTCATAAGAATCTATGTTTTGTTAAGTTCATTTTGGTATATAAATGGTTACATAATGAATAAACTTGTTTCAATTATTTTATATTAAACATGTGACAGAATTTATGACCTGACTAGGTATAAGGTAAATAACTTAATATCATAACGTTTAGAACGTAATATCAATAAATATTAATTAATTTCAATTCTGAATAGGGGAAGTCTATATTTCACAACAAAATTCACTATATAGTTTGTCCCGTTCGAGAGAAAGTGATGGGAGTTATAACTTCCAAATAGTTCTTAGTAAAATGAATTAGTGGCATTAGTGGGCGGACAAGGTTTTTGGAACATCTTTTTTCTTCGACAGTTCGCGTCTATAGAATATAAGTCAATGCGTCTAATTTACTTATTTTTGTTCGGATTAAAATTCTTTCGATAATAGGTTTTATGTAATGTAACTTGTTGATTAAAATAATAAAAAAAATCGTGTCAACTACCCTATCTGGCATTGTCACTATAGCGGTTGTGATTTTTTGAAATTTTGTTTCAAAAAACATAAACAAAGTGTTCTTGCGATACGTAAATATGCCGCAATTACGAAGACATATGGACACGATTACTGCAATCAGTACTGACGGCCTGAGATGAAGACCAGCAAAGTTCGAATTCCTTTGTCCAGGTCTCAACGTGTAGGTCGTTTAAGGTTCTTTCGTCAATATTTTTACAGAAGCATCTATCGATATGACATGGTACTTTTCACAGACGAGTACCAAATAATTTTTTTAATGACGGTCGGCGCATAGACTGTAGAGACGATGCACGCAGCGAACGATTTTTAGAAACCTGCATTGGCGAAGTTGACAATTTCGGTGGTCGCAACATAATGATTTGGGGTAGGAATTGAGATTAGCTTACACGGTAAAACAGGGCTTGCTGTTTTAAATTAGGGCATTTTAATTGCTCTCATCTGTTACGTTGAGGAAGTCATCAGACCTCATGTGACTCTATAGGCACAGCAAATGGGTATTGCGTTTGTCCTGACGCAAGACAATTACCGTGCACACAGAGTTTAAGTGACCTAGTCAATATTAGAAAACTCTAACATTCAATCTAATAGAGTAGGTATATGTGGGACCAATTAAAACCAAAGGTTAGAGACTGGCCAAGTGAGTTTACAACCAGCAGCACCGGTTCGTCGCTTAGAAAATTGCTGGGAAGAGATTCCACCTGATAATGTGAGGCATTGATAGAGAACATGCATTCCAGGCTTCAAGAGCGCGAAATTAAAAGAGTAGGACATAACCGTTATCAAGAAACAGAAAAATAAATAAAGTGCGGAGTATTTTTTGTATTCAGTGACTTTCCGTTGTTTGTGTTTATTATTAGTTTTCCTTTTTCATCTAATTTAGTTAACCAAATTTATGGAGAATGAATATAAAAACATTGTACTAATTTTATTATTATTACACTGTTTCAATTTTTAGGGTTCTTTAGGGCGGATATATAGATAATTAATATAAGAATGATACAGTTAAAACAGGTGTAGGTCGTTTCACATCGTAGGTATTATTGTTACAAAAATACATTTAGAAGTTGCACGGGCTTTGGTTCCATTGCAAAGTCATCCAGAAATAATAAATATCGACAACATAATATGACATTGACATAAACGTAAGACTAGGCAATATGGTTGATTGACTATAGCCTGTCCTTTGGACGAATAAAAAAAAATGACATTGACATAACTGACAGATGATTTTATACTTTTAGGTTATTAAATGTGTAAATACTAAACAGTAAACTTAGAAACCTATTTGAAATAGAGCATTGTATTAGAAAATAAACCCAAAACATGACAATGTGCAACATGTGTAAATTTATGCCTAAATTTCCTATTAAAAACATATTTATTGCAAGGACGTTCAGTGTTGTGTACTACAATATAGATTCGAGAAAACAGGCAAATATTCCTCAGAACATTTTTAATAAAAATTTTGCAGCATTTACTGCTAGTAAAAGAAATATATCATTTCAAGGGTTGGTAAAATGGCAAGAACAAACATACGCGAGTATATCAAACAGTTACCCAGTTACTATGATGCAAGACGGGTTAATGGCGTTTCACGACTTGACTGGATTATCATGGTGGTCGACTATCGTGACTACCACTATCTTAGTGCGAACTTTAATGACATTGCCTTTATCAATATACCAAAACTACATACTGGCAAAAGTAGAAATAATCAGCTTAGAGTTAAAAGACATGGTGAATGAACTTAAGAAAGAAACTGCTATAGCAAAGAAAGCATACAATTTGACAGACAAGCAGGCTGCCATTTTATATAGAAGGTCTTTAAAAAAACAGTGGCAAAATTTAATAGTCAGAGATAACTGTCACCCATTTAAGGCCAGTTTAGTGATGTTAGTTCAAATACCAATTTGGGTGTGCATATCTTTTGCTCTAAGAAATATAGTGTACATGAGTACTAACGATCCAGCTGCTTTGGTCACATTCATGGAACTGTCAACTGGTGGAATTGGATGGATTCATAACTTAACAGAGCCAGATCACTCCCTCATACTGCCAATTGCATTTGGGCTGACTAATTTGTCTATAATAGAGATACAGAGACTGTCAAAGCTGAGGCAACCATCTAAATTATATAATACACTTACCAATGTGTTTAGAATATTTTCTATTGTAATGATACCAGTTGCAGCATCAGTTCCTTCTTGCATGTGTCTTTATTGGATGACATCCAGTAGTGTTGGCTTGGCCCATAATCTGATCCTTCTTTCACCATCCTTACGAAGGAAGTTAAGAATACTGGAAACCCCAAGTGAATTGGAAAAACCTTATGAACACATAAAGGAAGAAATCAAACATTCATTTTTAAGAATAATGCCAAAGAAATCTTAATACACTGTTGAATAAATTGGTCATTTTTACAGGAAATAATGTTTAATTTTATACATTAGTAGTAGAGGAGCATGCCCAGTAGTGGTATAGTATAACGGGGCTGGTACTGAAAAAAATATATTTTGATAAAGATAATATATATAATAGAAATTAGATGTAAGTTAGATATACAGGTTGGCTTACAAGTTTGATTTTATTTCACTTTTTAAGCAATTTTATTGTGTTGGTATTTTACTCTTGCATTGAATTCTATCTGATTTCATTTAATTTCTTCTAACATAGATTTATGATATCAAAAAGGAGGTCACCATAATTTTGGATTTTAAACAGTGGAAGTAGATCCAAAAATATTTATTTAGTATTGGTTCCTTGTTTATTTCAGACACCAGTAATAGCTTCAATCTATACATCTGGCCGTGATGTACAAAATTTTAGTAGACCTGATGAATTTTTGCCATATCGTTGGGATAGAAATGATCCAAGAAAGAAAGATTTCGTGAACCATAATCCCTCAGCTTCACTACCTTTTGCACTTGGCTCTAGATCATGCATTGGAAAGAAGATTGCAATGCTGCAGATTTCAGAACTCATGAGTCAGGTATATTGGTTATACTATTTGTTAACTTTGGTCAAGGATCCATACAGAACTATATCTATCTGGTATCTGACTTAAATATATAATATACCATTCCTTTGTTTCAATAAATTTTATTGGAAATATTTTACACTACTGTAGTACTCCCATTTTAACCACACTATTATGGACTTGATAATATTAGTATGATGGTTGCAGTGCATCATGTATGTATGGGGCCACAGTCAAATTGTCAGTAAAAAGTTATTCGCTAAATTGATAACATTGATAGCAAATATATAAAAATATTGTAAATGTTTGTATTTAACCAGTGGATAAGGATTAATAATCTCTCTAGCAAATTCACATTTGTATTTTTTTATTACAATGCATAACTAAATTAATAATTCATTATTTATTTACATATTGCAAAATGGAATACATTGAGTTATAATGTTATATACAAGAATATTTAAAGTGTATGAAGGACTATAATATTGAAGTTAATAAAAGATAATTTTATGTTTGTAAAATTTTAGAGATGTAACTATAATTTTTTTTTCAGATTGTAAAGAACTTTGATTTAAAATGTTTAAATATATCTCAAGTTAACATTTTAACTTCACAAGTTTTGGTGCCAGAAAATAATATTGATATACAAGTATCACTTCATGATCCTTTAAATTTACATTAAATGAACATTTCATATTAATTTATTTAATTTGAGAAATAAAATTTATTTTAAAGCTGTTGTTTTTATTAAGTATGTATAAATGTAAAAGTATGTTTTACATTGACTACACAATATACAAATATGTGTACATTTGTTAACTAAGAAATAAAATATTTTACAATAATATACAATCAAAAGGAATGTTCATGCAAAAACCAAAAAATCACACTAATAAAATTAAAATACTAAAATCCGCCAACAAAATATAATGCATTTTTATAGAGGGAATATAACATAGGGTTTGCGTGTACATCAAATTTCATTTCACTAAGTGTCTTAAGATCATACTCTTAATATCATCTAACCATTGATCTTTGTATTCTAAATTAAGTATTGTTTTAAACGACTGAGTACGTTCTGATTCGCACATTTTACCCGCCAGTAAATAAGCTGCTGACTCAACACACAAAAACCCCATGCCTTCACTTAATGACCACACATAAATTTTATCAGCAGTTTCCGGGGTCATTTGAAACTGCAGAATAGCACTGCTTAGCAATCCTTTTAGTTTTTCAAATAAAAATCTATCAGCAAGTAAAAGAACTTCTAAGTTGGTCTCTAATTTTTCTGCCATTGGAAAAATTTGATAATCATTTTTCGGGTTATCGAGACCACAATGTAATAAAGTCAATAGGTATTCAAGTGCAGGTTTCGTCACGTTTTTTAGCCGTACACATGTTTCTATTGACTCCTTAAAGCACCCCATTAACATGGCACTAAAAACATCTGAATTTTGGCAAAGAAACACTTTGTTGGCTTTGACCATTGATAAATCATCTAGCTCGAAAGTGACGACGTCGTCTGTAGACAAGTTGTCAAGTATTGGATCGTAGCTGACACAGACATGATCCTTAAATCTATTTTCCAAAGTCTTTGGGTCTTTGATGTGTACATTGATAGCTAGTTTTACGATAGCAGTTACGCAATCTTTCATATCTTCTTTAGATTCTGCTATTATTGTAAATAGTAAATTTAACGCACTGCAATCTATAAAATACTTCTTCAATGGTTTTTCTGTCCTGTAAAATATAAATCGATTACAATAAAAATCACAATACCATTACTAGTTATTGGTAAACAACAAATATTCAACTTGCCTCACTATATATGGTAGTGTCAGTGATAAAGTCTGTTTCATGGAAGAACTTCCCTTTAACAATTGATAGGTAATTTCACCGATCCCGTAACTAGATTCTGCTAGTATTGTTAATTGAGTAAGTAATTTTGTACACAGTCTTACTATCTGTAATGTAAAAATACATATTACTGCAGCAGCGTATATTACGAAACACAACATTAGTGGTAAGTACACAGTTTTATTTCTGTTATATTTTTGTTTACTTTAACGATTATAGAATGCGAACATAAAATTAAATTATAAAAATAATAATACACCCAATGGTCTTGATCCCGCACTAGGTCATAAAATATGTAATTAATGCCTATAATTTACTAGACTTACTTGCTTACACTGCTGACATTTTGTGGTCGAATGTTTTGAATGAACAGACATTTTATGTAACCTTAGAGCTAATCTGTGCCTAAGAATACTCTTTAAACAGAAAGCGTTGCTGTGGAGAAAAATATGAGCATTATAACGCAAGCATAGGATAAGTACCGCACAGTATGTAATATCTTAATTAGATGTTACCTTAAAACCCTCGCTAGAATACGTGCTGCTCGTCCCAAAGGTCTTTTGCATCTTTCCACGTAATCAAGTAAACCATTTAAACATTCTTTCCCAGTGAGCAATTCTAATGTATGATTGGGAACAGGCTCCTCATGTAAAGCGCCGTTGGAACTACAAGCACCGTGCGAAACGCGGAAAAGTAATACCAGTACACACGCTATAGGTTTAAAGAACTTTATTCCCATAAGAAATTTACATTTCACTTATAATGAGATACATAAGAAATTGAATACAATAAATTAGTCTCTGGTGCTCGTTGTACCAATATGTAATTTTAGCTTACTTTTAAAACTATTGACACTCTCACTGTTTTTTACATTGTTCGGTAGCTTGTTAAACAGTTGTGCTCCCTCAAACAGAATTGTCTTCTTTCCATAATTAGTCCTTGGCCTAATTACTTCAAGTTGGTTCTTGTTTCGAAGATAATGTTTAGTATTTCGGGTGTTTAGTTGTATGTTAGATCTAATGGTATTGGTAGTAATTTTCTTAATTAAAATGCATGTGTTATATTTGTACAATTGATTTAAGTTAAATAGTTTGGTTTTTTCGTAAATTTGTTTGGTTGGCGTATGAAAGGGATACTGATATAAGACTTTAATAATTTTGTTTTGTGTTCTCTGTAACGGATTTAAGTTAGACAATGCGGCGGATCCCCAGATTTCAATCAGGTATTCAAGATGCGACTTTACTAATGAGTTATATATAATAGGTCGAATTAGTTTAGGTACACAATGTGCTATCTTTCGAAGTGCACCTAGTAAAGATATTAATTTAGATTTAAGGTGATCAATGTGTGGTTTCCATGTAAGTTTATCATCTACAAGTAAGCCTAAATATTTTTCTTGATGTGACCTTTTAATGATTTCGTTATTTATTTTTAGTGGTTGAAATTCAGGTATTGGTTTATTTTTTGCAGCTAGAATCATATACGATGTTTTACACGTGTTAATTGTTAACAAGTTATGGAGTAACCATTCATTAAGTAAATCCAGGTCCTTTTGTGCATCCGTTATAATATCATGGATAGATTGGTCAAAGTAAAACAGACATGTATCGTCAGCGTATAGTGTGAGATGTCCAGTTAGTCCAATTTTATCTATGTTATTGACGTAGATTAAAAATAACAACGGACCGAGTACCGAACCTTGTGGTATACCACACGAGACATTTTGAGAAGAACTTGAATAATCGCCGATTTTTACAACTTGTCGTCTATTTTGTAAATAACATTTGAACATATTTAGAGCTGTGTCATTGATACCGATATCATTTAGTTTTAAAAGTAACTTTTGGTGACTTACAGTGTCGAATGCTTTTTTTAGATCAATAAATATACCCAATGCAATATTCTTTTTGTCAATTTGAATTTTAATTTTTGTTATTAAATCTAGGGCAGCTGTAACTGTACTGGATTTTGGACGAAAACCATACTGTTGGTCTATTAAAAATTTTTTTTCAGTTAGGTAGTCGCTAAGTCGATTACACAAAATTCTCTCAAATATCTTTGATATCACAGGCAACACTGATATTGGTCTATAATTGCTAGGATCACTTTTAGAGCCAGATTTATATATAGGACTTACTTTGGCAATCTTCAATGAATCCGGAAATACACCCAGCCTCAAACATTTGTTTATTGAGTGAACAAGTTTTTCAACAATGACATTTTTTACGCATTTAATTGCTTTCGTAGAGATTCCATCCAATCCAGTACTGGTGCTAGTATCAAGGTCATTTATAATTTTATTTACTTCATCTACACTACAAGGTCTAAATTCGTTTAATGTGATATCATGTGAGTAATTGTGTCCGTATATCAAAATTTTACTTGGGTCTGTATGATATATTTTAGGTATTTTATGTGCTAGGTCTAAACCAATTGACGAGAAATACGAGTTAAATAAGTTACAGATTTCATAACCATCAGTAGTCAGGCCATTTTCAGACATTAGTTTGGGGGGAGCAACACTGTTTTTTATTTTGTTAACTGCTAAGCTATTAATCAATTCCCACATTTTTTTAGGCTGATTGTATGTATTATGAAATAAAGAATGATAGTAATTTTTTTTTATATGTCTTAATCATCAATTTAACTCTTTCTTGTTTTTCTGTGAAATACTCCTGCAATTTTTTGTCTTCGGGATTTATTTTAATTTCTCTCCATAAATTGTTTCTCATATTTATTGCATTAATTATATTCTTGTTAATCCAATCTTTCTGGGGTAGATTTAGTATTTTCGTTTTTTCTATTTTATTACTTTCAATTTTTTCTATTAACATTGTTTCTAGACAGCTGTAATCATTGCCTTCATATTTTTGTACTACTTCGGAGACGCATTCATGAAATTTTTCATAATTAATTGCTTTATACTTCGTTTTTTTATTTATTACAGGTGACAGCTTTCCGATTTCAAGATATAGTTGTTTGTGGTCGGAAAGAAATGACTCAATAATAGAAAGACTAAAAGAATGATTGTTTATGTTTGTACTAACATGGTCTATTATAGTTCTTGATGTGCTTGTCTCTCGTGTGCAGTATTTTGAATCAATTCTGTTTAGTATTTCATATCCTGATCCTGTAGTCTCATTTACGTATTTCGAAACGTAACTATCCTTGTTGAGCAAATCGATGTTAAAATCGCCAAAGACTATTGCTCTTTTTCGCTGTTCCAATTGAGATGAATAGATGTCCAAGAAATTATCGATGTCAGCATCGCCATCAGGTTTGTATATGACTCCAATATTCAGTGATAATTTGTCAATGTGTATCCATAAATAGTGGTTTCCATTTTCAAATAAGTTTTCTGTTAATTCAAATTGTATTGTGTTATGAACGTAAATTGAAACACCACCGCCTTTGCTGTTTTTCCTATAGTTGTATATATGTGTGTAGTTAGGTAGCTGGTATAGTTTAACATCATCTTCAGATACAAACCATGTTTCTGTAAATATTAGTAAATGGGTCATCTTTGGTATGGCTCTCAGTATACATTTAATTTCATCAAATTTGCCTTTGCTTCGCATACTACGTAGGTTGGCATAGAAGAATCGTAGTGATGATGGTGTAAGTGGAATATCTTCATATTTACCAACTAAATGATGACATAACCGTTCTGTATATTTTTCATTTTGTAAAGGACTAGTAATTAGTTTTTTTGGTTATTATATTTTAGAATCTGAGGTATTCCTTTAATATATTTGATATACAAATCGTTTTCGCCGTTTTCTAAACGTTTATGTAGTTCTTCTTTAACAGAATTAAGATACTGCTTTTGAGCGGGAGTTTTATCCGAAAAAATCTTAATATTATCTGGTAACGTTGCCCTGCTCCGGAGTAAAATTTTAGGTGTAGTAGTATTATCAAAACAGATTTTTAATAGTCGATCTTTGCCAGGAACATATTTACCTAATCGTAACGTTTTAATTGGCTTAGTGCAGTTTTCAAACAGACATATAATCTTCGTGGACTCATTCATGTCGTGAGTTTGTCTAACTTTAATGTTTTTATCATTTGTTTCTGATATACCCGCAATTACGACGTTTTTTTCGCGTTCCGATCGTTCCTTAAGTTCTAGGATGAGGTCTTCGTTGTTAAGAGAAGGCGATTTAGCCCTATTATTATGAAAACTTTCTGGTGTTTTTAACTGTGTTATTTCTTTTTCTATGTTCTTAATTTTATCTTGTGTTTTTGTGTTATTACATTTTATATTTTCTATATCATCATTAATATGTTTTATCTGTTCTGTAAAATTTGCCGTTGTTGATTTTATATTTTTTATTTCATTCTTAATTTCCCGTATCTCTTCTCGTATCAATGATAAATTTTCGTTTTGAGTTTTAGCAAAATCTTTTAAAACCATCATTATATCTGCTCGGAACTCTGCAAAATCTTTTTTATATTCAATGTCCTCGCTACGTACCTTCCGCTTTCTGTAGTTTATGTTATAACAGGAGTCATCACTTGTTAGGTTTGGTAATGACCCACTACCGTCGCCGCTTCCGCTCATCAATGTAACATGCGGCGGCGTTCTTTGCAAACTCATTATTTTGCCGTGCGGGCCTATGCGCAGAATTAAAAGTCTTAAGTCACCTTGATTGCTATTTTTATAATAAGCCTTGAAACTATCACTATACTTTATAAATTTGAATGTCTGGAGAAATTAATAATTTGCACAAAATTGACAACACGTCTACTTCGAACGAGCACCAACTCGCAAATTCACTATACGCGATGAATTTGAATTACTATCCGCTTTATTTGCTTCTTCTGAAAAATTACATGAAAAAGAGTACCCACTACACTACTACTACACTACCACTACACTACTACTTTATAAAAAACTTGGTAAGCTAATCCACATTAGCCACATGAATCTTTTTGATAGCCTGCGAAATAATACCTTCAATTTTTTTTTTACTATGATAATAAAATTGTAGTAATATAATGGCTAGAAAGTCGTAATAGTATATTGTGTACTAATAAGCAAAAAATACCTTCTAATGGGGTTTCTTCATCCACTCTTCCATCATCTTCCATAATAAGTTCGTCTAAGTCGTGTACGACTTGTGCTGTGTCTAATTCCGTTGTTGTGTTACTATTTGTTGCCAAATCTACAGCTTCATCCTCATTCTCACTACACACTGGCGAATAACGTCCAGATATTTCTGAATCTGAGCTGTCTGTTAAGAGATATTACTTTTAAAGGTATATTTAAGCATAAAAGTTTATATCAATGGTTAAATACAATACAGTATAGTTTTAGTACAAAATTTACCTTCATTGTTACTAAGCGGAGATATAGGACTACTTGAACTGCTACTAGGACTCCATTGGTAGTCTGTCCAATGAGGTGATGTGGAACTTCCATCAGCATCGGATTCCGGACTCCAATCCCATTTAGGTCTTTTGGAAGAAAGTGATCGATTGTACTCAGGGCTAAAGCCGGATTGACTGCCGTCCGAATATGGAGACAAAGGCCCTAGATCAGCTCGGTCAGGACTCATGCTGGAACGAAATCCAGACGGCTGACATGTTGAAGGCCACTCAGGACTTTTTGGTTCCCAATAAACTCCAGCAGACCAATCTTTACTAACCATTTTAATAAGCTGATGTGATTTCTGAAACAAACAATCATTCGATCAAACGCTCATCAAAGAAATACAATAAAAAAATAATTCACTTACTTTGTTTTGACCAATTGGGCTTCTTGAGCGCGCTCTTTTAAAACACTTGCGTCGTAACTGTGGAGTATCATCGTCACTCTGGCTGTCTTCTGTAGCATCGCTGTCAACAGCATCGACAAACCCAACAATCATATTGTCTCTCTCGATAACTACCTTCAACTCATCCTCGTTATTATTAGACAAGGGTCCCTTACGTCGATAGAACAAGCTTCCTTTTATGTCCGTATTACATGATTTAGCTTTTGACTGGTCACATTTGGGAACGTTTTTAGGGCTATTTATATAAAATTTTTCATTGTTGTCAGCTGGCATTTCGGTATTTTCCGTATAGTTGTGTTCAAACTCCATAGTGGCAACATGGTTTGTTAATTCCTCTGTTAGTAAGCTGATAAGTCCCTCATTGAGTAAAATTTGGAAAGCTGTCAACAATGTAACAAGAATCCTTATAAATAACTTTAGTGTTAGAACATCACATTGATTATGGATTTAACAAACTTAAGCTAAGAAATAAGAAATCAATTTAGCTTTGGCTGTACTCACTGATAGTAACTTTAAATAGAATAAAGAAATACTTACATGTATCATCAAACACATATTGAAGGAGTGCATGCAGACAACAGGGGTTAGCTCGAGCTGCAGCCATTAGTAGCGGTAGACCTCCGCAGTGGCGTAAGCGCGATCTATTCACTGATTCTCCACTTAATTGTGAAAGAGCGCGCGCGGCGCCTTCCGGCCACCATGACACATCTAAAATCCAAAGTTATTAAAACTACTTTTTGTATGTGTGATTACGTTTATCGTTATTGTATGAGACTGAAGTCCCCTAAAACAAGGACTTTACGTTTATCCCGAATTTTCTAAGCAACTAGTCCAATTTTCTTTCTAAAACAATACATCTCATTTTTAGTTATGAAATGATGGATTTTGAGGCTTTTACATCTTATTAGTTGAATAACAATTTGTAAAAAATGAAGTAGGTTGGTCGCCTGATAGCAAGCACTGCACCTTACATACTATCAACATATGGTTGCAGTGGCCCTTAGAATATGGCTCTTACCTAAGTGCAGAAAAAGTCTGTTTAGCGACCTTGATATTACATTGATATTATTTATAACTGGGATCAAGGTTTTTTAATGATAAAAATATAAAATTGAAATCATAATTGAGTAGACCAACAAAAGTGATAGTGATAAATATAATGCAATCACCCGAAATCTTCTGAAGAATACCAACAAGGCATTCAATTATCCCTGCTGTTCCCAAGAGAGGTCTACATACAGAGAGATAACAAAGATTCATTAGACATTTAAGAGCAAGTGTTTCAAATATTTTAGTCAAACTGACAAGGCATTGATATCCTCTCCCATCTCCTTGAATCTGAAAATAATATTTCAGTTGTTATGTAAGTTTACACATTTCCTTTTTAGTTCTAAATTTGTTGGAAATCTTTGCATTTTATTGTTGTAAAAGTATCAAAGACACTTGACATAAAAAGTATACTTTATTTAGCATACATGAAACAAACTAAAATAAATTCTACTTGATTAGGCAACTTAAATACAATCTTCCTCATCAATAATTTTGTAAAGCATACCTGTTCTGCACACATCACTGTGGCATGGGTAGTAAAGTAACCAATGCATTTAAGAATGCCAGAGATCAATTCTTCTTGGCTTTTTTTCATTTCAATATCCTTTACTGGATTACTTGACTTTATTAACCCAGCCGATTCACACTCTGTTGTGAGTAAGATTGCTACACAGCGCACTGCATGTAAACTCAACATTTCTTCCCTTTTCTCAGCTATCATCCATAATTGCCTAATATAATTTTAAAACATTTCAATATACAGTGTAAACTCTATATAGCGACACTGAAGGGACTGTGCATTTTATGGCGTTATAGAGAGTTGTCGTTAAATGGAGAGAAGAAACATCAGAATTAGAAAAATAAAAAGTTTATTTCTGACTATTGTTAGTAGTTATGTGCATAAAAAAGAATGTTATTTGAACGCTATTGAGTATAGTCTGTTATTTTTGTCTGACGTCTTTTGCTGCACCAGTAATTTTGTTGTATTTTTTTAGTTATTTTATTAATATCTAGCAATACTGAGGCATCTTGGTTATAAAGGAAATATTTTTCCAATAATTTTGCTGCTTCCAGAGCTTCTTTAATGCTCGGCGGAAGCTCAGGCTCATCCGTCTCATCTTCTTCATCACCTTGTTCTTGATCCTCAGTTTTTCTCACTGAATCCAAAATTTCTTCGTCTGTGAGTGAAGCCGTTGTAAGCAGGCGGTCGTCCACTTCAATGTAGGTTTGAAGATTTACCGTATTTCCTGCCATGTTGAATTGTTGAATCCACTCAGTTAATGGAAGGTCGTCGTCGCTTTCAAACTCAGATTCTGTTTCCACCTCATCACTCGTAGAATTTGTATCAACACTTCGTGCTTCCCCACTTATTTTACCATAGTTGATATGATGACGCTGCTTGAGTTTTCCGAGCCATCCTTCTGATGCTTTGAAAGAAGTTAAACCAAGTTCAGCAGCAAAATTCTCCGCCTTAGCTTTCACGAGCGGCCCCGAGATAGGCATATTATTCTGGCGCTGTCGATGAAACCATGATAGTACAGCTTTATCCAAATCTTCGTATATAGGTTTCTTTAATTTTTTGGAAGATTTTCCCTCGCCCGCAGCGTGGAGGATTTTTTCTTTATTTTTCCATATTGTGGACACGGTAGAGCGACTAAATCCAAAGCGTTTGCCAACATCACTTATCTTCTCTCCCGTTTCTATTGCGCGTATCAGTAAAACTTTTTCGTCAATACACAGTGATTTTCTTTTAGTAGCCATGTTTACAGTTTGCAAGTTTGTGAGCAACTAAGAATATGATAAGGTATAGATAATCCATGACTCCTAGTTATGAATCATGGTCAATAACAGTCTACACGTGCAAGCAATCCCAATTTGTAAACAAAAGAATGAATTTCTTAGAAAGTTCGGTATGCATGATGCCGACAGTCGAGTTTATTGCGGGCTAGGATAATAAAGCGACAATAGATCGTACACAGCTGCGCAGTTTTTACTAATTTTAGCAACTTAATTGTTGTCGTTATTGAGAGTGGGTGTAATGCTATATAGAGTGAAACATTGTATGAAAAACAAGCTAAACGATTTCGACGCTTAAGAGAGTTTGTCGTTAAATAGAGTGACGTTACATGGAGTTTACACTGTATTACTTATTAGGGTAATCCAAACTAAAATTATAAATTTGAAAGTAACTCTGTCTATCTGCTATGTTTTCATAACTATACCACTGAACTGATTTTGATGTTTGATTTATCAGGATGCCCTGAGGATGGACATAGGGTACTTTATTTTGTTTAAATCAACCCTTAAAGGGGTGAAATAGGGCGTGAAAGTTTATGTGGGAATTCAGAAATCACTGAATTGATTTTGATGAAATTCTGCATGGAGATATTTTTAATTAAATATCACAAACTCAATTTTTTAATCAACGCCTTATTTTTCACCTCGTGAAATAGGGGACGAAAATAAGCCAAATTGTTTTCAGGCCACTTGACTTCAAAATCGATGTCTGGGGCGGCCTGTAGATAAGAGGAATAGATTCGGTAACAAAACTGAAAAATTGGCTGCCAATGTTTTCCTCGCCAATTTATAACCATTAAAATATTTTTGGTCGAATATTTGGACCAAAACGATAAAATGGATTGATAAAAAATATCCACTTCATTTTAGAAAAAATACGCAGATGGAGCTGCAACCAAAAGCTAGTTTTATACCCTAAAAAAAAATGTACTTATATTATTATCATAGCATATATTATGTGGACTGGACGGAGTACTACATACTTAGTAGATAGTACTGGTGCATACATCTACAACATGAAACATAATTGTATACTAAACTAAAGTAATATATTACCTATTCATAAAGTCATAACACTGATTCTTTAAAGTTTATAAAATTGGCAAAACAATGTCCAATTACTAATAAAAAAATACATGAAATGTTTTACATTCTCATGGGAGTACATATTTTTCATGAATATTTTTGTTGTGTGGTGTGAAATAAACCATTAACCGGATATCATAAATTATAATAAAAAATGATTCCCTCACTGGGCCTAGTCATAGTTTTGAAGGTCATATAGAGCCGATAGCAAGACAGATAATTTTTTTTATGCCTTGATAAGCATATGAGCAGACAGGCCACCTGATGGTACTTACCATGACCATGGCCATGACTACTTAGTCATGGCCTCCCATAGACTTCTGCAATGCCAGAGCACACTAAAGCCACTGCCTACCATAGATACTACTGTATCTTGAGACTGGTAACAAATAACTAATAAATAAATAAACTCAAGTCACAATCATATTCCTGACCCAGCACCAGGTCAAACCTGTATCATGAGTATCAAGAACTGAGGGACCATAGTCCCACAAAACACAGACCCTAAACAATTATGTCTGTTACACAAACATTTGTCTTGGTACAGGAATGAAACCCAAGGCCTCTCATTTCAGAACTGGCTGAACTGAACTCACATGCTGTGCCATGGAAGCAGTTGATATGTCTTGACATTGCACGCCTAATATCTTACTAAACACATATCAAGTAATTATTATAAATATAAGCAATGGAAATGTTTGTTAACCTTTCTTACCATTTATGAATACACATCAAAGTATAAAATCAAATAATAATGATATCTTAATTATAGAGAAAATCTCAACTCAAGTAATTTGTGTATTAAGACAAAAAATCACTTTAATGTACCTTCACCACAACAAGTCAATTGTATTAGGTTACTCTACTGCATTAGTTTACCTGTAATAGAAGATGTAAGAGTGGAAAATAAATAAATAAGTATAGGTAGCAATTACCTGATAGCACGCACTGCCATAGTGAGTGTAGCATAAGACATATTTTTATCTCTATTCTCAATAAGTGTGATGAGTGCAGTGACTCCTCCATGATTGTGTAAGGCTTCTGCATTCAGAGTTCTTTGTGCCAAATTACCAATGACACGACATGCTCGCCCCACTATGCTGTCTCTACACACTGTATTTAGAATTGATATTAAGGGACCAAAAGTGTGGAGTTTTCCGACCTGAAACGAGTATTTGGATATGGTTAGGTTTTTAAATTTATTAAAATGTGTTTAATATTGTGTGATTTAAGGTCTAGGGCGAGAACTCTAAATACTTAATATTGACGATCCAAATAACTAAGCTATGCAAAACTCACCATTAAACTGCATTCTTCTTCTAAACAGCAATTACCGAGTATGCTTAACGTAGTGTCTAAAATTCTCTCATTTGGTTTACGCAGATGTGGTACTAAATATTCCAAACCACCGCATTCGCGAAAAAGTTTAATTCCGGTATCATTGATGATTATCTTATTTCTGATTCTTAGTAAAGTTTCTTGCACTTTAGCCGATGAAGAGGATTTTAATCCTTCCAGTACCGATTTAATGTATTTTTCATCCATTATTCAAAATATAAACATTCGTCAAATCAGCTGCGATTCGACATTCGTATGTACAAACTAGTGATGTTGCGAACACTCGCATCCGCAATTGCGGAGCTTCCGCAATGATCGGGACATCTGTATGTACATCCGCACCCGCAATAATCAACACGGATTTTGATGCGGATGAAGATATAGTGCAGGCCGCGTCAAGAAAGAAATTGGGTGGGACCGGCGAGTGGCGTGTGTCATGAGCTTGTGCTGACTGATCAATAGGAACGAACATTTCGGAGACAACATATGACTCGTTTGTTATTGTTTTACAAAGTTTCTACTTTATTGGAAGATAATCACTTTGTCATCGGCGCTTACTTATATCCTCACTATAAAATCTGATCAAAGAAAAGATAAGAGAAGATATACCAGCACAGAAGATGACGTCTCAGGTCTTATTTTTATAGGGGCTAAAAGAATGAGGATTACAGATTATTTATTAAAATATAAAGAACAACCAGGTATAGTCAAGCAGCCATGTTTACAAAACGATCTTGCCATGATGTTCGATTCAACATGTGACGATGAAAATCTAGATACACCCGAAAATGATAGTGCTGACCCTGTAATAAAAAAGGAATTACTGTAGCATCGAAAAAAAAAGAATCAATATAAATGAAAATCCACTGAAATGGTGGAGTCTTCTCTTACAAGAATTAAAAGTACTATCAACAATAGCACGCATATATTTATCACCACCAGTGACCACCGGCTAGTGTTCCTAGTGAACAGTTGTTCAGTAATGCACGTTTAATTTATGAATCTCTACGGAACAGACTGAAATCTGAAATAATCTAAGGCGGCGATTTTATTTTTTGTATAGAACGCACCAACTTTTTATTTTAATGATTAAATATTATATTATTCAATAAAAATATTAAAGAACTTGTAGGGGTTATTTCTGCCATACTCAATGAAGTTTATAAAATTGCAGGGTTGTGTATAAAACAATAACGTTGTAATAACTAGAATGCTGACAGTGCTATCACTATCTATGCTATCACACAGCGACACAGCATACACCTATGTGTATGCTGTGTCGCTCTATTTTTCGCGTGGATGTGACTTTTGTATAGTCATACTCTCTGCGCGGCACCCCCGTTCTAGCCATATGCATATTTACCATATGTCAGCATTCTTGGTGTGATGCCACAAACTTTTTATCTTACATCTGCACGCATAGAGTTTCTTAAATATCTTAAAATCCGCATCCGCGGATGTAAGCCTCCGAAAATCTGCAACCGCATCCGCGCCCGCGGATGTTAAAAAATCTGTATCCGCAACATCCCTAGCACCAACGTATAGTTTATAATCTCTGGTACATAAGGCTGCCCAAACTGAAAGAAAATGTCTTCAAATACCTAAAGTCAGCTAGAACATTAAATGGGTTCTTGGCATAGTACAATCTGTGTACTATTCGATATATTTATCGTTATTTGTTCATAGGTCGATATTTCGCCGACGATATTCAAGGACAAAGGACGTATTAGACATCGCGTTTTGTATATTTGTAGTTAGCATAAGTTTGTAAAATATAACGCTATCGGTTGATTGTTCGTTATTTCTCTTAAAATATTCCTACCACTTCTGGTTTTTAAATATACCAGCCACTTTAGATGGTGAAGCTACGAACAAGCGGTTGTAAGAAGTTTATACACATAATATAATTATATTATATTAATTATAATATATAATATAATTTAACTTAAATATTGTAGCTCTATTGCATATTGCAATGCTCTTCGTTCGTACTATTTGTATTGCCATTTTTTTTAGTCTCTGGGTCGTAGGAACGAGTAGGAACGTAAAAAATACGAGTTCGACTATTTTTATTTTATCTGTGGTAGATAAAGAAAAGAAGCGATGACAGAGTTTTGTGATATATTTTTACATTGGAAGTACTTTACGAAATAGCTGATGTTATCCATTTCTTTAACACAATATTGTCATGAAATCGTTTTGTGAGAGATGAGTGTCTTCGGAGATTTTCAGCGCGTTTGGGTGCAAAGATTTCCAGAGAGTGCTTTGCCAGCCGCCTGGGAAGAAGATGTCAGGGCCAATTTGGCTAAACACAAACAGAAAGTAGCTGTACTTAGAGAGGAGTTAGAGAAAGAAGAGTTTTACGTAGAGTACTTAGAGACATTATTGTCAGATGTAGAGAAACACAAAGCTGCTTCACACAGTAAGGCAACTTCACCGTCAGGGGCTGACGTGAATGATTTTGATGATAAGCCGTCCGATAGTAAACAGGTAACTCTCATATCTAAACCTTGTACATTTTTATATGCACTAAAGTAAAATATACAGCTAAGAGAAAATTGTTGCCAATTTGTCAGTTACATTAATTTACTCTGTATTCTTATCTTCAATAGATTAACGCTATCATTTGTATAACAAATTAGAATTATCGTTTTATGCCCGTATGTTTCTTTTGATTAATCAAATAAACAGCTGAATCATTAAACTTTTCTAAAACATATATATGTAGGTTCTAGTAAACATAGCATGACACCCATCACATATTATAAATGTGAAACTAACTCAGTCAGTCAGTCTGTTACATTTTATGAGCAAACCACTGAACTAACTATTCTTGAAATTAGGTATGATGATAAGCCCTAGGGAAGGACATAGGCTACCTTTTGTCTTATTACATTCCTTTAAAGGGTGAAATAAAGGATGAAAGTATATATAGGGAATACATTGTTTTTCAAGTTAAGGATGTAAATATTCATATTTGACACATGGGAAGAATTATATTCCAGTGTTTTTGCATACTCATCCCTTGTGGAGTTTATATTGTTTATATTTACGCTGTAATGGCTCAATAGATTTGAGTGAAATTAGGAATTGAGATAGTTTGTATGTTGGATACTCACATAGGAAGCTTTTTACGTCAGTTCCAAATTTGATTCTCATGTTTAGAAAAACATTTTAATGAAGAGAAATATTGGGTAAATTTGTAAGCAAGTGTTAAAATGGTAGTTGTTATTTATAAAGTGATTATTTAGAGTTACAAAAATTAAGTATTGTAGTTTATTATTTTAAGCTGATTTTGTTAGAGTATTAAAGAATAATTTCAAACATATATCAACTAGACAGGTAGTTTAATTGATGTGGTCAGTAGACAGTAACACAATGACTCACCCACACATTTGCTCTTTAACTCACTGTCATGCTTGTTATAGAAGGCCCACCCAAGATAATAATATTATTTATTCTGTATATATATAACATTACATACTTATAATATAAATACATTATATTTTTATTAATTTTGAAATCATTGCAATTGTGTTGATATAATATAAACAGATGACTGTATATCTTTCTGATTTATATAAGATACCTACTAGCGCAATTAATGGGAATTTATAATGAAATGTTTTATACTTAGAACTTTGTTAATAATAGGTCATACAAGGGCGTGGTCTGGACATTGTGTGTGACTGTTGGGTGTTTAAAAAAAAATAGAGTTATGTATTTCTTTACATGTTCCACATTTTCTTTTACAGCAAAATTAGAAGTGAAATATCTTATGGATTTAGTATTGTGTTAGGTTTATCTTAGTATGTTCTATTGGTGTTAATGTATCTGAAACAAATATATCTGAACTATTTTTTATTACATTCCAGTAACTTCAATTATAATGTGCTGATTCTAGTCTTTTAAAATATATTTTATTCATTGTATATTCTTAAACAGCTAACCAAAACACCCTAAATTTTATCCTACACAATAGGGTTGTAGGCATGGTTTTCTATTATACCATATTTGTATTATTTCAATCAACAAGTTACATTATAGGTTTTAGAAACCTATTATCGAAAGAATTATATGAATCCAAACATAAATAAGTATATTAGACACCATTCAAATCTTCTGGAAACAGTAGTTCTCCAATGATAGTAAAAGGATGCATGATATGAGCCATGATGTCACCTCTCAGAATATCCATTATTGTGCAGTTCTGCTAGGGAGACAGGAGGATAACTAAGGAGGACTGGAGGGGACAGTGAGATGTTCCCACTATGCTCCTAGTTTGCTCATACCAATATTTAAAATAAGTAGTGTGAACTCATTTTTATAACAATTTTAATCATGTTTTTACAAAAGGGTTTCTTTTGCGTATTATATTCGGTTGCATATTGTATAATATACAAAATTAACCACAGGAAACTACCCTCTTTATACTAGCTTATTATTTTTAATACTATGACATACCAAAATCTTTTCACAGTGTTACAATAATCATGTTATTGAAAAATACACAGTAAGTATCATTTGTCAAACTTTTAATTATGTTGCTGAATTTTAACTGGCTTATACAAAAATTAATAATATTTTCCCAAGAATCTTGGCTAAGGAAGCTCTTTATATTAACAATGTTTTGTTCGTACCCTATCTGTATTAATGTAATCAACACACAACTGTAATTCAATTATTAATGTATTGCTGACCGCTTGATTTGTGAAGCGTGTGGAAAGAACTGTTAATTAAAAGCAGTTTTAGTTTTTGTTACATTTTGCATACATTATGTTGCGCTCACTAGGAAGCCAGAATAAACAGAAGATATTATCTTTACATTTTTGTATATTAATCCAGCTGCGATGTGGATTTTTTTCTGTGTAAATGTGTTCTTGTAATTATTGTTTTTTCACTAGATTGACAAAAATTTGCTATTATTTCTTATTTGATTTTTTTATCTACCTATGTTTTTGTGTTGCTGCTCAACACTCCAATACTTCAAAAATAATTCATAGAACAGTAACACATTAAAGTAAAGTTAAATAGTACCACTTGCCTAAAATATATGTAAAGTTAACCTGATACGATTTGTTTCCTGTTGTAAAACTTAAGTCCAACTGTATAAATCAATGTAACTAGTATATGCGTGAATGTGACTCATCACTGTTCATAATAAATCATTACCACAGGAATTTCATTGGCTGAGGTGGCTGATACCTACTCTCTCATTTGTTGACTCTCTGACTGCCAAGACAAATGTCGTATGTTCGAAACCCAAGTGGCATACACCTCTGCCTTTTCTAAAGTTATGTGTGTATTAAATGTTAATTATCGCTTGCTTTAACGGTGAAGGAAAACATCGTGAGGAAACCTGCATATCTGAGAATTCTTTAAGAATTTCGTAGGTATGTGAAGTCTACCAACCCGCATTAGGCCAGCGTGGTGGACTAAGGCCTAACCCCTCTCATTAGTAGAGGAGGCCCGTGCCCAGCAGTGGGACAATATTTAATACAGGGCTATTATTATTTATTATATTTTTTATTAGGTGCAATTTAACTTTGCCAATCGTAATTTAATCACGAACGGGTGACGGAATGCGTAATTCGGCGGAGGGAATCAGACTGAAAGTTTACTGCAATAACTATCGACAAAGTTAATATTATTCAGTTTATTACTTTTCAAATATTCTTCCTTAATTCATAAACAGTTTTACATTAATTTACATGCACTCAAATCTATTATATTCTTAGTATTATAAGTATAAGGAATTCTAATTTATTCTAATTACATATTTCTCGTTGAATGTTGTCTACATATTTTTTTCTTGTCGACAAAAATAAAAGTCGCGTAGGCGAGTTCTCAGGCGATTTATAATATTAAATTGGAATTGAATCTATACAAATAAAAAATATATAATCTGCACCAGTAAATAGACTTGACTATTTGAGCGCTCTTCGTTCATACCAAAAATCACTGATGTTACATACCTATGTGAAGTTAGCAAGTGAGTGTGGAATAATGGAATTTAGCTATAGCCATTTGATTGTACCGGGTTTGTACCGGATTGTACCGTTTTTTAATTTGTTTGTACCTCAAGGGGGGGAAAAATATGAAGGGGGGAAAATTTTGTCAGCCACCACCAAAAGTTCACAGGTGTATTATTAATTTTATAATCAATTCTAAGCTAAACGTCATTTTGATGATTTTATCATTGTGAATGACGAATGAGAATCATACTCAGAGGTACAATCCATAACCGCGACGGTACTATCCGGTACAATCGAGTACAAACGACGCAAGTGCCCAAAAATAGAGAAAAATCTTTCATCACTAGAAAAAGTTAAATCATTTCTAAACTAAGTGTCATTTTGATAATTTTATCATTGTAGATGGTGAACGCACATGACACTCAGAGGTACAATCCATAACCGCGAAGGTACAATCCGGTACAATCGAGTACAAACGACGCAAGTGTCCGAAAGTAGAGAAAAATCTTTCATCACTAGAAAAAGTTAAATCATTTCTAAACTAAGTCTCATTTTGATGATTTTATCATTGTGCATGATGAACGCACATGTTACTCAGAGGTACAATCCATAACCGCGACGGTACAATCCGGTACAATCGAGTATCAACGACGCAAGTGCCCAAAAATAGAGAAAAATCTTTCATCACTAGTAAAAGTTAAATATTTTCTAAACTAAGTCTCATTTTGATGATTTTATCATTGTGGATGGTGAACGAACATATTAGCCAGAGGTACAATCCATAACCGCGACGGTACAATCCGGTACAATCGAGTACAAACGACGCAAGTGCCCAAAAATAGAGAAAAATCTTTCATAACTAGAAAAAGTTAAATCATTTCTAAACTAAGTCTCATTTTGATGATTTTATCATTGTGTATGATGAACGCACATGTTACTCAGAGGTACAATCCATAACCGCGAAGGTACAATCCGGTACAATCGAGTACAAACGACGCAAGTGTCCGAAAGTAGAGAAAAATCTTTCATCACTAGGAAAAGTTGAATCATTTCTAAACTAAACATCATTTTGATGATTTTATCATTGTGGATGACGAATGAAAATCATACTCAGAGGTACAATCCATAACCGCGAAGGTACAATCCGGTACAATCGAGTAAAAACGACTCAAATGTCCGAAAGTAGAGAAAAATCTTTCATCACTAGAAAAAGTTAAATCATTTCTAAACGAAGTGTCATTTTGATGATTTTATCATTGTAGATGGTAAACGCACATGACACTCAGAGGTACAATCCATAACCGCGAAGGTAAAATCCGGTATATTTGAGTACAAACGACGCAAGTGCCCGAAAGTAGAGAAAAATCTTTCATCACTAGAAAAAGTTAAATATTTTCTAAACTAAGTCTCATTTTGATGATTTTATCATTGTGGATGGTGAACAAACATAACAGCCAAAGGTACAATCCATAACCGCGACGGTACAATCCGGTACAATCGAGTACAAACGACGCAAGTGCCCAAAAATAGAGAAAAATCTTTCATAACTAGAAAAAGTTAAATCATTTCTAAACTAAGTCTCATTTTGATGATTTTATCATTGTGTATGATGAACGCACATGTTACTCAGAGGTACAATCCATAACCGCGAAGGTACAATCCGGTACAATCGAGTACAAACGACGCAAGTGTCCGAAAGTAGAGAAAAATCTTTCATCACTAGAAAAAGTTAAATCATTTCTAAACTAAGTCTCATTTTGATGATTTTATCATTGTAGATGGTAAACGCACATGACACTCAGAAGTACAATCCATAACCGCGAAGGTAAAATCCGGTATATTTGAGTACAAACGACGCAAGTGCCCGAAAGTAGAGAAAAATCTTTCATCACTAGAAAAAGTTAAATATTTTCTAAACTAAGTCTCATTTTGATGATTTTATCATTGTGGATGAAGAACGAACATGACACTCAGAGGTACAATCCATAACCGCGAAGGTACAATCCGGTACAATCGAGTACAAACGACGCAAGTGTCCGAAAGTAGAGAAAAATCTTTCATCACTAGAAAAAGTTAAATCATTTCTAAACTAAGTCTCATTTTGATGATTTTATCATTGTGCATGATGAACGCACATGTTACTCAGAGGTACAATCCATAACCGCGACGGTACAATCCGGTACAATCGAGTACAAACGACGCAAGTGCCCAAAAATAGAGAAAAATCTTTCATCACTAGAAAAAGTTAAATCATTTCTAAACTAAGTGTCATTTTGATAATTTTATCATTGTAGATGGTGAACGCACATGACACTCAGAGGTACAATCCATAACCGCGAAGGTACAATCCGGTACAATCGAGTACAAACGACGCAAGTGTCCGAAAGTAGAGAAAAATCTTTCATCACTAGAAAAAGTTAAATCATTTCTAAACTAAGTCTCATTTTGATGATTTTATCATTGTGCATGATGAACGCACATGTTACTCAGAGGTACAATCCATAACCGCGAAGGTACAATCCGGTACAATCGAGTACAAACGACGCAAGTGTCCGAAAGTAGAGAAAAATCTTTCATCACTAGGAAAAGTTGAATCATTTCTAAACTAAACATCATTTTGATGATTTTATCATTGTGAATGACGAATGAAAATCATACTCAGAGGTACAATCCATAACCGCGACGGTACAATCCGGTACAATCGAGTACAAACGACGCAAGTGCCCAAAAATAGAGAAAAATCTTTCATCACTAGAAAAAGTTAAATCATTTCTAAACTAAGTGTCATTTTGATAATTTTATCATTGTAGATGGTGAACGCACATGACACTCAGAGGTACAATCCATAACCGCGAAGGTACAATCCGGTACAATCGAGTACAAACGACGCAAGTGTCCGAAAGTAGAGAAAAATCTTTCATCACTAGAAAAAGTTAAATCATTTCTAAACTAAGTGTCATTTTGATAATTTTATCATTGTAGATGGTGAACGCACATGACACTCAGAGGTACAATCCATAACCGCGAAGGTACAATCCGGTACAATCGAGTACAAACGACGCAAGTGTCCGAAAGTAGAGAAAAATCTTTCATCACTAGAAAAAGTTAAATCATTTCTAAACTAAGTGTCATTTTGATAATTTTATCATTGTAGATGGTGAACGCACATGTTACTCAGAGGTACAATCCATAACCGCGAAGGTACAATCCGGTACAATCGAGTACAAACGACGCAAGTGTCCGAAAGTAGAGAAAAATCTTTCATCACTAGGAAAAGTTGAATCATTTCTAAACTAAACATCATTTTGATGATTTTATCATTGTGAATGACGAATGAAAATCATACTCAGAGGTACAATCCATAACCGCGACGGTACAATCCGGTACAATCGAGTACAAACGACGCAAGTGCCCAAAAATAGAGAAAAATCTTTCATCACTAGAAAAAGTTAAATCATTTCTAAACTAAGTCTCATTTTGATGATTTTATCATTGTGCATGATGAACGCACATGTTACTCAGAGGTACAATCCATAACCGCGAAGGTACAATCCGGTACAATCGAGTACAAACGACGCAAGTGTCCGAAAGTAGAGAAAAATCTTTCATCACTAGGAAAAGTTGAATCATTTCTAAACTAAACATCATTTTGATGATTTTATCATTGTGAATGACGAATGAAAATCATACTCAGAGGTACAATCCATAACCGCGACGGTACAATCCGGTACAATCGAGTACAAACGACGCAAGTGCCCAAAAATAGAGAAAAATCTTTCATCACTAGAAAAAGTTAAATCATTTCTAAACTAAGTGTCATTTTGATAATTTTATCATTGTAGATGGTGAACGCACATGACACTCAGAGGTACAATCCATAACCGCGAAGGTACAATCCGGTACAATCGAGTACAAACGACGCAAGTGTCCGAAAGTAGAGAAAAATCTTTCATCACTAGAAAAAGTTAAATCATTTCTAAACTAAGTGTCATTTTGATAATTTTATCATTGTAGATGGTGAACGCACATGACACTCAGAGGTACAATCCATAACCGCGAAGGTACAATCCGGTACAATCGAGTACAAACGACGCAAGTGTCCGAAAGTAGAGAAAAATCTTTCATCACTAGAAAAAGTTAAATCATTTCTAAACTAAGTGTCATTTTGATAATTTTATCATTGTAGATGGTGAACGCACATGACACTCAGAGGTACAATCCATAACCGCGAAGGTACAATCCGGTACAATCGAGTACAAACGACGCAAGTGTCCGAAAGTAGAGAAAAATCTTTCATCACTAGAAAAAGTTAAATCATTTCTAAACTAAGTCTCATTTTGATGATTTTATCATTGTGCATGATGAACGCACATGTTACTCAGAGGTAAAATCCATAACCGCGACGGTACAATCCGGTACAATCGAGTATCAACGACGCAAGTGCCCAAAAATAGAGAAAAATCTTTCATCACTAGTAAAAGTTAAATATTTTCTAAACTAAGTCTCATTTTGATGATTTTATCATTGTGGATGGTGAACGAACATATTAGCCAGAGGTACAATCCATAACCGCGACGGTACAATCCGGTACAATCGAGTACAAACGACGCAAGTGCCCAAAAATAGAGAAAAATCTTTCATAACTAGAAAAAGTTAAATCATTTCTAAACTAAGTCTCATTTTGATGATTTTATCATTGTGTATGATGAACGCACATGTTACTCAGAGGTACAATCCATAACCGCGAAGGTACAATCCGGTACAATCGAGTACAAACGACGCAAGTGTCCGAAAGTAGAGAAAAATCTTTCATCACTAGGAAAAGTTGAATCATTTCTAAACTAAACATCATTTTGATGATTTTATCATTGTGGATGACGAATGAAAATCATACTCAGAGGTACAATCCATAACCGCGAAGGTACAATCCGGTACAATCGAGTAAAAACGACTCAAATGTCCGAAAGTAGAGAAAAATCTTTCATCACTAGAAAAAGTTAAATCATTTCTAAACGAAGTGTCATTTTGATGATTTTATCATTGTAGATGGTAAACGCACATGACACTCAGAGGTACAATCCATAACCGCGAAGGTAAAATCCGGTATATTTGAGTACAAACGACGCAAGTGCCCGAAAGTAGAGAAAAATCTTTCATCACTAGAAAAAGTTAAATATTTTCTAAACTAAGTCTCATTTTGATGATTTTATCATTGTGGATGGTGAACAAACATAACAGCCAAAGGTACAATCCATAACCGCGACGGTACAATCCGGTACAATCGAGTACAAACGACGCAAGTGCCCAAAAATAGAGAAAAATCTTTCATCACTAGAAAAAGTTAAATCATTTCTAAACTAAGTCTCATTTTGATGATTTTATCATTGTGTATGATGAACGCACATGTTACTCAGAGGTACAATCCATAACCGCGAAGGTACAATCCGGTACAATCGAGTACAAACGACGCAAGTGCCCAAAAATAGAGAAAAATCTTTCATCACTAGTAAAAGTTAAATATTTTCTAAACTAAGTCTCATTTTGATGATTTTATCATTGTGGATGGTGAACGAACATATTAGCCAGAGGTACAATCCATAACCGCGACGGTACAATCCGGTACAATCGAGTACAAACGACGCAAGTGCCCAAAAATAGAGAAAAATCTTTCATAACTAGAAAAAGTTAAATCATTTCTAAACGAAGTGTCATTTTGATGATTTTATCATTGTAGATGGTGAACGCACATGACACTCAGAGGTACAATCCATAACCGCGACGGTACAATCCGGTACAATCGAGTACAAACGACGCAAGTGCCCAAAAATAGAGAAAAATCTTTCATAACTAGAAAAAGTTAAATCATTTCTAAACTAAGTCTCATTTTGATGGTTTTATCATTGTGGATGGTGAACGCACATGACACTCAGAGGTACAATCCATAACCGCGAAGGTACAATCCGGTACAATCGAGTACAAACGACGCAAGTGCCCGAAAGTAGAGAAAAATCTTTCATCACTAGAAAAAGTTAAATATTTTCTAAACTAAGTCTCATTTTGATGATTTTATCATTGTGGATGGTGAACGAACATAACAACCAGAGGTACAATCCATAACCGCGAAGGTACAATCCGGTACAATCGAGTACAAAAAAACAAAGCAAATTAATGGAAATGTACACTTGCTGCAATATTTTTATACCATGAATATAAAATGGTAAAGCATCAACTTCGACTACAACGCAGTGTTCAATAACCTTTTGATTGCAGGACCTACATTTGTGATGAATGTTATACGATGGCTGATCTTTAAATAGAAGTTTTATCAGGTTGCTCACATTCATCATACAATCAAGTACCCCAGCATTCAGTGTTTTAATCTCACTCATTATTTCGGCTCTCTGTTTGTAAATTCTTAACGTGCAACCTGGCTTATCTAATAATTTAATAAAGTCAAAAAAACGACTTTGGGTTGCTATGACATAGGCTTGATAGCAAGCCCAGTCTCGATATGCAACAAGAACTGTTATAAAGAACTCTCTGGCAAACAAGTTTTCCTTCGACTTAAAACAAGATATAATCAACAACGAATACACATATACTTTGAAAAGTCAATGATGTATGCCATCTGTGCTGGTTTCAATACGCCTTTCTTCTCTAGACAGTTTTTACCACTACCAACTAAGCTCGATAGCTTAGCAGCGATCTGCTTATCCATTGTCAAACAGAAAAGCTAACGTTCTAATTTAATAAACAAATAAACGCCACATCATCCCCGAGAAACATAAGCCACTTTTCTGTCTTAAATATTGGTGGTTCCTCTGAGATAGGGGACAAACTCATTCAACGCGGACGAAGTCGTGACAAAAGCTCAACACATTCATGCCGACTTGTGTAGCTTCTTCACACTAAGCCTAAAGGAACCCGGATTACAAAAAAGTGTCGTAAATAATTACGAAAATCTAATTTAAAAATAAAAATATCTCGCAGTTAATATAACGATTGAGTTGCTCTACCTGCTCTACATAAATCAAATATACCTAGATGGCAAGCTTATTTCTTGTATTTCAAGTTATACGTCACACAATAATCTAAGCTGCAGAGGTTTTGATATAATGGAAACAATAATAAAAAAATAGTTTACTAACTATAACTACTAAGTTGCTCTACCAACTCTACATTTCCATTAATTTGCTTTGTTTTTTTGTACTCGATTGTACCGGATTGTACCGTCGCGGTTATGGATTGTACCTCTGGCTGTTATGTTCGTTCACCATCCACAATGATAAAATCATCAAAATGACACTTAGTTTAGAAATAATTTAACTTTTTCTAGTGATGAAAGATTTTTCTCTACTTTCGGACACTTGCGTCGTTTGTACTCGATTGTACCGGATTGTACCGTCGCAGTTATGGATTGTACCTCTGGTTGTTATGTTCGTTCACCATCCACAATGATAAAATCAACAAAATGAGACTTAGTTTAGAAAATATTTAACTTTTTCTAGTGATGAAAGATTTTTCTCTACTTTCGGGCACTTGCGTCGTTTGTACTCGATTGTACCGGATTGTACCTTCGCGGTTATGGATTGTACCTCTGAGTGTCATGTGCGTTCACCATCTACAATGATAAAATCATCAAAATGACACTTAGTTTAGAAATGATTTAACTTTTTTTAGTGATGAAAGATTTTTCTCTACTTTCGGACACTTGCGTCGTTGGTACTCGATTGTACCAGATTGTACCTTCGGGGTTATGGATTGTACCTCTGAGTAACATGTGCGTTCATCATATTCAATGATAAAATCATCAAAATGACACTTAGTTTAGAAATGATTTAACTTTTTCTAGTGATGAAAGATATTTCTCTACTTTCGGACACTTGCGTCGTTTGTACTCGATTGTTCCGTCACGGTTATAGATTGTACCTCTCAGTAACATGTGCGTTCATCATACACAATGATAAAATCATCAAAATGAGACTTAGTTTAGAAATGATTTAACTTTTTCTAGTGATGAAAGATTTTTCTCTACTTTCGGACACTTGCGTCGTTTGTACTCGATTGTACCGGATTGTACCTTCGCGGTTATGGATTGTACCTCTGAGTAACATGTGTGTTCATCATACACAATGATAAAATCATCAAAATGAGACTTAGTTTAGAAATGATTTAACTTTTTCTAGTGATGAAAGATTTGTCTCTACTTTCGGACACTTGCGTCGTTTGTACTCGATTGTACCGGATTGTACCTTCGCGGTTATGGATTGTACCTCTGAGTTACATGTGTGTTCATCATACACAATGATAAAATCATCAAAATGAGACTTAGTTTAGAAATGATTTAACTTTTTCTAGTGATGAAAGATTTTTCTCTACTTTCGGACACTTGCGTCGTTTGTACTCGATTGTACCGGATTGTACCTTCGCGGTTATGGATTGTACCTCTGAGTAACATGTGCGTTCATCATACACAATGATGAAATCATCAAAATGAGACTTATTTTAGAAAATATTTAACTTTTTCTAGTGATGAAAGATTTTTCTCTACTTTCGGACACTTGCGTCGTTTGTACTCGATTGTACCGGATTGTACCTTCGCGGTTATGGATTGTACCTCTGAGTGTCATGTGCGTTCACCATCTACAATGATAAAATCATCAAAATGACACTTAGTTTAGAAATGATTTAACTTTTTCTAGTGATGAAAGATTTTTCTCTACTTTCGGACACTTGCGTCGTTTGTACTCGATTGTACCAGATTGTACCTTCGGGGTTATGAATTGTACCTCTGAGTAACATGTGCGTTCATCATCTACAATGATAAAATCATCAAAATGACACTTCGTTTAGAAATGATTTAACTTTTTCTAGTGATGAAAGATTTTTCTCTATTTTTGGGCACTTGCGTTGTTTGTACTCGATTGTACCGTCACGGTTATGGATTGTACCTCTGAGTAACATGTGCGTTCATCATACACAATGATAAAATCATCAAAATGAGACTTAGTTTAGAAATGATTTAACTTTTTCTAGTGATGAAAGATTTTTCTCTACTTTCGGACACTTGCGTCGTTGGTACTCGATTGTACCGGATTGTACCTTCGCGGTTATGGATTGTACCTCTGAGTAACATGTGCGTTCATCATACACAATGATAAAATCATCAAAATGAGACTTAGTTTAGAAATGATTTAACTTTTTCTAGTGATGAAAGATTTTTCTCTACTTTCGGACACTTGCGTCGTTTGTACTCGATTGTACCGAATTGTACCTTCGCGGTTATGGATTGTACCTCTGAGTAACATGTGCGTTCATCATACACAATGATAAAATCATCAAAATGAGACTTAGTTTAGAAATGATTTACCTTTTTTTAGTGATGAAAGATTTTTCTCTACTTTCGGACACTTGCGTCGTTTGTACTCGATTGTACCGGATTGTACCTTCGCTGTTATGGATTGTACCTCTGAGTGTCATGTGCGTTCACCATCTACAATGATAAAATTATCAAAATGACACTTAGTTTAGAAATGATTTAACTTTTTCTAGTGATGAAAGATTTTTCTCTATTTTTGGGCACTTGCGTCGTTTGTACTCGATTGTACCGGATAGTACCGTCGCGGTTATGGATTCTATCTCTGAGTATGATGTTCATTCGCCATATATAATGATAAAATCATCAAAATGACGTTTAGCTTAGAATTGATTATAAAATTAATAATACACCTGTGAACTTTTGGCGGTGGCTGACAAAATTTTCCCCCCTTCATATTTTTCCCCCCCTTGAGGTACAAACAAATTGAAAAACGGTACAATCCGGTACAAACCCGGTACAATCAAATGGCTATAGCTAAATTCCATTATTCCACACTCACTTGCTAACTTCACATAGGTATGTTACATCGATGTATCGCACAGCCGTAATGACCTAGTTTTTAATGGTTATTATTTGTTTTTTAAATTTAAAGTAAATAAATAAAAAGCAAGTAAGTAACTAAAAAACCAAAGTGAATAAGAGTGAAAAATCAATAAGTAAATAACTTTGTTTAAATGTACCAAAACTTTTTACATTGAATATACATTGTGTATTAATAAAAAAAATCAAATGACATTTGGGGTGGTTTCGAATCTCGTGAGTTTTGTCTCCGCACTTCGTACCACTCCCAAGGCTATCGCTAGTGTTTTTATTATTTTCATGTTTTATTTATATGAATTAATGAGAACACACTTACGTGTGTTTAGTTTAGGACCTTGTTAATTCATTTATAACAGGAGACATGTCATTGTAGTAATTAACTGAATATGGCGTAATTGGGCACATTGGCGTTTCGTGAAAAGAGTTAAATGCTCTGTTGACGCACCTATATTGTATGTGTCGCTCCCATGTTATGCAAATTAGGAGACAAATTCCCATTGATGGTTGCCATCTTATTATATGTATCTATTAAAAATTGATAATTAAAATGTACTTAGATTATTGAGATTACTGGCCACTGTTTTGTTTTAGTGTTTTACAACTTAACTAAACACTTAACATAACTTACACTATTCGAGCACTCCTGAATCCTTAATACTATAACTGCTACATTTGACACAACATTTAAATGTTATTTACTAAATACACAAATGCATCTGTTCAGGGTTCCAATACCAACTCACTATCCAAGAAGAGCGAAGCAAGTCTTAGTAGTACTAACGATGACGTCACGCCGGAAACAGCGGAATGCGAGGAGGTGCTTCTACGGAACAAACCAGTCCACCTCGGGGAAAGGAGCTCAGTGAACCAATGCATCAACGAGCTGTCGTCCAATCTCGCTGCAGAGGCTCGTAGAAGATGCAACAGCGAGATTGTGCAGAGAAGTGACAATCATCAAGATAGTAATGGTTCGTATGGCTCACACACTATACAAGATTAGTTTTTGTATGCCATAAAGCCGAAACACCCAAATTAGATTTTGCTATAAAAGATCAGATAAATATATGACATAATAATAATAAGGAAAACTCACGCGGTGACATGCAAAAATAATGTATCCCGTTTCTTGAACGATGCATGGGCATACGCGCGCCGCGCGCTGGTGTTTGTTCAAAATGTCCACTCCTTTCCCTAATACACAAGCGGACCCGTTTACGCATATTACGCCGCATTTTTATTAAATAAAAAACAAGGTAACCAGGTTGACGAAAAATTTTATATGTTTTTGGGATACCAATATAACACGTTAAAAATTAGTGCAATAGGTTGTGCTACTGATTCTCACCAAACTACTTTCGGGTTTGTAGTATACTAAAAATAATGTTGTATACAGTGGCGGCGTAGCATGGGTTGGCACCCGGGGCGGTTTTCTATTGGGCACCCTCAAAATAAAACAATAAATTGTAATCGAAGGGGGGGGGGGGGGGTGTTTGTCAGAGGTCTAAATCCCTAGTGAATACATTAAATGTAGATCAACTGTAGATCCCACGGTTAAAACCGTTCAATACAAAATTGAAGAAAATAAAATATCATACATAATATGTTGTTTAGTATTGTCACGGCTGTAAAGTTTTTTTTAAAAATCATCACTATTAAAACATCGGATTCCTAAGTCTTCAAAGGCGGATTTTCGATCCACTGCGCGTCGTCGACGTTCGTCGCAGGCCCATATCCTCCCTGTACGGATGTCCCGTATGGGCCGAGTACCTGAAAGCCCGCTGCGTCGCCTTGCTGCGGAAACCGCAGCGTTTGGTGGCGCAGCGAATAGTAAGGGGCTATCGCACGGTCTCCCACGAGGCGGCCTGCATATTGGCCGGCACACTCTTTTGGGAGTTGGACGCCAAACTCCTCTTGTCAGCGTTCCTCTGGCGGGAGGAGGCGTCCAGCCGCCGCCAGGAGAGACTGGCCCCGAGGGAGATTGCGGCTCGGTTTCGCAGAACCGCCGTGGAGGAGTGGCATTTCAGGCTGGAGAGCCCGACTGCGGGCTTGAGGACTGCTAGAGACTATCCCACCCACACACCCGCCATTGTAACTCCTGTTTAGCCAGGATCAACAATGGCACGCATTTTTTCGACACAGAGTAATGAAACTCGGCGAGTCTCTGGGAATGCTTCATAACTGTCTTTTATCCCGCAACGAAATTAATCAAATAGAAATATAGGGAGGAGTTGGAAATATATATTGTCCACTTCCCTCCATAGCAAAGCAGGAGACAAATACTGAACTAAAGAGGTATTAACCTCAATAAAGGACATTTACGTCTGGAGAAGCCAGACGTAAAGCACCACGGAATTTACTTAACGGGTCCTATCATGCGAGCTGTTACGCTTGATTCCAATAATAGGTATGGCAAAAAGGCCGGAAAGCACGGAAATTCCTCCTAGTCTCCACAAGGTCCATATAGTATACAACTCCAGATATTATTTGCATACTGTCAAGCATAATGTTGCGCTCATTTTGCCAGAGACTACACTCCCAAAGAACATGATGCGCGGACTGTTCGTACTCACAGTTTGGTGTAGAACATGGGCACGCAGGCGAATCAACCAACCTAAATGAGAACAGTTTGCTCTTAAAGTTGCCATGACCGGTGAGAAATTGTGACACACAGTGATCAATTTCCAGCCAAGTTTTTGTTAGACGATCGCGAACCAAAGGAAAATACTGATATAAATGCCGCCCGTTAATTGAATTATCCCATCGACATTGCCATTCGTTTAGCAGTTTGTTGCATATTTCGGAACGCTGTTTAAAAAGTCTACCGATTCTCGGGAGTTCACGCGACGTAACAAAGTTCTTGTCCATATCCTCTCTCGTAGAGTAATACATAGCGGCGCGACGCTGTGCCTCCAGATCGACTGGAAGTACACCCGCAAGGACAGGTAAAGCTTCAGTACTAACGGTTCTATACGCCTTACACAAGAATATCAACGCCAAACGCAAACGGGCTTGAGGACTGTCGCAGCAGTGCGTCCTGTCCTAAAGAGATGGCTAGACAGGCGCCACGGGGCGCCGACGTTCCGATTGACGCAGGTATTAACGGACCATTCGCCAGCCGGAGGTCCTGGCGTGCGGTGGCCCACTTCTGCGAGAACGTCATCTCGCAGAAGGAGAGTGCTGAGAGGGATCGGGAACGATATGATCCCTCCCGCCGCCAGAGAAGACGTAGGAGGCGCCGGGTGGACGACTGACCGGCGTCTCCCGCCCTGTGGAATGGGGGCGTGTTGAGAATTTCACCACGGCAACCCCTGCCTGTCGTACGAGGCGACTAATTGGGGCCATCGGGGGTCGCGGGCGCGCAGCGGAGGGCTGTCAGCCCGTATCGATGCACTCCCAAATTCGGGGCATCGTGCGACCCCGAGATGGACGGCAGCGTGGGTGGTAAGGCCTCGTTCGCTGTCGTTGCTCGGTGCGCGGGGGCTCCTTAGCCTCCCATGGAGATGGGCCCGTACAGGGCACCGCGCAGGGGCGATTCCGGCTGCAATTCTAGCACTCCTTAGAATACCCCGGGATCGCTCCGCAAGCGCCGAAGAAGGCCACCGCGGGGTTTTAGCTGGTAGTGTCGGGTGGGGTGTACATAGGGGTTAGGGACTCGGCCCAGCGGCAGCACGGATAGCCATCATCCGTGCGAGGGGGATGCTGGGTCGTAAGACCGGCTAGTCCAGCATACCCGTTTTATTCTTAATCCGCTTCCCTCCGGAGCGGGCGGCAGTAATAAAACGCTTTCCCCGCGATAACAAAAAAAAAAGGTATTAACGGACCATGGGTATTTCGTTTCGTTCCTGTGTCGGATCGGAAAGGAGGTGTCCGCCGTGTGCCACCACTGTGGCAACTGCCGCGAGGACACGGCCCAACATACATTGGAGGAGTGCCCAGCCTGGGAAGAAGAGCGCAGCGCTCTCAGAGCAGTCGTTGGAGGAGACCTCTCGCTGCCGGCCGTGGTGTCGTCCAAGGTCGCCAGCCGGAGGTCCTGGCGTGCGGTGGCCCACTTCTGCGAGAACGTCATCTTGCAGAAAGAGAGTGCTGAGAGGGATCGGGAACGATATGATCCCTCCCGCCGCCAGAGAAGACGTAGGAGGCGCCGGGTTGACGACTGACCGGCGTCTCCCGCCCTGTGGAATGGGGGCGTTTGAATTCCACCACGGTAACCCCTGCCTGTCGTACGAGGTGACAAATAGGGTCCATCGGGGGTCGCGGGCGCGCAACGGGGGGCTGTCAGCCCGTATCGATGCACTCCCAAATTCGGAGCATCGTGCGACCCCGAGATGGACGGCAGCGCGGGTGGTAAGGCCTCGTTCGCTGTCGTTGTTCGGTGCGCGGGGGCTCCTTAGCCCTCCATGGAGATGAGCTGCTACGCGGCACCGCGCAGAGGCGATTCCGGCTGCAATTCTAGCACTCCTTAGAATACCCCGGGATCGCTCCGTAAGCGCCGAAGAAGGCCACCACGGGGTTTTAGCTGGTAGTGTCGGGTGTGGTGTACATAGGGGGTCGAGACTCGATCCAGCAGCAGCACGGATAGCCATCATCCGGGCGAGGGGGATGCTGGGTCGTAAGACCGGCTAGTCCAGCATACCCATTTTATTCTTATTCCGCTTCCCCCCGGAGCAGGTGGTAGTAATAAAACGCTTACCCCGCGACAAAAAAAAGGCCCATATCCTCTTTTCTGTCGCGACATATGATATATTTCTTTCACAGCAACCAAGTCCATCACATGTTGTATGCGCTCTATTATTTGTCACCCCCATTCATTACCACGTCCACGGTCCACGACCGCTTCTTGAAAAGAAATTCTGGCAGCTTCCAAGTGGCGCCTCAGTCCTAAAACTTCCAAAATAATTTCCAGTACAGAAAATTCATCATAGATTTTGTCAGAATTGGAAATGTACCACGAAGTTTGCGTGAACAGAACTTAAGGCTGAACAACACCAAATGTTATGAGAATGACATTAATTGCCTTGTAACTATGATCTAAGGTCTCCGTGAAATCTATTAAGACGTTCTAAAATAGCTCTCTGCAGCTCTTCTGGCAATCTTAGTCCAGCATGTTGGGTCATTTCTCCTGGCCGCCCGTGCCGTCCTCGTCGGGCATATGAGATGCACAAACAGCTACTGAGTTGCTCGAGTGAGTTATCACCATGTTGGCACCCCTTGGTGCTTGGTACCCGGGGCGGACCGCCCCCACCGCCCCCCCCTTACGCCGCCACTGGTTGTATAGTATAACTCCTCAAAACATTTGTGAGATTCTTCTTAGATTTTTTGTTAGTAATAGGCTTTACATCATATATCTCAATATTATTTGGCATGCATCCATATTAACTTTTTTTATCAAATTGTTATGGAAATTAGTGTAAATTTAATATAACCAAAACATAATTCGGCGAATAATAAGGATACTATATTAAGTTTAGAAAAATGTGTAATTTTATTACAATCGTACTTAAATGCCGCTATGTGTGACATAGACGTGACCGCCTATTATTGTTACATGATGTAACAGTTCCTAGAATGCGATACGTGATGTAGTTGTATAATCGTATTAGATATCTTTTGATTTGCCATGTGTAAATGAAACAGTATCGTAATATCGATGCAACTACACTCCCAATATTTAGTTGCTTAATTTTATGAATAAACCATAGGTTTAATAATGTCAGTATTTCTTCTTCGTAACAAATATTGTATATAAAATATTACAGTAGCAGCAGATACCACAAGTCCTAATCAAGCTAAAAACCGTCCAACATCACAAACTGGTGATTTTGTAACCGTCATCGAAGTTAATGGTCTGAAATTAGCAGAGAATGCGTCTAAGAAGGCGGAGGAGTCCCCGCCGTCCTCAGAGAGTAGTCCGGTCGATCCCGTCGGGGCCGCCAAGAAGAAAGTACCTCCTAAGTAAGTTATCGTTCATCAGATGAGATAGAATTTGGTAAACAGATATATTGGAACATTAATTTTAATTACTGCCTCGGTGGTGCAGTTGTAATTACGCATGCGTTATGACTGCTGTGCTGAGGTCTCGGGTTCGATCCCCGGTTCGGGTACTTACTGTTCGGTTACACCTCTCCCTATTTCTTCGGGGATTATACGCGTGAGTGTAATTTTAATTATGAAATGTTTTGTTATATTTAGACCGCCACCGAAAGTGTTCAACAAGCGCGGAGTGTCCCTCCCGGAGACTGGCCTGGTGGACGACAGCCCGCCCTCGTCCCTGGGCCGTCGACTTCGTAACGCTGAGTCACGCGAGTCCATCGTTAGTCGAGCTTCGACGCCTTCCATTAGCGAAAGAGTAAGTATTGAACTGATTTATAGTGGCACACACAGGTGTGTCGCGTTCCGGGATCAGTCAGTGTACATCCGGTTTTTGTCGGGGGTCTAAAGTTGGGGTACGATGTTCGGCCGTTTTGCGGCTTTCTGAGTACTCTGACAATAGACCCTCGACCGCTTCTTCACCTTCTTGCCCATGGCGTAATGTTAAGAAGCAGGCCGGCATGATTGTGTTGAGTAGAGAGGGAAAGATTGTCCCTCGCTACTCGATACTCTAATTGGACGGCACTGCGCTTACCATGAGGTGCAGTGTGGTCACTTTGCCGTGCCAGTATAAAAAAAAAGATTTTATACGGTAGTAAGTAATTAAATTGTGCAAACTGCAATCGCGAATTTGTGTCATCTATTCATTATCTTTAATAATACGTCAATACTTATCGCAGTACTTACGATATATTGAAGATTATTTTTAATTTCAGGTGAAAAGCTACGAGTCTATAAATTCCCTATCATCGGAACGGAAGCGGTCTGGCGGCGCGGCGACACCCCGGTCTATTGACGAAGTGACGTCCACTACACCGGACATCCCCGAGGGAACAGACGCGGATAAGTCGCCGCCCATATCACTAGAGAGCATACCCGCAGCCGGCCACATCTCCGAAGATGAACCCTATTATGATCAAGTGCCAGTTGATGTTAACGATGGCGAATATGTGTATATTCAAGCAGGTGAGTTCAGTTATTTCAGAGTTTTATTTTTTCTTGCCGACGGTTTTGTGGCTGTTCTTCATAAAATTGACACATAAGTCTTTATGGTCAAGTACTCGATTAGACTATAGCTGAAACCAAAGACAAGACAAATAAAAAGAATATAAAACAAAGACTAACTTTATATCAGATTTATATCAACTAGTTGCTATGGCAACCCATAGTAATTTGTTAACTTAAACCAAGGCAAATGTTGGCAAATGTTTTATTATGAATTTCAAAGACTTTTTCTTTACTTCTGCTAATGGGTTACCAGTCTTTCCATATGTCAAGTCAGTTCCCAGATAGATATGCTCTTGATCGTTTTGCGTTTGAAATACATACATAGATCTAATAAGACGAAGCCATTTTTTTATTTTCGTATCTAAATTTATTAATGAGAAACACCTTTCAACCACTTGTCAAGAGGTTTTTTATACCACGATGGTGGCAAACAAGCTTACGACCCGCGTTACTTATAGCTTTCATAATACGGGTTCATATCCATACTGTCTAATAAGGTATCGTTTACATGGCTTACGTGTTACCGTAACATTGAGAAGAGACTAAATCAGAGTACCTATGTGTGCTCATGATTTTGCCAAAGATTTTGGTTCGATTAGCCATGTGAGTGACGGTGTCGTAGGTACGCGTGCATCTCATGGAGATGGTCTGCTACGCGGCACCGCGCAGGGGCGATTCCATTAGAATACCTCGGGATCGCCCCGTAAGTGCCAAAGAAGGCCACCGCGGGGTTTTAGCTGATAGTGTCGGTTGGGGTGTACATAGGGGGTAGGGACTCGGCCCAGCGGCAGCACGGATAGCCAATATCCGGGCGAGGGGATGCTGGGTCGTAAGACCGGCTAGTCTAGCATAACCGTTTTATTCTCATTCCGCTTCCCCCCGGAGCGGGCGGCAGTAATAAAATACACGTGCGACAAAAAAAGGTAATCGGATTTCTGTATAGACTTAAAAATACTCAAATCGTTCCAGTCTTAAGTGATGAGCTGTACAACGGAACAGTGTTTAATTTTTATTTATTTAAATTACGAATATTATGACAGCAGCGATAACCTAGTTGGTAGTGGTACGGACTGTCGCGACGAAAGTCGTATGTTCGAAATACACCTCTGACTTCTCTAAAGTTACCTGTGTATTGATTGTAAATTATCGTTTGCTTTAACGACGAAGGAAATCATTGGGAGAAACCGGCATATCTGAGAATTTCAAAGGTATGTGAAGTCTACCAACCCGCATTTGGCCAGTGTGGTGGACTAAGGCTAAAACCCCTCTCATTAGTAGAGGAGGCTCGTGCCCAGCAGTGGGGCAATGTTTAATACAGAGCTAGTATTACTATTATTTTATGAATATTAGCCAAAAAATGTCTGGTCTTCCCAAATATGTAGTTAATATTCTAATGTTGTATCTAGTCTTTATTAAGATGTTAGTGATTCGTATGTCCGAAATCAAAGATGGCTGTAGCGGTTTTAAACTTTTAAAGTATAATCATAATCATAATTTATTTATTTGTGTGAATACTGTTACATTGTTGTTACATAGTGTTATTACATAGTCCATAGTATCCTGCGATTTCTAGTGTACAAATATTTATTTCTATAAGGAACAAAATGATATTATTTACCACGCTATTTGGTTAGTTAGTAGATTTAGTGGTTGATGTTTTGTGGATATCGAGTATATGTTTGTGTGTTATTTTGCGATAGGTGGTACGGGGTACACAGGGTCGAATACGGAGGCAGGGTCAAGCAGCGCGAGCACGCTGTCGCTGCCTCCCGCTGTCCCCGCTGCCCCCGTACCCTCCGCCCCCACCGCCCCCACGGCCCCCACCGCACCCAACGCGCCCGACTCGCCGCCTTGCGCCGTCGCGCCCAACTACGTCAACATACACTATTTCATACAGTATGTATTACACTTTGTTTGTATACTGGCACGGTAAAGTGACCACACTGCACCTGATGGTCAGCGCAGTACCGTCCAGTTAGAGTACCAATGAGCGAGAGACAACGTTACCTTGTTACTCAACACAATCATGCCGGCTTGCTGAGTAGCTTCTTCACACTACACCTAAAAGACTCAAGGTCATAGGACGAACATGATAGCTGGCAAACTGTTCCACAGATTGATGGTGCAGCAAAAATACCGTAATATTTTTATAATATGCATGATATTAGAAAAAGATTATGGTACAAGATTCCATAAAAATATATTGTTAAAGGCAAGCAGGCGAAGGCACGGAGCCTAGTGAAGCGGGCACCGATCTAGGAGACTCGAGTGACACACCGCTATTCCTCCGAACCATATCGTCCGACACCGATACTAGCGCCACGCCGCCAACTATAAGGAAACTGCAGACTCAGGTATAGTTATTTTTTAAATTGAATATATTTCTAAGATTTATTTTTGAAAGCGGTTACTGTGTAAATAATAATACTACTAGCCCTGTATTAGGCCCCTCTACTAATGAGAGGGGTTAGGCCTTAGTCCACCACGCTGGCCTAATGTGGGTTGGTATACTTCATATACCTTCGAAATTCGTATTATACGTATACATATACGTTTCCTCACGATGTTTTCCTTCACCGTTAAAGCAAGCTATAATTAACAATGAATATACACGTAACTTTAGAAAAGTCAGAGGTGTATGCCATTAGTGCTGGTTTCGAACATACTACTTTCGTCTCGACAGTCCGTACCGCAACCAACTAGGCTATCGCTGCTTGCACTGTGTAATTAATTATACATATATTATACATAATATATTAATAATTATAAGCATTTATATCTGCTTTTATTTATTTGTAATATAACATTAGAAAAGTTTTTGTACAGGTTGGTAAAAATAATAGGTTTCAAAATCGAACTTATAGAAGCCGCCTTATTGAAAAACATAAGTTGATAGAAACATTTATTGCGGTGCGGTGATCAAAACCACGACTTTTTGTTATAAAAAATGGGTATGGTATACTTCGTAACAAATTTCGATTATGGTTGATAAAGAGATATGGAATAGGTATCACAAAGTAGGAAAATTTAAGGATAAGATTACATTTTGTAACCTGTAGTTTAATTATTCCCGACCATAATACTGTTTGGAATTCATTTGACACTTAATCAAATGTGACTAATGTACAGGGTCCATGGAAATTGTTTCACCAAATAAAAAAAAACAATGTTCATGAGTACCAAGACGTTGAAATCAGTGAAATGACTGGATATTATGAAATTTACATATATCTCATGATGACAAACGCAGTGGAGCCCCGTGGAGTGACAAGTACTTGGTAATTTAAGGTCCTAAGTAGTGATGTAGTTTGGAAAAACAGTCTGTTGGTATTGTTTATGGGCAGGAGTGGCGTTTATCCTCAGACGAGTACAAAGTGCGTGGTGTGCAGTTCATACACAGTAGAAGTGAAACTTCAAAAAAGTAATCTACGAGAGATGAATATAGAGTATCAGGAATATGATAACAGTATATTCCACAAATACACAATCTGTATATATAAAAGAAGAAACTGACTGACTGACTGACTGACTGACTGACTGACTGATCGATCAACGCACAGCCTAAACGGCTGGGGTTAGAGACTTGAAATTTTGACAGTAGGTACCTTTTATCACGTAGGCATCCACTAAGGAAGGGTTTTTGGAAATACCACCCCTAAGGGGGTAAAATAGGGGATGAAAGTTTGTATGAAAATCCGTCATTTTTGAAGTTAAACGCATGAATATTGGTATTTTGTATTGTATACTTTTTCTCCCAAACATGACCTCCACGCGGGCGGAGCCGCGAGCAACAGCTAGTATGATATATTATTTTCCTACAAAATTGGGAAGTGTGGAAGGTGTATGAGTAGTATCCCTAAAAATTCGGTTTGTTCAAGGTGGTCAAAATAGGTATCTTACTCGTTACTCCAACATGAATGATATTCCTTGTCAATTTTTTTCTTACACTAAAAACGAGTCTTTTAAAAAATATATAATTGCAATAAAATAATTACTAACGCTTACGATAAAAATGTTGCTCTGTTTCATTGATTTTACTATTTTTAGTTTTAACCGAATTTGTCAATAGGTCTGTAACTTATAATACTGCCGTCCGTCATGTATTAACACTATATATCAGTATTCCTCCTTTACTATACACCAATGAACGTTACATGGATTTCAGTTTAATATAAAATTATAGCAATGTCTAATCATAATATGAACCAGATAAATGCTATTAATATTTAAATTGACAATTAATATAATAATTACTCTACAAAAATAGCAATCATAAAATGAATTATCTATAAATATTTACCACAAGAAAAATAACGCTGTTAGACAAACTACGTAGAGGTATTATAACAGACGAAGAAGACACCCAACATTCCAAAATATAACTAACAAAATATATCTATTATTTATTATTAGTTATGTGGCGGCATATAGAAGGCAGATCCCGACAGATGGTCGGGATAACGCCAGGTAGAAAGAAGTTATGTTAATTATCTAGAATATCTTAATTACTTAATGCAAGTTAAACACGAACAAGTGCACTGTCTAAGTTTGCTTCTAACTTTTTTTATCTTAAATTACCTTATCTATCTTAAACTTGACAAGTTAGATAAGACGTTTTTTGTAAGAAAAATTTCATAATATTGTCTTAATAATAATCCTTCTATTTCAAAAAATCAGTCATAGCTCTACATTTATTTAAAAGGTTATTTAATAGTAAAGATATAATTTATTTTTTTCTTATTATTTTTTATGGGACATGTGTAATTTTAAGTTTCATATATATATATTTTTATGTGCCGGACATTTCTTGTATTTTTGTACGAAATATTATTATACAGTACTTAATTACATTACCATAAATGTATTGTATGTAGAAACAAATGATCTCTATGCAGAATGAATCCATCTAGAAATTTCCGAGACGTGTAGAATAATCTTGCGCATCGAGTTGACGTAATTAGGTATAGTCTACACCATTGAGGACTGGAGACCGTAGCTATTAAATATATTATTCAGATCTGTAAAGAAAATACATTTCATATTAATAATCTTAATATTTTATGATTCGAAAGTAATAAATCCACAATTTCAATTATGAAATAGAGAATTAAAGTTAATATTTTTTTAAGCTAGTAATAAAACAATTTTTTTAAATTACGTAGTTGATCCTTTTTAATAAACTATCTCTGAAGGTGGTAAATTTTAGATATGCGAAATTTGTGTGTATGTTAGTTACTTTTTCAAGGTATATTAAGGTTATTGCTCAACTGATTCGAGTGAATTTTGGAATTCAGTTAGATTATATCGTGAATATAAAATATCACTTTACCCGACCCGGGGATCGAACCCAAGACCGCAGCAAACATAGCAGTCGTAACGCATGAGCAATTACAACTGCGCCACCGAGGTAGTCTCGGGTTCGATTCCCGAGTGAGGTAAAGTTATATTGGGTTTTTCTATTTAGAAATACTCAGTATCAGCTCAGAGTCTGGAATTGTGCCCGGTATGGCGATAGGCTCGCCCCCTATCACATTATGGTACCGTAATAAATTCGGCTAAAAGTGGGTGTACTGGTTACACCTCTGCTGACCCCTTCGGGGATTACAGGCGTGAGTGTGTGTGTATATGTATATGTGTATGTATAAAATATAATAGTTAGGCAACTTTTTATATCAGTTGCAAGTGGATCCGGCAAGACCTGAAGAAATTATTTGAATAGTAACTGTTGGGTGTGTATGTACTTATTTATTGTGAGGACACAGTCTCCTATGATACTAACTAAACGTCAAGCAAATGTATGCGAAACTTCGGGCGAAAGCCAGACTGTAAAATACAGATTGATTTTTTTAATCAAGTGTTGTAGTTCCATAGATTATCAAATTCAAAAAATATCTTCAACTATACAATATTAATATAGATTTTATAGTTTGATGTATTTTTGTATTATGTGTAACTCTACTAATATATTTATAATTAATATAAAAATATAGTTGATACGCTGTCTAAATCAAAATCAAGTATCAGTAACTGTTGTTTAAATTTATCTTACTGTTGTAGCTACTAACCTTGTTATGAGGTTTTTCGACGTCCGTGTTCACAATGGGAGGTATAGGATGGTCTTCGATAGTCGATGAAAGCGCTTTCTCTAATTCAAGTAGACGTTCGTCATGTGGGTTGTTATCAATACTCGTAGGGTCCGATGAAGAAGTCACGCTTGAAACTAGAGTGGCTTTTGTTACTTTCTCCTCAAAGGCCTTCGGTGTTACAGGTAAACTAGGAGTGTCTTCAGGATTCTGAGTGTTGTATTCTCGGCATTCACCGGACATGTCAGTGTCATAAATACTACACGATATATTTCTACATCCCATTTTATCGCATTTCATGACCGTACAAGTTTGATCATTACACCATATTGTGACGTTGTGCTTTCCAATCTCTATAATATCATTAGGCCCGTACGTCGTGGATCCTATATCATTTATGGGCGATTCTGGATCACTATGCCACCAAAATGTGAAAGGATATGTTATATATCCCCATATAGATGAAACGATACCTCGACCCTCTGTTACCTCATCTGCAAGCGATGATATTAGGTGTGAATATCATACAAAAATCATGTTAATTTTGTCATAATTATATTTAGGAATTATAATTTAAAACATACTCACTACTTGCTGTAGGTTTACTCAGGCTCGCGTGTATGGCACACAAAAATAAAACTATCACGAGACTCGTACGATACATGCTGACAGGCGTGGATGTAAGGATCACTTAACGGGAATTAATGTTTGCACAGTCCCACCTTGCCTTATATACCCGCCTCCACTAAGCTTGCTCCTATCTGTGACGAGATAAGCTTCTCTCGGGAATGTTTACTTAATGAGTAATAAACGACCATAACAGGAAACCTTTTAATTTCACTAATATCCATTTTTATTGGGTATACTTAACACAAAGTACATTATTTGACGTAGTCATTGCCCTCTTTTATAGGTTCAGTTATTTAAACAAATTAAATCTACACGTTTTATTCTACGGATTCATATAACTTAAAAGCTTTTTAGTCAATCTTCTTTGGACTGTTAAAAAACTTGTGTCGTATATATCGCACCTTGTAGAATTTGTACTGCTGTCTTTCATTTTCACCTCGCACAGGGTACAATAATCATTTACATTAGGACAAGCCACAAATCTGCATATGTTTAATGACTTATCACAATTTGTCAATATTTTTAATTTTTTTGGTTGTTGAGCTTTGTTGAAAAACTTGGACAAATAACTTGATAGTCCTTTCAAAATGAAACTAGAGTTTAACTTGTTGTGATCTTCATAATTCACAAAATTTCTAATAACAGCATTATTTCCAAATACGTGTATTAATTGTCGCAAACTTACAAGTTGTTCTGTAGAAATCTTTCGCTGTGCAATGTTGCCATTTGAATCAAAGTGTAATATTTTCGGAGAGGTTCTTGTTATTTCCCGCCAAGGATTTAATAAAAGATCTCCAGTTCCCTAAGAGATAATTATTGTAACACATATTATATCCTTATACAATTATGGTTAAAATATATTTAATGAATACATACGTTTTCGTTATGTTGTGTCATTATAAATGTAAAATGTATGAAAAAAACTGTAACTCCAATAACAACAATATTCTTGAATTTTATTTCAGTAAGAGAATACATGTTAGGGAATGTAAAGTGACTGACTGATTGTATAAAACGTAAATTTCTACGTAGTTTTTCTTATCACACATAACGCTAAACAAAAAAAGAAACCTTTTTGTACCTGTAAATTTATTTAGTAAACACCATTATACAATACATTAGTTGACATTTGTTTTGTTTTTTGTATTCATACAATGGCCGGAGGTGTTCAAATCTTTGATGGAACATTTCGTTTTCGTGAACGTCTTCTTGGATGCCGTAAAAGTTATGCATTTAGACATGATACAAAGAGTCATCTTACCGAATAGTTTACCTATCATTTTTTCATGCAATATGTCTACAATCTCAAATGCTATATTAGAAGGCAAATCCATGATCGATTCCATCGACACTGCACTATCTAAAAATCAAAATAAAAATAAATTGACGTCGTGACTAGTATTTTTGATATCAATTTTGATTTTATAATCCAACCGCATTAGATTATTAACAAAAATAGATTATAAAATACTACTAACATTTTTACTATAGGGTTATGTCATTTATTTGAATTTGATATAATTTATTAAATTAGATGTTTATTATCTTACCAGTATTATTTGATCCCGTACAGTGCCCTTTATTATTAATTCTGTCTTCTGGCAAGCAAATTCTATGCACACAGTTCTTTTCCCCACATTTCATCGAGTGGCATATACTTTCAGAACAAAACGTTAAAGCTCCCTTGATATATTTTCCAACGAAAGATATAAAAGTTGGTGCTATCGTATCAATATCATTCCAATTTACTTCGCCAAATATTGCTTGTTGTAAGGCCTGGGTGTGATTTCGATGTAAAGTCTCTTTGCTTATGTTTATTTTAGATTTTTTATATTCCTTTTCTAATATTAGAGCAGTTATGTTCTTTGTTTTCCCTAATCTATTATTACTACTGGGCCAGTATAATAACTCGGCATCAGCGAGTGCAACTTTCTCAGAGTAAGTGAAATTATTACTTTCTTTTGTTGTTTTAGAAACATTTACTAAAATTGGCAAAACAGATAAGTCAACCGTTGGCATACTACTGTTTATATGTATCGCTGCACTAGAACGAGATGAAATATATCGTTTGACGCGCGTGTTTAGTATTGGTTTGTTAGTGGTGAAATTCGATATATCTAGTTTGTAGTCATTTGTCTCCACCGTGTTTTCATTTTTATGGACATCTGATATATTGTTTGTATTACTTGTTATATTTACCATTAAGTAAATAGTATCTGCTGTTTGATTTTTTTTTAAACTTTGATTTTCATATGGCTTTTCTGAAGTAATTAGAATCTTATCGGTTACATTAGGCGCAAAAATAGATTCCCCAATTTTGTGGTCGTTATCACTGATATTGTAAACATTTTCAAAATGCGTTGTAAAGAATTGAGGCTCTAATTTGATATTGTGAAAAGTTATAAGCTTTTTTCTATTTTTCTTACCAATACTATTAGCTCTAGATTTCTTTTTCTTTTGGACTGCCATTTTATGCAATGGCATAGCATCATGTTTACTAAACTTTGTTATCTTACTTAATCCCATCAAATCTGTAGAAATCGGGAAATTATAAAGTGGCCATGCTAAATTCAAAGCTTTAGAATAGTCATTGCCGTCTTCTATAGGAGAGTCACGGTTGAAACTTTTTAAAAGATTTTCAAATCCGAAAGACGTCTTTGGCATCGAAAAATCAATTTTGATTCTAAAGTTGAGCGTGTTATCTGGTGTTTTGTCCTCCGTAACATAGTCAGAGCCTTTGAATGAAGTGTCCGATAAGAATGAATTCCGAAAAGGTTTTTTATCATCGTACATATTTGTGTGTTCGGTATAATGCCCGGGAAAAGAGTCTAGTGATATCATGCACTGTTTGCACTTACAATCGCATGGCATTCTGTTCTTTGTACAAATGCATGATGATTTATTAGGTTCATAAGTTGATTTGTATATTATTTTAGGCAAATCTACTATCTTTTTTTCACTAAATATAAATTTGCCAATTTGATTGTTATAATCTTTTGGTAGAACTGTTGTAACTTCAGATTTACTTAAATAATTCGTTTTTGAGTTAGCTGGGATAAATAGATCGATTGGGTTTGCGTACTGTGATTCAGGAAAGACTTTTTGTCTATTATAGTAGTCACCTTTGAAATAGTACTTATTATAATTTGCGCTCATACTAGGTTTCGTTTTAACATACTTTTCGTGATGAATGAAGGGTACTTTGTTTTTAAGTTTTGGTTTGTCCGTGTAGGCTTTCCGTTGTTTTTGGGCTTTGTCTAAGGAATGTTGATAATCTGATAATAGTTCTTCTATATTTTCTACGCTTTGACTGTCACTGTTAATTAATGCATCGAACGGAGAATTCTGAAACATTTTTTTAAGATTATATGTTAAAACATAACAATATTCGAGGGCAAATAAGGTTAAATTGTAGGAACTAACAGGGGGTGCAATAATTTACTGAATTTTGAGCGTTTTTCGTATAAAGTAAAAATATGGCTGCATTAGGGAACTATAACACTTAAAAAATTTACGTGTTCTGAAATAATGTGGAAAACAAACCAGTTGATACCAACCGGCATTTAACACACCTACCTTTAAAACTATTCATATTGGCCTATACTAAAAGAAGTGTTTGAAGATTCGTAATGAATATAACTGGATCCATTTCTAACATTTCCAAGAAAATATAAAACTAAAAAATCCTGCTGCCATGCTACACCTCGAATGCTCGAAATCTTCACTACAGTCGGTTTTTGTATGGGACGTTCAACGCTCGAATTGAGACACTGTATAGGTAGAGGTAACCCCTTAATAAGTATTAGATACTTACCACATGATTATTAAATTCATTTAAAATGTCTGCGATATCACTAAATATAATTGTGTCGTAAGATGGACTTTCATCGATACCATTTAATTCTGAACCTGTTGATAAAAATATAATATTTATTGGAAAATACACTACTTGTTAATTTATAAATATATTTATTTTAATACTTACTTTCAGAATTGTGGCATATAATAAAATCAACACAGAGCAAATTTATTACAAATCGTAGAAGCTTCATGATTAATGTGCAAGCATGAAATTATGTAGGTGTTTCGATCCTTTCTTACAACGTTTCCGCTCAAATGTTTAGCCTTTTATGGTGACTGTTTCTGTAAACAAGTTAACTATACCCCATTGTTTTCCGTTTTATGTAATTCTAGTATTATTTATACTTTTGAACATATGTATATACTTTTGGATTTTACAGGAGTCAAATTCCAGCAACAATGCGGAGGCCGAGCGCCTCATGATGCACCGGTGTATTATCACCAGTATCATTGAGAGCGAAACTGTTTACGTCGAATGTCTTTACGTTATGGAGAAGGTATTATTTATATATGCACAATACATACTTCGCATTTTACTATCTGTCACGTCTAATATGATTCAATTTTTTCGACAGTATATGAATGCAATAAAAGCAACATTATCCACATCCCAGCCAGTTATAACGGAAGAAGAATTTAATACTATATTCTACAAGATATCCGAGCTTCATGAACTACACAAGAACTTCCTCGAGGGGCTTAAGACTGCAGTTGCCAGTTGGGAGGAACCATTGTCCGTCGGTATATATTTCAAGAAAATGGTAAGTATTTGTAAAAATAATAGTATTTATGTTGATATCACTTGTTTTCTTATTATTGCATTATAATGATGACTATTTTGTATAGGTCATGTAGCAGTTGAGTTTTACTTTATTTCGACTTCGTGTAATAATTGGTACTGAGAATTGAATTTTACTCAGACTAATTTTTTTATATCAATCATTATAAATAAAAAATAAATGTTGTTCGTTGGTAAGTCCGAATAAGAGTTTAAGGCAAAGAAATAATGTAAATGCTGTATAAATGTAGGATTTAAATCTGCTAGGGTATTGATAGACATAATCACGCATGCGAAACTGGGGCAAAAGCTACGAGATTCCCGTCCACACACCTGCCACTGTTACTCCTGTAAGTCAGGATCGAGTTGGAATTATAGACCACTATCACAAGCTAGTTTAATATATCAACTATATTTATGCAAAAGGTTAAATCAATATGGTACGTAGGCGGAGAACATAAACATCTACGGCGCGTTCTTGCACAATTACGGGCGCGCGACCGACGCGGTGCGGCGCCGCTGCGGCACGTCGCAGAGCTTCGCGCATCTCACGCGACAGATCTCCTGCCACGGACAGCCCATGTCGCTCGACGACTTGCTGCACAAGCCCGTCGCACGCGTGCAGAAGAACGCGCTCGTGCTGCACGTACGTACCACACACACTCGCACGCGCGCACACAGTCCTCACCTGACTGTCAGGGCCGAAACAAATATTTGTGGACTACATAAACATACATACACAACCATACATGGTTGAAATTCATCATATTCCATATTTTTTAAATAATTATGTTACAACTATCTGTTGCTCGCGGCTCCGCCCGCGTGGAGGTTATTTTCGGGAGCAGAAGTATACAATCCAAGGAGTTGTCTTCTGCACTGAGGCACCTGTAGCGATTCTCCAGCCTCTCAGTTGTTGTGCCTGAATCTTGAGATTGCATCTAAAGAATACCTTATAAGTTTAACCTCACTTTGCCCCTTTCAGGGATGGTTTTTCAAAAACGTTGAAACACGTATTTCTCTATTTCCTACCAAAAGCCTTAATATGAATTTTATATACAGGATATAATCTATTTCCTTGCCAAATTTCATCACAATTCGGTCAGCCGTTTAGTCGTGAAAAGGTAACAAACAAACAAACGGACGGACGGACTGACTGACAGACGGACTCACTCTCTCACTATCTCACTGTCTCACTCTCTCACTATTTAACTTCGTGTAAAAATGTGAAACACGTATTTCTTTATTTCCTACCAAAAACCTAAATATGAATTTACAGACCCTAAGTCGAGGAATTATGGATTTCCCATGCAAATTTTGAACTCCTATTTGAACCCTTTCAAGGTTGTTTTTTGAGAGAAAAAATAGCATATGTCCTTCTCCAGGATATAATCTATTCCCTTACTAAATTTCATTACAATCCGTTCAGCCGTTTAGTCGTGAAGAGGTAATAAACAAACAAACAGAGTTACTTTCGCATTTATAGTATTAGTATGGAATACGTTGGGAATATTTTTCTTATGCGGGTTACTTTCACAGGATCTTATTAAATACACGCCGGCGAGTCATCCCGATCACGCCATGTTAACGGATGCTCTGAACATGACACAACACTTTTTGGATGAATTTAATATTATACAGACCAAGTCCATGTTCCCGGTAAGAAAATAGTTTTTATAATTAATTGATACCTTTTGTTCTACTTTGAAAATAAAATGCTTATTTTTGTTCATAGAATGCAGACCGTGCTCAAAGAAGACTAGTAAAGAACTCATTTATAGTGGAACTATCCGACGGACATAGGAAATTAAGACATCTATTTCTTTTCAACGACGTTATCGCTTGTGCCAAATATAAGGTAATAATGATTACTGCCCAAACAGCGGTTTAGCAGAAAGTAAAAAATCACATGTAAATCGATTTAGTAAGTTCAGTATCGATTCAGTAGGAATTACTTCAATTTAATTGTGACAACTTGGCAGACACAAATATAAGCAAGGAAAGTTTTTTTTTGTAGAGAGCATGAAAAAAAATGTAACTAGATGGAAGTAAGTGTAAGTTGTGTGTTAAGACTGTGTAATTTACAATCTCTACCCACCCCTATTAAATACAGGCGTATTTTGTAGCTATTATAACTACCTGTTTATTTATTTTTCGTGGATGACATAAAAACGATTCTAGGATCCATTTTAGTGAAACTTTGTTTCTTTAAAGCTCATGATTAAGACTTTTTTATAATGGTACGGCAAAGTGACCACACTGCACCTGATGGTAAGCGCAATGCGGTCCAATTAGAGTATCGAGTAACAAGAGACAATCTATCCCCCGCTACTTAACACTATCATGCCGGCCTGCTTCGTCACACTACGCCATGTGCAAGAAGGTGAAGAAGCGGTCGAGGGTTTATTGTCAGAGTACTCAATACCGCCTAACGGCCAAACATCGTACACCAACTCTAGACCCTGGACAAAAACCGGATGTACACTGGCTGATCCGGAACACGACACACTTGCGTGTACCACTATGGCGGGTCTTACACCCTGTGTACGGTGGTCGCTATTCGGGCGGATATGAATATCCTACCACCAGCAAAAAACTTAAAACTGGTGGTAAATTTTATCTCGCTACGATACAACGGATCAAGGAATATAAGTGTTAAACCAAGTATGTATGTGTATGTCTGCAGGCGTCAGGCCGCGACAAGTTCACGTTTGAGCTGAAGTGGTTCATCCCGCTGCCGGACATCGTGGTGGTGGAGGAGGACGGTGCGGGTGCGAGTGCGGGCGGGGGTGCGGGCGCGGGCGTGGCGGACGCGCGCGAGACCTCGCCCGCCAACATCGTCGCGCTCAAGTCGCAGGCCTCCACCGTGCGCGACCAGATCCTCGCCGAGGAGAGGGCCGCCGCAGACGACAAGGTCGAAACATGCTTTCAACTTATTTTTACCTTTATCATCTATGGGTTAAAAACATACAGAAAAGACACCCCAAGAGTAGTCCTTCAACGGTAAGCAGCGGCTTTGCTGTGCCCTGGCATTGCAGAAGTCTATGGGTGGCGGTGACTACTTACCATCAGGTGACCCGTCTGCTCATCTGCCTATCGAGGCACTAAAAAGCCCTTAGAGGTGGTATGCATTCGCCTTGATGTTTTTATACAGAGTCCAAGTTTGATTACCAATGAAAATAACCATTGTCACCTTTTATAATTTATCTTCGCACATCCTCACGGAAGAGCAAAGCTGTATATTAAATATGGGGACGCTTATATATTAGTCCTCCACGCTGGCCTAATTCGGGGTGGCAGACTTCACATACCTTTGAAATTGTTATTAGAATTCTCAGATTCCATTAATAAAACTCATTATTTGTTATATTTGTTTGGTTTACAGAAGCTGCGGCTAGGCGGGCGCGGCGTTGCAGAGAAACATCGCAAGAAGCTCGCTGAGCTAGAGGGGCAGCTGGTGCTGGCGTTGCCGAACCTGATATTCCGGGTGGGGGCGCGCGCGGCGGGCGGCTCGGCCGGGCTGCAGCGGCAACACATCTTCTTCCTCTCCTCAGAGTACGAGCGCACGCAGTGGATCGACTCCATACATGCGCTGCAGGTTCATATTTTTTGAAGTGATAACTTCTTATGGGAGGGTGAACCGCTTTGTAACATAACGCGTTACGGCGCCAATCTGTCTGCCGTATTTATTAATTTCTATTTCTGTCGTTCCATAATCTCTGTGCTATATTTTTTTGAAGTGACTTCTTTAGAATCGTTGTGATTTGATTTGAGTGAGATCGAGTGGGTAAAATATATTATATAATCAATAAAAGATTTTATTAATACATAACATTTCCTCACATTATTATATTAATATACATAGCGTTTAAGTAATAACTTAAGCTTTTCTCAAGTTAAACAATTTCAATATTAAATTAGTTTAAGTTATCACTTCTGTCGAGCGTTTCGAGACGCACACGGTTTTTTTTAGTGTCTCGATAGGCAGACGAGCAGATGGACCACCTGATGGTAAGTAGTCACCGCCGCCCTTAGACTTCTGCAATGCCAGGGCACAGCAAAGCCGCTATCTACAGTTAAATATATTGTGCACATTGACTTCTACTTTTAACACGGACAAAAAAGGTAAGGAAAGTTACCTTGGCAGGCATAGAATTAGCTGCAAAGCCTCAGACCGTAGGGGCTGCGTATTAGCCTCGGGGCAGTGTATTAAATTTTATTATTATTGTAAAAATTACGTGAGGTTGGTTTTATTTTTCCTTATTTAAATGATTTTATATCACTAACGTTAAACTAATCCAACCACCTAACTATTATTGTAATGTATATATGTCCCGCAGGCATCGTCGGCGCCTCCGGCCGGTTCTAACGCCATCTCGATGCTGGAGCTGCAAGCGTGGGTGACGGCGTGCCGCAGCTATCTGCAGACAGACATGGGCTCGTACTTGTTGCGCGGCGGCCGGGACGACTACTTGCTGCTCGGAGACCTGCAGCTCCACATTGGTGGCATGACTGCACCCTTGGATACGGCCGCAGGTCACTCTCAGTTTTATACAATACATTACGAAAGTTTTTTGGCGATCTAGAGTTGGAGTACGATGTTGGCCGTTTTGCGGCCTTCTGAGTACTCTGACCCTAGACCCTCGACCGCTTCTTCGCCTTCTTACCCATGGCTTAGTGTGTAGTAAGCAGGTCAGGCAGGTTGTCTCTCCCTACTCGATACTCTAATTGGACGGCACTGCGCTTACCATCAGGTGCAGGTCACTTTGCCGTGCCAGGATAATAAAAAAAAAGTTTTATCGATAGAGTCTGCTGCCAGTACAGTAAAAGCCCAAATTACATTAATTTATATTGCACTTTAACGGCAAGTATATTTATAAGAAAATAATACATTTATTATGCTCAAGTTGCCATGGAAACCTGTTGATATAAACTTGGTTTAACGTTTGTCTACGTTTCAAAATGAAGCCCTCTATGTCTTATTATTTCGCGTGTCTACATCTTGGATAATTGATTGACTAACACTATCAACGCGCACTAAATTATTACATAGTGTTTATGGTTATGTCAACGTCAGTATACATAACATAGTAAACATTGGCACGCTTGCTTTTCCTACAGCTTGATGATGTACGTTGCGCTTCCATTTAGATCCTTGGTCCGTTTTATGCCATCACTGTCCGACGCGGGATCGATGACCAACGACGTTGCAAAAGTCGGATACAACTATTAATCGACTTTATTATTTTTAATTAATTAATAAAACTTCTAAATTATAATTGTTATTTACTCTTTTTACGTATTATATTTACAAGAGCGTGTATTTGTGTACCCGTAGATTACTGCATAGTGGTGGAGGTGGACTCGTACGGGCACTATTTCCGCAAGGCGAAGTCGAAGCTAGTGTGTCGCAGCGCACAGCCGCGCTGGAACGAGAGCTTCACGCTCGACCTCGAGGGCTCACAGAACCTGCGCCTGCTGCTGTACGAGGACGCCGCGCGACCAGTGCTGCGCGGCAAGTGCACCATCAAGGTACACTATATCACTATCATGTATCCTCGCTCAACTAACTAAAATTATTATTTAAGATCGAAGCGGTCTAGCCGGGAATATATTGCAGAGACAAAACTTGCGGGTTCTAAAGGTGTAGGTAAGGTACGTGCGACGTCGTCTATACAAAATCACGAGAGATGTGTAAGCGCCGATGCTTCCGGGGTGACTAATTGATAGATCCAGCACACCGCCGGCGCCGCCGCAAGGAGCGAGCGGGACGTGTGCGGAGTCGCAGGTGGGGAAGGGTGTGCTTGTCCTTGCAACGGCCGGCTGTATTAGTAGGTATAGGTGAGCGACCGACACGCGCCGGATTTTTATAAGTAATAAACAAGGTAACCAGCTGGCCGAAAACTTTTATGTTTTTGGGATACAAATATAATATGTTACAAAGCTTGTACAGTCAGCAGCAGATATAAATGAGCACATAATGTGTTCAAATAATTCTATACATCCAAGAAAATCAAAAACATCTACACAACAAAAGTAGTCAAATTATCGTGAGCATCCATCGCGTCAAAATGATCTACACACTCGATTTTCAAATATTTGTAAACTAATCTTCACAGTAGGAATTGACTCAATTCTCTAACCTATACGTACAGGGTTGTGCGTATTTGAAATAAAAATAAACAATATTTGATTTTTGTATGAAAATAAAAATATTGTCTTTAAGAGATGAGATATTCACGATTGTAATCCTTGTCACCGAAACTTTATGGCCACGGCTTAGTAAACCCTTTCTGACTAACCTTGTATATCTTATATATAATAATATAGTGTTTTTTTTCGACTATTTTTATGACTCCCAATCTAAAATTTGATTCGATATATCGTAAAAATAATTCCCTGGAAGTTATGTATAGCCCTTAATATTAATTGTAAGTACTTTCCCAGAGCGTGAAAAGATTTTCCATATAAAATGCACGTAAATACAATAAACTCTTTTCTAAGTTCTATTACGCAGCGGCATTTCATGCTATCACATTGGTGAATTGTCATATTTAACTTACTTGTTTTTATAATTTATTGAATAGCAGCAATTGTCTAGTTGGTAGTGGTTTAAACTGTCAAAAAGTAGTATGTTCGAAACCAGCTCAAATGGCATACACCTCTGTCTTTTCTATGGTTACGTGTATATTCATTTTTAATTATCGCTTGCTTTAATGGTAAAGAAAAACGTAACGAAGAAACTTTATTTGTTATCACGGGGAAAGCGTTTTAGTACTGCCGTCCGCCCTGGGGGTGGTTGATTCCAAGCAATGTCAACTTGGAAATTGGATAATTTAAACTGGCATTGTAATGCCTATGAGCTATTCTAACTGAAAGTGATATCGTTTTAAAATAACTAGAAACGTAAAATATTAGGTATTAAAAACAAAAGTAAAGTTACCTATGAGCATCGATCTATATGTACTACGTACTAGATGCGGCGACCAGAACAAATATAATGTTCCATCGAGTTGCGGTTCCGATACCGCATTAACATTAGTTTGCTTCATGCTACCGTACTTCGGTAGCATCACGCCACAATGCATCTTTCAGTGTCGAATGAATTTTAATTATTTGTAGCAATATTCCCGAACAAATCTGCCTTAAATTGATATACAGTGCAATTGTTAATAGTATGTAAGGTAAATGACATAATTAATTAATTTCAATTCTGAATATAGGAGAGTCTATTTTTCACAACAAAATTGGCCATCAGCTTGTCCCATTTTTGTCCCCAAAAAGGGACTGAGTTATCACGCTTCTAACAGTCATAGATCAATTGACCAGAGGCTGCAAAATAGGCACTTGATGGATGAATTGTACTATTGTATTATTTCAAATTCTTTTTTTTTATCCTGGTGCGGCAAAGTTACGACACTGCACCTGATGGTAAGCGCAGTGCGATCCAATTAGAGTATCGAGTAGCGAGAGGCGATCTGTCCCCCGCTACACAACACAATCATGCCGGCCTGCTTCTTCACACTACGCCATGGGCAAGAAGGTGAAGAAGCGGTCGAGGGTATATTGTCAGAGTACTCAGAAGGCCGCGAAACGGCCAAACATCGTACCCCATCTCTAGACCCCCGACAAAAACCGGATGTATACTGGCTGATCCCGGAACGTGACACACTTGCGTGTGGCACTATGGCGGGTTTTACACCCTGTGTACGGTGGTCGCTATCCGGGCGGATATGAATATCCTACCACCAGCAAATTGTATTGTTCTATCTTTGTATTGTTTATCCACATAATTTTAATACAATTTTTCTATTTTATACGAGTAAGTGCCCGCTTATTACAAAACTTATTGTAAAAACACTTCCAAAAATGTCATAAATCTACTGTAATAACTTGAGGCTAAGGTAGATCCTGCATTAGGCCAGCGTGCTGGACTAAGGCCTAACCCCTCTCAATAGTAGAGGAGGCCCGTGCCCAGCAGTGGGACAATGTTTAATACAGGGCTAGTAATAATCCTACTATATATATAGTAGGATATATATATATATATAATTCGGCGAAAAGTTGGTGTACTGGTTACACCTCTGCCTACCCCTTCGGGGATTATAGACGTGAGTGTATATGTACAATTGTATTATTTGGGAAGGGGTTTTTATAAACATGGTATTATTCCTTATCCAAATAAATACTTTATTTATCACAAGTATTTAATTTTGAAAAAAGTTACGGCTCATATGTCATTTGATTTCAATGAATATCTTAGGAGATATAACAGTTTTAAAATATCTCCACAGCAAAATGAATATTGTCGTTTGTATGATTGTTTGTTACCTTTTCATAACTAAACGGGTGAACGAATTCTAATAAAATTCAGCAGAGGGATATATTATATCCTGGGGAAGGACATAGGCTATCTTTTTAACCAACTTCAAAAAAGGAGGAGGTTCTCAATTCGTCGGAATCTTTTTATATGTATGTTCCCCGATTACTCGAAGACGCCTGGACCGATTCGAGAAATTGGTTTTTTGTTTAAAAAGGAATACTCCCCAGGTGGTCTCACTGACACCAAGTCACTGAATCTGATGATGCGATCACAGAAAAATCGAGGGCTACCCTCAAATTTTATATAGACGCATAATTTATTTTTTATTGAAGTCGGTGTACTTTTTACGAATTAAAAACATTTACTTATTTCTCAAAAAAATATCTTGAAGGGGGTGAAATAAGGGTTGAAAGTTTGTATGGGCAAACCGTAATACAACAATTTCTTTTCTCAAATCTGGAAAATCTAATTTAGGCTTTTGGTAAGAAATTACCTTTTTTTGTTTGGTAATTTGGTAAGGCTGCCTCGGTGACGTAGTTGTAATTGCGCATGCGTTTAAGACTGCTATGCTGAGGTCTAGGGTTCGATCCCCGGGTCAGGTAAAGTGATGTTGGGTTTTTCTATCTAGAAATTCCCAGTATTAGCCCGGAGTTTGAAATCTATCCCCGGTATGGCGATAGGCTATCGTCCCCTATCACATCATGGGACCGAAATTTGGCGAAAAGTGGGTGCACTAGTTATACCTCTGCCTACCCCTTCGGGGATTACAGGCATGAGCGTATGTGTGGTAAGAAATTAAGAAATACCTACGTGTTTCAAAGTTTTTACCAAATCATCCCTTATTATATATAAACTTATGAGGTATTTTTCGAATGCAATTTAAAGCTTCAGGCACAACACCTGAGAGTCAGGTTGATTCGTATAGGTGCCTCAGTGCAGAATTTTTTATTTATTTATGTGGTTTCAATAATACCTCACTTGGAGTCACCTAAATAATTGTAAATACAAAAGTTTAAAATAAAAGTAATTTGTTTCAACAAAATACATGATTGCGAAATACATTATTTTGGTCTCTGCCATTGTTGGGTAATAAAATAAAATTTTACACAACTACATAATCTCCAGGATAGTTCCTCAAAAATTGAAATGAACTGTCGCATCTGCTCATTGTGATGCTCTTTGGTCTTTGGCTTAGATAAGGAATCGATGGCATTAGTGTGCGGAAAAGTTATTTGGAACATATTGTAGTGTCTATCGGTAGAATATATGTCAATGCCTTTGAGTAAGCTTTTTAATATGCATGTGCAAACACGCATTCAGACACCAACATCAAAAACTGGAAACTTCAGAAAAGTAACCTACGAGTAAGGTTTGTAATACGCAGGCGCATACGCGCGTATTAACACATACTAACATAACAAAATCTAAAATTTGAGAAAGTAACGTGCGAATCAGTTTTATAATACGTAGGTGCATACAAGCGTACTAACATACAAAAACTAAAATGAAAAAAATTACCTACGAGTAAGCTTTGTTATACGCAGGCGCGTACACGCGTATTAACACACATTTAAAAAATACATAAACCTAGAATATAATATACTGTGTAATGTATTCTATCTCATTTTCTTGCCGACTTATATTTATGTGATTGTCTCTTAGTGGTGACGTATTTAAAATTTTTGTTTCATGGAGTTTCAAATCACAGCGATTTTAAATTTTTATAATTTAATATTATTAAACTTCAAAAGGATATTTCTAAGATTAATTAGTGATACATTCCATGTGGGTCCGCTGGTAAAGATTACTTACGGAGAAGGCAAAATCGAATCACTCTATTTTTATTTTTTAGCACACCACCAGAATGATTATATATTAATTCAGTTTACATATTGTTAAACTAATTATTTAAAATACAATGAAATCATACCGATCATAGGCATGCATGACATTTTTAATAATATGGATAATTTAATGCTACATTACAAGAATCTTAAATAGTAATTTAGAAATTACAAAAAAAAATAATTAAACATCTTAAGTTACATTACTTATGTTAACATTATAATACTACCAACGAATTTATGAAAGCTTATGATAAAATTTATGATATCTATATCTTTAAAATATAATTCATAATTATTTGGCTTTGGATTTGGCAGGTGAGTAAGGAGCGCTTGTATGAATCGTACGCGTGAGAAAATATATCAGTGGATATATTTTATTTTGATTTCATATAATTTGGACAGTATTCAAGTAATTCGAAACAAAGATATGTCACTGACGTCATACAAGGAATGAAATCAATACTTGACTAGTATTTGATAAAATAAATCCATTTGACAAATCATGGCATTATAATAATGTTATTCCAAACAATTATGAGTCATCAATACATATATGTATAGGATTTATTATTCATGTTCGTTAATTTGTTGTGGAAATCTGCTTAGATACCAGATTGTTTATCATAACAACGGCCTTCAGTTTGCTACTAAATATTTGACAATGTATGTGCTCAGTTATAATTGACAGATTGAGTGCTCACATCATTTTGAAACTTTTGGTGTGTAGATAATTTTGGTCACTTTGAGTGTGTAGTACTATATGATCACCTTGGTTGTTTAGCTACTTCTGCTGCTGACTGTACAATAGATTGTGCTACTGATTCTCTCTGAACAAACTACTTTCGGCTTTTTATTATACTAAAAATAATGTTGTATATTTATCACAGGGCTGCATATGGCAGGGGTAAAAATATTAAAATCATAAATAGTATTGGGTGCAGGTGTGTATTTCTGTTTTGATATTTAGAAGAGCGATCGGGTCAAATGGCTACCAACAAGCGTCAGTTATCCTTTACAATCGCAGTATTGTTTTTATAGTTTTAAGAAGATCCACACACAAGAAAAGAAACCAAATGTTAACCAATTTGATATGTATAGTAATAGTGTATTTGTTTGTGCCGCAGCTATCTCGCGATTGGGTGTCCGAGAGTGCGAGCGGCGGCGTGCCTCGCACCGTGCTGCTGGGCGGCGGCTCGTTACCGCTGCGGCTGCGTCTGTTGCCGCCCGAGCGGTCCGCGCGCCGCGTGCCCAACGCCAAGCCCGGCGCGCTCTTCGGCGCCAAGATCACGCACGTCGCCAAGTAAATATAACTACAACACACACACACACACACACACACACTACACACATACACTATACACCCTACACACACACACTATACACACTACACACACACACTATACACACTACACACATACGCTATACACACTACTCACACATACACTATATACACTACACACACACACACACACACTATACACTCTACACACTCACGCACATACACTACACACACACACACACACACTCTATACACAATATACAAGAGATAGCTCGTACAAACCTACGTATATTAACAACTGTGCCCTACAGCTTCGTGTAGATAGTTACAATATCGAATAGGCCCGTGAAATACCCCTCTCCTACCTAATCTACATGCCTTTCCATATAGCTCGATCAATACATCAAGTCATTTACTCTCAGGTTTGCTACGTCAAATAAAATGCGTGGGTAATGGTGGTAGGTAACTATTCACACTTTCACTGCGGCGCGGCGCAGACAACTAGCGTTTTTAATAGCGCGCCTTATTTCGCGACGCAGTTAAAGTGTTAAGCCATGTTAGTGGATATTTATAATGTGATAAGTGCTATTTAAGGTGTTCCATTATCATACACGCATCTCTGTTTTAACACATTTTTCGAATTAGAGTATGAATACACACGACTATTTGTGTTTTCGAAGGAGAGAGAAGCGGAACATCCCGTTTATAATAAGCGCGTGTGTGCGCGAAGTGGAGCGAAGAGGTATACACGAAGTGGGCGTCTATCGCGTGTCAGGCAGTGCGTCGGACCTCAACCGACTGAAGAAGAGTTTTGAAACTAGTGAGTTATTATTATACTTCATCGAAACGTTTATTTCACTTTTGACATAAGCAAGCCTATGAAGTTCTATAATTATTGATTGACAAGCAAACATAAACAAAATTTTACTACTCATGGACGTTTTCTCTATTCAATGGTGAAGCGACTTGCTCTTTCGCTTCGATATTTATGGATCTATATTTGTTGAGCCCACAGATTGTGTAACGAAGATAATTCATTTTATCTGAATTAATATTTTCATTTTATATTTATAATGAATGAGCAAACATAACATAGATTAAAACTTATTCATAAATTAAATCAATTGTTATTATGTACTGCAAAATGAATACGAATTGAATGGTTTTAATATTACAATAATTATGACAGTTGCGAATGTTCCACAGATGCTTATGAAGCTGAGCAGCTACTGAAAGAAGTGGACATACATTCTGTGACGGGCGTGTTGAAGTTGTACTTGCGAGAATTGCCTGAAGCGTTGTTCACTGACGCCCTGTACCCAGAGTTACTTCGAGCCTGGGGTTCCACTCAAGTACGTAATTATGGAGTATAAATATTTAAAACCAGTTGTACACTGTTTTCTATATAATTTCAAATGTATATACATTTATGTAAATTAATACCTACCTAGTACACATAAAATAAAATGCCTTGACACTAACCACACAATACAAAATACAATGTCGCATTCTTGTATATGTATTTGTTAATATATCCCTTGCATATATAATGCGCACTTAACAATAAAAATATAACATAATGGACTATTCAACCATTCCAAAAACACTAAAATACCCAATAAGACTAATGATACAGTTGACCACTGTAAATAAAAATATGAGTGTATTGTTGTTATTCAGGGCGCCGGCACGTCTGTGGACTCCGGGCCCGCGCACACCAGGCGACACGCCCTTCTCAAGTGCTACGCGCAGCTACCCGACCTTAACAAGAACTGCATCGACTTCCTGCTCAACCATTTTGTCAAGTGAGAATTTTGGATGTATTGAGTACTTAAGTTTCGTGTCCCTTGGTTTATTAAAATGAATCCAATATAGCCGCCAACAAAAGATTTTTAATTCATAAAAAGTATACCGACTTCAATAAAAAACAAATTATGCGTCCCTATAAAATTTGAGGGTTGCCCTAGATTTTTCTGAGATCCCATCATCAGATCCTGACTTGATGCCAATGTGACCTGGGAAGTGTACCCTTTTAACCAAAAAAGAATTTCTCGAATCTGTACAGGCGTCTCCAAGTAATCGGGGAACATACATAAAAAAAGATTCCGACGAATTGAGAACCTCCCCGTTTTTTTGAAGTCGGTTAAAAAGTAAAGTATATTTTTAGGGTGAATGAAAACGAAGACGAGAACAAGATGTCCCTGCACAACCTGGCGACGGTGTTCGGTCCGACGCTACTACGGCCGGCGAGCGCGGGCGCGGGCAACAAGCAGCGCACCGACCTGCTTGCGGCCGGCACCGTGGACGCCATGGCGCAGGCCGGCATCCTCTACTGCCTGCTGCAGCAGCGCCAGCTCGCCGCGCAGCTCTCCTCGCACCACCGCGCGCCCCCACCCGCGCTCTGATACTAACCACCACCACCACTACCACCACTGCACTACTACACTATACTAGTGGGCGTTGAATCAACGAACCGTTTTTTCAAACTTTTTTTCTACTGTTAACGAGTCAACCGTTTTCTCTTTACCGCAAAACCAGTTGAATTTATCAACCTGATTTATTCAACGTCGTTGAATCAACGACAGACGCGAACAAAACGGGACATTAAAGTATAGATCTGTGTACGTTTCTGCAAACCAGTTAAAAACGTCAACTGCTTTTTCAACCAGTTGGCCGTTTATAGGAAACGGTTTCATTTCGTTAACGCAAAAACCGTCAACGACCCACCTCTACTACACTACCAGCACCATTCATACTCGCTTCGTACATATTCAGATTGATGTTTCCATGGCAGCTAGAAAACTAGTATTTTCTGAAAATAGACATTAACCACAGCTGTTATTGGCTTCTTCTCATGGCTTGATTCACCTGATGGTTGCAGATACAGGATGTTTAAACTAAGTCATGGTATGTTCATTTACGTCGTTTATATATTGCAGCTAACTTTTAATGAACATTGAAGAGTTGATCCATATTCCACAGGCAGCTTTTTATAGCCTTGAAAACGTAGCCAACTAATAGCCATTCCGTTATGTTTAGTATACCCATGCCAATTTTTTTTTTTATTATTGAGTCCTTGAAATGTTATACATTATTTAGATTCAGTAATTTTTTTACTGTAATTATAATCGATACACCAATTTAGCTACGAAAGTAAGAGGCCGTCAAGTATTTTTGCATTGAATTATCTTAAGTATAATAAAACTATTATTTCCACAATATTCATTTTTTGGTGTATTACCGGTAATCAGACTTCACAATATAATTAACAATAGTTTCTCCACAAAATGCACTGACGTCTCGACGATGTATGTAAAAAACTAGCAATATTATTATGTTAACAGCTTATGCTCGCGGCTCCGCCGGCGTTATATTTGGTTTTATTTACCTACAGTCTATCGTCATATCATTTTACACATATGAACAAATGAACGGACAAAAAGACAGCAAGGAAACTTGATTATACAGCTGTTCAAAGCAAATTATGTTGCAATGTGAGGAAATTTAAAAAAACGAGTCCAGCTAGCTTACTAAGAAAATAAAAATAGGAACTAAAACTATCAGAAACGCTGCATCTCTAGTGCCCAAATGTTTGCTTCATCTGCATTTTGAAAGGGGGCGGTTGCGCCCAAATCGTCAAGGTCAATGGTAAAGGCTACAACCCACTGACGTCTATTATAATAGACGTCAGTGCTACAACCTATCAACTGATTTGTATTGTGCAGATAAATGGTTTTCTGTTTATTATGTCGTAACGTGATACATATTTTTTTTACATTCCATTGTATGTATAACAGACAGACTGATCGTAGAAATATCATTAAGGGTTATACATAACGCCATATACATAATTTTGAATCAAACCATTCACTTGGAGACATTACCAATGCTTTTTATATACATTTTATATGTGTACACAACAATTTACATTTAGATTGTAAAACATTGTTAAATTGGGTATTGGCTATTAAAGAAAAGCGTAATTATTAAATGGAGTATTATGAAGTGGGACCGAAATTAAGATTTATAAATTGATGGTAATAAAATTGTTAGCATAAATCAGAGCAGACTGATAATAATATAATATTATTGTTTGAGCAATAAGATCTTTTGTTAATATGTTGACTGCGGTGCAAATTACACAAACTGTCCACATGCGATGCATGCTAAAAAAATTATACACGGATGCGGCCCCACACGCCTGTTGTTTTCATCAGCACTCTGAACACACCAATGCGTGTGGGGCATGCTCGTAGCGCAAATTTTTACGCACCCTCTGTTTGCCGCCGCATAAGCGTTCGTGCTCGCTACACGAGAGGAACACATCCAACATGTTTCAAGTCGCAACAATAGCCAAAACTAATTGTAGGGGCCGCAGTCAATCTGTTAACGCAGTTTATTCACATCGAAATGGCTAAAAAGATGTCGTTAGCAATGACATTCGCCTTTTATTACTTATCAATAAATATGCAAAGTAGGGTAATTTTGTACCCGTTTTTTAATCATAAGCTTGTATGATTGCAAATGGAATTATTTATGATTGGGACATGGAAAACTTCATCCTCTTTGCAGCATTTTACATGCTAGTCGTGTGTATTATTTTATAATACACTTTATATTATATATCATATTATAATGACAGCACCAATAGTTTGAGGAATTAATTTTCGGATGGTAGACAAGTTTCACATTGGTTTTAGAAAACTGTAAAATGGGTACAACTTAAGTGTTTTATGTTTTATAAAATATAGACTTAAATGGTGTTATATTAGTACTTAACAATAAAAATTACCAAAAATAAAAAATATTAGAACAAAGTTAATTTCATATTATAGTTTTGTGTTGATTTTGTTGAAAGACAATTATTATAAGTTAACAATGGTTTATATTGTTGTGTAATATTAATGACTTAGATAAGAAAGCAAAACAATGAAACTATATTGTTAGTTTTGCTTTGGCTATTAATGAAGTATCACTGATAATGTTTACAGTATTCATAATTTATTATAGTTTCACACATCACAAAACGCATGTATTGGAAATACTATGTATAATAATTTATCCATTTCATATTAAGAATAATCATTCAATTAGACTGAAGTATTATACCTGTCTTTGCTGTTGCCAAATTAAAGGTTGCCAATCTCTTTCACAATATTTTAATATTGCTGTATAGATTACTTTCACATTAGCATAATCATAATAATATCTGTGTGGTTGTGTGAAATACAAACAATACCTTTTATCACATATAGCGCTTTATTTAGATGTGTTTGTATATTATTTAAAGTCACAATTAGTAGTTTTTATTAAGATTTAAGAAGTGTATTGTGAATAGGGCTCTAATTCATGTTACCCCATAAGAAGCAAAATATTTTTGTCTTGGTTATTTAATTCTTTATAGTCATAAACTAGCAAATATAATCTGTATTATAACATATTTAAACACTTTCGATTATTTTTTCCAAACATTGTATTTAATTTTTGTATATAAATGACACTAAACTAAGTTAAGTAACTTTTGCAATAAATTGTATTTTTAATACACCTTTCATGTGAATTTTACTTATTTTGTTACTCATTGAATTATTATCATGAATAATTTAGTACCTACCTACTTATTCCCACACAACCGTTACAATAACATTGTTAATATTTTACTTACTATGATACAGTGGTGCAACAAGCTTATTTTGAAGTGTGTATTGTATATGCGTCTGGCAGACAGGCTGTCTGTACTGCCATGTTTGCTATGTGAGTGGTGACAAAAACCCCTAGTGTGTTGCAAGTAATAAGGGTATTAAAATCCATTACTGAATCTCAGTCATGTTAATAATTAAAAAAATTCACATATAGACACATTGCAATTACTTCATAGAATTTAATATTATTTTGTAATTTAAGGAGCAACTTAAGGATGAGAAATAATCAATTTTAAGAAGTTTATAAAATACTGAAAAATGAAGTCTTACTGCAGTAGCAGTGGATATAGACTAAATCAGTTATGCTTTAAATCATTTATGGACCTAGATCTCATACTTTATCTCAGCAAGTAAAGTACACATGCAATGTCTATTCAAATCTATGGCAGAAAAACACCTAACAAACACACCTGTCACAAACCACAAGGCTTTATTATTACCATATATTGTTGGACCACAGTCAAAATTAAACAGATGAAAACCCATGTTGCACCCTATTCTCAGTAAAATATCCTATATTATATAAAAATCCCAACTAAAAGTAAAAATTATCTATAAATATATTATGTTTGGTATTATTTCAAATAAGCTCATTGTAGATGATTTTTCTATAAAGTAAATATACATGGCAATAGTAACCACTATAAATGACAAAAAATACTTTTTATTATTGAAAATGAATGTAGTTATTATCAAGAGACCTATATACAGAGCTGATCTTTTTATAGCACTTGACAATATTTCATACTTTATTTCTTCATTTATACACATTTCAGCCCAGAGGATGTATTTGTCCTCACATGACATACAGTTAGCAGAGCCATCACCTCTACAAGATTTGCAGGAGACATCACAGTTTTTACACATGTAAGATCCTTCTCTATTAACACAATACTGGTTTGTTTTACATATGAGTGGGGTGGAACATTCATCAACATCTATACATGATCCAGACTGCAGTATCCAGCCATTCTTACAGGTTTTACAGGAAGTTGCTCCTTCACCGGAACAACCATCACAAGCCATATGACATGGTGCACAAATAGTATTGTTCAGATAAAAGTTCCTAGAACATTCTTCACAGTATTTACTGGCATAGCCTGTATGACATATACATGTACCATTTCCTTTTCTCGTGCCCTCCCCATCACATATTCCATGACCACCACACACTTTGTTAGTCTTGCCTAATGGACAGGGTGAACACATATCACCAAAGTGATTGGATGGGCAACAATATTCTAGGTTTTCAATGCATAGCCAGGTATATAAATCTACAGTATCAGGGTCTTCATGGAACCACCATTTCTCTAAAAGTAGTTCTGCCTCCTCAGCCAACATGTAACAATGATCTTGATATTTTTTTAATTCAGAACATAGTCCCTCTTGAATTTCGACTAAACGCATCTCGCTTCTCGAATATGTCTTCAATTTTGATTCTTCCCAAGCAGCGTCCCCGCCTTCATGTTTTCCACGTGAAGTCTTCGAGAGCCAGTGTTTGAAAGAGTCCGTTAATATTCTGCAACGTTGACAATCTTCTAGCTTATTAGATTGTATGCTTTTCAGACCCGGTAAATTTCTTTTACTGGTAGTCAAATTGCAAAGGAAAAATAAATACAACACTAACACCTTTAGTACCATGTCAATTTAAATTATATTGCTTAATTAATGAGTTTAGTCGTTACTATATTCTACAATCACTTTAACTTATATTTTTGAAAAAGTTTTATTTGATATCGGACAGTAATACATCCAAAACACAGATTATTATTTATTAATAAATGTTTTTTTTTTATTATAATTTTTTTATTTTGTATTCTTTTTCCCTTATAAGGCAAAGGGTTCTAGCCACTGACGTATAATATATGGACAAGATATCTAATACAAAATGACAGCTATTTTCTTGACTTATTTGAAGCGCCCCTCTCGAGTGTATTTGAAACTAAATTTGACATATAATAGGGATGTTGATATTTTTTAAAATATCGGATTTCCGATATATCGATATTTTTAAATATATCAATATCGGAGTTTGATATATCGATATTTTTAAATATATCAATATCGGAGTTTGATATATCCGAAAAAAATTACGATATTTTTATTAAAAATTTTGACTCGTCTAAGGGTCTGGTCCTGACGCCATACATCCTTTCTTCGTGAATCGGGGCGCCAATGAATTTATTAGATTCAAAGATCTTGGAATCATATTTTTTTTTGCCAATCATAATTTTTTGCCATGAACTTAATCTTATTTTCTACTTTTTAGTTCGGCTAGCTATTAAAACGTGCTATTTTTTAAATATAATTTATAGTCCCAAAACAGCATCAAACCTAGTTATAATAAAATATTCGATTGTAAATTAAGACCCCATTAAAAAATATGATCTAAAATGATACCTTATATTTTTTATTATCTTGGTGAACCTATAGATCATAGGTCCTTGAAACGTGTGTAAATATTCAAGTAAATCGGATGTCTTGAAGGTGGTGAACATTGCGTTGAAAGATTCCGTTACATATATACTTAGTCTACTTAGATACAATTGTAGCTAATATAAAGTGTGTAAAGACAATCATAATGGTAATGAGCTACAAAATTATTTAGCTACACAGTTTATAATCCACTATATTTATTATAAAAATTTAAGTGAATACGTATAGTATAAGTATAAGCAACTAATTTAAATAGGGAAAGAGGAAACACATATTATAGTGTAACTAAAGTACCGTAGATTAAGTTGACGATGATGTAGTAGTTTCAATAATTTACGAGTATAAATATCTATCTCCGATATCTATATTTCAATATCAAAATATCGATATATCGTCCAAAAAAATATTAGTAATAAATATCGATATTTCTAAATCATAATATCGATATTTCGATATATCGATATTTTATCAACATTCCTAACATATATATATATATATATGTTAGGAATATATATGGAAGGAATATATGGCCGTTTCGAGTGCGTCTGTCTTTACAGTGGCTTTTAACTGATTATTGCATTGAAGACCTTAATTTGAAGAATTATTTGTGTGTGGTTTTTGTTAATAAACCATGAGAGTTTGTGTTTTTTGTATGACCCGTTACCAAACGGGAAGTGGAGTAACATTTCACAAGTTAGTAAACTTGCATCATGTTTTAGCTATGTATATTGTAACTAGTCATTTTAAAGATGAAATTATAATTTGTAAGCAAAAAATAACTCTAATAAGACATATTTTTATGTTAATTTGTTTTGTAATAGCAAATTTATATATAAATTATATCTAGGTAGGGTTGCCCAAGTTTAATTTCGACAATACATATCGATATATTCTGTCTAAGGAATAGGAAATTTTCATTTCAAATCATAAAATTACATTATAAAATTTCCATTATAGGTTTCCAACTGACTCGGTGATACAAAAACTATGGCTGAGAAACATGAATGTTGAAAATTTGTTTCCAAACATAAATAGCTATTTATGTTCTAAACATTTTATGGAAGATTGTTTTATTAGACATGTTTCACGGACCCAGTTAAAAAAAGGGCAGTGTGCCCACAATATTTTCCGGTGGGTTTAATATTATATTAAGCGTTTTAAACATAATATAGTAGATTAAAATATGTTTTGCTAAGGCGATGTTTTTATTATTTTTAAGATTTGTAAACCATCGACTGTTGTGTATCATTGTCGATATATCATCCTTCGTGTCTCAACTCTATCGTTAGTTCCGCAGACGCTCACTGCTCGACTGCACTGCTATCAGCGCCAATATGGCGAAAATCAAATAGGCACACTTTCGCGGATCAAATATCCTGTCCATATAATAAACGTCAGTGGTTCTAGCCCATACAGCCTCGTCAATCGTGTAAAGATATCATGCTTTTTTCTAGTAAGGCCTAAGCCAAGTCTTCATTCTATTCTTTCAATATTCTCGAAAATTTTAAGAAAAATTATCGCACTATAATAATTTTATCTAACGGTGTGCACAATTTGAAAAACGTTGCAAAAATGAGCAAAAGATGGCGGCATCTGTCATAATTATAGTTTGAGGGTACCTAAAGGGCGATCAAGGCGTATACCGGACGGAAATAAGTCAAATCTAGCGGATGTGTAAGGAAAGGAAACGATGTACTCTCATAATAGGACTTTGGACGTCAAACGGACAACATAATATTATTACTCACTCTATTACTAATATTTTTGCAGAAATATTTAAAACATGATTCCTCAAAATGAAGAGAACAAACATAAATTGGTTTGTGGAAACAGAAATGTTCTCACTTCCAATTGTATCCAACCATTTTTTCCTATTCAATGCATAGCTAATCTTTTCTTAGCTAACTTAAAAAAAATATTCATTTAATCAGTCTGTCACGTAGTTATATCTATTGATATATGCAATCATAACAGGACATCACTATTTCATATGTACAAATCAAAGATATAATTTTTTTCAGGAAATATATTAAAATACTTGTCACAAAAAGAAAATGTCAAATTTCACAATAAATGACTAATTTAATTCAAATTGACATAAAATATGTGCTAGTTTATAAGAAATATAGTACGAACCGGTGCAATAGATTCCTGCTTTTTTTGACGCCGCAACTAATATTGATACTATTAGGCATGTTTTCACAAACACAATTCACGTATTTTTAAAGTAATATAACTATTTTACTGTTATAAATTAATAGTATTACAAAAATATTATTACAATAAAATGTGTTGACTATGTAAACAACAGTGCACACAACTGGATGATAACCTAAGTATGTTCAAAGAAGGATAAAGTAAATGTTGAAAGTACGTTATAGAGTAAACGATAGCTATTCTTTTTTACACACAAAAAATTATATTGGCTTGATAGAGGTGGCACTATGTTTATGTATACAATATCGAATTATATATATTTGTATAACCTAGGGATTCTATAGCTAAACACTTCAAGTCCTTAGTCTTACTCTTTTCTACTTCCATCCCTTTTACAACGGTGCAATGGCGGTCTCATTTATTTTTATTTCCTCTTTTGAAAGACTTTAAACATTAGTTTACCATCAGTCTATGTAATCGAATTAAAATTTAGATCCGCTGTTGTATGATTTTGTCAATGTTCGGGGTTGAAAAAAACTAGTCTATAATCGATTGCAAACCGCACTAAAATTAAAAAGTGAATTGTCAAATGTGAAATGACAATTAATTGTTGTTTGCTCCATGTCTCACCTGCGCGCTTAGTACATTTCGTCAATTTATTTGGATGGATAAGTTTATTTCAACATTTCCGTTGTATTATAATTAGTAATTGGTTTCTTATATTTTTATTTATTCATTTCCCAAGAGACTATACGAGAACGCAAATGAATCACAAAATAACCTAAGTCGTATATCGTAAGAAAGTTGCGTCTTTTACATGCTTTCTGTGAAAAACAAAGTTCAAGATGGGAGACAAAATAAGGTAATTTGATATTTTACATTGATGATACTTCAACGTCTATTCGTCCGAAACACGTGTATTGTTCTATATTTTAGTTAAACTAGTTGCCACCGCTGAAATATTTGCATATATTTGCTGAAAATTATTCACAGTAGTATTACATATGTTACATGTTAGTCTACATTTACACTACTATGTCATTTGAAAATTATATGTTTGCATATGAATTCACCAATGTCAACTTGTTTTCAGGATTGACTCAAAATTTGAAATGAAAGGCAACTATGAGCCTTCAGACTCAGAGGAAGAATATTCAGAAGATGAAAAGGAAATATTAGCGAATGTAAGAAAACGAAAACATGACTCAGAATCTGAAGAAGAACTTTATGCATTTTCAGAATCAGATGAGGAGGATAATAAAAAAGACGATTTTGATATAGCTGATAGTGATGTTGAAGGTCAGGAAAAATCTGATGATGACTTACCAGATTCTAAAGCATGGGGCAAAAAGAAAAGGTCATATTTTTCTACTGATTATGTTGATGAAGATTATGGTGGCTTTGGAAATGATGAAGAAGCTGCACTTATGGAGGAAGAAGAAGCTAAAAACATACAAAAACGGCTTTTAGAACAACTTGGGGATGAAGATTTTACATTAGAATTCTTCAATAAGCAAGTTCAAGAGATCAAAGAAAAAGAAACAATCATTAAGAGTGATTTAAGTCAGATGTCTAAACGGCAAAAATTACAATTATTAGAAAAAGAAAGTCCAGAATTTGCAGGTCTTGTAGACGATTTTAGGACAAAATTAACAGTTGCTAAGGATGATTTGCACCCTCTTTTAGAACTTGTTAAAGATGGCAAACTGCCTAAGTGCCCAGCTTCAAAGTTTGTTAAGACTAATTATGATCTTATTCTCAACTATTGCACAAATATTAGCTTTTACTTGCTACTAAAAAGTCAAAAAATGAATATTCAGAATCACCCAGTTATTAAAAGATTATATCAATACAGACAAATGCTGAACAAAATGGAGCCTATTTACTTAGAGGTGATTAAACCACAAATAGATAAAATAATGCTTGCAGTAAGAAACAATTTGCAATTACAAGTAACAGAAATACATGAAGAAATTAATGAATGCAAGAAACGAAAGTCTGACAAAGCAATATCAGAATCGGCTGCTAAAAAACTTAAGCTCATTAGTACCATGGAGAAAGATGATGGTGAAGATACAGGAGTATCAGATAATGAAGAAGAATATGAAGGAAATGATTACTTCAAAAATAGCAACAAGGTTGAAAATATACACAGAAACAATGAAGAGTCTGAAGAAAGTGGATTTTCAGATAATGATGGTCACTCTCCTGCTGAAGTAGAAAACGAAGAGAATAAACCCTCAACATCCTCTCACAATATGATGATAGAACTTGGAGACAAGCGAGAGATAACATATCAAATTGCTAAAAATAAAGGTTTAACACCACATAGAAAGAAGGAACAAAGAAATCCTCGAGTGAAACATAAGCTTAAATACAGAAAAGCAAAGATCAGGAGGAAGGGTGCAGTCAGAGAGCCTAGAACAGAAATTTCCAGATATGGTGGTGAATCTTCAGGCATAAAAGCTAATGTTAAAAAGGGGATCAAAATTAAGTAAATAACTGCATATTTATTTCATAAAAATTGTGTAACAGGTTTATTAATATTTTTATTTCTGCAATAAAGTTGTACTCCACATCTATTTCATTCTTTATTGTCTTAATGTTGCCATCTGAAACAAATAACAATGTTTGTTTTTCTTATTTTTATTTCAATATCTTTCGCCAGACCATTTTTAATTTATACCCCAGTAAACAAAAGATATAAACTATAAAACTTACAGTTTCAATACTTTGTCTTTTCCACCAGATGCAACATATGCTCCATTTGGAGACCAATCTACTGCATACACTTCATCTGCATGTCCTGGCAGATCTAGTTCTAACTTTTTAGTCTTAATACTCCACACTGCAATCATTTCAAATGTTAGACAACATCAATACAGCTATATAAAACCCTATCAAACACTAACATATGTCTAATAATATTTCATATACAATACAATATTGATTATCTAAAGTAATTGAGGGACATGGGTGTTTGGAAACTTTATACATTTATTTTTCAATATAAATTATTGTATTACATAATATTTATAATCTGAATACCTTTCATTACAGCCTTTCATTCCTTTAATAGCCTAGTAATACGTGTATATATCTAATATCACATAGTTTGATCCTGTATTATGTATTTATATAGAATTTTAGTCTGTTAAAGTTACAAGCAGCTTGGTCACACACTTATTTCAGGGCATATCTGATACTGGTTGCTTTCAACTTGAGTTTTAAATCATTGCAAGGCACAGTATCTAAGCTTTAAAAAGCTTAGATACTGTGCGGAATACACGCATGACTAGGACATCATTATGGTTGTTTGAAGGGACACAATTTTCGGATAATTAACATGTTGCTGTAATTAAAAGTCATCAAAATAATCCTGAAGACAATATTATGTTGCAATGTTTTATGCCGCTGGGGTTAACAATTAAATGAAAATTACCTTTCAAAGTCGAATCAGCACTGGAGCTTAAAAGTAATCTGGAATCAGCAGACCATGCAACCATGTAAACAGCTTGAACATGACCTCGAAATGTAGTAATAAATTTTCCTGTGGCAGCTTCCCATAACTTCACCGATTTATCAAATGATGCTGATGCTATTATCCTTAAAATAAAAATTATATTACAGCCAAAGTAAAATAAAATATGAAACTTTTAAAATGATTAAAGAATTACCTGGTGTCTGGTGAAAACTTAACATCATTTATAAGTTGTTGATGACCTGTCATTCTCGCTAATGGCCGTTTCTCTTTCTCAGGCAACCATAAAAACAAAGTAAAATCATCTGAGCCTGATACTAAACGTTCGGCTCCTTGATGACATACTGCTTCATATTTTTGTAAGGCACTTTGTTGCAACTCAGTTTCTAAAAAATAATATAATTCAATAAATTAATGGGTAGACACAGGATAGGTTTAAAAAGTCTATATTGTAAAACATTAGGGTAAACGATACTACTGTATTAAAAAAATATATATAGGGCAACTCTTTTTTCAGTACTTGTTTAGAATTGTCATTTCCATAAATATTCTTAATTATACATACAAGCTCAGACACTAAGTTGTATTCTCAAAAACCGAAAGGCTGTAATTATGTTAAAAAGTTGAGAAAGCAGTTCCATCCAGGAATTTCTAAGCCATGCTGTTAAATTATTTGGGCTTTTTCAAGTTTTACTATGAAAGATAATTGACCCTCTATATTTTTGAAGATTACAGTCTCCTGTTAATTTAGTTATTTATGTTGATTGATTTACCCTTCCAAAATGACTTAAACAGATTATTTATAAATATTAAATTATTGTTGATTAAAAGATGGGAATGCTTTAAAACACTTCTCATCTAATGAAAGTGAATCATTATGAAAGAACCTCAAAACTTACTGTCTCTATTGTTTTCACTGAGTTGATCAGATACTGCTTGGAATGGTCCTGTGCGGAGAACATAGTCTGTACTCAAGGCCAATGTGTTTACCCAATGAGCATGCCCCTCTAGGTTCCTGCAGAGTATTCCATCTTCAGCTCTCCATACCTGTGTATAAAATCATATTTAATTTCTTTTAATGCTTAATATTTTACATAGGTATTAAACTATGGTAATCAATACAGTTCATTGGTCACTGTTGTGATAGAAGTTGTGGATCTTGAATTTTATGAATTACAGCATATATAGGAGTTTCACAAGCTGTTTATTAAAATATTGGACTAATTTTATGTAATAAATATTTTAAATCAAACCTTTATGGTTCTATCTTGAGAAGATGTGTAAATCAGCCCACTGCCACCCCACTTAACAGAAGTCACTGCTTTTGAATGTCCTGTGAGACTCAATATTGTAAGCCCAGTGACAGTGTCCCATATTCTTACATCACCATCTTTAGATGAACTTGCAACTTTCCGGCATTCTGGGTTACTAAAATAGTATTTGAACATTTAAATAGAAAATGATGATAAAAATCATTACATATTATAACTAGTATTCCCATTACATGTGATAAGGTTCCCAAGCCAGTGCTGTAATCCATTGCTTATGTCCAATCATTGTTTTGCCTATTTGGTTGCCTGTGGATGGATTCCACAACATTATTCTGCCCTGTTTACATGCTGAAGCTAATTTTTCACCATCTGGTGACCAGCTGATGCATAATACCCAATTCGTATGTCCTGTGAATTATTATTTACTATAGTTATTTCAGTTATGGTTATTAGATTTTACAAACATAGACATAGAAGTGAAATAGGCAATATTACAAGCATTTAGTACTGTACAAGAATTAGACCCAATTCTCTGTGAATCTAAACAAATAATAACATAACATATAAGCTAATTTTGTGATTTAATTACAAATATATGGGACATGTATCATATACTAGTTACAGTTTAAAACTTGCTGTATCTGCAATAAACAGAGTCTAAATTCAATAGAATATCTCAGGATTAAAATCCCCCCAGCCCCTAATCAAAGCAATGTGTTCATTTCCATTGCAATGATGCAAATCAACAGTTATTATAAATAATTTTTACCTTTGCATACAAAGAAGGGTGATTGTGTGGGTAAATCCCAAAATCTGACAGTAGTATCACCAGAACCACTGGCTAACTTTTTTCCACATGGACTAAAGCTGGTTGATATCACAGCTTCTGCATGACCTGGTATGGAACTACAAAACGGTCACTTGCTTTGCAATATATCACCTATTTTTTTTATTATTCATTACATGCTAACATATTTCTATACAATTAAAATTGCAACATAATTTTTATTTGTTATTTTTAACTCACATTCCGTTCTACATGTATAATTTGTTTTACAATTTAAACACCTTAGTATATTGTATATTTAACAATTGTAATTTATAAATTACGAAAATATTATTAAAAAAATCCAATAAGGTGACCTTACTTTTATATTTTTTCTATGATTTTAAATATGTTTCATGTTGCCCCGATGGTGGTATAACACAATGCATTATTTACCTGGTGCACCTAGTAACTGGCCTCACTCTGAATACAGCTTGCTGCTGATATATTATCTCTAAAACTTCTTCGGAATTTAAATTTTTTACATCAAGAGCATCTTTCAAAGTATTTGTTATTTCAACATCTTTCACAAAAAACAGAAATGGTTTGTCCTCCTGCAAAAAATATGATTTAGGGCGGTTGAATAGGGAACTGTTTTAAAATTATCATTGCAGTAGCGTTAAGAAATTGACTTACTTCTTGTAACAGTGCATTACAAATAAGTTGTAGTTGGTCTTTGTTTATATTTAAAGGTAAGTCTAAAGTGCTACCAATTTCTTCACCTGTATCTGATTTTAATTTAGCCTGAACACAATTTGGTAAATCTTCATCCATTATTGATATTTTAATTAATAATATTACAATGAATACTAACAAAACAGCATGAGATAACCTTATTTTATGTTTTTTTTCTTAGACAAATGACAAGGAGCGTTTTATGGAGGGTAGAGTTAAAGGAGAATCGTCTCTGGTGTGAAATGTGTTCGTCAAAATGCGCTAGGCTGACGCTCGGGCTACAATCAGGGTACATTTAGAATAAGCCAAGAGTTAAATTAAAGTATTTTTTTATCCTGGCACGGCAGCATAGTAACCACACTGCAACTGATGGTAAGCGCTGAGCATGCCGTCCAATTTGAGTATAGAGTAGCGAGAGACTAATCTATATCTAATCTACGGTCCCATGGGCGAGCCTATCGCCATGCCAGGCACAATTCCAGACTCCGGGCTGATAATGAGTATATCTAAATATAAAAACCCAATATAATTTTACTCGACCCGGGGATCGAAACCGAGACTTCAGCACAGCAGTCGGAACGCACGCGCAATTACAACTGTGCCACCGAGGCAGTATATATATAGTCAATAAATTATTATTAATTTACTCATTTAATATCATATATTCTACTGTTAAGACACAATATACGAAAAAATTAAAGTCAAGTCCAAGTCACAGAAAAATCCTTTTGACATTTATATTTTTTTAGCAATATACGATAAAATTAGAGTCTGGGTCATCCTTCATCATCATCATCATCACATAAATTTTATTTACTTATTAAACTTTTTATTACGTGACATTGGCAAAATTGTGGAGTTGTTCCTCCGCAGAGGCCATTAAAGCAAGAAGAAGAAGAAGTCCAAGTCACAGAAAAAATTAAATCCTTTTGACATTTATATTTTTTTAATAATAGCAACTTTGTTTTATATGTCCGACTTTGGCGAATAACATACGTGTTATGTTTATTTTATTTGTAATTTAATCGTTTAGTCGTGTGCTCCCGATTGATATAAAATGAAATTCTTGTATTTCTTGGTCATATTATGGACTATAGTCAATGGTGACGAACATACACATACGTATAAAGACGGAGAACAAGTGGTGCTATGGATGAACACGGTCGGACCATACCACAATCGCCAAGAAACGTATGCATACTTTTCTTTACCTTTTTGCGTTGGTACTAAAGTAACAATTGGACATTACCATGAAACGCTGTCGGAGGCTCTACAGGGAGTGGAATTGGAGTTTAGCGGCCTCGACATTACGTACAAAGACAATGTACCGGCGCAAAAATTCTGTGCCATCGAAGTGAATGAACAGTCCTACAAAGCTCTTGTGTATGCTGTTAAGAATCACTACTGGTATCAGATGTACATAGATGATTTGCCGATATGGGGAACGGTGGGAGAGATCGATGGCGACCAGTACTACATCTGGACCCACAAGAAATTTGACATAGGCTACAATGGAAACAGGATCGTCGAAGTAAACCTTACAGCCGAAAACAAGGAAAGACTAACTCCTGATGCGAAAATTCCTTTCACTTACGAAGTTAATTGGAAGAAGAGTAACATCAACTTTGAAGATAGATTTGATAAATATTTGGATCCAAATTTTTTCCAGCACAGAATTCATTGGTTCAGTATTTTTAATAGTTTTATGATGGTGATATTTTTAGTCGGTCTTGTTTCTATGATTCTCATGAGGACATTGCGCAAAGATTATGCTAGATATTCTAAGGATGATGATCTAGATGATTTGGAAAAAGATTTAGGGGATGAATATGGCTGGAAGCAAGTTCATGGTGATGTGTTTAGACCAGTCCCACATCTAGCCTTGTTTTCTGCCCTGATTGGATCTGGTTATCAACTTACTGTTGTGACACTAGCTGTTATTATTTTTACCATATTTGGGGAACTTTATACAGAAAGAGGGTCCCTACTTTCAACTGCTATTTTCATATATGCAGCTACTTCTCCTGTCAATGGATATTTTGGTGGATCTCTCTATGCTCGTATGGGTGGTAAACTGTGGATAAAGCAAATGCTTCTATCAGCCTTTTTCTTGCCTGTATTAGTTTGTGGAACAGCATTTTTCATTAACTTCATTGCTATGTATTACCATGCATCTAGGGCTATTCCCATTGGTAGTATGATAGCTGTCATGTCCATTTGTACTTTTGTCATTTTACCACTAACTTTGGTGGGAACTGTTCTTGGTCGTAACTTGGCAGGACAGCCTGATTATCCTTGCCGAATCAATGCTGTTCCCAGACCTATACCTGAAAAGAAGTGGTTTATGGAGCCTTTAATTATTATCATTGTTGGAGGGATCTTGCCATTTGGTTCTATATTCATAGAAATGTACTTTATTTTTACTTCTTTCTGGGCATATAAGATCTATTATGTGTATGGCTTTATGTTGCTTGTATTCCTCATTTTGATGATTGTTACTGTTTGCGTTACCATTGTGTGCACTTACTTCTTGCTGAATGCTGAAGATTATCGTTGGCAGTGGACTAGTTTTCTGTCAGCTGGTAGCACAGCTATTTATGTGTATTTGTATTCATTCTATTATTTTGTTTTCAAAACTAAGATGTATGGTTTGTTCCAGACTACATTTTACTTTGGCTATATGGCACTGTTTAGTTTAGCTCTGGGAGTTATCTGTGGAACTGTTGGATATTTGGGAACTAGTATATTCGTCAGGAAAATCTACTCCACTGTAAAGATTGATTAAGATGTGGATATATGTTCTAAGGTTGATGTAACACTATGAGAGTTTTAGATCTATTGAAACCATAATAGCAATATTCATAAGCAACTGCCTTTTTATGTAGTCATACTTTATACAAGGCAGATGAATATATATTAGTGCAAATTATGAATCAAACAAATATATTACAACAAAATTAAATTGGACACATTCCTAAAATCATTAAAATCTTTGTACAAGTATTAGAAGCATTTTATCTATAAACTACGAGTTACATGGTGACATGTACATGTGTAACTATACTATTGTAAAGTCTAAAAAGTGTAGACCAGTTATCTATGCCTTTTAGAATTGTGACTATTAAATATAAACATTAAATAGGCTACGGGAATCATTAATTTACTGTCTTCTAAAAGTCTACTGACTTGCTTTTTGGAAGAGTATTCTTTTCTAAGCCAACAAAAAACTTAAATAGCTAATTTATAAGCCAATTTAAATATTTTTTTTTCAGTATATGGATATAATTTTTTTAGTAAATGTTATTTAAAAAAAAAAACAAATATATCTTAACCAATTATATCTAAACTATTGCTTTCATACTTTTTTAATTCAATAAATTTGTTGTGTTGTTCCTAAGACTTTTTTATTATTTAAGCAAAATATTTGTATCAATGGTCACAATAATGAATATTGTTAATGTCCAAATAATATTTTTTTACTGGGTCCAAACAATGTTGTAACAACAATATTTAAAGGCCTGGTAAAGTGTAACATTTTTGATGTTTCTAATGTAAATATTCTGGTGTAGTAAACACCTTTCAGGCTTGGTAAAATGTACTGCAGATATTACACTACTTAATTGCAGCTACTTTAATAACAATGTTCATTGTTTTAGAACTTAAAACAGAACGTTTATGCAATATGAAATGATATACTTCAAAACACTGATAAGAAAGAATGAATCTTGATGTATGTTAGTATAAATATAGAAGTATTTAATTTAATGTCACTCTTCGTCATTTAATTTTGTAAATACTAGGACACTATGCATTGTTAAGACAACAATTTAAAAATAGTTTAATTCACAAGTAAAATGTATTTATCTTTAATTTTTATTAAGTAATTACTGTATATGCCATCCAATATGAAATTGTACTGTATTTTTTGGCATTAAAATAAAGTCAAAATAACCTACTCTTTTTTTGTTTTTATTTTACATTTAAGTAAGTCAGGGGACACATTGAAATTAAAATCAATATTTGTATAATACATATTTTATTTTAAATATCATCTTGATCTCCATCAACAAACGTTTCTGCATCAATAGCAGCTTTTTTCGACTTTTTTCCTCCTGTGGCTTTTGCATTAAATGCTTGAGCTGTCCGTTTTCTGAGTAGATTAATATCTTCACTTTCATCGGTTTGATCTGCCCATTCTAAAACAAGCCTTCTGCCGTAAAGATGAGTCGACTGACATAAAGCATCAAATGCGCTCTGAAAACAAAACGAGATTATACAAATTTGTCACGTAAGGTATATTGTTATGTAGATTTCACTTTATTCAACCTAGAAGGATATACCTTGGCATCTGCTTTAGTATGATAATCCACGAACGCAAAACCGCGATGTTGATCCGAGCCTGGAGATAACTTTTTGGGCAACCTCAATGTTTTTATTTCTCCGAATGCCCTGATAAATTAAACAATGAAATTAAATTGGTTTTAAAGATAAGAGTATTATACAATAATAATCATACAACCATCTTGATATCATATAAAATTAGCCGAAATTTCATATCAGACTAATCATAATATACCTACACAAGAACATTACCTGAATATTTCGTGCAACTCTTGTCTGTTGGCTTGGAATGGCACATTGCGTACTAGTATTTTAGTTCCATTTTGAGAAGTTTCCTTGTTAGTCTTTCTTGCTGTTCTTACTTCAGTGCTGGCGACAAATTATAGACGTGAAATATTTTTTTTATTAATATGCTGCATGGTTAAAATTATATACGGAAAATATATTTATTGAGGACTTTAAATACTACCTAAGAAATCTATTGATCATGTTAACATGGAAAAGCATTTAATAATATGGTTTACATTAGCTGTAATCCTTGGAGAGCTAGTAATTTGATTGTTACCTCTATTTCCCACATAGCATAAGTATATATATATAATGTTGTAATATCTAGGTACGTAATGTCATATTTATAGTAATTTAATTTTGATAGATCCAAAGATGAGATTTTATTACAAATAATAATAAAATAATACTAGCCTTGTATTAAACATTATCCCACTGCTAGAGCCTCGGGCCTCCTCTACTAATACGAGGGGGTAAGGCCTTAGTCCACCACGCTGGCCTAATGCGGGTTGGTAGACTACACATACCTTCGAAATTCGTATGAGAATTCTCAGGTATGCAAGTTTCCTCATGATGTTTACTTTTACCGTTAAAGCAAGCGATAATAATTAACAATGAATATATACGTAGCCTTAGAAATGTCAGAGGTGTATGCCATTTGTGTTTGTTTCGAAGATCGACTTTCGTCTCGAAAGTCAGTACCACTATCAACTAGGCTATCGCTGCTATTATAAATATAGAAAATTTAATAATAAATAAAATGTAGTATGTGGCGTGGAATGCATAAAGTATTTATTTACTATACTATAAAGGCCGATACTACCGATGATTAAAAATACCAAATGTTATCCAATATAGATGCATGTTTCTGTATTTGGTGATGCATGATATGCGTAATTAACATCGTGTATAGTGTTGATTGGTATGCGTATAATGTGTACATTAGCAAGTGTGATCGTGACTGGGGACGCCAGAGCACTAAAATTATATCAAAGTCAGGGGCCCTGCGTGAATAGCATGCATGTTATATACATTATACACGTGTTTTGTGTAACGATAGAATAACCACATATCCAATTATTACTATATAATAGTTTATACATTATACTTGTTAGGCGCGTTTGATTGCATTTCACGACAGAGATAAAAGCTAAATCTATTAAATGCTTTTCCTGAATTAATCAGATTCATTATTCAGGCGACTGTGTAGTTTTGGTTACTATAGGCATATTAATTAGTTTTTAAGACTTATTAATTGGTTTCATGATACAGCCATACACATGAATATTATGAAACAAATTTTGGGGATTCCACTAACATTTGGAATTCGTAATGAAGTCCACCGTAGAACCGAAGTAATCCATATTACTCGCAAAATTAGCTCGTTAAAGTGCAAGTGAGCTGGACACGTCTGCAGACGGCGACGGGCGATGGAGCAGATATGTGCTGTAGTGAAGACCGCGCTTAGGCAAACGTAGCATGGGACAGAGTAGATGAGTAGCGTTATGATATCGTTAATAATATAGTTTTTTAAAGGTGGAGCCAAAGATTGTTATGATGAGTTCATTATGTCAAACCGACCGCAATCGGTTGATAAGCGAGCGTAACGTATGTCGAGACTGCAGGCCTTGCTGCACGAGAGACCGACCACGACGTCTTGAAGAATGTGGCGAGTAGCGAATGGATGCGGGCTACCAAAGACCGAGATGGCTGGGTTTCACTTGGGGAGGCCTACGTCCAACAGTGGACGGCAAAAGGCTGAGTATATACACGGCCCCTCGTTTCACAGCCGGCTACTGTCTACGCGACGGAGGTTCTCATATCGAAAAAATATATACATACGTGTTTCCTCGTTCCGATCTTTTTAACTCTAACATCTTTCCATCCAGATTCGAGTTTTGTAATAACTTCAACGCTTTATTGGCATGTTCTTTTGAATAATATTGAACGAAACCATATCCCATGGACAGAAACTGGCCAGGATTCTTCAGGTCTTTCTTCTTTGCAATTGTTACACTATGCAATTTCCCGGAACATGAAAAATGCTGCAAATAAATTTTTCAATTATAATAGTTAGGCTAACTAGGGCTACATAATACAACACAAAACAAATGCATACTTTCTTTAAGGCCTCTTCAGTAGTTTTAAAGTCAAGATTTTTAACAAACAATGTAGTGTCATTTTCTGGTTCTAATATTTCATTGACGTCCTCGTTTATATCATGTTTTTCAACTGTCTTAGTATCAACAGTTTCAGATTTTATATCTTCTATAATATTTTTATTAACGTTCTGTGGTGTTGTTTTTTCAGTTTCAAATTTATTGTTCTTTTTTTCAGTATTATTACTATCATTTACAATATTTTCTGACGAGTTTGTTGATTCTACGAATACATTTTCCGGTGCCCATTCTAAATATAAAGGAGCACTTTTAAATTGTGAATAAGCTAATTTTGTAAAAGCTTTCTTAGCTTCATATGGCTCAATGTAATCTACTAGTAAAGTGATTCCATGTTTTGGCATCAAGAACCTTGCTATTTGTCCGTGTTTTTCAAATAACGCTTTGAGTTCGTCTTTGTCTGTATCTGCAGATAAATTCTTCACTAAAATACACGTGTTAGACCTTTTTTTAGCTGGCTGTAAACAAATAAATTTTAGTTTAAATTAAACAAATACATCTTTAGAACTCATCTAAATCAACTCCATAACCTTCCAGAAATATTATTTACTCACTTTATTAAATGCATCTAAATAAACTCCGTTACTTTCCAGAAATGTTCTAGTTTCGGCAACGAGTTGTGTTTCACCGAGAGCTAATCTAACAGCGGCGCTTGTGTCTATAAAATTAAAACACAATAAATATATCATTTAATTTCAGTACTACATTTTAATGTCACTAATATTCTGTATGATTTGTTACTTTTTTTTTATTCTGGCACGGCAAAGTGACAAAACTGCACCTGATGGTAAGCGCAGTGCCGTCTAATTAGAGTATTGAGTAGCGAGAGGCGATCTATCCCTTGTTATTAAACACTATCATGCCGGCTTGCTTCGTCACACTACGCCATGGGCAAGAAGGTGAAGAAGTGGCCGAGGGTATAGTGTCAGAGTACTCAGAAGGCCGCAAAACGGCCAAACATCGTGCCTGAACTCTAGACCCCGACAAAAACCAGATGTACACTGGCTGATCCCGGAACGCGACACACTTGCGTGTGCCACTATGGCTGGTTTTACACCCTGTGTACGGTGGTCGCTATCCGGGCGGATATAAATAACCTACCGCCAGCTACTTTATTAGTTTTAATGTTGTATTAGTTACTTTTATTATTGTCACTAAGTAGCTGATCTTTCGTCGTATTGTAGTTCGCTGCCACTACGTCTGCGATCGCGTTGGCGCCCAGAAACAACACGTTCCAATTATGTGAGGATTTAGCTTGAGATTTTAATTTCTTCGCTTTCTTTTCTTTGAACGATAAACCTTCTGAAATAGAACATTTATTGGATGGATTATTTTAATTGAACTAATCTTATGTTATCGTATTTGAACATTAGTCAAATGTCGTTACTGTGTAACGTTTCCTAAGTCTCATTTGTTTAATTGTAAAAAAAATGTAGTACTTAAAACTAATACAAGGACGAAATTGCATTTAAGATGTAAAAGATGTAACAGAATAACTAAGATTAAAATAAAAATAATATTAAATCATAAAATTTTCTTGTGATTTATGAATATCTACTTTTTGTACTAATAACATTTATATGTTTTACCAATCTTAGAGAAAAATAGATGCCGGTTTTTTATTACACTATTCATAGCATTTACATGTAGTATAGACGCATATAACAATTATTATTATTGTGCTAAAAATAAAAATATCGCCATAAAATGTATTGTGTTCAATATAGATTTACCATCATCACTGTCGGCTTCTATCTTTTCCGTTTTGGCTGGCAGTAAGTGGAGCATTCGCCCACAAAATGTCGTGCCATCGAGTTCTGTGTACGCTTTCACAGCATGCTCGGGAATCATGAATGTTACCGTGGCGAAACCTTTAGGTTGCCTCAGCACTGTGTCTATAGGCATGTTCACTTCTGCTAGTGGACCTAAAAATACAAATTTTGTATATTTGCCAGAATGACGAGAGGAATGGGTATCTCGTCTGATAGTTGGTGCCAGGATTGCCTATAAGTGGTTATAGCACCCAAAATATTGAATAGTTATTTGCATTACATGTAGAGTGGCAGCGTTGTGAAAATTGGGGTTGGCCTGATCCCAGAACAGACAATAAAAAACAAACAAAGTATTTGAATTTGCAGCTGATTCGGCGATAGACTCGCTTCCCTCTCACGTCATAGAACTGAAATCAGATTGTCATGTTCAATGGACAGTATTAAAACAAAATGAAATTAGACTCTTAATTGTAACTGATTAATTTTTCTGTGTTGATTTAAGTGATTTTTTCATTAGATAAGATTATCGATAAAACGTTACATGCACCAACATAATAAAGTACTTAGAAATCAATGTCAGTATGTCAGTTATTTACGGGATATAGAAGTTCACATCTTATAGATGAAGGTAAACAACCAAATGGGTCACTTAATCGTACCGGATCCACCATATATTACGACATTTGATGTAAATCTCTATCAATGAAATTATGATTTTCTTTATTTCCAGAATGTTGCTACTACATAGACCTTTATATTTAGTTTCTCAGGATCAGACCATCTCTTAGGACAACTACCTCTTCGGCTTTCTTTCTTAAACTTATCTCACACCAAACAGTTTTTCCAAAATTATCAGGGTCTTATAAGCAATGTGGCCAAAGTATTATAAAACTGTATGCCTATATTTGGTAAGTGTGTGTCGTGTAACTATTAAGGGATGGATTCACTTCTGCGAGTTGTCGATGGGATTCTTAGCATGCGACCACGATCGTATCCAACAGTTGCTTGGGCGTGGGATAATGGTGAGAAAACTCAATAAGTAGGAATTTAAATATGGTGTTATTAACTGACTTTCTCTGCTTCATTTCATCAATAACTTGGGAAGGTTTTAAATCTGGTTATTTTTTATTAAACTTTGAGCTTCCATTCTTTACCGATACTGCATTGTTTCGCGCAGTCATTTAAATTTGATTTATTAATTCATTTTGTTATTAATTAAAATTCTTAGCTTCAAATCAGGGTGGAGGGTGGGTCAGAGGCAGAAAATATCCGTATGTTTCTCTGATGATAAAGAGTACTGGTTTTGGAGTCAACTTCTTTTCAATTTGGGAATAACCTAATTTGGAATTGAGGCTAACATTAAGATTTTTGCGTTTTAGGTTAGGTTAGGTAAAAATATTTATTTTAAACTTATAGTTAAAGAATCATCAAAATCGGTGTACACATGTCCAAGTATTTCATAATCAATGTAGCTATTTTGGGATTGGATTGTTTTCGTTCAAATCTAATAAATAAATACACCCAACAGTCACACACATAGTTCTAACCCCACGCTAGGTAAAACCTGCATCGTGGGTATCAAGAACTACGAGGGATTAAGGTCCCAAAACACCCAGACCCGAAACAAATATCTGTGTGTCACACAAACATTTGTCCCGGTGCGGGAATCAAACCCACGGCCTCTCGTTTTACAGCCAGCTACTCGCCCACTGCGCCACGGAGGGTGTCGCCTGAGATGAGACCAAATAGGACCCTATCAATTGAAAAAAATTAATCAAAACTGAAACTGAAAACATTCCACTGTGTAAAGATATGTATCATACATTAAAATACATCTCCTTTTTCGCATCTGTAAATTATATATTTACTGCCTCGGTGGCGCAGTTGTAATTGCGCAAGCGTTACGACTGCTATGCTGACGTCTCGGGTTCGATCCCAGGGTCGGGTAAAGTGATATTGGGTTTTTATATTTAGAAATACTTAGTATCAGCCCGGGCTGATACTCAGACTAACAGGCGGACTCCGGAGTCTGGAATTGAGCCCGGTATGGCGATAGGCTCGCCCCTATCACATTATGGGACCGTAGTAAATTCAGCAAAAAGTGGGTGTATTATATTGGTTACACCTTTGCCTACCTCTTCGGGGATTACAGGTGTGAGTGTATATGTATTATTATGTATTTACTGTGGTGGCTATAAAAATATCTTACCATATTTCTCAAATAGAGCAGTTACTTCCGCTTCAGATATGACATAAGGCAAGTTTCTTACAAATATACTGCCGCTTTCACCTATACTTTCCTCGTTATTTGAATGCTGCAACATTATAATTTACAGATTATCTATCGGCTTAGTTGCCCTTATTCTTTTTTATATAACACAACTGACTTATGAGACAGTTATTGGCATATACATATTAAAAATTTGATTAAAATATATATTATCAATTTAGAAAAAAACGTTTGAAATTGATCTTTTTTCAAAATTGATAATTTTCTTTTCTCATTGATTGCTCATATGAAAAAAAAGGCGAATCGATTTTCAAGTGTCTGAATAAATAATTCATTCATTCATTAATAATCGATTATTGTTTATAACGATTAAAAATGATTTTCATAACCTATTATCCTGAAACTCATCAATTCATAGTTGAGAAACTGATTGTGGATATAAAGCACAAAAAAAAATTACCTATAAAATTATTCTCAGATCGCTGTCCTTACAGCAAGTATGTTGCGCCACAGTTAATATATTAAGTAGGTATATCATAAAAAAAAAATTACCTGTTGTTTCTTTTTATTGCTGGCTTCTTCTTGTGCCTCAATTTCTTGTTTTGCTTTGTCTTCATACTTATGTACATGTACTCGATGATTACCTTTAAAAAAATATTACAATTTGGTCAATAACTATGCATTTACTTATTAGAAATGATGGTAATAAACTAAATATGAATATATAATACACACCCAAAAATAATTTATCCTTATCAAGTGCTTTTTTTAATTCCTTCTCGGTTCTAAAGCCAACATAGCAGAACCCAGCTAGTTTCTTTCCTTTGCCTAACGGAAGCCTTATTGAGAAGGGTACTAATGGTCTGAAAAACTCTTTGATATCCTTCTTTTTACACTTAAATGGCAAACCTGTAATCTGTAAAATAATACAATGTTTGTAAACACTATGTATTTGTTTCCATTTTTTTTTATCTTAGTGCACTCAAAACTTAATACTTAATAGTGCGAGAATTAAATAAGCACATCAAATTAAAATGAATCATTTTCATAAGCCTATTGATGCATATATTTCTTATTGTATAAAATACCAAAATAGTATCTTATTAATTTAAACATTAGAAACGAATTACCTTAACATAAAATAAAGGTCTGTTTCGAATTTTCTTTGGTTGTTGGTCTTCTTGGGGTTCACTTTCTTGTGAAGTTGGTAGTCCATCCACACTTTTCATTAACAACTTCATATACTTAAAAAAAAACGAAAATCAATAACCTGCTGTCTTAAAATAACTAATAATAATATTAGTCCCGTATTATTTACTGTCTCAGTATTGGGTACTGGCCTGCTCTACTAATGAAAAGGGGAAGTCCTTAGTCCACCACATTGGCCTAATTTGAGCTGTTAGACTGCACATTCATTTTAATTTAGAATTCTCAGATATGTAACATTTCTCACAATGTTTTCTTTCACCATTAAGCAAGCAATAATTAACAATGAATACAACACTGGTTTTAGCAGTCTGTAGCACTCCTATCTAGGCTATAATGTCATAAGTTATTTTATTTTGTTAATATACATAATAAATTATTTCATACATAGAAAAAGATATCCACGCAATAACTTTTCTTATGGAGAGTTAGAACTATAAAGATGGATTTAAAAGGTGTGCTCTGGTTTGGTGCTTGGGGTGGCTGCTTCATTTCCCAGTGTGGAGATAGTCTTCACTCTTCACAGCCATTTTTGATTTACAGAAGTAGTCTAATATTCCGTGGCAGTAGGCACAGCCATATCATAGATACAACATCAACATTGTGGTATGTTACATGGATATTGTGGAGATAAACCACAGACAAAATCCAGTAGTGGTTTTTTAACTTGATAAACACTTCTAAAGTCAATTTATGAGTTAGAGACATACATAGTCATCTAAAATATATACCATTTGTACATGTTACATTGTACATTACATGTATCACAAGTAATACATTTAATGCAAACAATACACAACACTTATGTACTTTTGTAAACATGAATTAGTTTGTGTGTTTTTACCAAATTTTAAATTAACCAAAGAATTATATAATACAATATATTTCAAGATCTTAGAGCCATGATGATTATTTCAAATCCTGGTTTTTATTACTATATTATTACTATCATACTTACTTGTAAATCACTGATTTGTTTATTAGCTACTTTTTCACTAATATTTACTTCCTTATTCTTTTTAGGCAACTGTTCAAGCTCTTCTTTAGTAGTTTGTTCTGCTTTTTCATCCTCTACCCCACTGTCATCATCTGACTTTGTTGCATTTTCAAGAGCATTTTTAATCCACGATGTATTTTCATTGACATGAGCTTCAATAAACTCTACAAACAATGGGTCATCTTTGTGCTGTAATAAGAAATAGCCCAGGTAGGGCAATACTTGGAGCAAAATTTTATCAGATAAAAAAGGAAATGCTAAAAGAAAATAAATTGAACCACTATTGTTAAATGAACTGAAAAGATAAGTACTTAAATGACATACCTTTTTTAGTAAATCTATGATTTTATTTTTATTTTTTTCCACTCTTTTCTCTTTCTTTATCTTCGTTTGTTCGCTCACATCGTTTGGGTGCAGTTTTTTGTAAGCTGTACTATCTGGAGCGTATTTACTCCAAGCTCGCGGTTTTTTCTCATCCCCTAAGTTGGTGCAGGTTTCTACTTGTATTTTCATAGAACGGATGCATGTACCGTCAAAGTATTCTTTTGCAGCATTTGCCTGCTCTTCTGTCCGGTACCCAATAAATCCGAAGTTTCTAAATTTGCCATCTTTTGTATATTTTAACTGTACATCAGTTACTTCGCCTTTCTCATCAAATATATCTCTTAACTGTTCAACTGTAACCTACAAAATAATTTGTAATCAAACAAGGCACCTTTATATTTCAGTGACATTAGTAAGTGTAATTTAAATACCTTGTTAGGTAAATTTTTGATGATAAGACGTGACATTTTCTGTTTATGTACTTCCAAATTATTGTATTATGTATTTGAAATCATTAATTTTTTGTATTTTCACAGAATTTACTATATGTCACATTCAAGATTCTTGTGACAACAACACTCACACGTGCTATAGGTCTGACATTTGTCACATAACATTAGAGTTTACACTTGTTTAGTTCATATCTTATTGTAATATCATAAATAAGAATTCATTCCCTAAGCTGTCTGAGACAGTTATTCCAACTTGCATGTACAGATAATTAATAGTACTTTTAGTTCAATAATATACGTTATTAAAATACATCATAATATGTTCTTTTTCAGATCGTACATTAATATATAAGCTTCTTGATAGAATAGTAAATAAATAGTTAAAGTTCCTAGCGGGTTAAGACATCAAAATGAGGTGACTTTTTGACCCCATAGTGGTTGGTCCTAGTCAGTGCACATAGACTATAGTATCGACTATCGATCACCATGTTTTGTACTACTGAAAGAATAGTACAAGAAGACCGATTTATCACACATCACTTAATCAATCACTTTTTTTTATTCGTCCAAAGGACAGGCTATAGTCAATCGACCATACTGCCTAGTCTTACGTTTTTAATCAAACATGTCACACGAGATCTTTTATTATCCAGCATTAATTTTAAATCGAGCATGAATGAGTCTAAAGTGTTGCCATCTCCAATTTAAAAAAATATGTAATATATAAATAGTTGGAGCTGAACTGGCCTTAAGTCTAGTCTATTATAATATCCTTGTTAAAAAAAATGCCAGTAAAAGAATTTAATCATTTATATAACGAGAGTTGCTTAATAAAAAAATTAGATTTTATTTGCAAAGGGCATCACAGGCCGTCAGCTGTGAACTGTCAAGTGTCAATTGTCATGTGTAAAATTTTAATAAAGTAGTGTTCGGCAATATTTAATATTTTTTTTTCATCTGTCATCAATCATCATCATCACATAAATTTTATTTACTTAGTTAATATTTTTATTACGTGACATTGGCAAAATTGTGGAGTTGTTCCTCCGCAGAGGCCATTAAAGCAAGAAGAAGAAGAAGTGTTCGGCAATATTTTTAATTTTACCTCTGTGGCCCAGTCCGGTAGTTTTACAATATATTACGTGATATTGGCAAACATAATATTAAGAATATAATATTAAGTATAATACATGCCAATTTCATTTAAGGAACATATTACTAAACTTCCCCTCCACGTGATATTGGCGGAATAGCTACAGTTTAAGAACAATATTTCTTGGCCAAGAATAAATATAATTACAGAATAGCTACATTATAAGCTTGTCAACATTATCCAAGACAAAGAAGCAATTTATTTAAAAAAAATATTGAAGCTGCTTGTTTCATATTTATTGTTTATTAACAATATCAAAGAACTATATTTATTTGTCAGTTATCAACTTTTATCTGAAACAAAAATGTCAACTGCCATGACTTTTAGTCAAAAGCCATTTGTGCCAACACCACCCGATAAAGGAAGTTTTCCTCTGGATCATGATGGAGTGTGTAAAAAGAGTATGGTACAGTATATGAAGTGTCTTTTAAACAACAATAGTAATAACTCGTATTGCCGTGATGAAGCTAAGGAATATTTGGCTTGCCGAATGGAACACAATCTTATGGCCAAAGAAGACTGGTCCAAATTAGGTTTTCAGAAAGAGGAAGAAGATCGGTAGGTGACTTTTGGATGTAGTCAGTATGTAGGCTATTATTTATATATTTTTTTAATTACTTAGTTCCTAGTTCTTACTGTCAAATGCATATTGTGTATCTTCTATAGTGTGTACAACCAGAAGTGAGGCAGTGGTCATACTACAGAAATACCACAACAGAGTAGAATTATTGTAAATGCACTATTAGCCAACACAGAATTATAAAATTTAGTTAATATTTTTTTTCATAATACCAATTAAACAAGTGTTTTTGAAAAGGTTTTGTTATTCAAATATGCATAATCATTCTGAGTGTTGTAGAGTTTCAATATGAATCACTATATTGAATCTTGATTGTCATTAGCCATATTTGTAATCTCATTATATAAAGAGAATAACTTCTAATATTCCAACATAAAATTCACAAAACATTTGATGGGAATGTAAACTAAATATCGAAATTGATCTACTTTATTGATAATGTTACATTGTTTACACACCACCTGGGAAGTTGATCATTGTCTCCAAGAAATTGTATTAAAGATAAAATGTAAATAATACAAAGAACACTATCTCTATGAAATTAAATTGTTATATATGTATAGACAAATAAAATTTAGAAAATAGACATTATTCAGTTTTTTTTACCAAACTGCCACTAAAATGAGGATAATCTTCAGTCTGTCTATGCTACATATCTCATTTAGTGTAATATTTTTTTTTAAGTAATCCCAAATCAAAAAAACACAAATTAAATCTCTGCCTTTTACCTTCATTAAAAGAACCTATTAATATTTTAAGATGAGCGTCGCTGCGTCGGAGGACGCATCAATCAACGATCGGTCCATTTGTTTAGGAGCTACGATGCCACAGTCCGACACACAGACACATCAAACTTAAAACACCCCCCTTTTTGCATTGGGTGTTAAAAATGGCAATAGATAGATATAGTATGTAGATTCATAATATTAATGAAATTTCTCCTTTGGTTTTTAATCTTAATGGCAGATTTAATTTGACCTCTAGACATACATGTCGCAGGCAGGTTCACATGCCGAGGCTGTGAGAGGGCTTATATATACATATCTCTCCGATCTCCAGATATTGTCAGGATGCACATCGTATGATAGTTCGGTAGAAAAACACGAGATTAACACTTCAGTCTTCAGAGTTTAATAAACTATTGCCAGTTCGGAATGCAGTTATCCATGGGGATGAATCTGGCAAGAAACCCCATAGTTGCTCTTTTAAACAGCACGATCTAAATTACTATAACTGACACTAATTACGGTTTCACATCACGTTAACTTATTATTTTAAACAGTATTTCGGCATTACGACCTAAGTTAGTAGCTTATTCAAAATTGAATGTGGAATTCTTCTCTAATGACAAGGCGCACCCTTTTTATTGATATTTTCTATTATGCCCCACTCTGTGCGCGAAATCCCCCGATAAACTACTCAAACCCACCCGCAAAATACTAAAACAAGTGCCGACAGACATTTTACAATAAAACGAGTTATTTAAAAGTTCAATTCAGTATCCGTTTTCTTGGTGCTCCGACATACATATATGTACGCACTCACGCTTGTAATCGAAGGTCGGCAGAGGTGTAACCAGCACACCCACATTGCGCAGCTTATTACCATCCTATGGAATAGGGGGCGAGGCTATCGCTATACCGGGCACATTTCCAGACTCCGAGCTGACACTGAGTATTTCGTGATAGAAAAACCTAATATAATTTTTACCCGACCCGGGATCGAACCCAAGACTTCAGTGCAGCAATACCGCGTACGATAATACAATTGCGCCACCGAGGCAGAGAAATGTAAACAATTTTGTCTATAGCAAGAATGGGCTCGACCCCGGTGCGTATAATTATTTATATTAGTGTTTGAACTAGTTAGGGCGGCACTCATCTATACAACTACTTACCTAACTCTTTCTTTCTTTCGTTCTATCTGGCGTTATCCTGGTAAAGTACTAGGGCCCGCGTTACTACGTAGACGCCGCCATTTCGTCCGGTCTTAAGCATCCTCTATAGCGATACGATCAAAATGCTTGTAACATTGCGTATCCACCGCAGCATCTTCATCTTTGCTACGTGGACCTATTTATATAACGACCTACCTACCTAACTATAATGCTAAAAAAACTTGGTAAATTGAATGATATTTTTTTCTTTTTTGACGCCTCCGTGGAGCTGTTGGCAAGTAGCCGGCTGTGAAACGAGAGACCGTTTGTTCGATTCCCATACCGGGACAAATTTTTGTGTAACAGACAGATATTTGTGTCCGGGGTCTGGGTGTTGTGAGACCGAAAGTCTCTCGTAGTCCCTGATACCCACACACACACACAAGACTTGTGACAGTCACACACGATCTTAGTGTGTGACTGTTGGGTGTTATTTGTTTTCTTTAGTGGTGTCAGTCTGTTAGTATTAATTTTACGCATCTTTATAATAGAATAAGAAAAATGATTTAAAAAATGAAAACAATTTTGAATCTTTCTCCATCTAAGGTTGTGGGAGCGGCCATTCTGCAGTGAGATTTTGAAATACTCATGGTTGTTGTCGATAGCGTTGTAGCATTTTTATTTATTTTCTCACGTAACCGCTAGAGGCGCAATATATTTTGTCATATAAATGATCGCTAACGAATATACTTGAGAAAAATTCATCACTCAAACTCGCCACGGTAACATTCTTGTTATTGTTTTACTGTACTTTTTATTTATTTCTAATGTCATGTACGCACTGTACATTTATTATTATTAATTCCCAATATCATTACAGGGTTTTGATATTTTGTATTCGATTATTTTGGAATTGCATCTAGCAACTTGTGTATACAAGACTCCAATAAATGCAATTTACCGTATAATAAAGAAGGCACCAGTGTAAAGTACCATCTTTGTGGTAGTGCTTAAGTACACTCTTACATTTTTTTGGGTATTTGTTTTGACTGTGAATGTTTCTTGTTTCTACCGGCTGCAGCATTTTAAGTGAGGGAAAAGAGGTAATAAAATAAATATCGGACTTTTCACAAATCTTTATTTTATTTCGATTATTAAAATATAATATTATTTCTAAGAAATTATTCAAAACTAAAATTATTTATTGGTATCAGATTTTTTTTAGAAAGTTTTAATTTTTTGATACAATTTACCACGATGGCCATATTTATAAAAGTAAATATCACAGTTACAGTTAAATTATTATTTGTGACGAAGAATTGTAAAAAAGCTAACACAATTTATTACTAAAATTACATTAAACGAGCGATTCGAGACGTACCTAAATATGAAAATCCGTTTTCGAATGAGTTATGATACTCTTTTATAAAAACACAAACATAGAATAGAGAAATCACATAGAAAACTCTATTTACTATAATTCACACCCAGATCTGCTATTAGCCCGTCGATGGTAGCTGACCGGTGAAAACCCTGAAGGGGATATTTAAAATAAAAATGTTGGTTATCGTTGTTGACACAACATATCCGATAACATTGAAACAATTTTATGAATTTTATGTGATTTGACAGTCGACATTGGCAAAAACATCAATTAACGATGGATACCTAATATAAAATTACTTTGAATTATAATTAGACAATTTTAATGAAAATAAAGCAAATTAAATTGAAACTAAGTATTATTTCTCATTAACTAAATAAAACGAAAGTTGTTTTCGTCCGGACTATGTAAAATTCTAAAGTTCACGGTTAATGATTTTAAAATCTAGCTTGTCGAGCGCCTTAACCACGACCAATCCAGGGAAACTCGGACGAATGGCAGCCCTAGACTCATTCCATACTTATGATTACACCACTTCAACATTAACTTTACGAATTAAGAGTATGTATGTATGTTATGTTAAATATCCTTTGTTATTACCACAAGTATGTTTTATCGGAAACAGAGTTAGGCATAATGTGAGGAACATTATTCGAAGTACAAGAACATTAGGAAGTAGAAAGATAAAATCTACAGGTAAATATACCTATTAGTCGTATGGTAAACATTGATTAATGTTGAAAGACAACAGCAACATACAAAAATATTCAATGGGTATTTATTATGTACAACTAACTATTATAAGCACCATAATCAATTTCCAATCTATTCGAAATTGGCAATACAACAGAACCACATAAGTAGTTTTCCAACACTCAACAATCTTTACTCTATTTCACAGTACATATAAGGCCATAAGTTTAAAAATATTTTTAGTAATGGGTTATATGACATTTAATAATATACAGCGATACTGTCTAACGTAAATACTTACTATTCATCCATATAATGTACAAATTACTATATAAGTGTACCTCTTAACCAGCAAAAGAGATAAATAAGTTACTTATAAAATATCACGTAAATAGAATACGGAATAAGTAGGGATTACAAGACTAAAACTTAATCTAAAAATGCAAGTTTGAATATTCATTGACTAAGGCATTCTTGTGGGAAATATACTTTATGGATTATTTCACTCGAAACATCATTTATTTTCATATTAAATACTGACATCGAAAGACGCTATATAGATACTGTACAGAGGCTAAATGAATGGTGTTATATACCTTACATATCTTCAACAAATCAAGCACTCGATCGTATTGAGATCAAAATGTACACATAATAATTAGTAGAAATATATCGCATTATTACTACAATTATAATTAAACTTTAACACAACTTTGTTACATATTACTTAGTATTAATAATAATAAACAGGCAGTGCATATTTGCGCAAATACGTTAAATTATACTAAGTCTTAAATCAGACGTATTTCGATATGTAATTGTTAATTTTAAAAATATTATGCATAAACAGGATACTAAATGTTACTGATTTAAATTTGTTTACTAATTACACAATAATATTATAGTAAAGTGGCACATAATTCATATTTTTCATAAAATAAATGTTTCATAGTGTTTCTTTTATTGCACTTCATAGTACCTATCCCCTCTGGTCATGCCTGGAGTTTTGCCCAAGTACGGGCAAGTCATGGTCAACCGGTCTGTCTAAAATGTTTGTTGTTTGGGCAAAAGGATAGCATCAAATATAATTTACCGAAGAAAGCCATAACTGTGATGACTAATAGCTTGTTAGTCAATATCTCTGAAGTTAGTTACTCGCATAGACCATCTTATGTCGTATGAAGCAGCGACACCCCCCCCCCTGACTCATTCTGTTCGGTCCTAACTATTTTATGTTTTACTTATTATACGTAATTTTTTATTCTTTATTTTTATAATGTTTTCGAAACACCCAAAAACAATTGAACTAATTTTAATATGACATTAATTATTGTACTTTGAAAAAAATTTAATCGGCCCTCAGTATGGTATGGTTAAGCGCTATCTTATGAAGAGTAATTCAATATGGTCTGATTGCAACTTCTCAGGCAACCATGGCTTTTCAGAGAACAGAACCAGGGGTAGGAACCGAATTTATTTGCCTGTATTTTTTATCGTTACTAAATCTTACAAAGGTAGTTATGCATACGGCAACATTGCACAAAATATTAAAGTTAATATGCTTATATATATGGAGGGTGCTGCGCTCGGTGATCGAAGAGTAGAGCCGGGTGCAGGTGGTGCGTGGTAAGGAGATCGTCTACCGGCTCTCTCTGTCGGGCATCCCATCCAAAACGGCGCGGATGGCAGTTGCTTTTCGTTCTCTACTTGCATTTGTAGGTCGTTAAACTTCCAAAAGCCCTTTCCTTTGAAGAAATACGTTTTACCTGTTCATAAAAAACGTTAATTAGATGACGTAGCAGATATAGGTGTAATAATAAGTGTAATAGAAGCTGTTTCTTTTCCTTACCATCTTTCCATTGGAAAACACTATCTATGTTGTAGCTGACTCCTTTCCACATTGCCATACTGCGTGGGTAATCGAGTTCTACGCGTCCCTCATCTTCATCGTACCTGTGAACGAGTATTAACGTTAATAAACTTTCATTTAAATTTATTTTCATACTAGCTGTTGCTCGCGGCTCCGCCTGCTTGGAGGTTATATTCGGGATCAGAAGTATACAATCCAAGGAGTTGTCTTCTGCACTGAGGCACCTGTAGCGATTGTCCAGCCTCTCAGGTGTTGTACCTGAATCTTGAGATTGCATCTGAAGAATACCCCATAAGTTTAACCTCACTTTGCCCCTTTTAGGGATGATTTCACAAAACGTTGAAACACGTATTTTTTTATTTCCTACCAAAAGCCTAAATATGAATTTACAGATTCCTAGTCGAGGAATTATGGATTTCCCATACAAATTTTGAACTCCTATTTGACCCCTTTTAAGGTTGTTTTTTGAGAAAAAAGATAGCCTATGTCCTTCTCCAGGATATAATCTATTCCCTTATCACATTTCATTACAATCCGTTCAGCCGTTTAGTCGTGAAGAGGTAACAAACAAACAAACAGAGTTACTTTCGCATTTATAGTATTAGTATGGATATAGCAGTTTCAAAAGGATTCTTTCTCACGTCTGGTTCATTATTATTTTCATCATTTTTGTAAAGGAAAAAATAAGTATTTTCTCATATAATTGTAAAAAGTGTATGTGTTGCTCGTTAATTGATTTTATTTTATTAAGCACCTTATTAAAATCTATTATTAAAATTATATACGTTGGAAGAAATTAATGGGGATAGAGAAAAGGAGGATTTAGGCCTCAGGAAATCTGGATCTCTATTGTAACAGCAATTTGCTTTAGGTTGTTTTTTTTATGAGAGTCGAGCTCAGTGATCCAGCCGGCTCATACCGTATGCCGCCGATAAAACTATCAAACTATCTAATAATGATATATCAGTTTATTTCGGAATCAATCCATATTAATGCGTGGCTGTGAAAAAGTATTGCAGATTTAAAACTACATATATTTTTATTTTAACAACAGATAATAGTATACAATCTACGTACTTCCAATACATTGTGCCGCTGTAAAGGTACGTCTTGCCATTATGACCCCAGACCATAGCCGCATCCAACTTTTCCAAACTTCTAGGTAAACCAAGCTTTACTAACGGTTTTGGATAGCCAGGCAATAAATATTGTGAATTGAACAAATACAATTCTCTACCTGTAAAGAATATGTCAGCAATTAGATTGATATAAACGCTTTGCATTTTTAGATTTACATTTATTTTTTTGTAATTTACCTATAAATATAGCTATCTTTTTATCAGGCCTTTCGTAAACTGCATCGACGTGCGTAAGATTTTTTGGTAAACTAGACCACATTCTAGTAATTTCCATTGGATACCCAGGGTATCGTCCGTTAGCTCCTATCCTCCAATGGTACTGTAAATAAAAAAAAAACAAATATAAATGAAGGTGTTTTATTTAATTTGACTTATTAAATAAATACACTCAACAGTCACACGCATAGTTCTGACCCACACTAGGTAAAACCTGTATCGTGGGTATCAAGAACTACTAGGGACTACGGTCCCACAACACCCAGACCCGAAACAACTATCTGTATGTCACACAAACATTTATCTCGGTATGGGAATCGGACCCACGGCCTCTCGTTTCGCAGTCGGCTATTCGCCCGCTGTCATTATTATTATTATTTCATATAAATAGAAATAAATCTTACTCTGTTTTTAAATATGAATAGTTCCCCACGAATGAGAGCCACGGCATCGTAGCTAGTGTTACAAGTATCTGGTTTGTCTGACGGTGCTGGTGTTGGTCTATGCGTAGTTTTTTCAGGATAATAGGGTCGCTTTGGATAATCTTGCCTTGGATCAGTCGGATAATTCGGTCTAGGATAGCTGGGATATTCATGTCTAACATTAGGATAACGTGGACGGTAAGTGGTCGCATGAGTAGTAGTTTCCGTAGGTCTTGGGTAATTATTGTAGTTTGTTCTGCGCGGATGTTCTTCACTGGTGTTATAAAACCTACGATCTGGATAGTATGGGGTTCGTTCTGGGTAGTGAGGCCTCTTGGGATAATAAGTGGGATATTTGGTTGGATCTCGTGGATACGGGGTATAATCTGGTCGAGGGTAGATCCTATCATGATGGCGGTGATGAACGTATGGTCTTCGAGTTGTTGTAGTCGTGGTTGTTGTCGTGGTCGTGGTTGGCGGAGGAGTTTCAACTGGTCTGTAGTACGGAATTTTTGCCCATTTCCTATTGTTTACTTTAGGTCCTGAAATTAAATTCAAATATGATTTATTTAAACTACTTATATTGTAAATTATTAATATAAATGATGTGATAATATATATACTAACCATACATTTGTTGAATACCATTACGGTCGTCTTCTGGTAGTGCGAAATTGGGCTGGATACCTTGATACCACGGGAACATAAGAGCACCCTTCACTGAACTATGACTAAGACCAAGCGAATGGCCGAATTCGTGAACAGCCACGGCAAAGAGAGATGTTCCTGAAACAATTTGTATTGTTAATTGAAGGTAATAAATCAATACTCATTGAAGAGTACATAAAAATATTTTAACAATTCAGTATAGCTAGGAAAGTTAATCTAGTGTTTTGAACAAAGGCTGATATTTACACATGACTAGCCGAATACAATCTGAAATGTTGTAAGCGTCCGTTGTTCATGTAAATTATCACGTGTGAGCTGTGTGCGGTGTAGGCAGTATGGGGTGTACGCCGTACGGTAATCGCTATGAGCGTGTTCACACCAACCCTGTACATACTCCGCACAGCTACATGCTGCGGTCACGCGACGTATCGGGTTGCGACGATGTTTATACTATACATACAACGCACTTGGCTAGATTAGAGTTGCCAACCGTTCTGTTTTCATGTCCTGGTTTTTAGTGTCCTGGATAGTTTTTGAAGCAGCGTCCTGGGTTTTTGAAGCGTCCTGATAAGGTCCTGTATTTTAAAATTCGTACCCCACTTTTGGAATTCTTCGTAAGAGGCTGTCTCACGCCTCGCGAGTGTTCGCGCTGTTTTAAAACAAAGACGCGTCCTGTTTTTAAACAGAATTGTCCCGGTTTTTTCAACTTCAAATCTTAGTTTTTGAATTTCGGAGTTGGTAACCCTAGGCTAGATTAACGTTATATATGTATTTGCAAGAAGCCATATCCATTAAATTATAATATTGGCCTGTAGTCTTAGCATATAAGCCTATTTTTATCTAAACCACTCAACATAATTAGAGGCAACGTACACAGTACAAAGAAACTATCGTAACAGACTTCGGTGGGTTCTGGGTAGAAGTCCAGTGTTATAATACTTGAATGTATATTTAAGCTTCAGCGTATGTGAAAACATTGCTGAATGCAACATGTTCCTCTCTGAGCGTAAAATGTGCACAAAAAAATATTAGGAAACATAACATAATATCGTTACTTATAATTAACACCGAACCCCTTCAAAAAAAAAATATACTGTGTAAATATTTTAGATATCTTTTAAACTATAGGTATTTTGTTAAATGCTGTTTCAATTGTGAAACTTTTGCAAAGTAAAAGTGAACCTTATTCTAAAGATTTAATATCAGAGTTGAATTTTAAAGACTACAAAGTTCAGAGGATTGAAACTGTGTAAATTCCAAGACAAGACGAAATTATTTTGCATGATGAATTTAATCAGAAAAGGAGGCATTCTTTGTTGGAAATCAGGTATCTGTATATATAGGTATAAAAGAAGGAACTGACTGACTGATCGATCAACGCACAGCCTAAACGGCTGAGGTTAGAGACTTGAAATTTTTACAGTAGGTACCTTTTAAGACGTTGGCATCCACTAAGGAAGGGTTTTTGGAAATACCACCCCTAAGGGGGTAAAATAGGGGATGACAGTTAGTACGAAAATCCGTCATCTATAAGTTAAATTCATGAAAATTTGTATTTGGCCTTTTAGTTAAAAATAAAAAATATATATTTTAGGATTTTTGGAAATTCCACCCCTAAGGGTAATAATAATAATAAATAATAATGTAGGGGATAAAAGTTTGTATGAAAATCCGTCATGTTTTAAGTGAAAGGTATGAAAATTGGTACTTTGTACCGTATATTTTTTCTCCCAAACATGACGTCCACGCGGGCGGAGCCGCGAGCAACATGTAGTCTGTATATATAAAAGAAGAAACTGACTGACTGATCGATCAACGCACAGCCTAAACGGCTGGGGTTAGAGACTTGAAATTTTGACAATAGGTACCTTTTATAACTTAGGCATCCACTAAGGAAGGGTTTTTGGAAATACCACCCCTAAGGGGGTAAAATAGGGGATGATAGTTTGTATATAAATCCGTCATTTTTGAAGTTAAATTCATGAAAATTAGTATTTGGCGTTTCAGTTAAAAATTAAAAAAACATATTTCAGGATTTTTGGTAATTCCCACCCCTAAGGGGGTAAAATAGGGGATGAAAGTTTATATGAATTCTTTTATCGGGGGTTTATCAATAATCCCACTAATATTATAAATGCGAATGTTTGGATGGATGGATGATTGTTACTCAATCAGGCTACAACGGCTCAACGGATCTGGTTGAAATTTGGCACAGAGATAGATATTATAGTCTGGAATAGTAAATAAGCTACGTTAAATCCCGGAAAAATGTATGGTTCCCGTGGGATAGTTTTGTTTCTGCTTTACACAGAGCAAGGGATCCACATGATTTTTTGCAGAGTGTTAGTTGAGGGGCTACTTTTTATACCAGAAAATTCACGGTTCCTACGGGATAGCATAATACAGGAAGATGTAATAGCTTTAGAGTCTCCATGGATTTTATACCTTCTCTTCCAAAAATAACCACCACGCGGGCGTAGCCGCGGGAAAAAGCTTCATGAAAAATTTACTAGTTAAAGTTATTTTTGTGTTGAATATTTTTTTACATTTTTTTAATCCTGGCACGGTAAAACGGCAAAGCGACCACACTGCACCTGATGGTAAGCGCCGTCCAATTAGAGTATTGAGTAGCAAGAGACGATCCATCCCCCGCCACTCAACACAATCATGCCAGCCTGCTTCTTCACACAACGCCATGGGCAAGAAGAAGGTGAAGAAGCGGTCGGGGGTCTAGTGTCAGAGTACTCAGAAAGCCGCAAAATGGCCAAACATCGTACCCCTGCTCTAGATCCCCGACAAAAACTGTGTTGTTTATTAAAATGTGTATACCTTCTTCATCGTCGTTCTTCGGTTGCAACAGCCACAGTTCATCATCGTCGAAGTGCGCGTCGCCGCCGCGCCCCGTGCCCGGGAAGAATGCGTGCGCTAATATAGCACCTCGACCATCGAACGGGTACGCATCATCGTGGGAGCCTCTGTGAGATATAAAACATACGTGTTCATAATACGCAATAAACACACACAATACGCCCAAACCTATATAAAATGATTTTAAGTAGAAGAAAAAATACCTACGACGATTTATGTTATACGCCCGAATACTCACACTCAACTCAAGCATTTAAGATCGTGTTAAACATTTGAGACCCTCTTATTCCTCATAATTGTTTACGAAATAAGTAGCCGTTAGACGGTCGGCCAGTTGAGTAGCGTTTGGTATTTGGCCCTAAGTCTGAAAGTATTTTTTTAAAAAGAGCCATTGTATAAATTCTAAAATTCCTATGAGATTATATTATTTAAAACATCCAGAACTCTAATAAATATTAGCGGATCAAACAAATTTTTGTCCCGACGCGATGTGGTTATCAAATCCAAGGCCTTTCTTACACCGAACTATTCGCATACAGCGCCAGGGGCTCTACAAATCACGAAGGATATTTTATACCTTGTGCGCCAATTTATACCAATCCGAATAAGCACGTGGCGTTGGTCTATCTGGTTTTTAATGATAAACACATTCATACGAAAGTAATGTATTCAACTGACAACAAACAACAATGAATGAAGTGGATGGAGCGGGTAAAGCAATCAAACTTGTGTCCACTGGGGCGTGCTCGTCTACCATACACCTAATCATTTTTAGCAGCAACAGACCAACTAAAATACCTCGCCCATGCATATTTCACGCGATATTAGTTGACCGTTGCGTTATTGAGTTTCTGTGTGAAAGTTCTGCCATTAACCGATACGTGCAGGGCGTGGTGTGCAAATAAGGAAAATAATTTCGCACTTAGTACATATGCTTGTTCCGCCTGTTTTAAACCTTTACCGAATTGATTTATGGAGGAAAACAGTATGTCGTTTTTATTTTACCCACAATGAGTTCTTATATACCGCAAAGTATTTGCTGCAAATACTTTACCATTTCTGGTGCAGTCAGTTAAAAAGCAAGTCAACATTTCGCTAGTAGCACCGTTCTTAGACTCAGAAACCGATTTGAAGGAAGGTTTAAATTCCATGTAGAACAATTACAATTTGTATTAGTCATGTATGACTTGTCTCGGATTGGAATTATTGCCTAAACTGCCAATAGGTGGCCCTGTGTCTGTTTTAAACGCATTTTTAGATCTGGAAGCCCTTTGCGTGAATAGACCCCTACAGATATGTCGAAGAAAAGACATATTTTGTTTTGTTACTATATATACATTGTATGTATTTGTGTTTTCTAGTATAGTACATATTATACCTACGTACATTTATATTACTTAGAACTTGGAGAGAGCAGTTAAGTTGTACGTATTCTTTATTACTTGAGTAATATTACAGTTTATGAGTGTAATAAATCTTACAGGCGCATATATACATAACTGCGGTTGTGCAAGCGCTCGTCAGGTTAGATTCATAAAAAGGCGAATAGAACACTTTTAAAATGTTATGTATCGTTTCAAACACGATTTGGCGTTTATTAACTGTTATATACTTATATGTGTCAGCTGCGTATTTACACAACAGCCCAACAAACGGAAAGTTACGATTATCCAATGTCATGTTACCAGATATTACTCGATATTTTTTTTTTTTTTTATTCTGGCGTGGCAAAGATATTTTATGTCTGGCAACAATCACATCCGAAATAAATATTTAAATCTAAACTCGGTCGATCTAGTCATATTAGGCATCATGACTTGTAACTTCAAGAGTATGCAATAGGAAAATGGAAGTCAATTAGTGAAAATAATACTACTGTATCCTAGTAGAAGTGATAGTTTATTTTCAAACCTTTTATCGAGTAGTTTCTATAAGTAAACGTATTATATTAACAACCAACTATCATAAAGAGATTTATTTTTTTCTGAGTGTTTACTAGTATTTAATATGTTGCTCTCTTGTCATAAAATAATATTTTTAAATTATAACAAATTATCTTACATACTTATATTTATATTATAAATATCCTTTATCTATACTAATATTATAAAGAGGAAAGATGGAGGAAGGTATGTAAGTATGTTTGTAACGAATTGGCTCAAAAAGTACTGGACCGATTTTATAAATTCTTTCACCATTTGAATGCTACATTATCACTGATTAATATAGGCTACATAATACTAAGATTAAGCTTAAGATGTCTCCGTGGATTTTAGATCTTTTCTTTCAAAAATAACTACTACGCGGGCGGAGCCGCGAGCAAAAGCTAGTATGTTTATATTTCGTGGTATAGTCGGTCAGTATATACAAAAATATTTGTTTCAGATGTCTAGGTGGAGGTACCGTAGTCCCTCGTAGTTCTTGATACTTACCATACAGTTTTAAACTAGAGAGGAGTTAGGACTGTGTGTGTGACTGTTGGTTGTATTTTTATCAATTAGAATTAAAGATGTCCTGGGAATATCATAGTCAACGAAAGCTTTTATAGTGGGCAATATAAGTTAACGGCACCCATAAAATTTAAAGACAGAGTGACAACAAAATGTAGGGCTGCGTAGACTCATAAGTCTTGCAATACTTATTTTGCGAAATTGTTTTAAGAAAACCATTTAACAGTTGGTATAAAACAAAAGTTGTATCACAAAGCTCTACGGTGGAAGAGTTTATATTGTTAACAGCGTTGTAAATTGTTAATGTTTTTGGACGCACTTTTATTTTAATATTGAATGTTATCAACCCTGGGGGGTTACTCTTGACACTCGATTCCAATTTAAAATTGGGATTGGGTTCGAAAACTGTATAATTGGCACTCTTGAACGCAACACCAGCGTACGATTTCACTGAATACGGCGTAATTTTTAGTAACTAAATGAAATAGAGTATTTACGATCGCTAGTTCATAAAGATTCTATTTTATTTAGTTGAGTGAGTTAAGAGTTCCAATATCTTCTAAATTGGAATTGAAACTGTATCGAGTTCGGGATTGAAATTGATTTCAAGAGTAGGCCTACTGTTCACCGTCCCACTGCTGGGCACGGACCTCGCAATCAAGGGGAAGGGTTATGTCTTAGTTAGACCTAATAGAATGGTAGACTTCTGAATGGAAGACTAGATATTCTTATTAAAATTCTCAAGTATGCAAGTTTTCTTAGAATATTTACCGTTAAACTGAGCAATAATCGATATTGACATACATAACTACGTAAAGCCAGAGGTGTTTGCCCTGGGTGGGAGTTTGGTTTGAACCTCCGATATCTACCTCGGTAGTTCGTTCACCTCTTTGCAAGGCTGTCAACGCCATCAATTATCCTAGGAAATGAAGTATGGATAATAATGCTACTTTTTATCAGAAAGGAGACAAACGAGCTAATGAGTCACCAGATGCCAAGTCATGTCCATCGCCCATGACCACACAAAATAAAAAAAAACATCATGGGCTAAATATATTGTTGCGACTTTGTGAGGGAAGAGCGTTCGATATTGACATTTGTAGTACTGCGTCTATAAAATATGCGTAAAAACCTCGTAACTTTTTAATTATTTACTAATAAAAGTCCTGACGTTATTATTATTATTATCTGATTATCATAGGAGGCTCATGCCCGGCAGTGAGACTGTATTCCCAATATAGAGCTGATAATTTTTAGTATTCATATCATAATGTTCATTTAAGTATGTATAAATTGTACGATGAGTACTATTTTAAGCAAGAAAAGAAATAACTGTATAAAGAGCATTTTTTGTTTTCAAACCACTTGATTAGAAAAAGAAAATTTGATGCATAACGTTCGTAGTAAAGTCAGTGGTGCAAGTTTGCAGCGTTCGCCGCAATATGGCGGTCGCAATATGTCCGCGGTTCAGCTTTTTGTTGTCGCTACTTTCTCATATCGTCCTCTACGGTGATCTAATAAGCGAAACTTCGTCCTTACTCTCATTCGATATGCGATTCCTGTCGTCAACTGTACGTCATATCACTTCTTATACGTATAGCTTACGGCTTTATAGCCAATATCGGGTAACTTCGTCGTTCTGTCATATTATGTGCTGCCGCTATAATTAAAATAATATACTTATATAAATATTTATATAGTGTATTGCATTTTTTATTACAATATTTTACAAGTACAATATTTTTTTGTTAAAATTATATTTAATTAAATTGTAATAATTTAAAAGGATAAAGTACGAGTAGGTAATTGAACTATATTAAAAATATTTTTTACCGAACCCTCGTAAATAATATAGATATATGTAGCTGATAATACATACACGTACTGTTTGGATTTTCAACATCTTCGCACTAAGCACATGTAAAACGGTAAGCTCCCGATACAAATGGCCATCACGCGTGGCGAATACAAAGTGCCGCACCACGCTGCGACGTAAGAAGCGATACTGGTACGGCGATGTGGAAAAAAGTTAATTTTCATTATAATATACTTACACGTATCAAGCTGATTCGTAGGAAATCTTGTTCTATTTGTATTTCATTTAGGTGTAGTGTAGGTGTTGCGTTATTAGATAAATAGCGAGCTGTATTTGGCGTCACGTCACGTCCGCTGAATGAAAGTGAATCGTGATCGTGAACGGAACCTCCCACGGATGAATGGAAACCCATGCCCTCAAATTTTACTTAGCGATCTTGATGAAACACATGAAACGCTTATCGTAAATGTGATAAAACGATTGAATCACGGCCTCTAGTCGATCGGGAAATTTTGTGAAAATGATCACTAAGTGATTTTCTTACTAGCTTCCCACATGTAGAGGAAAATATATATTTAAGTTGTTTTTCTTTTCTTAACGTAAAATATAAACTAGATGTATATCATTTCGTTAAATAAATATTTATTATTCGTATAAATTACTATTATAATTTCTAAAAATGTTATGTTTCAAAATGACTTGTTTAAGGTTTGTTTTAAAATCGATTGTATATAATATATACTCGTAGAAACATAAATTGATAGATACTTTTCAAAATAGGAATTACAAAACACATACTTATTTATATACATACATGGTATCTATTTTCTACACATTTTATTAGATCTAGTGAGGTTCCATTGTCCTACCCTATTTTGATGCGTCGCACGAGGAACACACAAATCCCCTTAAAATGGATAGGACGATTCTGTAAATCTTTGGCTGATTGTTATTTATTATCTGCACAATAAATCAAGCTACGAACCTTTGAGTTTTTGAGACATCACAAAGCCTTACTTATCATTGTAGGTATGTGACACCCATAGAAAAAAAACTTATCTTTTATTACATATTTGTGCGTTGGGATCATCAGCCTAAAATTCTTGCGGTTTTATTGAAAAACGGCCACATTTTACTAGTTATATACTTTGTAAAATTCAGCATAGTATCTCTTAGATATTGCTCCTAAAATTTGATTCTGATCATAATAAGTCCATTAATGTGTCATCGGTGATTAAATTTAGTAAAAGCCAAATAATCATGAGATTAACATCGAAACAGAATCTATGAAGTATGGACTTCAAAAAAAGGACCTCCTCCTTTTCTCAATTCGTCAGAATCTTTTTTTATGTATGTTCCCCGATTACTCGAAGACGCCTGGACTGATTCGAGAAATTCTTTTGTTGTATAATTTTTTTGTTACCTAAATAGGCTTGCGTTTGACCACTATCTCGCCTGATAGTAAGTGATGATGTGGTCTACGGTGGAGCACGCTTGCCTAGAAGATACCTATTCACTCTTGACTTAAAGATACCCAGATTATCATTTTCGCGAAATATAGACTCCGGCAGAGTTCCACTCTCTAGCGGTGCGCATGATAAATGTACTAGCAAAAAGCTTCGTGCGCGCTGGTGGAATATCAACCATGTATCGATCACGCTTCGCCGATCTTGATCAAATATCCGACCCTATTAATGACGTATCCTCTCTGTCGTGAGGTGCTTTGGAATCCATTTAGAGTATTAAGTATTGTAGTTATCTTACCTAGCAAATGCGACAATAATGTCGGCTTCATCCGAGTTGATCTCGGTGAATGTGAGTCGTGACGCCTGCTCCCATACATCGAGCGCGCGTGCCAGTACGCTCCTTGTGCCGTACGGATCCAGCTGTGACGGCCGCCGTACTGATGATAAGCTAAACAAAAAAAAAAAATTAATACTGGCAGGGCAAAGTGACCACACTGCAATTGATGGTAAGCGCAGTGCTGTCCAATTACAGTATCGAGTAGCGAGAGACAATCTATCCCACGCTACTCAACACAATCATGCCGGCCTGCTTCTTCATACTACGCCATGGGCAAGCAGGCGAAAACAAGGTAAAAAAAAGCGTATTTTCACCCTACAATATATATTTTTTACTATTTAAAAAATAATTTGCAGGATTTTTGGCTGGGATACTGTTCCTGTGTATGTATCCGATGGAGAATCTTTCATCCGCTGATTCAATTCGAATACCACTGGGAAACGCGTGTTACTGATATTACGTAAAACATTACACTACTACATCATTTATATCTGTTCCAGAAATTCATCAATCAATCAGACGAGTGGGATGTCTGAGACAATAATAACAGAGTGAGGTTCGATGTTAGTGCCAATAGAATAGTTGATGAGTGAATTACTCGTGAACGCAATAACACAGGCTGCACATTTAGGTGCTTAGCCATGCCCCGAGGTCGGTCAGCTTCCGAGTAATGGAATAATCGCATTGTGGACATTTTAAGCGACTCGCCTCTATTTAACGGTAGCTGGGTTCATTACAAGGGATTTATGCGTTGTCATATCCAACTGTGGCTTCATTAGGTTACGCAGATTTTAATTAGAGATCTAGTCAGAGCTCAGTATTTTTGTATTATAATGAAGCCAGAGGCTTAATTCAACAGATAAGTGTCAACGTACGGGTCGGGCTGCCAGTGTTGCGGTCGCGTTTTGTCCATATTTGTGCAACACATTTTGTTGGATAAAATATCGCTTCCGCGGGTAATTAAAACTAACCAACGCGAACAGCGACCACGGCCGCTGTTGTTAACAATTATTTTAATAAAATTATTAGGGGACACCGGGGAAATATGAAGAGATAATGCGGGCTGCGTTTAAAAGCCACTGTATTCATTTTGAAATTGGCTGGTGTATGTTATGCAATCTGAATAGCACCGGGTGAAACTAATAAAATAATGTGTGCAAAATAATGTATCCAGTCTTTTTAATGGATCGAGCTGTGAGCCTCAGGACAGTCGCGCGGGCGCGGATGGTAACCGCTTCAAATTTATTATTGCGATATTAACATGGGCCGCCGCTCGTGAACGCACTATATCAGACAACTAGTTAATTGCAAGCCTTGGATGAAATTCACAACCGCATTTCGAAGTTAATGTTGTTATGTCAGCCCAAAATAATGAGTGTGGTTGAATTGCACGAGGGAATTTCACCGGACCTTTGAACCGCGGCTTTATTTTTAAACTGTATTTCTCGTAGCATTTTTTATATAATTAATAGCATTCTATCTCATTAGGAATTGCTCAATTACATATGTTATATATATTTCAATATTTTATGCAAGTATATCAAAGTTATTCATTTCAGATACATTTAAATAACAAAAAAAATAGTAAACGTAACGACCGCAATCACTCAATTGTATTCAACATTTGTAAAGCGAGACGAAATTAATTAAAATTCAGAAGTTTTCGAACCAAGAAAAAATTATACAGTCTTCATCGCGTAACTTATAGAACAAAGTGGGGTAAGTAACTTTTTACAAACGAGGTCAGCTTAATAATAAATTTCATTTAAGTGAAACACGTGAGTTGTTAAACAAGTTGGCGGAGGTTTTGGAGGACTTCCCGGCACGTTCTCTATTGGGTCTGAAGGAGTTGCGAGTAAACAAAAGCCTACCGTCCGGCTCCTAAGGGTTATAAATGTACGGCCAGTACACGTGAGTGTTGGCGCGGATGCCACGTGACACTCCGAGCACGTGTCTTTAAACGTCCGCGTCAACAATACACGGGTACGGCTGCCTTATACTAGGGTAACCAACCCCGGAATTCAAATATTTCAAAAAATTCAAAAACTAGGATTTGAAGTTAGAAAAGCCAGGACAACACAATTTAAAAACAGGACGCATCTTTGTTTTAGAATGGCGTACACTTGCGAATCTAGACCCCCCCCCCCCGTAAGTAAGGATTCGTGGTGTGCGAATTTTAAAATACAGGACCTTATCAGGGCGCTTTAAAAACCCAGGATGCTGCTTAAAAACTATCCAGGATACTCTAGAAACCAGGACATGTCCTGGGAAAACAGGACGGTTGGCAACTCTACCTTATACATTTTCACCACTCCAAGCAATCGCCGCCTAATAAGACGGACTTATAGAAAATACACAAACCCATCTGTGTCCGGACTCACATTTAAAATCCATTGTGGATATTCAAAAGGATATACCAATAATTTTATCGATGGGGTAACGCCTACAATGGGAGTTTAACATGTGTCATATGTTTATTGTCGCTATCAGCGCGATATTGACACCCGCATGAGTCCATGAATATCTTGATTCACTATAAATATTCGTCATTGTTATATTTATTGGTAATAAACCGTCATGATGTGCTCGATGCTAACATTAAAATGTTTCTGTATAATTTAGTGGATGCGGGGGCAGAGGTGGGAGAGGGGGGCATTGCGTTTATAGCGTGAAATAATAAAACATGCGATACGATGACGACATGGCGACGTCTTCTCAACGAAATGGACATAATCTCGTTACGATGTCATAACAAACAGATTTGTAAGCACGAACTTTATGGTCTGTGTCCAACGAGCTCAAATTAAATTTTCCGAAATAATCTGCCGGCGTGCTATTAAAATTAGTCGGCCGTGCAATGTTTCACAGCTAAGCTAAATTTTACTACCAGAGAAGATGTCACGGAAAACGGATTGCGCCCATGATTTATTTATTACTTATTTAATTGATATTATAGAGTTGTTTAGTTTCAACAATCTATGGAAGATAAGTAAATTCAAAACAAACTTTTAATAAATTAATGTAGCTCTTTAATTATTTAGCTTCGTGTTCCAGCAGAATTGACTACAGTGCAGTATTACGTTCTGACAGGATTATTCCAATCGGCAAAGCACGAGAGATGCCAAATTACATTTTATTTTACTGCCCGAATGGGAGAATTAGCATAAAAATAATAAAATGTCAGTAGAATGTAGTCCCCCGTGGCGTGCCAGGCGTACCCTGCTACCGACTGCCTGTCAAAACGATTGTCAACCCACCTCTGACAATGACATCTCGTTTGTTAATAATAGAAAATGATCGCTATCTATTGCAATCTATTTTATTACCTTGTTTAAATGTTATTTTTAAATCACGAAGTTTACAAACTAAATCCCGCAATAACAAACTGTGGGATGAGTTTCACCGTCCAATATTATTATTAATACGAAAGGGATCATTGACATTACGATACGGGGTCTCTAAAGGGCGTTTGATGAACATTACTAATAGTTATTATGAGGGATGGAAGCGGTTATCACCTTTTGGGTCCAAACCGAAACTATCCCTACTATCTACTTCTACTATGAGGTTTAGTTTGAGTTATAATATAATAAACTAGCTGTTGCTCGCGGCTCCGCCCGCGTGGAGGTCATGTTTGGGAGAAAAAGTATACAATACAAAATACCAATATTCATGCGTTTAACTTAAAAATGACGGATTTTCATACAAACTTTCATTCCCTATTTTACCCTCTTAGGGGCGGAATTTCCAAAAATCCTGAAACTTGTATTTTTTATTTTTAACTAAAATGCCAAATAAAATTTTCATGAATTTAACTTCAAAAATGACGGATTTTCATACAAACTTTCATCCCCTATTTTACCCCCTTAGAGGTGGTATTTCCAAAAACCCTTCCTTAGTGGATGCCTACGTGATAAAAGGTACCTACTGTCAAAATTTCAAGTCTCTAACCCCAGCCGTTTAGGCTGTGCGTTGATCGATCAGTCAGTCAGTCTGTCAGTCAGTTTCTTCTTTTATATATACAGATATAAATCGAATATAAGATGTACTATTTACACATGTCTGCGGTTTAAATCAAAGTAATGACAATAATTTTTTTAATGCGTTTATTCACTCTATTCTGACAATGCATTCCTTTAAAATACCTTCCCCTTCGCAGTGCGGTTCTCTACGCTTTTGCTCGTCGCTCGTGCCGTACCTACAATGTAGATAAGCGACGTGGCAATAGGCATTGATGCTCTCTGGAGATTCAATAGCCGTCTACCTTCTCAATTCTTTGATGTATAAAAGCATTTAAAGTGACTCCTCAATGTGAGGATATTCCAATTTAGAATACGTGATGCATTGTTAGTCCGTATATACCTACTGACTTTGACATAGTTTTATATGAATTTGTCACAGAAAATTTACATTTATAATAGTTATTTGCATTCTTTTTGATTTAAAGAGATTATTTTGATGATTTGGCAACTTTAGGCTGAGCTTTTCTTGGCGTTGATTTCTAATTGACATTTATCAGTAATCGTACCTGTATAACAATGTTCAGCTACTTTAAACGTCGGCCATTGGATTTTACATACACGATTATGAGAGAGGCATAGATATTTCTCAGGGATGTTAAAGGATTTCCAGACGACGCGACGCGGCGCTTCGTCGTCTCTATAGAGATGGAGTTTAAATGATAGAATAAGCATTGTTATGAAAAACTATTAAATTTTGTTCATGATTTCCAACCGTATACATTTTATTAAAAAAAAATGTATATTGTTTACTGTCAAAGTTAAATGTTAGAGCTGGGAAATGTGCCTAGATTGAATTTCAGCGGCTCATAGTGCATGTAAGAGAAATTAGCGGATCCGGCCGGTGGAGCGCTGGGGGCGAAATTATGCCGAGAGTAATATTGTTATGTCAGTAATAGCATATTACAGCTGTACGTGCTAGCGTTTTCCATGCGAGCACAGACACAAAATTGAAACGATTTTTCAGACATGATTGCGTTGGTAATCAGAACACTTTTACAATTCATATCGAACATCGATGCCCCTATCAGTAAAAGAGTTTTGTGTAATAATCATCGGTTTAGTGTCTTAAATAAACTATTGCGTGAAAATTACAAATTCACGTTCGTTAGTGATTTTTTGATATTTAAGTTGTGTAGCTATTGTTCTCAATCATTTGTATTTTTTTTTAGGAATTTAATGATAGTTAATAATAGCTAATTAGTGGTTTGATTCCTAACTTAATTAATAAATAAAACTTCCTGATCTTGCTTAACATTTTTTACACGCTTTATATTAGCTTTACCTATATTTATGTATGCATGTACTTATGTACGTTTGTATGTGACGGAATCATTCAACGTAATTTTTACCACTTTCCAGACATCAGATTTCATAATATTTCAATGTATCAAGGACCGATAACAATACAGTATTTTCATAACTTTGGCTAAGGCTTTATACTATACCCTGAAAATAACCCCACGCTTTTTATACAAGCAAATTATTCTCAACTGTTTAGTTCAGTCTAGCTAAACTATAATTGATTTATGTTTTGACCATTTATTCCTGGATATTATACTGATATTTTACACAATTTGAACTAAATATGAGGACTCTCCCATACTTAATTTTTATTATGATGTCATCAAATTAAATTAGAAGAAACTCGGTAGATAATTTCGTACTTGTAAATTGAATTATCATTTATACGATAAAACTATTAAACCGCAATTTTATTACTGGCTACTCAAATATCCTTTTTGTAAGTGCATAACAGTCAGCTAAAGACAAGACTTGTTAAGAACTTTTATGAGTTGGCTAAACTGCAAGCGATATAATTGGAAACTTGAGATGGCTGTACACCTAATGCCAAGAGTTTCGCGTATCAGGCGTGGTGTAGTCTTACGACTTTATGATATTAATTTTGATTAAGAAAACGTATTTCTACACTATATTCATTAATTGTAGAGAGATTTTTATAATTACATCAAAAAATTCATAAAATCCAAAAATCACACCCATAGTTCTGACCCCACAGTAGGTCAAACCTGTATCGTGGGTATCAACAACTACGAGGGACCACGGTCCCACAACACCCAGATACCGTAACAAACATCTGTCTGTCACACGATTTACCTAGGTGCGGGAATCGAAGCCACGGTCTCTCGTTTCACAGCCGGCTACTCACCCGCTGCGCCACGGAGGTTGTCAAATATGACTTTCTTTAATAGAATTGTAAATTTTATGTTAATTTGAAGTGAGTGGATAGATATTTCATTAACTATAGATTTTATGTCATATAGATTTCTCATTGTAGTTTCTTATTAACAACGACAATGTAAGTGTTAATCTCAATCCAGACAACATTTGTCCCTATATTTATAAAATATTATATACCGAAATAATGTGTTGGAACAATACCAATAAAAGGTTATTACTCTATATAAAGCCAATAAACAAAAACGTATAAAGAGAACCGTGTTTTTAAAGTACAATGTTAAAACACTGCAGCCGTGGCTTGATAATTTACTATTTGGCACACCCATTGGTTGTGTTTAGTACAAGACAATTAGTTTGTTTAGAAGCCAGACGCCCCGTTTAGTGGACATGAAACTTTTTACTACTTTTACTCTTTGCTAATTTAATTTTTTTAAACAATGAGAAAGTTGCAGAACTTAATGTGAGATTTTATATTCATGTTTCTTAGAGGGCACTTAGCGGCAACACAATAGTATGCCCTATTTAGGTTATGAAAGTATGGTATTTGATATAAAAACATAGACAGTCATAGGGACTACCGACAGAAGTAAAAATTTTAAAACGTTGAATTACTGTATTTTTTGTGACAGCGTCCATGAAGTAGTAACTTTTTTCATTATGAGTGCTTGTCAATAATTATAGAATTTCATAGGCATGCTTGTGTCAGAAGTAAATTTCTCTGAGCGTGATGGTCACACAAGTTCAGTGCTTTTTCCCTAACCCAAAAGTTCCCAACGTGCCTAAATAAGTTTCCACTTCAATAACCAATTATAAATTTGGCATTGGTCAATCTATTTTAGACATTTTTTTTTATTTAATATAAGGGAGTGACATAAGCCATAAGATGGTCTACCGTCTTAAAATTGTTTAACAGTACAAATTGAAGTCGTCTGAAGACAAGACTATCTCCAGCGCTCAGCGTAATCCTATTGGTATTGAGTGCTAAATACCGAACCCTCTGAAACTTCCATAAAGCGCGATAAAAGTGAAAAATAAGTGAGTGTTTGAAAAGTTCTCTATCTGCTTCGATAGAGGCAAGCGCCTTGAGCGCAAGAGGCTCCGTTCCGGCCGATAACCGGCGGATACGATGTTGCCAGCGCTTTATGAATATTCCCCCCAGCTTCCCGCCGTCGTGCAGAGATTAGAAGGCATTACTGCCGCCGCCGTCAAATGTGCATTTGTGAAACCCTTTGGAGGTAGATACGGTCACATGACCTACTTATACATTACGTTCAGTGTGCGACGCATCGAAAACGCTAGTCACAGTTTTATAAAAGTGTAGGTAAATAACCTACACTTTTACTAAACAGTTCAATTTGGCGTAAGTATATACAAAATTGTGACGTACTTAGACTGACAAACCGACAAGGTCCTAGGTTCATACCCCAGCTCGGGAAATAACAATTTGTGTATGTCTATGTTTATGGCTACAAAAAGTTTCGTATGTCACTTGGTAATACGCCGTCTTTTGCATCGAATTTATGTAGGTGTGAACTGACTTTAGGGGCTTATTTTTATAGCTTTGTGGCTGAATACTAGTTCAGCTAAGCACTACTTCACCGAATGTTATTTTCTTAAGTGTATATTCGGTATTAAGACTCTTGTTAGTTGTCTAGTTGTGTATACTTAGTTAGGATACATTTAACTTTATAGCAAGACCAACAATGTTTAAACATTTGGATCAAAACAGTTTAAAGTCCAACAACTTTTAATCAATATCGTCGAACAATAACGTTAAAATTATGAATGTGTCGCCTTAACTTGGGTTAGTTTACCTTGGTTAGTCCAACAAAGTCGTCGGCTAAGTAACTTTATTGGATAGTCAGCGGGAATTGTTTGATGTTTCAGCAATTGTTACTTGCAACGTGCACTTTAGAACCTCTTAGTAACTCAAGTTATTTTTACACCTTCAACTTTCATGATTCATTTTTCAGTTATTAGACTCAAAGCAATGTTGTTATTGTTTTGTTATAAACATATTTTGTTACAGTATTTCTATTCATTTTTGAAAATATTGCATTTGATAGATTTATCCTACTAATATTATAAATGCAAAAGTATTGATGGATGTTTGATTGATTTGGATTGGATTGATCTGGTTGAAATTTGGTACCGAGATAGATTATAGTCTGGAATAGCACAAATGCTACTTTTTATTCCGGAAAAAATACAGTTCCCGTGGGATAGTTTAGTTTTTCACAGAGCAAGGGATCGACATTATTTTTTGCATAGTGGCAGTTTAGGGATCAGAAAATAACATACGCTACTTTTATCCCGAAAAAATGCCCGCTTCCTATGGGATAGCAATATAGAAAGGTGTAATAGCTTAAGATGCCCCCGTGGATTGTATACCTTTTCTTCCAAAAGTAACCTTCACGCGGGCGGAGCCGCAGCCAACATCTAGTTTCCTATAAAATAGGATGAGGCGGATATTGAATGTATATTGAAGAATTCATAACAGCGAGGTGACGCGCCGGCTGGTTGCTTGTGGAAATGACGCGGCGATTAGTCGCAAGCCTGTGCGTCCTGGGACAGATATATCCGACGGAACTAAGCGAAATTACTTCCCGTCGGCTTCCGATGCACCGCAACAATGCTCAACCAAACTGCAATTCGATTTAAGAACGAGCCACCAACGAAAAGTCCGCCCCACGTTCGCTTCCAAAGTTCCGACTCGCTCGCTTCATTGAAATCGAAATTCCCACGGTTCATTAGGATTCTCTAGAATTCTCGGCGTTCATTAGAAATACTCCAGCGACAGTGGACAACGCGTAAATAAGTGATTAACGCAGTTGGATTGTTTTCAGACGCTTCGTCGGAGTCTGCTCGGCAACTAGTTGGAGTGAACTCTTGATACATTTAAAATGAGCCGCCGTACCTCGACCCATCGTCTAAGTCGACTGTACGCGCTAATGTTTAATGAGTTCACTTACGTTTCCTATAAGCGGTTTCTTTTAATTCTATCCCAGTATTTTTGACACAGCGCACTATTTTAAACCGACTTCAAAAAAAGGAGGAGGTTCTCAATTCGTCGGAATCTTTCTTTTATGTATGTTCCCCGATTACTCGAAGACGCCTGGACCGATTCGAGAAATTCTTTTTTTGTTTAAAAGGGTATACTTCCCAGGTGGTCCCATTGACACCAAGTCAGGATCTGATGATGAGATCTCAGAAAAATCGAGGGCAACCCTGAAATTTTATAGGGACTCATAATTTTTTTTGAAGTCGGTGTACTTTTTATGAATTGCAAAACTTTTTTTAAATCTTTATTCGAATATGAATGAAATTATCGCGCTCCCCACTCACAAATATTTCCATATCCTGACAAGAACTTATTTATCAAAGCAACGACCCGGTATGGTTGTGTGTAATAGCTATATTAAGCTGAATTTTATTACGTCCCTATGAAAGAAGGTAAAACGTAATCCAAAGTATTAATCTGGATTCTCAGCTCCATGTACCTACTCGTTGGAAGTTAATACATATTTGATTCAGTACGTAATAATATCTAAGTAGATATTCCTTTCATTGACATTTTTAAGGTTTTATACATTGTGTAAATATACAGAATACTTATGTAAATTAAATAATACTAGCCCTGTATTAAAAATTGTCCCACTGCTGGGCACGGGCCTCCTCTACTAATGAGAGGGGTTAGGCCTTAGTCCACCACGTTGGCCTAATGCGGGTTGGCAGACTTCTCATTTATATTATTATAGATTTTATTATTTTAGATTTTATTTATATTATTTTTTATGTAAATTGCTTTATAATAAAGTTTTGGTTTTTCATTTGTGAAGTACCTAGATTGGCGTAGCAGTTAGTATAGTTTATAATATGTATTGGCATTCAAGTTAATAGACAAGATATTCCTATTACCTTCATAGATGTAGATCGAAATAGACATCAAAAGGGTACATACTTCACAAGTTGAGGTTTTCGTAGTATGAAATCTTACAAACCATCTTGCTAAAGCTCTTCTTACTCATTATTTAGTCTTTATTCGATGTTACCGTTTTAATATAAGACGATAAACAAACACCCCAATAATCAAAAAGCCTCAAAAAGCGTAGTAGGGTAAAAAGAGGTTGTTTGTCATCGTTGAATTACTCTTGTGACGTCGCAAAAGGTGCTTAAAATGTAACATGCTTTGTTTTATACAGATTAAAGGCACTTGTGTTATCTATTTAGATCTACATCTATTATTAACTCTAACCTACACTTTTTACCTAATCTGTATATATAAAAGAAGAAACTGACTGACTGATTGACTGACTGATCGATCAACGCACAGCCAAAACGGCTGGGGTTAGAGACTTGAAATTTTGACAGTAGGTACCTTTTATGACGTAGGCATCCACTAAGGAAGAGTTTTTGGAAATACCACCCCTAAGCGGGTAAAATAGGGGATGATAGTTTGTATGAAAATCCGTCATTTTTAAGTTAAACATATGAATATTGGTATTTTGTATTGTATACTTATTCTCCCAAACATGACCTCCACGCGGGCGGAGCCGCGAGCAACAGCTAGTATAATATATAGTTGTAAATCCTTAACTCAAATGAATACGTAAATTATGATCATTACATCACAGAATCTTGGTTAGTAATCGGAGCTTGCACAGAAGTTGGCGGTTGGTTTAGGACTAAATGGGCCCGCACGTCCGGACAAACATCGTGAGAATTTGTAACTCAAACAAGTTTAGGCAAATTTATAACTTCCGGATTGGAAACAGGCTGTTGCCTTCTTGTGCCCAAGAGCGGAGCGAACAGTTCCCACTTTATAGCAATAATAACTCTGCCGAAGTGTCAGGTTATCTTTACAGGCTGTTTTATTCAACTTTTACGAGACATTCGCACATGTGCCTAAAGATAAGCGAGTTATCATTAATAATAAATACGTAGTAATGGAGATGTGGAAAAGTGACAAAATTATCCGAAGTACACGTTTATAAAGGTTACTTGAAATGGATGAGCTTTGCAATTAGGGTCAATTCAACTTGACTAATATAGAATTTGATCTACGACGACACGCTTTAAGAAAATGAAATTCAGGAAACTCATTTGAAATTATAGCATTGAATTAAAATCGTTCAATGACTAATACCCACACAAGTTCTGTCTTCTCATAATATCACTGCAGGGATCAAGTTCATTCAATAAGACGTACTCTTTTACGACCAGTAATAAGTGAACGTAACTGTAATATTAACTTTAATAAAGAAATTAATAACTAATATCTCTCATATCCCAGGATCAATAAAGATATCGTCGGGAGTCCTAAATTGATTTGAAGCACTAACCCTCGACCGAAGTTACGTAAAAGAATATAATCTAAAATGGAGCGCACAAATGGAGTAGTGAGCTGGGTAGATACCGAGAGTGCAAAGTCCTGGAGGGCGGTGCCCCGGGCGGGTGCTTGTGCTGCTACCACTCTTTGTTTCATGCATTTTCATTACAATGATTCTTTATCCGCTTAAATTGTATCCGTCTAGAACCATAGTTTTCAAGATATTACTGCCTCGATAGCGTAGTGGGCTGGTTTATTAGGTTATTATTAGAACAAGAGGCCGCAGGTTCGATACCCGTACCGAGAGAAATATTAGTGTAAGCCTCAAATATTTGTTTCGGATCTGAGTGCTCTCATAATATAAAATCCCATAATATAATATAAAATCACATAATATGTGGGGTCAAGTCTATATGAGGCCGTCAGCGCAAAAGTGGCCTAAGCTTGAGACAATGAGTATGAAAATAATGGGGTTTGTATATTCATGAATTTTAAATCAATGTACATACATGCAATTTTTGCAATGCCATCTTGTCATCATATTGGCAATTGGTGAAACTAGAGATAGGCCGGTTTTGCATTAAATTTTCGCACATTTTAAATCATTTGAAGTACATAGGTCAGATTATGAAAAATTGAGGGTTAGGCCACTTCTGCACTGAAAGCCTCATATATGTGTGTAAGTAAAGAATTCTCTACAAATAACTATTGTATTATCCAGTGAATGTGATGTAGTCTGATTGCCTTCCTATGCTTTATATAAAAAAAAAACATTGTCATTGCACACTGGAATTGCTGTCGGTAACTAAAGTAGCGTTGCATAACGAGTAATATAATTTTATTAGAAATGGCATCGACCGCAAGGTGAGTGAACATGGGTTCAACAGCACGGGGGCGGGGGTTCGAAGGTCGGAGTCCGCTTAGATGAAGTGCCTTTGTTGCATAACGTGCCTTGTTTGTATCCACTTGAAACAAACAATATTTTCATTTCGCCTTTATCGCTTATATGAAACATAACTTCTCGCTGTGTTCCCTGTTGCGGTTCAGTGTTTCAAATAAAAAATTAAAAAAGCTATACGCTATCATGTACGTTGTGCAGTTGAAATCCTGCTGAACTAACCTTATATATCCTTCGGTAGAAATATATTGGATATGTTCCTAAATTACGAACATGATGTGTAATTATAAAATTAATTTTACCGATTTTATCACTGTTTATTTTACTTTTTAACCCCGACGTTTCGAAAGCTTAACAGCCTTCATGGTCGCGGCGCGGACTCAATTGTGTGTCGTCACGAAAGGATAGTGAACTATCTATATTATATATAATGACATGATATCAATGTGTAATATTCGCGTAAACATATTAACCCAAGTCATAATGGTAATAAACTGAAAATATCTATATGACAAAATGCAAAATAGAATAATTATATAACTTCAAAACTTACCGACTGCATGGTCTGAAGTCAAAAAATGATTAATGCTGTTATTATTAAAGTTGAAACCTTACCCAGAGTTCATAAAATTTTATAAGATTAATAAAAATAATTAAAAAATATTAAGTTTTACGGTGTTTACGTAGAATTTAATATGTCAAGAAAGTCTTCAGATTTTTTTTTATTCTGCTTTAACATTTGTTAAAATTTTATGATTAAAATTGTTATGATATTTACTTCATATAATGGCAGATTTCTGATAGATCCGTCAAACATCAGTGCCGTGGTTATACTATGACTACGTAAATAGGTCATGCGATAGAATTGTCACGACGACATTGCTGAAGCCTTCAGCATGGCTCGTTAATTATTTGTCTATATATAACGGCTTCTCTGACGCTTAACGCGACTATCGGACGTCTACCTCAAGAGAAACTCTTTCATCACAGTTTTGTGTAGTAACTTAATTCAGTCACCTGAAGCATTATATTTTTCACGTACTAGATCATTTTATTTACGCTCTGCCAGACTGGTTTGCTGAGCATTATATATTTTTTTAATTTTGACATAGGTTACATATTATAAAACATTTCAATGTTGTTTTATAATTCCTTATTATGACTCTATTAATGGCATGTAAGCATTTGTTTTCTCCCTGGACTAAGTCTAACACCGCGTCATTTTCCCTTCTTAGCGATCGTGTTTCCCGCTGATACCTACTCTAACTTCTAAATGTAATTTAAAATCGTCCCACATCTCAAAGCGAACCTCATTTGCGTTTATAAAAGTGCAGATCATATTTTTCCTTCTGTGTATTCGAATTGAAAGCGGTGTAATATTCTTTTTTGTCGGGGAGCGAGCGCCGCGCGCGCCGCACAAAGCCTGCCCGGTTTTGTATTCGCTTCCTCACTCACCTGGAAAGGAAAGAAAAGAAAATGTTAATTAAGAGCCACTGAACAGAATTGATATCGTCGGGAATGAAGCTTCTGCTGTTATTGTAAACGGATGCCAACAGTTCATTATGGCTATCAGAAAAATATGCTTAAACATATAAACGTATATCAACGCAATTTCGTTGCGATATTTATGCATCGTATAGTTTGCAGCGAAACACAAAAAAATCACTGGGGTAACGTGGACTAGCACAAGTGCTCAGTAGTCGGTTAGTGCGAGGCTGGCTCGACGGGCAACAGTGAGCAGTGAGCAGCGGTGCAATGCCAAACGAGCCCCAAATGTACATCTCATTAACACATAGCGACGGCAATATTTAGGCAGCGGCAGCGCGCGGTGAGCCGCGAACTAGCATTTGGCAGCGCACGCGTACGTACACAGCCGGCTCTGTTAACTAAACTCGTAAAAGTGTAAAAGTCGTAACGATAGCGGCGGCGGCGTGAGAGCGCCTAATATGAGCGGCGGCTGGAGTCGCGCCAGTCGCACCGCGCTTATTATCAGATGGGACGTTTCGGGCGCAACCCTTTCGTTTTACGATTGGCCTCTAATTACACTGGCGCTCAAGGCGGCGCGCTTTTTCCTAGTTGATACGAGTTCGGAGCGGATGCGCCCTGCCAAATAGACATATTTATCGAAGCTAGCCAAATCGTTTACGCGGTTCGACGACGCGACGGTGTTCCGGATGTCAGTTTGCCTCAGCCAATCATCGGCATTTTGTAAAATAAAAGTTGTTGGACAAAGCTATATTCGGGATACAATAATGAACGTCGTCGGTTTTCAAGACGAGGCTGATAAAGGCATTACGGTTAGTAACGGTCGCGGTTATGGCTTTCTTTATCGACGTTTTGCCAATTTTAAAAGTGGTAAAGCCACACTGTAGACACATTTGTCTACAGCATGAATGGGCCGGCTCGACCGGGGTAGTACCACTGTCTCACAGAAAACCAACGTAAAGTGACAGTTCACTGTCGCGTTTCGTATGGTAAGTGAGATATCCGGAGGCACAGATTCCCCCTTCCCTTCCCTAATCCCTATTCCTGTCCTTTAAGGCCGACAGCGCATACGTGATACTTTCGGTATTGTGGATGTTCATGGGCGGTGGAGATCACTTAACATCAGGTGACCCACTGGCTCGTTTGTCGGACTATGATATATAAAAAAAAAAAATTATGTAACGCGATGATGATTATCATATAAATCTATCTTAAACAAATACCGAGTCTTAAGTTTCACAGTTGTAGTGGTTATATTATGTATGTGCTTACTCGATTTCCTTTAACACTTTTATGATACAATATAACAATGTGATTAGATATTAATGGATTATCCTATTTACTTGGGTAACATATTCAAGAGTTGGTTAGCGAACAATCGGCTGCGGAATACTGGTCGGAATTATATGGAATCTCTGACAGAGAATATTAGTATGCCGGTGGCTATCACCACTGGAATGAGTCGACGTGACGACGGCTGCCATCCTCGTCGCTACATCAAAATGCAATAACATAAATGTGTAATGAGAGCTTTGAATTATTACATATCACAGCTATTAGTATAAGCTGCCTATTTGCGTCTAGTTCAGTTTTCTCCACGTTGTGCCACTAGAGTTAAGTATTGTGTTAGATATTAGTTAGGATTTTTAGTTGACTGTTACACTAACAACGACAAATTCAACCGTCAACAACATTATGATTAGTCTTAATACAACAATACATAACGAGAATAAAAGGCATGAAAAATATCCATTCGACCGACTTTGAATATGCCGAAAATAGGAGAAATTGGGTTGTAATTATGTATAGAGAGTAAGACTTAGTTACTTAATTATAATATATGCCATCTCAAACTAAGATTGAATATATTGAAAAAAAATTAAGTTGACTGTAATTGTTATGTTTTTATGTAGTTAGTATATTATAAGTTATACTAACTGGCCGTGCCCGACAGGGTCCACAACTATGTACGTACGTACTATGTATGTATTTACTTTATATGATATATTATGTAACAAATTGTGGAGTGCAAATAAATAAATACAATTGTTATTTAAATGAAATATAAATTAGACTTATCGGTTCCATTCCATTTAAAAATGAATGCATGAATTGATTCTACGGATTCTAATGTATTTTATTTCAGGTAAAAGAGTTTGTTAAAAACACAAATTAATTTATAATGTCACTTATATAACGTAGTTAAAATCTCAAATAATAAAGTCCATATAAACTGTCCCAGTGCTGGAACGGACTTCCTTTACTAATGAGAGGGGTTATGTCTTATTATATAATAATAAATATTTATTTATTTTATGGAAGACTACGGTAGGCAGCGGCTTTGCAATGCCCTGGCTTTGCAGAAGTCTATGGGCGGCGGTGTCTACTTACCATCAGGTGGCCCGTCAGCTTGTCTGTCTATTCAGGCAAAAAAAAGAGACTAACAGGTTTACCTAATAGAGAATAATAACACTTTACAAAACAGACAACCAATTAAAAGTCTTCGCTTGCAATATGCAACAAACTATGAATAATATGAAGTAGAAAACAGGATTATTACGTCATATTTCCGTGTAACCGTGTGGCACGGCTTGGCGCAGCGCGCTAGGTGTCGGCGACGCCCGCGCCCTTCGGGACCCTCAACTCAATCTTGCCCCATTACGCGCGACAAATTGGAAAAATATTCAATTACATCTCGCTAAATATTGAATTATATCATAGTAAATTACTATTTTGCATTGGGGATTTGGTTTATTTATTATGCTGTTCTGTAAACTTTGTAAAACACGGTCTGTTGACATTATTGTATGTTATTAAGTTCCTATTTCTCATCGGACTTTTATGGCATATAATAATTTTGCACTACACTAAGAAATTAATATAATGTATAAACAAGAAAATACAACATGATCGATGTTACTGTCATTATGATTACTAAACTTGAACCTAACATTATTAGTGACACCAATTAAACAATAAACGATTAATTTATTTACCATCTATATGGAAAAATAATATACGATCCAAGCGGCGACAAGTGGGCGCGCGAATTACTCGCCAGTCGGTGTAATTGGCAATTAATCACCAACCGTTTTCTATTTCAGCCGGCGACGGCTCTATACGGCGCACTAACGAGATCTACACTGCATGCATGTACGATAGGACACTCCATTTGGTTCATATCGTAAACCATTTAAAAACTGTCGCCTCGACGCCGCGCCGCGCTGTGCTGAATTAATTTACAGACTATTCCTTGATATTGATTTTTTATTGTGTATCGGACTATAATGTACACACACGGTCATCTATATTTTTATATACTAGTGGGACTGGCAGACGTCGTCCTGCCCAGAAAAGCAGCGCCACAGCCCACATTAAATATGATATTTTAAAGATCACAATCAGCCCATCCCACAAATCCCAGCAAATCAAATTTAGTGATATACCGACAGCAGCGCCACCTACCGGGTCCAATGTGTTTTTAAACCTTCCCCGAACTTCCACAAATATTTCAAGATCAAAATAAGCCAAATCGATCCAGCTATTTTCGAGTTTTAGCGCGACAAACGAACAGCAATTGATTTATATATAAGAAGATAACCAACAATCCAGCCTGGATGTGTTTGGTTGTAATTTTATATTTTACTAGTTGTTGCTCGCGGCTCCGCCCGCGTGGAGGTCATGTTTGGGAGAAAAAGTATACAATAGAAAATACCAATATTAATGCGTTTAACTTAAAAATGACGGATTTTCATACAAACTTTCATCCCCTATTTTACCCCCTTAGGGGTGGTATTTCCAAAAACCCTTCCTTAGTGGATGCCTACGTGATAAAATGTACCTACTGTCAAAATTGCAAGTCTCTAACCCCAGCCGTTTAGGCTGTGCGTTGATCGATCAGTCAGTCAGTCAGTTTCTTCTTTTATATATACAGATGAGAGAGTGTCAGCGGAAAACTTTGTTTCCTACTTAAGTCATTATTAATACCTTTATGCCCAATATGCCCAGCTCGTATAAGGGTCAGAACAATTTTAAATTGATACAAATCTTCGTAGAGAAAAGCTCTAATTTAAGAGCGACACGTGCTTGAAATTTGTATTATGTAGTAACATGGACTATGATTTTTATGAGAGATATTTATTGAAATTAAGTAATTCAAATACCAGTTATCCGGTATTGTCTCTCCATACGTCATGTATAAAACAAAAAATTTGGACATCATGATTATAACCAAAACAAGTGTTTCATTACCCTCCTTGAATGTTATTTTTCTTACATTTGCTATTATCCCTTTTTTTGATATCTGGTATTTAACATTCTATTGGATGGAATATAAAATGTATACCCAATATAATAGATATATTTAACTAATAATATTGTCTCCATGATTAATGAAAATGTTATCTTCAGCAGGTCAGGCAGGTCAGCAGGCCGGCATGATTGTGTTGAGTAGCGGGGGATGGACTGTCTCTCGCTACTTGATACTCTATCTGGACGGCACTGCGCTTACCATCAGGTGCAGTGTGGTCACTTTGCCGCGCCAGAATAAATAAAAAAAAACTTCAAGTTTTTATTTAAGTAAATTTAAAACACATCATTAAGCGGCACTGAAACGGCTATAATTTATACACATTCATTGAAGAACATTTTATTATTCCTTTAAGTATAAAACGATAAGTATAAAATGGAAATAATGGTTATGTATTCTGAATAATAACGGCTGAAGAATAAAAATGTAAATTTTTGATGGCAACGTAAATTATTCTTTCATATAAACCATATCATATTTTTATTAACATTCAAGTGTTATCTATTCATGATTATTTACTTATATTTTTCAATATGTTAGAGATGTGATTTTTAACCAAAAAAAATTATAGTCTAAATATAATTAACTTAATGTATGTATTTAGGTGTTTAATAATTTTTAGTTGTAATAATACAACCTTCATATAAGGAATATTATGGTGAATGTTATACCAGAGAAAATGGTGCACGTTTATGACAATAAAAATGTGACTGATCCGATCTGAATAAATTCTAACATATAGGTGGAGCAAAGTTTATCCAAAACCAATGTTATTTGTGTCGTAAGACTTTTTTTTTGTGCCTTGATAGGCAGACGAGCGGACGGGCCACCTGATAGTAAGTAGTCACCGCCGCCCATAGACTTCTGCAATGCCAGGGCACAGCAAAGCCGCTGCCTACCGTTGAATGACTACTCTTTTTAAGCCTCGTTTAAAGAAGGACATGTCATAGCGCTCAGGGAATACCGCTGCAGGGAGTTCATTCCAGATCTTGCACGTACGTGGTAAAAATGAACGCTGGAAACGATCCGTGCTAGACGGAATACTTTGTATATAACAGCAGTTTTTAGCTTTATTAAAATGTATTTTTATATATAATTACCAATGTACTTACACTGAAGCTGTAAGCATGAAATGTTTTATATAACGACTCAATCGTGATGCACTTTTATTTATTCATTAAGGATTTTACAATTTTAGCCTCCGACACTAGCATCGGATCTTAACCAAACTATATATGGGATCACTCTTGAAATTAACTCACACCCTCCCAAATATAAAACTCAGCAAAATTTACATTTGACGAGGACATCGCGTAAAATACATATTAAAAAAATATAGTCGAATTGAGACTTTCCTTTCTTTTTGAAGTCGCTTAGAAATTAATATCAATTTTGCAATTGGTCTTTTCAATTGAGAAACATAGATGTCAAATCTGTGGAACCGGAGCGATTATGATTGACTACCTAGTAAAATATGTTGTTTAAGACATGTCCAGTTAGGTAAATGGGTCGAGCAGGTTATTTCCTTGGAGCGATTTATATCCAGGTTATTCTGGGTAAGATGCTTGTATCGGCTGATCGGTGAGTGGATTGCGCCGCGACACCTTTCAAATAAATTGCTTTGAGACCGACCTGCTACTGTAAACAACTCAACCCTATGCAGATGTTCGTACAAAACCGAATACCTTCAATTTTCTCAAGGGGCATAGCGCTTGCCCCTAAAATTGCACTTGAGACAACTCTCACGGTGAGTGATTTTTTGAGGCCATTTTATTTAATCTGCAAAGTGAAATTGTTTTATCCTGTTTAAACAACGCTTGTGTCGTTCATTCAAGAGACTGGAAAATGTCCGCAGTGGAAGACGTTTCTAGCGGAATACTAAAATGTGTGCGCAGATGATCTGCTCTTCTGCTGGCTGAGATCAAAGTTCTGTAGGAACTAAGTCGCAGAGAGTTTCAAATGGCGCCGACGAATAAATATAAATATATAACAAAATATAACAAATGTCTGCAAAGTTTAGTAATTAGGAGCACCTTTCAGTACATCCGCCCGTTGATATTCCTCGATCGCAAATAAACAAGTTGATTAATTACTGGACACTAGTCGTGCCGTGTCGGGTAACAAAGTTCGATTGTCAACTGCAAAACTAGATGGAGTCAAATTAAATAGCTGCCGCAGTAGTCACTGGACGCGTTAACTAACTAGATTGAAACAAAAACGTAGCAATGCGACAATTGGTTGGCGGATGTTTGCGTACGTTGCAACAAACCGGCCTATAACAATGGTTAAAGGTGGGTGTGCTTTTTCTATATCACGTCATATTTCTATGTGTAGCAATATTAATATTTTTAGTTTCGTAGCCGGTGGTTGTCGTTATGAAATTGATATTACAGTGGGCAATGTGGTGGCCCAAATTACCGGCGTCGTGTGTAATACGGCTCCGACAGTTACAAAGATGTATTTTAAAGCTATATCACTTAAAATTTAAGACGATAGCAAATTGAAGTCTGTTAAAAATTAGAGTGTCGAGTCAGTCGTTATTGGAAACCTTAGCAAATTACCTTAATTAATAACAATAAATAAAACGTGGACTGTCTATTGACTTTGAATAATAAAATATAAGCAATAAATACATTGGGTAAGCCTGCTACGTACGCGTAGAATGCATAAGTTTCCATAAGTGTAGTGAACAAACAAATTATTCACACGTAGTCGTCTACGACGCGACGTAGCGACTATCACGCGACGACAGTAACAGTTGATATCGGCTTAGCGTAGGCCAGTCACTTGGCAGCCGCTACGAATTCTACAGTTGCCAGAACCCGTGGATAAGCCACAGCTGTTAGCTACATAAGACATAGGAATCTCACGCCTCAAATTGTAAAGTAGTGTCGATCCACGCCAAATGGGTTAATAGGCGTTGTGCGAATTACGCTCTTAATAAAATTATTTTACAGATGTATAAAATTCGTGCACACTTATTATCGTACTAAATTATGTTTGCCCCAGAAAGCAATGGGTTCGACACCCTTCACATCATGGGACGGATATAAGCTATGTTAAGCTGGTATTTCCATTTTATAAGCCAATAAAAAAAAAAAAAATTAAAAATATTATTACAATCATAATTCATGTATTGAAATAAATTATTTATTTTAAATAAATAAATTTAAAATGTTAATTATCGCTTGCTTTAACGGTGAAGGAAAACATCGTGAGGAAACCTGCATATCTGAGAGTTTTTCGAAGGTATGAGAAGTCTGCCAACCCGCATTAGGTCAGCGTGGTGGACTAAGGCCTAACCCCTCTCATTAGTAGAGGAGGCCCGTGCCCAGCAGTGGGACAATGTTTAATAGGGCTTAAGGGCTAGTATTATTATTTTTTTATTATTATAAGCCAGCTACTTAAGTCACATTCATATTTATTTTCATTAAAATTACACCCGGAAAATTTCTATTGCTTAATATTAAATTAATATTTGTTGACATAAGATTATATAATCATCGTAAAGAATACTATTATTTATTGGGAACACTAGATTTCCACCCGAGCTTATGAATAAGCACTTTTTGTTTATTTATTTATCAACAAACTTATCATTTATTTGTACAATAGATGTATCATAAACTAATACTAGTTCTGTACATCAACTCCAATCATCATTATTACAATTCAAAGCTATTTTGATGAATAAAATGTCTAAAGACACATTGTTGGATCAACTACACTGGCCGACCTCCGACGGTAGTTCATACGTAGAATAAAATTAATATCTTGAGATATAAATATATATACAACATGTAACATGATTAATGCACTCTGAAAGTAGTTTGTTCAGAATAAGCGACAGAATCGATATCAACATTTTTTTTAATAGACGATTTTTTTTCTAAAAATGATTAACACTCAGGTAAATAATAGTCACCCTTTAATTTAACAAGACAAACGAAACTGAAACATAACTCGATGCGATAAAGTCTTTTCTAAATCTGTATATATAAAAGAAGAAGCTGACTGACTGACTGATCGATCAACGCACAGCCTAAACGGCTGGGGTTAGAGACTTGAAATTTTGACAGTAGGTACCTTTTATCACGTAGGCATCCACTAAGGAAGGGTTTTTGGAAATACCACCCCTGAGGGGGTAAAAAAGGGGATGAAAGTTTGTATAAAAATCCGTCATTTTTGAAGTTAAGTTCATGAAAATTAGTATTTGGCATTTTAGTTAAAAATAAAAAATATATATTTTAGGATTTTTGGAAATTCCGCCCCTAAGGGGGTAAAATAGGGAATGAAAGTTTGTATGAAAATCAGTAATTTTTAAGTTAAACGCATGAATATTGGTAGTTTGTATTGTATACTTTTTCTCCCAAACATGACCTCCACGCGGGCGGAGCCGCGAGCAACAGCTAGTTCAATAATAAACGAACACTTTAAAAAATCAAATAATTAAAATTACGAACTTTATGTCGAAAATTAGTACAACTAATTTCATAAAAAACAATATTTATGTTCATCGCAGTCTAATTTCAATACATGAATTATGATTGTAATAATATTTTTAAATTGGGGTGTCTGAGGGTGTGCGTTATTCCCATCACACGTTGTATATATTGTCTGTGATTATATTTGAGACAATTTATATATATCATGTCATGTAAGATAAGTGTATCGCATTGTCTGCACGTAAGCTTGAAGCATTGTATGGCTAATCAAGTGCACAGTAATAGCATATCAATGCAGCCAGGTGTAAAGTGAGATAATGACTTAACAATTGCATAGTTTAATGATTGCACGCTTATATGGCAGTTGTCATTTATGGATTAATCCCAACAACCAGTTCTTATTTTCCATTATCTAAATGCGTAGATTAAACGATACTTCGAGTAATAGCCACGATAAACAAATAACACCCAACAGTCACACACATAGCCCCGACCCCACACTAAGATACGAGTCTTGTGTTGTGGGTATCAGGGACTACGAGAGACTTTCGGTCTCACAACACCCAGACCCCGGACACAAAAGTGGCCACACTGGATCTGATGATAAGTGTAGTGCCGTTCAGTTAGAGTATCGAGTAGTTAGAGATACGATATATCCCCCGCTCTTCAACACAATCATGCCGGCCAGCTTCCTTACCCTACGCCATGGGCAAGAAAGTGAACAAGCGGTCGAGGGTCTATTGTCAGAGTACTCAGAAGGCCGCAAAATGGCCAAACATTGTACCCCAACTCTAGACCCCCGAGAAAAACCGAATGTACACTGGCTGATCCCGGAACGCGACACACTTGCGTGTGCCACTATGGCGGGTTTTACAACCTGTGTACGGTGGTCGCTATCCGGGCGGATATGAATATCCTACCTCCAGCCTGTTATATGTTCTTAAAAAAATCTAGAAATCTTTGGCTTCATGGAAACTTTTTCATCAGAATTAAAGCCTCAACGAGCTAGTTTATGATTATTTTATACATTAGTAACATAACAGGATAAAGGGTATTCACAGGCCGTGGGGTTTTATTATTCGGCTGTTGGCACATTGCAATCAATAGATTTAATAAAGGATTTATTATAGAGAGATATTATATTGAAGATATCATGAGAACTACACTAGAATAAAGGAAGCGTGTTAAAACGCCCAGTATGTGATATGTTTGTTTGTATTTTAACATGTAATCAAAATACACATCAGTTTACGGCATAGTAATGGTGGTTTTTTAATAAAGTTACATAGTATTGGCTTAAAATGCTATATCTTTAAATTCCAAAAGGGCATGTACATAATTCGTTATAGGAATGCAATGAATCTCTCCTAAATGGCTTCAACACGGCAAATAATACTAGTCCAGCAAAAGATACTTTTAAACCTAGATTTTTCAGTACAGATTGGTTCTTAGGACCGTACAATGTTTTATCTATTTACATTTGTCAAATCGCCGGAGCATTCTGAGTATGATGCTCGTTGTGTGGATGTCGTAAACCGCCAAGCCGCCGAATCGGTAACCAATAACGAATAAATCACGGGATGGATGCGCGCCTGTTTTCTGTATGTTGGAGATTCTATTTTTGTCGGCCGTGGCCAACCGCTTTTTATTAAAACTTCGACAACATGTATAACGATACACCTTTACATATAGTGTGCAAGCGCTTATGATAAACCAGCGTGGAATTCTACTATTCCTTTGAAAATGTACAGTAACCTTACTGTACACTTTATAAAGGCTTTGCTTTAATGACATTAAAGCTGTCAATGTAATTGTATTGTACACTATAATATGAGAATTCTGTCCAATACTTTAAAAAGACAATAGTAAAACTGTTATTTATTCTCCATTCGATACAATTAATAATGTCAAAATAAAATAAGATGATTTCTTTTGTTAGTGAAATGGACATTAAAATATAAAAGGTGTTTATTCCATGATTATAGACAACACGACACTTAACAAACAACTACACTCGCCAATACTCAGCCTTTTTCTCCGACTGATATTCGAACTTCGTGTTGTTCGTTTTATTATTATATCCTCAATAGCACTAAACAGTACAATACAAAATAATAAACATATAAATTATATCATAATAATGATCTATGATAAATTTAATTTGATCTTTGATCGAGCTTGATGGTTTCTTTCTTCAATGTAGAGTCTTCATTTGCTGGTTACTCATCCACGATCGCTCACTCAAGGAGGTTGTGATGGGCCGAGCAACTAGTGCACACATCACACCCAGGTTGAGTGAGTAACCGGAGTAGAGTATTTAATCTTGCTCTTAAACGCCAGTATCCTGTTTGCCCAAAAAGATCCTCAATGATAACAACAAAAAATATATAAAAATCGTTCTAATATCTTAAATCTAAAAATGATATAAATATAACGGTCCCCGATCAGAAAGTCTTACGGTATTATTTGAATTAGGCTCAAATCATTGCATAAATCCATAAGAGCGTTATCGGGGGCTCGTTCGATGGAGCGATGAAAATAGACCGCTGTAAAGCTTCGCTTGTAAACCGATCGAACGTCTTATTTCAACTATTTCGGCCCCAATGAATGCTACGTGTTGTTTTCACGATAAACACCATTATAGTTTTTTTTATTTAGTTTTCTTTTATCACATATCGTTGGCAATTGCATATAAACTTAAACCCGAACAAAACCTTTGTAAGATTATCTACATATTAGGGTAATTGGTATACACAAATAAAAATAAATAAAACGGTGCACAACGAAAGAGGTGTGAGTGGAGTTTCTATTATTTACAGAACGCACTGTACTCGGCCTACCCTCGTTTACATCACAATTAATTTAATTTGCTTTTTCACAGGCTTCTTCCATTCCCTAATTGTGATGTGGAGGGATGAGGGCGTGAATTTTCTCGTGATTTGGTAACGGAGGCGGCAATTAGAGCAATTGTGAGGTTTCTACATTTGTTTTTAAGTGTTTATTGCTGTGCGGTTGTTTTGAATATTCTTAGAATTAACGAACCGTAAAATTTTGCTAAACTTGACGTTAAAACGTCGCGCTTGTGGATAATTTCGTGATATATAATAAATCGATTATTGAAAGAATGCGCGGTATTAATTTCTTAAGCCGGCTAGACGGTTGGTCGGATCGGATCATTGTAAATGGACACCGAGCAGATGTAACGCGATAGCGTGCGGCGAGTGGCGAGTGGCAACCGAGCACAGTATCATGTATCAGCGGACATGCGCAAGCGCTGGCGGAAGTCGCCCACCAGTACGTTTCCGACCGCAACGCGCCCGGATGTCTGCCACGCCAGATATGATAAGGCTTCCCAGATTACACTTCAAAATGTGTAACTTTGTGCTTTTCCAAAGTATGAAAATACAAAAGTTATGTTGATAAAATAAGCTATTTGATATGCAGTGTATGCTCTGATATTGTTCAAAAAGCAAACACGTCGCAAGCCGTAGTGACAGCCAGCTAGATACAGTGCAAAGTTGCTGTAAATCTTCATCTAAGTGAACAGGAATAGAGTTTAAGCACGCGCTCGCGTCGCCGCCTTCAATCTAAGTTTTGCCCGACCGGCGCGTCGTCTGTCCGCTACACGCCTGCATAATGAAATGGGGACCCTCGTAGAATTTACAAAGTTTCTTCTCCGATACTAGCAATAATTACATCTATAGGAGTTCCACGTCAACGTTCAATATACTACATCCGAGAGCTAGCGCGGTATAAATTGTGTGTAGTTTTTACGCTAGATTTTCCCGACCTTTTTATGCGCTCCGCCCTTATCTAATGCGTCGTAACATTTATCTAGTATCTGTCACTTAAAGCCTTTGCTCTCATGTAAACGGTCGACCTTATTTTTTGTCAAGGGCCGGAGCTATCATTTGGTCCACGACACAATATTACCCTGCATGGCGATATATCGTTTTCGAATCACGTCATCGCTCACTATCCGTTAGAGGCGTGAGACATTCAAATATTTTGTCAAGAGCTTCACATAATACTCGTGAACTATTTAGTCTGGAAGATATAAATACTACGTTTCGTCTAATAAATAGCTGCTATAACCAGTAACTTTGTAATCGCTTATCGCATTCACAGAGAAAAATGCTTTTTATATCATTAATATATTACCTGAAATATCTATTATCTCTATAAATAAACATGACATCGTATATTCAAAGTAATGCACATGAATGTAATAGTACACAAATTAATACTGACGGTGTTTGCGACTAAGTCCAGTATGTTGACAATACAGTGTAACGTCAGGTACGTTATAGGTGTATAAGCCTACAGAGATGCATTGTGGACTGCTATGAATCCAGAGTATGATAGATCGAGCTACGGACGCAGACACATGCATGAATGTACAATGTGCCAAATTCGCTTGTCAGGTTTATGATTGAAGATGCATAAAGCATCATAAAAATCTGTTAATACCAGAGATATACCGGAATTTAATTTTGAGTTTCGTAAATAGTACTTTAAATGTACAAGAGTAATAGTGATGCAATTTGTCGAGTGCCCATCGTCCATCTACAGTTCCTGACTACTGACACAAAAGCTATTTTATATCTTTCCGAATACATCAAGTCTTGAATTATTTAAGACGAAACATGAAAATAAAAGATTTATATTTATTAAAATAATACACTGCGCAGAATTCAAATTCTAGATTGTAATATTTGTGTATATTTTAAATCTCTCCAATGCGGTATAAAAATGCATAGAAAAATAGTGCATATTTCTCGAATATTATAGATGATTTCTATTTTACTAAAGTTTGCAGTTATATTTTCATTATCTTTTGATTCAACAAAGAGTAAAGACACGTATGCATTCAAAAATGGAACATTGTTTGAACAAGGATCTCACGAACAGCACAATTAAATACAAGTTGTAGACTATTATTGCAAAAGCTATGGAATTACACACGATTATATAATAAGCTCTTTTATAAATAACATATCTTTCCAAGAAAAAAACACGTTTTGTTAGTTCTAATGTATGAAAATAAATAACCGAATTAGAATATCAGAAATAGTATCGATTACGCATGGCGAATATTTATACGTTAACCAAGTGTGAGAAAATGGGTTTACAATAAATTCAGTAACGTGTTTTAAATACGATAGACTACTAAGTTATTGATTATTGTTCAAATAAACTGAATTATATGAATAAACTTAAACTACAAAAGCTTTTAAAAAGGGATGAATAAATTATTTCAATGTCTATAATACTTCAATCACAGAAAGTGTACGTTAAGAAAATGTAAATAATATGGAATATATACCTATACATGAACAATAGAGCTATATATATATCTATTATAGGCTTTACAGATGATGCTTTGCTTAACTCCAAGAAGGAGAAAAGAAAAATGCAAAAAGTGTGGCAACATTTAAAACACAGAAAATAAAGCGAATCTATAAGTTTATGACAAAATCTGGTTACTCTAAGAATATTGGCAATATGCATGTCGTCGAACCGAGTACCAGAGCGTAGCCTAATAGGTCATAACACACGCATTTGCAACGAGGGGAGCATTAGCCACGTATTGTCACGCATACAGCCAAACGTCCACGATCGATATACAAGTGAATCTTAAATCATACTTTCTGTTCTGTGTTTATGATTATGGATGCACGTTATTAAATAGGGAAGTAGGGTTTCTCATATACTAATAAATGAGGTATAGCTGTCGTATAGCCACATTGACTTATGACTTATTAAATTAACGTTGTGCTTAATAACACTCAATATTTATATAAATATTTTAACACGCAATGTTAAAACACTTACGTCTAACGGCTATTTACTTTGTAACACGCCATACAATTATGACAAATAAGAAAGTTTCAGATGTTTAACACGATCTCAAAAGCTTGAGTTGCGTTTGAGTATTCGGGCTTTATTATAATATTGTTGTAAGAGTACATATTCTAAATAAAAATGATGTCTACATTTTCCAAAAGTACAAACAGATTGATGTGAAAGCGAGGTTCCAATACATTTTTCAAATACTAGCAAGCGTTTGTCATCGAACCTGTCGCGGCGATATTCTGACAAAATGTAGTTATCTATTCATATTACACTTTTCCTATGTACGTCTAATGGCGATATATTATGTGGGTATATATAGGCGACACCGCGGCAGAGCACTTAGCGAAGCGTACGAGCCGGGTCACATCAATCACAACACAATTTTATATCAAATGTCGCTCTCAATCAATTTGTGCCGGGATCGTATTCCCCACTAGGGCAACACTATGGAACTGTCTACGTTCAGCTTTTTGCGGCAATAAATACTTTTCTTTGCTTGTTCGCATTACCTATATAGTCTTATAAAACAGATTTTGGACATACTATAAAAAATTGTCATATGTTAACGCAATTAGCTAAAAATACAATTTCTAAATAGATATTGTGGAAAAGTAATTTTAACTGTGATCAATATCAAGTCAATTTTCGTTTTTGATACAGATGAAACTAAATAGACGTTCCAAGTACTATTTGAAACCAAACGTTAACATTTTAGTAGTTGCTGTGAGGTCACAAGAGTAATTTATCGGTGAGAAAAACTTAGATAATTTTATTGCACAAATATACATTTTTCGTGTTGTTATATGAAGTATATGTTGATGTAGCGTCAACTACATATTACTACTAGAGTACGTTTGCTCAAGATTTTCTGCAAGATGTCATACTTCGTCTCAGCACGCGAAGTATGTACACTTGCGATGTCTATGTAGATCTGTCTATCTTTCGGGGATAATAACTGATTCAACTGTTAAACTAAGACACCGAAGCAGAAAAATGCTAGTCTTTAATATTATAAAAAATATCATAGAGCCAGATGCAGGCATTGAAAAATTGAAATACCATCTTCTGGTGTATGTATATTAGTAGTTTTAATCTTAAGTATATTTAAAATCACTTTGGCATATAAAAAAATAGATTTCAGATAATTTATATTTTATATCTTTTAAAAATATATTTTTGGAATTCGTAGGTCCGAATAAATTACATAAATATTATAACAGTAGCAACTTGCACGTTGTGGAAATTACGAACATTAGTGCTGAACGGTGTTATTACTCGTCATCGCGTAAATCGGCATGTTTATAAACAAACTATTATTCTTTGTTCTGTTTTCCTCATAGCAAGAAAATGACTAATGTCAGAGGAGGTGTCGTAACGGGCGTCTGCGGTAGTACACCACCAGCGGTAACTTTCCTAATGGATAGAGTAGTTTTGGGGAAACCACTACAGATAATTAGAGAGTTAGCCGCTCACATGACTGTCTTAATTGATCTAGACATTCTTATCTAACTCGGGTATAACTTTATATGACAATTATTTTCATATTATTTTCTTTTCTTAATAACTTTCGCGCGTATTATAACAAAAACTTACTAGTTTGTATTAGAATTTTCCTCGTTCCGACATTATCGGAGTTTATTTGCCGATTGTAATAAGGACTCGTGACTTGCTATGGTACGGGTGAATTGAGAAATTTATGAGTAGGCACGTATGTGGCAATACAAAGTGCATATTTATAAAACAAAACCAACGCAGTACTTGGACTAGTAACGCGTATTGAAACACCTAGAAAATAATGGTAAATAACGAGCTGTGGGTATATTACGTCCAGGAGTTTTGTTCTTTTTGTAATCGCATTGAGTGAAACACGGGAACTCTAAATAGTAATTCGGGTGCTCATAATTTAGGCACATAGTCCTCATTGAGCTGACCTTTTTATCGCGTCACTGGCTATTGCATGACTGGGATGTGATATGAACAATATAAGTTTCCGTTCAAACGAGGTAAAACACATTTGCTATAGGTTTTTAAACTCTGATTAATCCTGTTAAATTCATATTATGTTAATGTAATAACGCTTAAACTTTCATCAAAAGATACATACATATTTATATAATTATGTCTAGAGATAAACTTAAAGTTCATGTTAGTAATAGTAATTAATAATACGGTGGATCATTATAAAAGTATACTTTTTGTAACGCGGGAGTGCTATTGACAGCACGGGGCGGATCCGGATGAGATAAAGTATCTTATCAACAGTAATCTCGCTAAAAGGAAACTCAAGCTAAAGCTCAATCAATAATGAGTATAGATAATATGGTAATATTGCACGAGAATATTATTTACACACATACAAATACACTCACGCCTGTAATCCCCGAAGGGGTAGGCAGAGGTGTAACACAAGTACACCCACTTTTCGCCGAATTTCGGTCCCATAATGTGATAGGGGGCGAGCCTATCGCCACACCGGGCACCATTCCAGACTCCGGGTTAATACTGAGTATTTCTAGGTAGAAAAAACTAATATCACTTTACCCGACCCGGGGATCGAACCCGAGACCTCAGCACAGCAGTTGTAACGCATGCGCAATTACAACTGCGCCATCGAGGCGGTCGAGAATATTATTTCTAACGCATATTGTGATTTACCATGGTTTATGAGTATTAACTTAATATTTTACTTATTATAGCTGAAATTGAGTGGCGTAATATGTAGTTACAAATGGTAGAGTTGGCAAATTAGAGTAATATTTTTCTATTTCTTTATCTTTATAAAATAATTTTGTTTTCATTATATAACTTATTTTTTATTATAATGCAAATGTTAGGTCATTCTAGTCGTCGATGATGATCGTCTCTGTGACTGAAGTCGACAATATTGTTTTTAATAGTCTTACGCGACGCTGCTTAAATGGTCTAATAAAACATGTTAGCCATTGATTAGTTCACAATGCGCACGAGCGACCCAAGTTGCGCCCGACGACTGAATTCGAATGATCCACAATTATAGTTCGTAGTATCCCGTTCAATATATATCAATAAGTGAGGAGATTCTTAAAGTATATGTTGGAGTCCTTAAAGCAGATCTTCTATTATTTTAAATATAAAACGAAGAAAAGCTTCAAGGTGAGACTAATAACTCACCATTGTACTGCCGGTTTCCATGTTCACTAACGCACAAAACTAATAAAAACAAGAATAACAACGTAAAAATAATACTGCCCGCGCTGCCGGAGTGCAATTGCATTAGACGCGAAATAAAAAAGAAAATAAAAAAACGGAATGCAATAAAGTGCGTGATATCGCCGCGAGAGGTACAATTAATGGAATGTTTGATTTGTATTGTTTAACCGGGACGAGAGCGACTGCGGCGTGCCAAGGCTGAGCGTGGTATGGGCAGTGGGCACCGAGGCGTCGGAGGCGCGCTGTGCGGTGCGGCGCTGGGAGATCGTGACGACAACCGAGTGAACCGAGTAGCGACCGGGCAACCCGCGCACAGCGTGCCTCGGCGGCGGGCGGGCGGTTATAAGCGACCGGAGCGGGGCGGCGCCGATAAATAATACGATAATATCGCGTTACATACCTATTAAAAGCATAGTTTTACATGCATATTAAATAGATAAATATTTACATCTGTAAAGACCTAATACGATTTAGGATACATTTTAACGATTCATTGTATTGTGCAAGATACATATACCTTTATGTATGATTCAAATGATTTTGTATTTTAGTTTAGCTTTATGTACATGATAATAAAAAACAAAATTATTTTATATACAATATAGAAACAGTAACAATCTTGAATGTATAAACAGTTCTGATAACCGTATGACTCATTATCGCATGAAGTTCCTAGATAAGGCTTCAGTGTTGAAACCACCCAATTGCGGCTTCCTATCGATCGTCTACCGATAGTTAATGATATGTATACGGAGGAATTCTAGGACCGGAAAGTTATTTCCAAGACGAGAACATGAATATAAGTTTAAATCTTAGTTTGAAAACACATTTAACTCTGGTTTCAGGTTTCGCAATTTTTTCGAGGATTGAACCTGCGGCTCCTTGTGTAACAGAGGGCTACTCGTCCACAGTGCCACATCGAATAGATAAATACATTTTTACGTATTGAGAAGCAAAATTACAATTTCAATATCAATGCATTTATAATTTGCCAAATTCCTGTGATCGTTTTCAAAATCAAGACTCTGATCATAGACAATAAGAGATAATTCCTTCATATTGTCTCTTTGAGAGTTGTAACTTTGTGAACTAGCTACGTTAATTACAGTTGAGCCTTTCTTTCCATTGACAAACGAAAATAAAAGGATTTCGGATTTACTTGGTAAAACCTTTTTATTTTCGAGCTAAAACTTTTTGAGGTTAAATAAACCATTTAATAACATTGTAACCATCATGGATGGATCATAGATCATCATCTATGGTCCCATAGTAAATAGCTAAACGTGGCAGGGAATTTATTGTGATATCTATAGGCGAATTTGACACCAATTTAGATATTTTTCAGATAAAATAGGGGTTAAATATCTGTATCGACTGGACGATCTATCTTCGGTATCTTTCACTGTCCATAACACAAGTAAAATTTTAATTTGGACACTGGAGTTCAACAATCTTATCTATGTTCATATAAGTTATAAGCTAAAAAAAAAGTAAAAGTTATAAGTTAAAGTGGTAGAGCCACGCTGTAGACATATTTGTCTACAGCATGAATGGGCCGGCTCGACCGGGGTAGTACTACTGTCTCACAGAAAATCAACGTAAAGTGACAGTTTACTGTCGCGTTTCGTATGGTAAGTGAGATATTCGGAGGCCCAGATTCCCCCTTCCCTTCCCTACTCCCTATTCCTGTCCTTTAAGGCCGACAGCGCATACATGATACTTTCGGTATTGTGGATGTGCATGGGCGGTGGAGATCACTTAACATCAGGTGACCCACTGGCTCGTTTGTCGGACTATAATATATTTAAAAATAAAAGGATTTAAAGTCTAATGGAATAAATAAATTATTATCTTACCCATACCATAAGACATATGAACTTGCCTTCTACATATATTAAATTGTCCTTTTATGTGACAATAGTCAAAAACATTTTTTATAATAAGATACAGCGTTGCGTGTTCTAACGATCCAGTAGACAACTTCCTTGAAGTATAGAAACAGGCCTTATTGTTCATTCAAACAATAACAGCTTGATTTCATAAAATAACTGTATAATAGCAATATTATTTGGTTACGAAGAGGAAATTAAATTACATTGAAAACGTTTTGTAAGAAAATGTCCCTAAGAAGTTATCTAAAGAAGAATAGAGAAGCGATAATAAATAATGAAATGTAATAATTTTTATCGCATTTTCCCTGTATTTTAGATTAAAAGTATGTATGTCTATTGCGTGTCTACCTGTTCTAGCTTAATAATTGATATTCAGTATTTAGATATGTTTTAATACATATATAATGTCAATATGACTGCCTCGGTGGCGCAGTTGTAATTGGGCATGTGTTACGACTGCTGTGCTGAGGTCTTAGGTTTGATCCCCGGGTCGGTTAAATTGATATTGGGTTTTTCTATCTTGAAATTCTCAGTATTAGCCCGGAATCTGTGCCCGGCATGGCGATACGCTCGCCCCCTATCACATTATGAGACCGAAATTCGGCGAAAAGTTGGTGTACTGGTTACACCTCTGCCTACCCCTTCGGGGATTACAAGCGTGAGTGTATGTGTGTGTGTAATGTCAAAATAACTGTAAACCATTAAAAAAATAATTTCTTAATAGTCTGATTAATTTTAAGTTGGTTCTATTTCGGTTTTGTTTGATAATAATCTTTTTTCTCTAAGTCAAGACTGTAAAGCGGTTAAATTAGATTAGAAGCTGATTAATATACAGCTTTAAATTTCTTTGTATCAGTTTATTTTTGTTAATCAGCATTTATAACATTTTATGTGTGTACAAACTTTAGGAAAATATTTATCAAAATCGGTGCAGGAATGTAAATATTCCTTCTTAAATTTTACTCCCTTAAGGTTAAATTCTATTAAAACTTTAAATTGGCTGGTATCGAGATACGATTGCTATCTAATAAAATAATAATCATCAAAATTGGGTTACTGTGTGAAAAGATATGCGCGGTGATTAAAAAAGGAACAAAAAATATTATGATTGTAAACTTCCTATTTTTTAAAAAACACCGACGAAAAATGCGAGGTTTTCAATATTGTAACGTTGTATGCATATTGATAGTCATTAGAGAGATATTATGTGATTGAAATTTAAGAAATATTTCGTCCTTTTATATAATAGGACATTTCAGCATAAATTGTGTGTACTCTCGTTTTATTAACTTCGCTCCCTTTGTACAGTGTGTAGTCACATAGATATTATGAACTGTATACGTATACGTCATACAAACAGGCGACGCTTAAATTGTAATTTCACGGCTCGTCGGAAATTTTCATTGGCGATTAATTCTTGTTCGTGATTTTAGCTCCGGAGGTACATGGCGTTGCCCCAGGGGTGTGCCTCTAACAGTTTGTGTCATTTAGATCATTTACGCTTAACCATAATGTTGACGTTGAAAACACAGTAAGATTTTTATTTTGTTTTCGATCCATATTTAAAAGTCGATTATCAGTTGAATATTTGTAGTAACACTAATGGTCTTATTCATAATGAGTTATCGGAGCTTTATAAGGCTGTTAATAGGAGCTTGGTAAAAAAAATTGAGAGGTTTTATCTCTATTGAGCCATTATGAATAACAGCTTCTATTAACGGCCTTATAAAGCTCCGATAACTCATTATGAATAAGACCGTATTTCTAAAGCTTATTTGTAAAATAAAACAAATCTATGATCCAAAATACTGTTTCACATAGATAGATATGAACTAGCGTTTTGTGTTGTTCCGACAGTTTCGGAAATCTAATAAAATCCAGCACGCCGGTAAGTGAATTTGAAGCAGCGTGTTTTGATTTTCATGCTAGTCTAGGAAAACATTTCTAGGATGTTTGTTACAACCGCATGTTGGCTTCGCGTTCAAGCTCTCAAGTTTATAGTGGATGCTCGATGATCCTTTAGTATAAATCTCTTGTATTTTAACTAATCAAAGGAGTGTTAGCAGAATTTCTGAGATGTTTATTTTTTAGCATACTATAGAGAAAACCAGTCTTACTGGATTTTACATCACATACATTCAAATAATTGCATGTTTATAGCAGAGGTGAAATTTGTGTGCTGAGCTTATTTAGCTATTTTTTGTTATATTATTTTCATCATAATGATATGATGTCGGCAACAAAATCAAATCGTGGTCATAAGTTGTGATTACCCGAACCGGGACTTAAATTCAGGACCTCAACGATTTCTCAGACAATCAGCGACTTGACCAATGAAGCGATTTTTCATTATTGGCAATAAGACAACTGATATTATGATAAGATCAAGGACAGTTATGGCGTTTAGCATTTTATGTATTTTGAATGCTGAATTGCATATTAGAAAAACTTATCAGCTATTTAAAAAATATGTTCAGTGTTATCAATGAGGATGTAATAGAGATAAAACCGTGTAGCATTTAAAACAGCTGCATTATGTCCAATCAATTCTTATCTCGGTTAAGTTATCGAAAACTTTAACACAAAAGGAACTCGCGATACAAAAAAAAATCAATAATAATTAATACCCGGTTTGGTGATACAAAAAAATGTAAAATGTTCTCTAAAAAAACTTTTTACGCGGCGCGAGAATCGAACTCCAACTGGAATAAAAGTACTGTATGTATTGCACAAGCTTGTTTTAACCCCAGTGAACCGCATCTAAATTTGTTTAGTAGTTCCACGCGAAATTATAAGACTTTTTTATTTCTAACTAATTGTTTTAACTTACATACTGATGCTAGCAATCGTTACATACCTGCAACAAAAAATAAATTACTCAATTAGTACATTATATACAGACACCATGACATTTCCTAAATTATTAAATATATTAGTAATTACCCACCAAGTGACCAATTTACCAGGCTAGCATTAAAGGTGAACTAATAAAAGTAATAAATCTCGTAGCGTCGTTACTCAGGTAAGTATCTACGTTCTTTTTTCAAAGGATTGTAGAGATTGCCACTATAAATAACTGCAATAGCATGTGAGATAGGACGTCCGCACCTTACCACTGGCCGTGACTGATTGCAAGGAGAGTGACAGCCGAGTGCCAATAGATGGCGTTGATTAAGCAATTAATCAAGTCGCCAAGTCTTATAAATTGATCTAGCTATACATAATATATATGTTGGTATGGATAATGTGTATTGACATTTTGTTACTGGGGTGAATCATTGTAGGCGGTTGCTAGGAATAGTTAGACTAATTCTTATTACTGAATATTTTCTTGCTAATATTTTCGTCAAATGGTGCTAAAACACTTTTTTAATAGTCAACCATTATTTTGAATTACCACATCATTCCTTTTGAGGAGGAAAATTCATATTTTTCTGACATTCAATTCTGTACTAATGTCCACCTCTCATAATGCCATAAAAAGAATTTGCAGATTGTTATAGACTGCAAAATTAAATATAAAGTGAAAATATTCTCTTTAAAATAATGTCCATTGTTTATTTTATGAAATTCTGCGACGTTTTAACATTTATCAATATTTCAGATACGTCAGTGGAGTGGATGAGGCCAAAAACATAGGCGAGGAGGAGTTGCTTTCAAAGCTGTCAAATGTGACAGGAAAAAGGGCGGGAAAATGTCACTATAATGGATGTGTCACCGCCATTGTGGTAAAATGTGACCCTTTAATATGCACGGACTCGCGTTCACTCCCTGTGGATCAAGTACCTAATTTGATATAACAATGTTGACATCAATAATATTTTTGCGATTGTATTACTACGTACACACAATTCTCATGAATTTCACAATTCACACTTTAAACATATAGACTGTAATATGGGTCCGCATTTGTAGGGTAGGTAATTACATAGTTATCTATTTTTAGATATTATTAAGTACGCATAGTCTCTTCTCTTATAGACTCAAGTGATGGGGTGGCTATCATTAATGTCAATTGATAGTAAAAAACTACTCAACTGATTTTGATAAAATTTCTATGGGACTAATCTGGAAGCATATTCTCTCTAACAATAGAAGAGTTTTTCAAATCAGTCTCAAAGTCTCGGAGTTCTGAGGTATCAAACATAAAAATACACGTCGAATTGAGTTTTTTTAAGAGAACCTCCTCTTCTTTTTTTGAAGTCGGTTAAAAACTGAGACAGTGAAGTATAAGCACATATGCTTGGTGTGGTAGTGAGTTAATGCTAAAGGGTACATGAGATTTAACATTATTACTACTACAGATTCTGTGATTTTACTTAGACACAAGAGTAGAGTAAGAGTGTATATTATATCAGCCATAAATATACAGAATTAGTATATTATACAATGTCCTTCTACTGGACAAGGTTCTTCTTTACCAAAATTAAATAAGGTTGTAAAAATGATGTAAAACGTTTTGGTAATCAAAATAATGAATGCGATCAGTCAGTGCGATAGTCAATAACTACGGGTCGAAAAACATGTCCAAATATGATTGATGACTAAAGCGTCGATGCGATGTGATGAAAAATATAAAGATAAGTTGTGACTTTTGATATGAACTTAGTATTTTCGAAATTCAGTTGTAAAATTATAGTAATTTTGGAATGGAAAATGTCTTAGATATTCATATTATCCAACTTTTATATTATATCGTGTGATAGAAGGTTACAAATGTTGAATTACATTAGGTAATGGAAATAAAATTAACACAATATGTTACATGTTGAATGATTGGGCATTTAGCTGTTTAGTCTTAATGCTATACCTATCATTAAGACTAAATAGCTAAATATATGTGTATAAATAAATGATTGAAAATTGTGAAGTCCAATTCCAACTAACTATAAATAATAAATACATCCAACAGTCACACACGTAGTTCTAACCCCACATTAGGTAAAACCTGTAGCGTGGGTATCAAGAACTACGAGGGACTACGGTCCCACAACACCCACACCCAAACTCTACAATATGTAAATATGTGATTATGTATTTTTGTGCCTAAACTTAATTAACCGATAGGCCCAGTACCTAAACGCTCGTAAATGGAAGAATATCATCGAGTTGACATTTCCCAACGTACATATTAGTCGTTATCTGTCACCGCCCCCCGTTATCCGTTTCACTTGCAACCCGATAGGGGGCGACGCCGGGCGGCGCGGCTACTCGCCGTGTAATGGCTACCACGGCCTTTTTTATTACTGACCCGCTAGTAAACAGATCATTCGGGTTTGTGGTGTTATAAAAAGAAAATTAACTCTAGCCAGTAGATGTCCAGATATCCTCAGTGCCCAACCTCCTATTAACATAAAATCGCAGGTCACGTTCATTTCGCACTTTAAAGCGTCCCGTATCGTTAACATAGTGATATTACTTAGCAATAATGCGGGTTAACTTGGCGGCATGTTTCATGTGACGTTTGGGGTCCTGCAGAACTCTATAGAAAATAACATGTGTAGAAGCATGATTCTGCACTGAATTTTGGTCTCCATAAAGTTTATTTTTGATTGGGTATTCCATAATATTAAGATTACCAGTATAGACACATTGTCATAATACTGTTTATTTTCTATACAGTACACGCGTCTTTAAAAGGCTGTAGCACAAATCGTTCACTTCGATATCCAAAGAAATCCCGTGAAGGCTACTGTACCAATTGCTACATATCTTATTATGAATTATTCTGCCCTAATACATAAGTATTTTCAAATAATGTAGAATAATCTTAAAAAATAGAGGATGTATGGTACAATTCCTAGCGCAAATGTCTTTAAAGTTACCTTTTTTGTTGTTAAATAGTGTTGTAATATTCTCCAAAACTGTGTATAGAGCTACATTTTATACATTCGTAACAAAAAAAATATAAGTAATAAATACTATTAAAAATAGTTTTTGTTACTTATAATTTTTTTGTCTGCAAATCGAGCGCCCGAAACCTTCGCTTCAGTCGCTTTTTGTATGGAGCTGTCGGGATTTAAATCGTCGAGATCATAGACGCTAGGTACATACAGTCTTAACATGCGACTTTTTTTAAATATTTGAAAACAACGCTCACAAATTACATTCCTCAGTAACATCACGATACCTAATGTTATTGTGTAGTAAAACTCTATACTTAATGATTTAATAAAAACATGGCGTGCCAGTATTTTTTATCACAATCATTTTAGCACGATAGTATATTGATTGCTATCATTTAAACGGCACTATCAGTACGAGCGTTTTCAGTTATTAACACAAGGATGTTAGTGCGTATTGTGTTATATGTACGGTGTATTGTAGGTAAGTAGGTATGTATTCGTGGTTCTGTATACGGCACGATCGGAACTATTGTGCACTCTGATATTGTGTTAATAGATTAATCCAATCAACATATTAATTCCACAACGCGGCTCGTCCGCGCTTATTTAATTCACATTTCAATCCCACCATTTATTCATTGAATTTGAGATCTATCCTCGTTTATAATAAATAAATAAATAACACCCAACAGTCACATATAGCCCCGACACCACACTAAGATACGAGTCTTGTGCTGTGGGTATCAGGGACTACGAGAGACTTTCGGTCTCACAACACCCAGACCCCGGACACAAATATCTATCTGTCACACAAATATTTGTCCCGGTGTGGGAATCGAACCCACGGCCTCTCGTTTTACAGCCAGCAACTCGCCAACTATGCCAAGAGGCTGTTATGTTTTATCGATACTAATATTTTTAGTACACAGTACAAAATGCATGGTTCGGGATAAAAATTATTTTTAATCTAAAAATCTATAAGCAATCGTTCGTAGTCGGGATCACACCGCAACCAAAGCTCGTAACGCGAGCCGACACGAGGGTCGTCTTGGGATCAGTAAAATCCAATACCTAACCAAAGTTCCATATCGAAGGAACGGTTAGTTGTTATGTTATTTCGTGTATGTACAACACATTACTATTCTTATAAATAAGTAATTTAAATTAATTGTAATAAAACGAAATTTACGGATTCTATCGCGGTTTATTTTACTTTTTTAATTTAAATTAAGTTTAAAATATTCGTTTGTAGTTAAAAACAACCGTTGATTAATTAGGCTTTAATTAGTACTTGTATTTAGAGAATTTCTAAATATGAACATAAATTGTAAATTATCCAGAGGAACTATAGCGGCGCGTGCTCTTTCCGGCCGGGTAGGGATTAGAGTTCCAGTTGCGCGTTTGTGTTGTTATTCCATCATTCATATATAATATCCGTTTATTGTTTCTAGTAGAAAAAACCTTTGATATTGAAAGTGTTCCCTCCTTCCTATGATCCTGGGTCCTATAGGCGTAGTGTGAAGAAGCTACACAGCAGGCCGGCATGATTGTGTTGAGTAGCGAGGGATAGATTGTCTCTCGCTACTTGATACTTTAATTGGACGGCACTGCACTTACCATCAGGTGTACTGTGGTCACTTTGCAGTGCCAGGATAAAAAAAACAAAACGTAATATTACTTGTCTTTAGTTGTATACTTAGTCACCAAATTTTATAACTAATCGCTCTGTTTCCTGTGGCCGATATTGTGTCTTATATATATAACAATAACGCAGTAGGTAATCGTTTGAAATAAGCGGTCTGAGGTTTAACCAAAAGACAATTGAGTCTGTGTAAGACGACGATAACCGTGGCTAGCGGAGATGAAATGAGCCGGGGTCACTGCGCGCTCTCAGAACTCAATATTTGAGCTGCAATAGGAGCTTTATTGCGAGGATCAACACGATTGGACCGAATATAGGCGTTCGCACGACCTTATGTTGTAACTTATAACCTCTTTAACGACGGGTTGGTGAAATCGCAACCAATCTCAGATGCTACGAGTCTTGTTCGCAAATTACGAGTCGAAATTCTTTTACTTATGAAAACTTGCAGCAGACAGTGTTGTAGTAAGTCATTTCTTGCTGTCGCGTGGGATTGGACATATTGCGTCTATCTGACGAAGACGAGTTTGTACTTTTGGAACAGCACTGAGCACAGCTGGTTTCCTTTATTTGATTTCAAACTACGTGGCGAAGCATTTAAATTACGCCAGATTTGATCAAATTTTCAAATCACACTGTAAAAACCACGACAACAATCGTAGAAAGATTCTGTTTCTCTCAGATCGTATAAAGTTACAAACAAATTTTAAATCAATTACTTACTTATATTGATTGTCTCGGTGGCGCAGTTGTAATTGCGCATGCGTTACGACTGTGTTAAGGTCTCGGGTTCGGTCCCCGAGAAGGGTAAAGTGATATTGGATATTTCAATTTGGAAATACTCAGTATCAGCCCAGAGTCTGGAACTGTGCCCGGTATGGCGATAGGCTCGCTCCCTATCACATTATGGGACCGGAATAAATTCGGCGAAAAGTGGGTGTACTGGTTACACCTCTGCCTACCCCTTCGGGGATTACAGGAGTGAGTGTAAATGTGTATGTATGTATACATCAATTTCTTATTAATAAACATTTGATAATTAACAAACAAAACAAAGTTAGTTATCGCTTGCTTTAACGGTGAAGGAAAACATCGTGAGGAAACCTGCATACCTGAGAATTCTCAAAAAAAAAGGTATGTGAAGTCTACCAACCCGCAATAGGCCAGCGTGGTGGACTAAGGCCTAACCCTTCTCAATAGTAGAGAAGGCCCGTGCCCAGCAGTGGGACAATGTTTAATACAGGGCTAGTATTATTCTAAACATTTGATAGAAAATTCTAGTCGATTTTAGAGAGAACATAGTTTATGGATAGTTAAGTGAAGCACTAAAACCGTTGTTCAACAAACATGGCTGGTGAGTATCGTGCGTGAGCAATATCGTTTGGGACAGATGGCGAAGGGCGGGCTCTATTTGCGTCTATACTCTCTGCCTCGGACGGTCAACAGAAACGGCAAACACGCGTGCGAATCGCTCATGTGTAGTGCCGCACCACATCGGCACCAACACCATTGTTGCTGTTTTGTATCAATAAAATTGGCGACGCGTTCCACTTTCGCGGTTTCGATGTTTTACTTTGAAGTGGTTTTGTATGAACCATTAAATGCACCTTTAAGTTGAAGCAAACATAACGACTGATGATAATTTTATATTTTAAGCGCACAGTCGGCCTACCACCTATTACAACAATACTGCACTAATAGGTTGTGGTAGCCCGCCAGATATATTACATGTATTTTTTTAACATCATCGGACGACAAGAGATTCGGCGAAGCGTCATCGATACATGGTTGATATTCCACCAGTGCGCACGAAGCGTTTTGCTAGTACATTTATCATGCGCACCGCTAGAGAGTGGAACTCTTTGCCGGAGTCTATATTTCCCGAAAGTTATAACCTGGGTATCTTTAAGTCAAGAGTGAATAGGTATCTTCAAGGCAAGCGTGCTCCACCGTCGACCACATCATCACTTACCATCAGGCGAGATAGTGGTCAAACGCAAGCCTATTTGTAGTAAAAAAAAACTCTTTTAAATACTCGTACAGTATAATACTATGTAGATACAAAATAATAATAAGTTTATCTAGTTAAAGACAGCTATTACAAATTGTATTCCCCAATTTCTATTACAATACACCGTAAAGCACCGTCAAAATTTTAGTTTTTGAATAAGTGTATATAAGCCGCAAGTAGATAAGCGACATGCAAACGTCCGCCTGCATCGCTGCGCATTTATCATCGACGGGTTCAAAGTTCGAATACAATTTATATCGTTAGTTGTACTGACAATTTTTATGTCGTGTTCAGATATCCATATACGTACAAGCTTCTGTAGTGAAACTTCAAAGTAACAACTTTCAAAACACTTGATAAATGGAAATGTTTTGCTTAGCCCCGGCATGTACGATTTTTATCAAATACATCATATCCTTTTAAGTATTTATTTTTCATGATATATACTAACATAAGATGTTATTAAGAGCTACTAACTGCTATAGTTGAGTTCACTGAGGTAACTCGACATTTATTCCACAGTAAGTAATAAAATAATAAAGATCAATATTCTAGGCGAAAAGTGTACAGGAAAAATTAAAAATCTGTTTAATATATCCAGCTGAAATGTTGATGGTACTATAATCTGCTTTTGCAGCTTATATACTTATGTAATTTCAAAAGGTCATGAAAAGAGTAATAAGTAGATAACTGTAATTCCTTTTTCAAATTGCAGTGCCACGAAACGCTGATGGAGATTCATTGAACCGCCGCATCATTTATCAACCCAACGTCTCATACTCACTTTTGTACAAGCTTTTCTAGATTTTCAGTTCTTTTTACTTTACTTTTTAGAATGGAATGATTTTGTATTTTATATCGTGTATATCTTTTTTAATAATAATAATAACACACTAAGATACGAGTCTTGTGTTGTGGGTATCAGGGACTACGAGAGACTTTCGGTCTCACAATATCCAGACCCCGGACACAAATGTCTGTCTGTCACACAAACATTTGTCCCGGTGTGGGAATCGAACTCACGGCCTCTCGTTTCTCAGCCGGCTACTCGCCTACTGCACCACGGAGGCTGTGAATTCTGTTCATTAGGAAAGTATAAAAACGTCTGATTAAAAAACAGAAAATCATAACTGAAATTTTTATCTACTATTAAAAAATAAATATTGGCCAAGTAGACAATTTAACGTAATTTGTTCTACACACTAAGTACTAATACACGAAGTTACAAGCAAAGCTACTTCAACAAACAGCACACAGCGTGACACCGGGCTGACGTTGATGACAGTTGTTCCTTTTATTTCCTTCAGCTCGTTTGGTGCTCGAATAAGAAAAAACTTTCACTACAAGACTTCGAGAAAATTGACTTTCGGAGTGACAGCTGCCGAAATGGAAGATCGTTGCCTCATGTGCATCGGCACTACATGCGGGAAATCATGATCAACACAACCCATCATTATTCTTGATTTGAACTTGTCACAATTTTTATATAATATACAAATGCGCTTACGCTTATAATCCCCGAAGAGGTGTAACTAGTACACCGATATTTTACCGAGCTTATTACCGTCCCACGATCTGATAGGGGACGTGCCTATAGCCATACCGGACACAATTCCAGACTCCGGGATGATACTCAGTATTTCGTCATAGAAAAATCCAATATAGCTCTTTCCCACCCCGGGATCGAACGTTTACGTTATGTGAAAATTGTGTTCACGAATGTCGCATAATAATATTGCTTATAGGGTGTTAAAGTACAAAAACATAAGGATATTATATTTGCATACATATTTCTAAATCGATAGGTATATTATTTATTTCCCAAGTATTTAAAATTAACGTCTAATTTCATGCTATCTGCTATCACTATGCTAGATATTGACTATTAAATGACTTTTTTTTACAAATCTTGTGATTTTCTCCAATTCGCGTATTGTAATGAAAAATCAATAGACTAAAATATAATTTATTGTACTTTTATTGTTTAAATAGCCTTTTATAAAATTGGGTATTAAACGTACAAAATATTTCATAATAATGAATATTTAGTAAAACTAATTAAGTTCACGAAATAAATTACCCATTACGAGTTCGTAATAAATGTTCTAGACTGACTAAGTAAATTTTGCAAGTACCGATCGTATCTTTAATAGCTGTAGCCGTTTTGTTTCAAACGTAATCAAAGAGGATTATAGTTAAAATTCTAGTATTACAGGTAAATGCCGTCATCACATCGATTCAACAATAGTCTGTATGATTATTATTTATTCTTTTTAACCGACTTCAAAAAAGGAGGAAGTTAACAATTCGTCGGAATCTTTTTTTATGTATGTTACCCGATTACTCGAAGACGCCTGGACCGATTCAAGAAATTCTTTTTTTGTTTAAAAGGGTATACTTCCCAGGTGGTCCCATTGACACCAAGTCAGGATCTGATGATGGGATCTCAGAAAAATCGAGGGAAACCTTCACATTTTGTAGGCATAATTTGTATTTTATAATAAATACTAACAATAGTAACTACACCTGAAACAATATGACTTTATATATATGTATACTTTAGCTGGTGGTAGGAATATTCATATCCGCTCGGATAGCGACCACCGTACACAGGGTGTAAAACTCGCCATATTGGCACACGCAAGTATGTCTCGTTCCGGGATCAGCCAGTGTACATCCGGTTTTTGTCGGGGGTATAGAGTTGGAGTACGTTTTTCTGCCGTGTTGCGGCCTTTTGAGTATTCTAACACTAGACCCTCGACCGCTTCTTCACCTCCTTGCCCCATGACGTAGTGTGAAGTAGCTACATAGCAGGCTGGCATGGTTGCGGTGAGTAGCGAGGGATAGATTGTCTCTCGCCACTTGGTACTCTATCTGGACGTCACTGCGCTTACCATCAGGTAAGTAAGTAAGGCAGTGTGATCACTATGTGCCAGGATAAAAAAAAGTAACTATAACCACAGAACACTGACGATAGCTCAATTTGATCACGTTTAATGTGCCCATTCATTTATTTTGTTATAGTAAATCTGTAATTGTTTTGAATTATCTGGGCATTATGACTTGGCACCAGATTTTTCAGAGATGTGAGCTAAGCGTAGTGCTATTACAGCATTATGCAATTCAAAGGTTTATCAAGGTGATTGATTAGGCGCGTCGCATATCATCGGAAGGGCAACCTACTAGTCTCCTCATTCAGTTATAAAAAAAAGTTTAATAATATTTATTATCTACAGTATCAATTATCCATTGTTACCTTATTTACTATAAAAATGCGGGAGCCATTTAAAAAAGCAGAATAACTGAACATTTGCATAATATTATTTATCACGCAATTTGTCATAAGTTTCGTTTTTGTATTCTCGACGTTAAAAGAGCGTTGCTTAACTGATATATTGAATAATCCGTAAAAAACACTAGTTCGTGATACGAAACTGACGACATAAAGAAGTTTGCTGGCCCCGGGCGTAGGGCGGCACAACTCCGTCTACTAGCAACTGTTACAGGCTCGTGTTAAACTTTTATCCGATCGGTTTTACTTCACACCCAATTTATAAGCAGCCGATTTCAATGTGATAAAAGTATTTATTCTTGCTATTATTATTCAAAATAGCTACTTTAAACTATTTATACTAATTGACTGCCTCGGTGGCGCAGTTGTAATTGCGCATGCGTTACGACTGCTGAGCTGAGGTCTCGGGTTCGATCCCCGGGTCGGGTAAAGTGATATTGGGTTTTTCTATCCAGTAATCCCTCAGTATTGGGCCGGAGTCTGGAATCTGTGCCCGGTATGGTGATAGACTCGCCCCCTATCACATTATGGGACCGAAATTCGGCGAAAAGTGGATGTCCTGGTTACACCTCTGCCTACCCCTTCGGGGATTACAGGCGTGAGTGTATGTGTGTGTGTGTAAACTATAGATAATATAAATGATATGTAACACTCATTAATTGCGTCTAATATTTCAGCGACAGGTTCAGAAAAATCAACCAGGCGTACAATTATTTTAGTAGTTTTTTCAGGGTAATATTTGAAGGTATATTGTAATATTTACGTAACATTTTTGATCGTGTAAAATAAAGAAGATTTACTGGCAATATCGTAAAAAATTAAATAGGTAAAGACGCAATATTGGTCGAAACATAAAACGGCTGTTGATATCCAAAAACCTTTAAAAGTAGTATGAATCCAATTTCCCTATAGGGGGCCAGGGTGTCAGCGTATAAAATAAAAATACGCACGTAACGACCTGCGCGTCACCGCCGTCCGTGTGGGTAGTTATAATAAAAGTTCGTTAATGGCATTATTTACTGTTTCGCTCATATCCCGATATGTGGATCAAGGAAATTTTAATGGAACTCGTCAAATTCTTTCTTACCTATAATTTTATGTAAGTATCTGCTATATAGGGCTATTTGATTCTGAACTAATAAAAACCAGCTATTTACTTATTTATATATTAAAAGCTTTGCACACAGCATGGATCCGGGTATGTTAATCGATCGTGTGTGTAATAATATTTTGATAATCTTGGACATGTATGAACTAGAGTTTATTCAAATCCGTTTTGTGCCTTCAAGCATAATGGAGTATAATCTATATTTATCGTTTATAATATTACAAGTGACGTATTGTTAGGAACATCAACAAAACTATGCAAGATGGATATAAAAAAGGCACAAATACAATATTTATAATTTTTTAATTGATTTACACGACACTGTTACACATCTCAGTGCTGAATATTAACACACACGCATGTCAGGATTCACTTAAGGTTTCTGTTTATAATTAATCTACCACCATTACCCTTTTAAATTGAAAAACGCCATTGAACCATTTACAATTACTTACTGCCCCGTGAATGAACCACGAATGTTCTCACTACCAACTCACTGCTACACCACTAATCTTCTGAACTGAACACCGGAGTGTGGAAGGCACTCTGTTTTATATTAAACATTTACTACTCCCACTTTGGTTATCATTATTAACTACCCCCAACTAGTCTCCTAAATACCTCAGTTATACCTTCGGTATTTCTAATAATAGTAAATACCCTAATAGTATATACATACATAAACAACTAGATTAATTGTTCAGGTAAATTTAGAGATGTCATTTAACGAAGAGGGCGTGGTATTTGAATTCTAAATGGTTCCGTATGAACAGTCGGCATCTTAAACTAGTACAGAATTCAAGAATTGTATAGTAACGACCGCCAAAACACATGGTAAAAATTCACGTTCCGGGGGGTAACCTGTGTATCCAGGTACCTTAAACCAGCATATTTTCGAGCTATGCAACTTTAATGTCATGAGACGTGGCGTACCTCGACAGCTGATATTATTTTTGTAGTTTTACCATTACGTGTAGAGAAGTCACTTTGCAGTATAGGATAAAAATGAAGGCTTAGAATACTGGATAGTTGAATTAATTTGTGTTGGATGTATTTAATGTATTATTGTTTGTATTATATGTTCAATTATACATATATTTCCAACTTGAGTTCAGAGTTAATGTTTGAGATTAAAGATTATCTTTTTTTAAAGGTAAAATTACTTTAATATGCTGACTTAGTTATTTATTTCTAAGTACATAAAGGTTTGTAAGTTTTCTTTGTCTGCTAATTTCATGGAGTACATATAGAGGTATATTGAAAACGGATATTTTGTAGGCTTTTACATCTAAGGTCCGTTACGTGATCGAAACAACACAGGTGTTTGGCAGCCGCTGAGCACAAAGAAGTTTCGGTTTCTATGTGTCAGCGAACTGTGCCAAATCCAGTTATTGAATTTATTCCTTGGCTCCTTTCTCGATGACTTTTTGTTTTTGCATTTGTATATCGATAATCATACCGGTTGGTATAACATTAAGTCAAAATGAAGTTGTTTGCGGCCCAGTCGAAAAAACTTAATGTACTTAATTTGAAAATTTAACTTCATTGCTGCAGTGGGCACCAGTGTGGTGGCTACACCTGTAGACGGACCCAGTAAAATGAAGTAATTCGACTCGTTGCGGCACGTCCACGGCATTACTTACCATCTAGCAACAATTTGTTTTTCCCACCCTCGAGAAAAACTCGAGCAGCGTAGCGTGCTTTTTAGTCCCAATTTATTCTCCCAATAAACTTTTTCGCTTTGCTTTTTGCACGGGAAGTGTGTCTAAAATATTTAAACGGTTTAACGGCGTTCACATTCTTACGATCCTAGTATCACTTGCGAATTAAATCGTTCGTATTCGATATGTATGTGCCCATCTTTGACTTCATATAAACAATCGGGAGTTTATTTGGTATTGGTTAAAGGGCATAAGAAAATAAAGATAGTACGTCGATGAATATTTGAGAAGGTATGCTTACGTCTGTATGGCTTCTAGCTCACGACTCTAACGGGCCGTAATAATCGCTTCCATGCTAAATATCATGGTGGCCATTGTTCTACCCTACCGCCCTCCTTCCTCGTCCCCTGCTTCCCGTGCCACCCTAACATTCCCTACTGGTACATTGGTATTTACCCCAGGCCTTTACCACCGCAAATGAAAAACAGCCTATTTTCATTTTTGCAGCACTAAAAATATGTATTTTATAAAATCCAGACTTCTTTGATTTTAATGAAAACTAAGTGTCTAATTGGGATATTAATTTACTTAAATCAAATTGAATTGTCTTTATTGTAGAGAAAACAAAATTATGACAATGCAATAGTGAATTTAGTATGTCGGAGAGGAGTAAATGTGGGGGAGGAAAGGATGTAAACTTAATATGGCGGGGGCATCACGGCAATTTGTTCGAGACGAACCTCTGGCTTGGCTGAGTGCTAGCAACGATCAGGGCTGTCCTCGCAACGATTATTGCTTTGCTTATTATTTTTTATATCAATGCCGACAAGATTCCGTGTAACATTTCCATGAATGTTTCATTCTTTTTTCAATCTACCGTGCTGAATAATTCTTCTACTATACGATATTTACAAATTGTTCTTATAATTTCATCAGGCGAAAATCTTAAAAAATGTGTTAGTAAAATAATATTTTACAGGATACAACATTACGTTGAACAATTTGTTAGCTTTAAGCTACAGCCCTATAACGAGTTTACGCTTGCGCTATCGAAAGAAATTGCCCGAAAAGTGATTATGGATTGGTAAGACCTTTACCTTAAAATCTGCACACCTACTCTGTCTGGCAGTCTCCAGTGTGCTGAGTTGTATACACAGACAAACGTTGTAAAGTGACGACATGTATACACACAGGTTCTTTTTCACTTTACTAGGAAGCCATAAGTTGACGCACTAATAAGAATAATGTTCGTATATAATTAACGTATATATGTATGCTAGTTATATGTTTATACAAAACTTATTAAAATCGATGATTTCATTTAAGTTCGGAATAAACTGTACATGTTCAAATTAGTGTCTATTGATTTTATTAATGACCATTAATGACATAGATTTTTAGTATGTAGTTTTAGCAGCAGGGAAACAATTCTAATGCATTATCTTTAGTAGCCTTTAAAAAGGTAACGTCTTTAAAAGTTTATAGTATATAACATTTTGTCATGTATGGTCAAAAAATTACCTATTTGTGGAAACTTTTAAATGGCCTTTTGTATTTATATTATAAATGCTAGTGTAAGTTTTTAGAATAACTAATTAATAAATAAATCTACAGGCTGCGAGGTGGCATTGGTCACTCTACTAAGCCATGTTCTTGTTATCTGTTCACTAACGGTGGCAGTCAATAAGTAACAACAAGGATTGTCAATTTTACATGCTATCCAATGCACAAAGGGAATAAATTTACCAATGACTAGCATTAAAGTTGAAGAATTCTTCACTACAGTGTAATTTTCATATAACTTGAGCATTACTAAATAACTAATGGAATAAAAGTATTTTCATAAAACGTACTACTTACAGCATCTTTGTATTAAAGGCATCACTACAGCACTAAAACTGGCTATAACAAAACGTAAAGTCATTCCGAGTGCACCCCATTGCATTTTGATTACGTGAATATTTTTTTAGTTGAGAGCACACTTTGCATTGTATTTTATGCGACCCGGTCCAAGCGTCCATAAAATTCATAAAACGTAGTAAAGCAGATCCCTATTTGTTTTAGTATTTGCATACGATACAAACGGGAGCGAGTGAAGACAGCGTCCTTTGCCGAGACCGTTGGCCGCTGACAATAAAAGTGTATTTGCGAAGAAATTTAATAAAGCGGAAGTGGACGAGCTATTAAGGCGCACCCTCTATGGGCTAGTGTTCGTAGTTCGTGTGCCCGGTGCCGCTTGTTATGTCGTCTGTGTTATGTCGCCACTCGCCTCATGACGTATGGAACATTTGATTGGTAAATTCCTAGCTGTAGAAATGGAAAGTGGTATTTTCATTAAAATATATAAATGTTTGATGTTTATTATTTTCCATGAACGGATATAATCAAATGTATAGATTTATATTTGATTATAGTAAGTTGCACTAGAAGCTGTAATCGTAGGTTTCTTGCTGTTAATTATATGTAAAAGAAATGAGTATAGTTTGTTCATTTTTAACCGACTTTAAAAAAAGGAGGAGGTTCTCAATTCGTCGGAATCTTTTTTTTTTATGTATGTTCCCCTATTACTCGAAGTCTCCTATCTAATCGATCTCGATTCGAGAAAAATTATTTTTTTGTAATAAAAGAGTATACTTCCCAGGTAGTCCCATTGGCACCAAGTCAGGATCTGATGATGGGATATCAGTAAAATTGAGGGCAACCCTCAAATTTTATAGGGACGCATAATTTTGTTTTTTTATTGAAGTCGGTGTACTTTTTATGAATTAAAAACTTTTGTATTGTATGTTTGTCATTTGTTGCGTGCATGTCGTTGATATTATTATGTAATACTGCTACTGGCTATGTAGTAAGGCAGTAACAGTAATATGAACGTATGCATTGTAAGTGATATCGCTCTAAAAGCGCGTGTCTTCGTCAAGTATACAAACTACACACAGGTTATGACAGCTAAAATTGATAGAGTGTTCTATACTTTAATGTATTTAATATAATTGTGAAAGAAAGAAAATAATTGAAATAAAAATAATTTTTACGGATTCTATCGCGGTTTATTAATTTTTTTTATTATAAAAAGTACAAACAAATACGTCACAATAAAATTTGAGGGTTTCCCTTGATTTTTCTGTGATTCCATCATCAGATCCTGACTTGGTGCCAATGGGACCACATGGGAAGTATACCCTTTTAAACAAAAAAAGAATTTCTCAAATCGGTCCAGGCGTCTTCGAGTAATCGGGTAACATACATAAAAAAAAGATTCCGACGAATTGTTAACCTCCTCCTTTTTTGAAGTCGGTTAATAAAAAGTTAAATAAACCGCAATAGAATCCGTAAAAATTAGTTTTGTTTCAATGTATAACATTCGCGTAAACATAAGAAACCAGAAAATAAGTTAAATTGTATTATGGCACGGATGTTTCTTAAGCAGGTAATTTTTAGCTGGCTTGCTGTCTTATACTTGTATCGGCTTTAGGGAGTATAATTTAATTCCTGGAGGAAGGAAGTGGATTTACGTAGGATTTAAAATTCTCCAGGATGAGTGTATTCAAGCGTGTCGTAAGCTGCTCGCTCCAAAGGAAGTATTTGTGAACGTATCTTCAATAAAATATTAAATAATTGATTTTCTATTGTTGTAAAGTTTATCGAAAATTATGTTAATAAAATGTTACCGTTAATTTGAAGGTTGAAAGAAAATATAAAAGCAAACACAAGGTTATAAAATCTGTGTAGCACTGTAGCAGACCCGTAGAAGTTTGGGAGATAACAAACATATTGTCTTGCTGTCGCGTAGACATTTCGTAGCAGCTGCGGCGTAGTATCTCATACGAGCAATATATTTAATCATTACCAAATATATATGTTATAGTCATTTGAATGTAGTTGCCATAAGATAAAAAAGGAATCAAACCATGTCTTTCAATTATGGATTATTTGTATATGTAATGTGCAAGAATATTACTTGTCTATCTGAATTTCTACCGTTGGATTGTAAACCTTTTCCCGTTAGGTTAAGGTGAAGAGCCGCGTGTCGATGGAGTTCATTGTGTGTGCATTCTCTAATCACGTCGTATGGGGGTGCGGCGCCGACGCGTCGCCGTCGCGTCGCCCTACTTGTTGCGTGAACCGACGTCATGCGCCACTCTATTCGCTATTTACGCAGCAACCTTATAATATCGATACTTTTATCAACTGTCTTCGATACTTTGTATTAAATTAAATGTTTACTAAAGATATTTGTCTATGAGTATACTGCCCTATTGTGAAAATTTTGAATTTTTGCTACCTCATTATCCTAGTATTTAAATTATTACGATCCATATTTTCAAAACTGGTTATACCTGCGAGAGATTGAAAATATGTCGTTTTGATTTGTCTGCCACTGAGTCTTCAGCTGTCATCTAATACATTGAAGTGAATGTATTAGATGACAAGTATTAGTGAATTGAAATAGTGACAGGCTCGCTCAGTCGCTGTCTCTTTAGAAACACCTAGCGCATACATAATAAGACTGAATTGAAATATAATAATTAATAAATGCACCTAACAGTCACACTTATAGTTCTGAACACACACAAGGTAAAACCCGTATCGTGGGTATCAAGAATTACGAGGGACTACGGTCCCACAACACCCAGACACAAAACAAATATCTGTTTGTCACGCAAACATTTGTCCCGGTGCGGGAATGGAACCCACGGCCTCTCGTTTAACAGCCACGGAGTCTGTCGACACGGAGGATATGTACCAAAATATCTATATAATTGCTCAGTGAGAGATGCAATTAAAGATTATATAAAATGTATTAACACAAAAATCAAACCTAATCCGTCAGCTCCAAAGTTAGTAGATATTATTATATCTACTAACTTGTAGTGTGCTAGTTATGTTTATAATATAAGGCTTGTATATAATGTGGACATGAATACGCGATGTTATTATTTGTACAACTCAAAGGCAAGCTTCGCAAGAAATCATTTGAGAGTTAATAGTATCGTGAGAGCTTGCGCGTTTATTTCCTATGTAGCTACTGGATGTTATATCCTTATTTAGTCTTTGTTTATAGTCTTTAAAGTGACTTAAGAGCTTAGAGAAACCCTGGCACGGCAAAGTGACCACAATGCAGCTTATGGTAAGCCAGATCAGTACCATCCAATTAGAGTATCGAGTAGCGACACACTATCTCCCGCTACTTAACACTATTATGCCGGCTTGCTTCTTCAAACTACGCCATGGGCAAGAGGGTGAAGAAGCGGTTGAGAGTCTAGTGTCGGAGTCCTCAGAAGGCCCAAAACCAAACCATATGTGACAGCTTAAGATTTCTCTAGAATTGTGATATCTAATTAGTTCTTGTTAGTCTCCAAAGTTCGACCACCAAAGTCTGCATATGAGAACGTTAGGAGGGGTAAATAAAGGACGGGTTGTATGTAATTTGCGCCTTTGCTCATCACCGCCAGATTGAAATTCCTTTCGCAGTCCCATGGCGACGGCTGGCTGGCGCCTTTACTTGTTGCTCGGTGTGAAATGTCATAACTACCCCCTGCGTGACGTCATAATGTGATAGTTTATCTTATTTATCAGCTATCACATGCTTGTTAACAGAGAATTGAAGTGATAATACCGCAATTGGTATATATTAATATATTTATGAGTGTGATTGTAGCAGTCTTTACAGATCATCATTAATATTATTGTTAAATATTAAACCTTTAAATTTTAATAGATACCAATTAGTTAATTATAAAGCAGCGATAGCCTAGTTGGTTGCGGTACGGACTGCCAAGACGAAAGTCGTAGGTTCGAAACCAACGTGGCATACACCTCTGACTTTTCTAAGTTATGTGTGTATTAAAATGTTAATTATCGCTTGTTTTAACGGTGAAGGAAAACATCGTGAGGAAACCTGCATATCTGAGAATTTTTAGAAGGTATGAGAAGTCTGCCAACCCGCATTAGGCCAGCGTGGTGGACTACGGCTTAACCCCTCTCATTAGTAGAGAAGGCCCGTGCCCAGCAGTGGGACAATGTTTAATACAGGGCTAGTATTATTATTAGTTAATTATAATTTAGATTAAATGATCATGAGCTTCTATGCATAGAAAAAATGGGGTATTGCATAAATGTGTAAACCAAGAAGGCGGCCGGTAATGAGACGAAACTTCGTTAGTTAACTTACAAATATTTCAAAGCTATCTAAAATCAATACGCATTATGCTGAAATAGTTTAACTACAAATATTGTAAATGAAACGGTTGAAACCTATTACTATCTTGATTACCTAAACTTTAATGATTCGGTTACGAGGCTATACGGGACACGGAATGAAAACATTAATTAGAAATTAGAAATAAATATTATCTAAACATTAACGTATTTTCATACTAAGTGTAATTATCATTTGATGAATCCGTAATGTAATTTATAGAACATATTTTAAATTAATAACTCCGGGAATTTTGAACGTAAACATTATTGATTCGAGGGAAACTTTATGCTGATAGATTGTATAAGTCTCATGAAGCCATTGGAGTGCGTATGGAGCAGCCAATAATGAACTGTACGACTGGATAAATAAAACTAATTTGCGTTACTAAAGATCCAATCAGTTTTACCAAACTATGGTCTCACTGTGAGGCGGCATGCGGCAGCCAACGTGACCGTTCTGATTAATGGCGGAATGTTTACATGTTATTAGTTAATTAGTTTACAAATTAATATCGTGAGGGTTGCAGTTGACGTGGCGTTGGAGAGACGTCGCCTACATTCGTGCTTGCAACCGTGATTGCGCTTTTCGTCATTGCAGTAGAGTTTAATTAGAGAAGACTTACAACGCTCGCGTGAAATTAATACCGATACGGTAACTAACGATACACGACGGAATCCTCACAAATGAAGACGTCTAGCAAACGGTCAAAGCGTTAACTAATTGACTGTTTGCTTTATATTTTCCAGCAGTAGGTACTTTGGTGTATCAATTATACTTGAGCTATATTTCATACGTTTATGTTACATAAAAGTATATATCTATATTAAATCTGTGGGGAATATAAAAAACATTCATATATCGTAAAGATGGATATCGTGTAGTATATGAAAGAAAAAGACGACATTTTTGAAGCCTCGAGCGGGCACTTAGCTTTGGCTATTAAGGGCGCTGTGACCGCCAGCGCGACGAAACGACGAAAACTATAAAACCGTTAAAGCAACGTTTCAGCAGCCGTAAAGAGCGTCGCAAGATCTGTTGACAATGTCGCCCCAACCCGCCATAAACCGTATGCAACCGGCGAGGCTGTAAAACTTAATGGCACTCTGATTAAACTTATCTCGGCGGCAGCAACAGAATCACGACCACCTAATAACCACCCGTTTAGCCGCAAATTTGCGTGTTATGGCCTGCATTGTATTAAAATGCATATAACCTAAAAAACTTCTCCACTAGTAGTTCTAGTGCCATGCTATATTTGGCAAAACACTCAATATACTTCGATTCATTACGAATTTTTTAATATCATTATTTAATTTAATTTTCAACCTATCAAATAATTAAGGAATCGTATTACAGCTTCATTTTTATTTTATTTTATTTATTTATTATTACAGCTTCATCACTCACTTGACATCTATTTCGATTTACAAATTATACACTCTTAGTGAATATAAAAACTGTTACGTTAAAGGAGTATTGAGCTTCAATATAGTGAATATAACAAGATCGCGACATAGTACTACAGACGTCTTTAGGTACAAACTTGTGCATTTTGGAGTAACACTATACTTTCAGTAAGACACAGAAAAAGTTCACATAGTGCGGGGTAATGTAAGGTCGCATAAAACGGAGGACTCTCAAAACGCTTTACAAGTGCTGGAAGGATGTTATAAAAATTTTACGATCGCGTTCCGTCAGCGAACGTTGCATTGGCCTTAATGGACGACCTAAGTGCATAGGGACATTCATGACAGCGGTAAAACGGCAAGAAAACGCTTGTGATTCCGATGCTAAATGTTGCTGACGATTCATTAGGAGGACGTTAAAGTAAATGTTACCCGCTTGTTGACTTAAGTACAATTAAGAACATGCTGCGGAACTGCCACAAATAATGTCACTGAATTAATTATTTTATATTTCAAGTTATTATTGTTTTTTTAAATAACAGAAAAATGGATCACGATTACACATATTGAACCTCCTTAAAAATGAGCAACAATTATAAATTGGATCAATGGGTAAATTTTATAAATAAATATATGTGTGTATTTGTATATGTATGCATGTATATATGTATTTATATATATATGTATTTATATATATATATATATATATATATATATATATATATATATATATATATATATATATATATATATATATGTATATATATATATGTGTGTGTATGTGTATGTATATATATTTATTAAGTATTCAGAATGATTAATTATACATAGATATGCCAATAGGCTATAACATGTAGATGTAACAATTCTACATGGTTTTTTTTTGTATTGTACATTTATCAACCATGTATTGTTTATGTTATTGGCTGAGTGGACCCGCATTAAAACTGTAGTTGTACTAGTAGTGAGATAATGGGGTTGACTGAAAACCAGCGTTGACTATGGATGTGGTTATGCTGCATGCTGTCAACACAAGCTGAGTCTGTCCCTTTTGCCACACCCGTTTTATAAATTAATTTGTATGTTTTGTAATTATTTTGTGTGTTTGTGGCAATAAAGTGTTTTTTATTATTTATTATTTTTATTATTAAATAGTTTTGACAGTATTTTTAAGGTTACATTAAATAACATGAGTTGCAACTCCATTGATAAATTAACCATTATTGTTCACTTATCGGGCACTGTTTGGACAGAAATAAAATGCAAAAATAAATAATATGTTAAATAAAAGCTTTCTGATGCGTCTCGCTTTAGCGTTTGATTTACTTTGTGTCGGAACATTTATCTGGGGTGATTCATCACCACGGACAATAATGAGGGAGGTTCGGTGCGGAAATAAAACAAATCCCGCGCCATCGATTAGTAACACGAGACGACTCACAGTTTATTCTACTTTCCATTGAACATTGGAAATTAAGCTTTACTGAATCAAACCATATCCACAAATTGACCGTGCTGCTGCGTGTGGAAACTAATATGAACATCAGTCTCCATTTCAAAATCGATTTCTTATATAATATAAAGGTGATATAAAGCTCTATTATGATTTCAGACTTCACTAGTACTCAGCAATCAATAGTCATTGTTCCTATTGATTGCTTCTATCAGTTTTTTTTTATCTCAAACTCATTTTAACATATTTAATTGGTTTCTGTATTGGCCCGCACTTCATTGTTATTAACGTGGCAACAATGGCAGATAGACTTGTGACCAGTGGACCAACAACACGTGCGAATGCATCTCGTAACTCTTTCCATTCCAATTCCATAAAATAGTGGACTATTTTGAGTTTCAATCAACGTGCCCCGGAATCGTTTACTAGGTCATTGTACCAGGAACACAGACAATCGCAGATGGTATAGACTTTATATAGGGTGTGCTAGGCAAAGCCTAGACAGACAGTGGCGTCGTGCTTGTTTTAGCGGCTGATCGATACCTACGCCCGGCCCACCGCGCCCTACTTAGCTGCCCACAACTCTATTTTCTTTTGTCATTTATTTGAATACGGCTATAAATTTATTATTAGGAGAATGCCATTGCGATTACTAACTTCAAGTATTCATGTTGTTGAAATAAATACAACGTATGATAAATTATTCAACGTTTGCAAAGGAATGGGAATGGTCTCATAATATTTCGATACAGATTACGATGTAATAATGTTTTGAGAAAACTTTTGATCTACATATGTTTATGAGAAACTCTGTACAAGGTAATTTTGTGTGTTTGGAATGAGGGACTATGATAAATAATTCATGACCGATATTTGTAGGCACGTCAGTGGTGGAGAATAGCTTGAAATGATTATAATTATAGACTTATCGAATCGATTATAATTATGGTTCGCCAGCACAAACTCTGTTGTGAAAGCTGTGGTGAGCTTCACGGAAATTTTTGGCATACTTGCTCCAACTTGTCTAGAAAGTGTCGTTGGAGAATTTATGGTAAAACGTAAGTCTGACAAATGAAGTTTACGCAATTCGGGCCGACGTGATGCCAAAGACAATGCGAATGTAAAATCAACAACATAAATTTTCTTTTCGTTGTTTTTAGTTTATATCGCGTGACTGGATAGGATATTAAGAAAAATTATACTTTTCTCTTACTCATGTTATACATACAACGTCTCTAAGATATAATTTTTCATGTAGTGATATAAGATCAATGATAACATAAAGTTTTATTGCCAAATTTATATATTAAATGGATATACATATTCAAGTTTTACAGGTTATAACAAAAAATGTTATACCTAACAACACCACGTAAAGAGAAAATGTTTGGTAATTTATTTGTTCAGTTGGAAACCCCGTAAACCTCATCTTATGTGAGTAATTGGAATATGGAATTTGTCTGAAATTGATCGTTTTTTATTCCGTTAAGCAACTGATATACGTTAACCAACTTTTGCATGCTTTGTACGTTTGACTGCCTCGGTGGCGCAGTTGTAATTGCGCATGCGTTACGACTGCTGTGCTGAGGTCTCGGGTTCGATCCCCGGGTCGGGTAAAGTGATATTGGGTTTTTCTATCTAGAAATTCCTCAGTATTAGCCCGGAGTCTGGTAAATGTGCCCGGTATGGCGATAGGCTCGCCCCCTATCACATTATGGGACCGAAATTCGGCGAAAAGTGGGTGTACTAGTTACACCTCTGCCTACCCCTTCGGGGATTACAGGCGTGAGTGTATGTGTGTGTGTGTTGTACGTTTAATGCTTAATTGGGCGGATGACACTTTTTCTAGGGTTTTACAAGTCACAATACAATTTTAAGATCACACAACAAAAATGCTAAGAAAAATGTAATATTACAATTTTCGCCTTTTCTAATAAGTTACGCATTGCGATATGTGTTGTAAGTAGGTACCATCGTTCTGCACGCTTTGTATATCAGGGTTACCTAAATTATAACTTTTCAGTGTTTAATTGATTAATACTGGGCGTTTATAACATATTGGTTTAGAAATCTTTTGGGGGAGGCCTATGTTCAGCAGTGGACTTACAAAAGCTAAAGAAGATGATCAAAGTTATCGTTTTCAATCTGACGTTCTCAGCATTGATATAATTACACACTTTATGATTAAACAGTTACTTCAATGTTCCTAAAATCATTTGCAATTGCAAAATAAACTAACTAAGGCGACAGTTCGAGCAACAAATGTGCCATTACGGGTACTTATTAATAAAAACGGCGTCGGCCGCAGCATCGCGGTCCGCGGTCGCTTGTGTGCACTGTTTCTGGCCGATTTGTGAAAGGTTTCGCCTTTACGAGAAAAACTTTTATAATTAAAGGATATCAAAGAACCGTCGTGATGGGGTTACACTTTGGATCGTTATTCAAAGCGCCTGTTACCGAGATAAGGGATCTTTTGTCGCCTTGTCGATGGACCTTTATTTTATGAACTGTGACATGATTTTAGCACAGTTAAACATATTTGAAATAGGTAAGTTAGCAAGGACTGCATTCAAAAAAAGTTTAGATTCCGTGGCGCACGGGCAAGTATCCGGCTGTGAATAAAGAGGGTTCGTATCCCGCACCGAGACAAATGTTTGTGTGACAGATAATATTTGTTTCGGGTCTAGGTGTTGTGGAACCGTAGTTCCTCGTAGTTCTTGGTACCCACGATACAGGTTTAACATAGTATGCGATCAGAACAAAGTGTGTGACTGTTGGGTGTATTTACCGAATTGGTTTTATAGAATGCAAATTATTACATTAATCAATGCAATGTCAATTATAATATTTATTTTAATTTGTAATTGTATTGTTTTTTTTCAGTCAAGCCACAAATACCGTACGAAAGTTGTCTCTGGCTAAGCGAAGATAAAAAAAATATTTAATCATCGAAAACAGTAGCCAAAGTGTATCCTTAATTGTTTTAGGGATAGTCCGCGAGTGACGCATGCGATATAGTCAAGTCAACGTGAAGTAAAGAAGTAATCAACTCGCTACTGGCGAGTGGCGACTCGCGCGTACCTAATTGATTGGTTTCAGACTCGCACAACAAAAGATAATGTCGCCAACGCGGTTAATGGATTTGTCAACTGCTGTGCTAGTAATTAAATAAATAAACTGTCTGTGAGGCTTCTCTACAGGATGTTTTTTTTAATGAAAAATCTGTTTATCGTCGCGAGATACTGGCGCCAGAATTAACATTGGTAAGTGATAGTAATTGGTGACCTGTTATTTATCAGGACACGGTCTTTTTCTAGGTTGGCTGGATTAAATATTATATAATGAAGCCACGAGATATAAATACGAAAATATCTGTTCTTATGATGTTTTCGTATTTATGTATCGTGGCGTGGCGTGTAAAAACTTCCTCGGTGGAGCAGTTGTAATTGTGCATGCGTAATGACTGTTGTGCTGAGGTTTCAGGTTCGATCCCGGGTCGGGTAAAGTGATATTGGGATATTCTATTTAGAAATACTGTGTCAGCCCGGTGTCTGGAATTGTGCCCGGTTTGGCGATAGGCTCGCCCCTATCACATTATGGGACCGTAATAAATTCGGTGAAATGTGGGTATACTGGCTACACCACCTACCCCTTCGGGGATTACATGCGTGAGTGTATAAATAAATATATATATAATATATCTTCTATCTATCTCTATATCTTCTCGATAAATAAGCCTTATATATCCAGTAGCCTATGTACTTATGGGAAAGCTTGACGCCATCTTATAATCCGCAGCTCCCAGGCAACTAATGTCTCTTATTGCAGGTTTTTCATTTGATATTGCTGACTACCAGCTAGTATTGACTACGTGATAGTATTTTTCTGAATGACTGAGAGAAATTTTTAAATCTTTTTATTGTTTTTTGATCTACTAAGACGATGAATGAGATCTGTTAAAACAATATTAATGCTATGATTCCTTCGCAATACATGTATTTAGACATACATTTATTTAGGTTCAAGAAGAAAAACATACGAATAAAAACCCGAATACGAATTCGGGCTGATAGTCATCTGATAGCGTACAGTAATTTAGGATTTAAAAAAAATAGATATAATTTGAGGAAATTATAATTATTAGACTGGCAACACTTAAAAAAAAGTAGAATGCCCACTAAGATAAAAGAGACTGAAAAACGCGCTTCCGGTAATTCGTCAATTGGATTTTGTTGTAACGCTACCTAGACATAGTAAAGTGGAAATATAGTGTACACCAAATGGAAAGCTGTTTTCTTTCACACCGGATCATTTGACATATTTTTGCGGTGTGAACTTTTTAAATACCACCTCTGTCTACTGACAAATAATTTAACCGTGTAACTTCGTAGGAAAGACTTTTCAGAGATTTGTTATTCACTCAAAAGTTTTAAGTGGCTGTGAGACATCGTTGTCAGAGAATTAAATAATAACTATGCGTTTCAAACAAACCTACACTTTAAACAAACGTGTATAAGGTGTATTTTTGATCGTTGCGCTATATTCCGGCGAACTTGAAAGTTGACACGTCGATCTCGGGAGTTTTGTCCTCAGGTTGCGGTGAATCAACTGGATTTCACCACATGCATTAAGGCACAGAATTTGCAAATGATGACAGTCTCCGTGGCGCAGCGGGCCGGCTGTGAAACGAGAGGCGGTGGTTTCGATTCCCGCACCGAAACAAGTGTTTGTTTGACAAACAGATATTTTTTTCGGGTTTGGGTGTTGTGGGACCGTAGTCCCTCGAAGTTCTTGATACCCACGATACAGGTTTTACCTAGTGTCGGGTCAGAACTATGTGTGTAACTGTTGGATGTAGTTATTTGTTTTATTAAATTTTAGACTTGTATAGTGTGTATATACATCCTTAAATAATTAATGTTAATACAAACGAAAGTTAACAAGTTTGTAAATTACTTTTTGAAAGGTATTAAAAGATAAAATATTGTCTATAATACCACCTCCTCTTCACACATGATATTGGCAATCTACTCATACCGTATATAAAAGTAATAGTTCAGCAAACGCTCAGAGCAGCAAAGTTGTGAGATTAAACTTGCATCAGGAGTTAGGTTAACAGTTGTAAGCTCCATCAATCGTGGGGTGTGGGCGAAATACTATCTAAAATTGTATCCTCGAGTGTAATAGTGGAAGGCTAAATCCTTCGTTATTAAGAAAGTCTTAGCTTTCGTTCGATAAGAGCAATGTGTGTTATAGCCCCCCGGCAGGCAGCCAGTCGCGTCCATTAGGCGAGCATGTTTTGTGCGGAACCCAGCGTCGCCCAGCGTGGTGCCATTCACCCCATCGACCCTAGAAATGATACTTTTAAAAAAGCCGTACGAATGAAGTAACTTAGTCGTGAAGACTTAAATGTACAGTGTTTAGTATAATATACATAAATTCACTGTGAATGTCTATTATGTAATATGGAAGTATGAAGTCAGTTTTTAATAGAATTAGTATCAGTAGAAATATATAGACTTTTATTTCAGTGAAAAATATAACTGTAATGCAGTTATAGTTTCAGGTTTAAAAAAGATTCTGAAAAAGATTACTCAGCTAGAAGTCTAAGGTTTTAATTTTTAAAGGTCACATGTTGTATAGCCTGATTTACGACTCTGCCTTGTATTAACATGTACCGTACCGTTTTTTTTTGTTTCATGTGAATGTGACTTGTTTAAGGATGTATGTATTTTATATGTAAATTATTTTATAATGTAAATTGTAATGACAAATTACAAAAGACTTACGTCTGAGTTTCTTGGTGCTTCTTCTCGGACCAGTGGGCATTTCCGCAGCACCAGTAGACCTTAACATTACGACATGTAAAAAGTGCCCATAGTGGCCTAATTTACAAAATAAATGATTTGATTTGATTTTAATCTATATTTAAATAAACTTGCATATTCGCTGGAAACATATATGTATATACATATAATATATATTGTAAGAAAACTCAGAGAACGTGTATTTACGAATGCGATGCGGAGCTAAGTAATATTTTAAAAGGAAGGTCGCAATCCCAGAGCCGAGTATGAACGGTGCTAAAGTAAATAATGATTTGAGCGTGAAAAATATCTTTCATGCAGAAATAATAAATGTTAGCTTGTGTGTGGCTCGTTTGTTCGTCAGACAAGAGATAATTGTGATAACCGCATTTACAGTGTCCATGCAAGTCCTGAATGTAAAACTTAATTGAGTTATTTTCTCCAGTTGCCGGCACGTTACCGACTTTTGTACGCCGCCATTTAACGGATATATTTCAACTGCGAATATTAAAAGCAGCCTCGATTGTGGATGCCACCCGAAAATCTTTATTTCGCCTTATTACAAAGTTTTCACGGCGGCAACAAATTAAAAAGTACCTTTTAATATGTTTTTTTACATACTATTATTGTGGTTAGAAAAGACAAATATATTTTATAATAAGGTGATGCGAAGTAAAGAAGTTATTACGTTTACACGGTCTATATATTAATACTAAAGTTAAGAAAATATGTGTACAAGTTAAAGGTCAAAATAAATATAAATACTTTTGTTGTATTGTACCGTCACTTTTTAAATAAATAGCTGGATTGAGTTTTCTCGTGGACACATTAGAGAGTCTGCTCCCGAGTCTCTGCAGCGTCTAATTACAAACGTTGAACAGAACTTTTTGTTCGGTCGGATTGTCGCGCTACCAGACTTATTCACTTCAAATTGAATATAAAATTTCCATTGCAGTACGAGAAATTTTAAAATCGTTAGCCGCTGTGCTATTTAGATTGTTTAAAACGTATATTTGGTAGATATCACTACGGTATTTCCTTTCTACATATACAACTAAAACGCGACGAGATTATCCCAATCAATTCATACAGACGTCACGAATTATATTAACAAAACGCAATTATTATACTGTTGGGGGATATTTGTTTTATTCATAGTAAAACGGTTCCACTATAGGACTGTATAATCTGCAGCATCTTATTTTGTAGCTGCTGCATTCTGTAATAATGCAAACTATTCGGCGAGCGGTGAGCGGTGAGCGGAGAGCGGAGAGCGGCGAGCTTCGTCAGCGCTCGGCTCGACAGGCACTCGACTCGGCTCGAGTCTCGAGCTCAAGGCTCGAGGTGGCTCGAGCCCGCGCGCCGAGTGTGCTGGCGCGGCGGAAGCGAGCCCTTACGTGCTCGTTGTCACGACACGCCGCCTTTGTCCACCCACTAGGCTTATTTGCTGAACAATGAAAAAGACGAAAGCTGCGACGTATTTTAGCAAGCTTTCCGCGATGTCTTCGACGAGAAATATTTATCGCTAAAAAATACGCCATGATTCGGAAATAATAGCCGCTGTTCCCTGTCAATTTCAAAATTCGCCTTACTGATTGATGAAAAGGCTATTATGAGATTCCGCCAGATTTTCCGAATTTTTCATTTTCTTTTAAACTCGAATTTGCAATAAATCGATTTCGGGCCCAATTTATCAAGCTCTCTAAATACACACCTCGGTGGAGAGTTGTCTGTGAAATTGAGAGGAACATCGAAAATGGCTAAAATTATTTTAACATTCTTACCGCATGACGCGCCGTAAGCGGGTATTAGAAGGGCGGGATGGGGATATCAATTAAATTTAAGAAGGTGCGAGATTTTAGTGCATTCTGAATAAAGGCAAGGCGTTGATCGATTTTTGGGCACGGATATACAGACAATATTCAACACAAACGTACGTTGTACAGACTACAGAGTATACGCATGTGTGCAATCTAGCGACAACGCGTTTTTGTGATTAGATAGGCGTTTCAATTTCTCAATTCAGTCGGTCCGTCAGAGCGCGTGAGCGATGTACATGTCGAACCGCCCTGACAGCCTTTCTCACCCTCCATTCGTGGTTAACGTAACCTGTTAAATTGTATTATGCTTATATGTTCACTTGGATATGCTTATATTTTCTATTACATTTAGAATTCTTAACTAACATTAGTTATATTCAATACATTTAGCTTATTAATCCTGCTACAAGTTATATTTTATTCCAACAGTCTAATATCTTAAGTTGTTATAAATAGTGAATTTACAATTAATATTCGCAGAGGGGAATTTCATTATTTGGAAATTAATTGTGAGTCAAAGGCAAAAAATTATTATACATACATACATATACACTCACGCCTGTAATCCCCGAAGGGGTAGGCAGAGGTGTACCAGTACACCCACTTTTCGCCGAATTTATTACAGTCCCATAATGTTATATGAGCGAGCCTATCGCCATACCGGGCATAATTCCAAACCGAGCTGATACTGAATATTTCTAAATAGACCCGGGAATCGAATCCGAGACCTCACGCCACCGAGGCAATCAAAATTAATATAGGTATTTTTATTTTAGATGGAGATTGACGTATGATATCGTTGAATTGTTCTATTTGATAAATGAAACAGCACATTGTTTACGTAGTACACAAATTGTGGCGCAAACCCCCGCACCCACGCAAATGGGTCGAGATATTCTAAATTAATTATATACTACAAAATTCCGCATTGCCGTTACGTCATTACTTTAATATTCCGTTATCAATACTCGGTATTCATGGCTTACTAAGCAATTCAATAACTTTTTACCTACCAACCAACAAAAGACTTAATTGTTAAAAATTTGAATTTTCGCCTCGTACTTTGCCTAGATTTATGGATAGTTCCGTTCCGTGAATAATAATCATAATATCTTTAGATATTTAATAACAAATGTTTATGGAAATAACGTGTTGTGCTACAGAAAAGTTAAATAATATTGTAGATTACGACGCCACGGTTAATGAACCAATGCTTTTTTGCGGAAAATAAAATGATTCTTGGCTTTTAGTAATACAGAAATGTTAATATAATAAATATATTTCTATGAAATATTTAAAATGTATCGTTGCGCTTAATCCTTAAAAAAGTCAAGTAAGCGAAGCACGTGATTGCATCAACTATCATGAGCAATTGAATGCAAGGCAAAATGGTCACGACAATCGTAAATCTATTCGGTTACCGTGAAATTTGTTGCAATAGGTAGGTATACAATTATTATTATGTTAGGCAATTTTACCGGGATATATGAGTGTTTAGCAATCTTGTATAATAAAGTGTATTAAGTGAGTAAATTCGAGTATTTCTTAAGTAAAAAGGTAATTTTTTTTGTATTAAATAAATACAATATATTTTTTGCATTTCTCATAAACCATAGGCACTAAAACCGCCTATGATCGTTTTTGCCAGGCTCAGTTACAAATACTTAACAACAAAACTATGTCTGTAGACATGAATAGAATAGAATGGACTGAGAAGTATCCTCACAAAATTGACCATTTTGATAGAGATAAAGAGAATGTGCGGCCAATATCTATTTCGTTTCGCTCCTGCAAACCAGTGACATGGTCAAACAAAATTCTAGAAAAATGCACATTCGTTTTATCTCTCCCACATTTTTTTACACGTATTCACTAACGGGATAGAGACGCTCCGTCGATTGTCTATGTCTATATATTAAAACTTTGCATCCGTCCTATTCTATCAGTGTTTAAAAATCATGTCAAATCAAGCGATTTTAGTATAGATTTTGGTAAAGAGCTCTCGACACGCCAGGAGGGTGTCGAGTACACTCCTGGCCACGTCATCACATTATTCGACCTACTTAACGGCAATGGAAAGAGCTCGAGGTGTCTCTACCCACCTCAACTTGATATTGTCTTCCTTATGAAAAAGACGCCCTGTTCAGGTGTATTTTTATGAAGTTTCCTTTGTAAACTCGATGAATTTATTTAAACAAAAGGACAGGATAAGATCCTTATTTAATCTGGTTTGTGTTTACAAAAATCTCAATTATTTTCATACACACATATACACTCACGACCGTATCCCATGGGGGTAGACAGAGACTATTGAGTGCCACAAGCTACGATCCTGACACACTTATTTCGCCTCTTCCACATACATACATCTCTCAAACATTTAAGACGGTTGGAGGTACTCCTGATTTTTGCTGAATTATTTTTATCAGGTAGTCCACATATTGTTTCTCAAGGTGCTAGTATTTATGATTCTCGTATACACTAGCATACACCGATAAAATATTTCTCAAACAGAATCTAGGTAACCTTTACTCGTTAATTAGATTTGTGCGATCTATAATAGAGGTCTGAATAACTCATAGTCACGTAGTCAGTACGTTGAAAGCTATTACTAAGTAATAATTAATTATAATCTGTTGTATGATTTTACCAGGTTTTTAATGTATTGTTGATCCTTATTACTTGGAATTTGAAACAATTGAGAATCAGAATGCCTTACTATAATATCTCGACTCTATTCTATCTCACGCTTTACAAGTAGTTTTTATACATGTTTTCATACTTGTCATTGCATGTCATTGACTGACGGACGATGATAGTTTGGTTTCAGTTTATTGTGTAACGAATAAACCGCCATTTTGGTATGATCATGTCGCGAGATAAAAGTCCGGGGGTGAATCTCGTTTGCGTTTTGTTGGTGCAATTTTTTCCTACGTCAAATCTGAGCATCGAGGATGATACGAAGCGGTTCGATATCGGCTGGCGAGTGACAGCAGCCGCCATATTGGACGCATAAATCAAGTCGGGCGGCGATGTGACACTGCGCGCCGTAAGCGATCGGGTGTCAGCCCGTCCAGAAATAAAAGCAAGAAAAATTTTCACTAGTTGAGTGGTTTACTTTGAGGCGCGTCGTGAAATTTGTCTTGTCTGGTACATACTTGCAGTTTTATTTTCTTTTGTATTTCTAATTTCGCGAGGGTACGGACGTTTCGCTGAATATTGACGCTGAATTGCGATCTCTGTGCTTAATGTAACTAAGTCGTATATTTTTACAACCTCTTGTAAGGGAGATTGCAATTTTGAGACAGCATAGGAATAAAATTCTATGAAATTCGTTTATTGATCACGAGGCTATCAAATTTCTTTATAAAATTCGAGTAAAAGTAAAAATAACAAACGTTTAACAATTTTTATTATATAATTATGTATATTATATATTGGGTGATATGATCCATGGGTCTTTTTGAAATACGCGTGTTTAAAAACGATCATCTGATTTATATCATGCCTGAGGAGACCTGCCGAAACCAAAACTCATCAGGCTTGTTTTATGTATGGTTTTGCCTACCCAAATAAAAAAGCTTAACAATACCGACTTCAAATATGTGACTGTGAAGTTACAAATGACACTAATTAAAAAAATACATCCGCTCCAATGTCTTTCATATAAGAGGTTATTGTAATTATGACTATCAAGAATTAAGTTTTGTATTTTTGCCGCACCGACAAGCTGTGGAACAGTTTGCCAGCTACTGTGTTCTCTCCTTCCTATGATCCTGGGTCATAGCATAGGTGTGAAGAAGCTACACAGCAGGCCGGCATGATTGTATTTTACTCAACATAGGTATAACGAGGAATATATTGTTTCTCGTTACTTAATACTTTAATTGGACGGCACTGCGCTTACTATCAGTGTGTTCACTCTGTCGCGCATGGTTTTTTAATTTTGGTTAAACATTTATGTCATAGCTTATACTGTTATACAATTGCCGAATCACGTCATTGTGCCGATAATCGTTGAGGACTTTTATTCTGTACTTAGTGCTTCGTAGATCGAAAACAAATTCAAATGTGACCATTCCTTCTCGACCGCTTCTTCACCTTCTTACCCATGGCGTAGTGTGAAGAAGCAGGTCGGCATGATTGTGTTGAGTAGCGGGGTATAGATTGTCTCTTGCTACTCGATACTCTAATTGGACGGCACTGCGCTTACCATCAGGTGCAGTGTGGTAAATTAGCCGTGCCGGTATACAAAAAAATACTCCTCGAACAAAGATTGTTTCATCAAAGTAAAGCACAATTACAAATTGCAAATACAAAGGAGCAAAGTCGAATTATCGTGTGAATTATTAACAAATTCCTAAAACGAGTTTACCTAGATGGGAACAGACATCGATACCGGGCAATGGGCATCGTGTTTCGCGCGGTCGTCGGTTGGCCATATGCCGCAAGTTTTGCGTTCCCGCTGTGAACTGATTCTTGTTACAAATCAAACCACAAGGGAAGCAATCTGCGTTATATTAATATAAACTCTCCTGTGTGTAATATATTATCGGAATGTTAGGCCAAACCACTGAATTTACGTATTTTTACGCTACAATTAATTGAAACGCAAGTTTTTTATGAGATGGAGTATATGCTATGTTGATACTTGATATTAATCGAATGTGTTACCATTTATATGAGTACTAAAGGTATTTAGCAGTAGTCTTGTCATTTAATGATTGATTTATTAGATGACTTGTTACCTAATTATAAACACAGTTATTGTATTATATGCCAGTTTTTCTAAGCCGTTCCAGCCGCGTGCAAACTGTGTAGCAGCCTATTTCCGAAGAAGTTTTTAGGATCCGATTCATAGTTCTAAAATTAAACCCCCTAACAAACAAACTTTAGTATTTATAATGTTATAAACTATCTCAAAGAAACCGTGCTTTTATCCGGGATAAAATACAGCCTATGTCCTTCTCTGGTTCTTCAGCTAATTCTGTGATAAATTTGATAATGGACAGGGAACATGTAACTGACCGACAGCCAAAGTTACATTCGCATTTTATTAGTGTAGATATTACATAATATTAACGGTACTTCACCCTTAATGGCGTTTAATTTGGTTGTTTATAATTCTTCATATTAAGTATTATACGTTCACATTTGAAAGAAAGAAATTAATGTACATTTTCGTTTCCTTTTCGTTTAATTGAGAAATCCTAAAGAAATTATTACAAAATGTTACTTCTTTTCTCCATATATTATACAAAAAATCCACAGTAAAATATTTCATAAACCACTCGTCTCGACCGTGATCGAATTGTCCGTGGAACTGTCAATATAATGGCGTCTCTTTCTTTTATGTCAAACCAATTTCGTTCAGGGTAAAATCAAAACAAACCCAACGTGTCACTCATACGTTGGACATTGGACAGGCCAAAAATGTTGCCTGACTTTTGAATAATAAAAACAACTCTACCGTACTTGATATCCAATATTTCAATAAAACTTTTGGGCGAAGAAAATTGAGAGGCAAAAAATTACATTACGAAAGTCCTGCCAAAAATGAGGTTTCCGCTTATCTTTGAATATTGGGTTCATATCCATATTCTTGTGAATACGAGGTGATCTATATTGTATAGAAGGGTGGCATATACCTTATGTCTTATTAAAGCATCCATATAACTACATGATCAAATTATAGAAGAGTAACCGAAATTTGATACAGGAACAACTGGACTAACATACTTTCTTAAACAAACTTGTATATAAATTATTAATACGACATTCTCCATGGCGCAGCGGGCAAATAACCGGCTGTGAAACGATAGGCCGCGTGTTCGATACCTGCGCCGAGACAAATGTTTGGTGGGATTCACAAATACTTGTTACGGGTTTGGGTGTTGTGGGACCGTGGTTCCTCGTAGTTCTTGATACCCACGATACAGGTTTGACCTAGTGTGGAGTCAAGACCATGTGTGACTGTTGGGTGTATTTTTATATATTTGAGAAACGAATATAACATGTCGAGAAATTTCGATCTCTTTTAAGTATTATTTATTTTATTCTCAATTATAAATAAAATATATCCTAATGTTACTTAAACAGACATAGAAATCTATATATCCGTTAGAAGTATTTCGATAAAGTTACGTGATTGAGAAAACATATTTGATGAAAACACACTTTTCATGAAGATATAATCTTATTGAATATTGTAAAAGCCCTCGCGTAATACGTAAAATATTCCAGTGGCAGTAGCTACCTACCCTAAACGTTTAATATTGGATAAAATATACCCTAACGTTCCTTCGTATTCCCCCGTTGTTCATATCGGCATGTTATTCAGATTATACACGAATATTTCAATGCTTTCTACTAAATTACAGCTCACGAAACTCTTTTACTTAGCGTCGTGTGTTGACTGAAGCGTGCCTACTCATATGTACCTTTCTGTTTCTACTGTGCAAAGTATAGTACCGCCATCGTTACTGCGCTTCCAGGTGGAATTTAAAATTTAAATTACACTAATTACATACCTATACACTCAAGCCTGTAATGCCCGAAGGGAAGGCAGAGGTAACCAGTACACCTACTTCTCGCCGAATTTATTACGGGCCCATGATGTGATAGGGGGCGAGCCTATCGCCATACCGGGCACAATTCCAGACTCCGGGCTAATACTGAGTATTTCTAAATAGAAAAACCCAATATCACTTTATCTGATGGATCGAACCAGAGACCTAAGCAAAACAGTTGCAAGGCATGCGCAATTACAACTGCCACCGAGGCAGTCAGAATTTCAATTTTTACTTATGGACGTCATATTCATGTAATCAAAGGTATTTGTTGCTCTGCCAGTCACGAGAGGTAAATGAATATATTTATGTTCATTTTCCTACAAAATAAAACCTCATATATCATGTTGTTATTATAGACGAAAAATTGCAACACATTACGCTGTTCCGTCTTAAATTGTAAGAGAATGGATTTCCTTGAGAAAATACGCCCGTTCCATTATTCTAAACAACGAATAAATTTACCAAGGGAAAACAAAACAATTGTATTCATTTTAAGCGACTGCGGTCGCTGCATTGCTTTATGAAATTATTTTTTGTATTACATCCCCATCTCTTTTGATTTCCAGTTTATTTGCGGCAACTCGAGTTACATGAACACTGTCTAAAACGAAGCTCGAAAACAAACCAATTAACTGGGCTATTGAAACGACTATGTAAAGGAAAAAAAAGTCATCAAATGGCAACTGTCAGCATTTTGGACGGAAACGGTGCCCTTTAATTAGATTCGAACCGGGCATAACAGGCTTATTCCAGCTTAGGCTATACCGTGAACGCGACCGTGCCACTGCAAAAATAACCAACTAATTGGCTTAGAACATTGTGTTACGCGTTTTAGTATCCAATATTCTATAAAGCGGCGTTTTGTGAAAGTCCACAAGGACGAGCAGTCTAAACTGTTATATGTCACATATTTCTATTTCTATAAATGATGTTTTACATGTGTTTTTGTCATGTACATGTGCATGTCTATTATAGGGTTACCAACCCCGGAATTCAAATACTAGGATTTGAAGTTCGAAAAACCAGGACAATTCAGTTTAAAAACAGGACGCATCTTTGTTTTAAAATGGCATAAACACTTGCGAGCCGAGACGCCGCCCCTAAAGTAATGATTGCAAAAGTGGTGGGCGAATTTTAAAATACAGGACCTTATCAGGACCCTCTAACCAGAACATGTCCTGGGAAAACAGGACGGTTGGCAACACTAGTGTATTGTCATGTATATGTCTATTTTGTGCCCGTAAAAGTCCATAATACCTACTTTTTTATAACGGGACGCGGAACATCCATTAGAGTGGAAATGTCAAAGGTTTTAAGCGCGCGCGGCAAGATGGCGTGTTGGCGTGATTGTCGCGGTGAGCCAGCTTCCGTTTGCCGGTACTTGTGTACCGGATGCATTGCGTCTCCCGCGACTACCGGCTGTTTTCAGCTCATCTTATTTCTTTGTATGTGCGTTTGCCACGACACCGAAATTCATCGCTACAGCATTTTCGGCTCCCTGTTTTGGTGAACGGAAATAGAGTTATTGAGGAGTTTAGTGGAACTGTTTTTTAACCACCGAATAAAAAGAGGAGTGTTATAAGTTAGATTGCTTTCTCTCCCCCTTTCGGATGCATTTCAATATAATCATTCCTTATTCAACAATGCATTTAAAGTGACTAGGTACTTTAGGCTGGTTTTGACGAACATCGAGTACCGTGACGTCTTCGAAGGCAAATTAGAAACGCATTGTGCGATAGATATGATAGAATAGAATATGTGAGTAGAATATGTCTTAAACATTTTTTACTTTACGTCAGTGATTAGTGACTGTTTCAGATCACTATAATCTATTATGTATAAATCACATAACATATATTCATTTTAAAATAGAAATTATTTTACCGAGTGAAAATATAAGCGGCATCGAATTCTCACCAACCTATGGTTTGTTAATTTAACGAACGTTTATTAAGCAAATAGCTGAGAGTTCAGAAACACAAATGAAAGTGTTGTTAGGTCGTTCTGGGTTCGGGATGCGCCCGTTTTGTTACTCACACTTCGTTGGCTACACATGTAAGGAGTAAGGTTTAATATAGTATAAACATCCCAAAATAGGACCTGCTTGATTTACTTTCAATCAAATGCTTTTAAATTCCTTTGACACGTTTAAAAGGGTCTCACTTCAGTTGCTTCTAAGTGAAGTATATTTAATACTGATTTTGCTAATTTTAGGCAAAGTTTTATGTAACACGTCCTCTCTCGGGGGCGTGGGATTAGGGTTTCGGCCGAGGTGCCACTTACCAGCCTCTTTGTAATGCTGTAACTTTTTTATTATATGTTTTTTGTTACATGTAAGTTCAAACGTTGTGAATGATATAACGAGTTGAACAGACGGTTTCTACTTTTAATGTAGTCTTAGTGTATATGTTTTTGTTATACCTATATATAATTGTATCTGTTGTTAAACTGTAACGATAAAAAAATCTTTAATTAAGATCGCACGTAGCAACTCAAGATATGTCTTCAAGTGAATGCTTGCGTTTGTAGCCAAGCTCCAGTCTTACAATATCAACGTGCTTGAAACAATGGTTGGAACAGAAAAGTAGGATAGCGTCGTGCGTCCCACTTATTATCGTAGTTGTTTAGTCCTTAGGCTTCGTCAACAGGCATGATAGTCGAGTCACCTTAACGGTCTCGCGTGTGTTAAGCCTATAACAAAGTCTGAAGCTCGGTGACAGTGGCAGTAGTAAATTTTAGCATTTTATTGAGTCTTTCTTTCCTTTGAAATATGGTGGCTTTGTATATTGTAACAGGGCGATATATGCAAAATAAAATAATGAAGCCTGTAAAAGTTTGTGTCTGTTTGACAGTTAAGACTATTTGGTCTATGCTTTACGGTAGGCAGCGGCTTTGCTGTGCCCTGGCATTGCAGAAGTCTATGGGCGGCGGTGACTACTTACCATCAAGTGGCCCGTCTGCCTATCTAAGCATTAAAAAAAAAGATATTCGAAGTTCAGCGTAAGAGACAGCGTCACTGCCGCCGTTTCTACGTACTAGTTCTGAGGACGTGAATGTATAAGAAATCATTCTAAGGTGGCTTCAAAAACGAGTGACTGTCGGTTTCCGTATCGCGTTGATGAGATTATCGGAAATCTGCCTTTAGAGTTAATGTTTCTAGTAGATAATAGAAATGTTTAATCATGCTTTATGGATTGTGGTGTAGTTATCCTAGCTTCTAAAGTAAGCTCTACGTAGCATTGTAGATATTTATGCTAAGTTTGATATATGGAATGGCGTCACGGCTAGCGGCTTATTTGTGGCCATAATGGTTTCTAAAATGATGGTACTATGAGTACTCGAAAGCCAATTACAATACCTTTTATAGGAGCTATGTTATTGTTGTCCGTTTGTCACATTTTACACACACACAACTATAAAATATTATTTTCTATAGATTTATACATTTGTTTTAATCTGCCACGACAAGGCAACTACACTGCATCTCATGTTAAGTAATGATAAGTAGGTACACAAGGTTCAATGGTAAGTAATCAGTGTCGTCTAGATAGAGTATTGCATGGTCCGAGATTATCTTTATTCGATACAACTAATGTGTCGCTTTAGTTTTCAAAGAGGATTTATATATTTGGACTATTTTGTTTACTTTAAAGTTCGAAGCAGCGATAGCCTAGTTGGTTGCGGCACGGACTGCCAAGACGAAAGTCGTATGTTCGAAACCCAAGTGGCATACACCTCTGACTTTTCTAAAGTTATGTGTGTATTAAATGTTAATTATCGCTTGATTTAACGGTGAAGGAAAACATCGTGAGGAAACCTGCATATCTGAGAATTCTTATACGAATTTCGAAGGTATGTGAAGTCTACCATTAGGCCATTAGGCCGCCCGCATTAGGCCAGCGTGGTGGACTAAGGCCTAACCCCTCTCATTAGTAGAGGAGGCACGTGCCCAGCAGTGGGACAATGTTTAATACAGGGCTGGTATTATTACTTTATTATTAAAGTTCGAAAGCTTTTACAACAATAAGATATTTAATTTTCATTCTTACAAATGTAATAATTTTGTACATTTTATCCCCTGCGAAATATGATTGAGTGTGACTTCTTTTAAAAAATAAAAGTTTCGAGTTCTCAAAGTAGTGGATAGAGTTGTTTAAATAGAACAAACATAAAACATCGCATACCGTGCACGCTACTGAGTCCAGCCGTGCCGGCGCCTTTCGCCTTAAATCTTTAATTACTCCAACGACGTTTATTGTATCACCGCTCTCCAAATGACTTGTAACAAGTCTACCTATTTATTGCACTCTAATTCCGTTTTTTACTGTGTACTCGTACCTACATGTCGGAAACAAACTGTGTACTAATAGCTTGATCAAGAGTCCCTTTACAGTGATTTTGCAGTGCACAATCAATAGACGTTTCTCGATTTTGTTGTTTTTTAACGTGTTGATGTTCGTTACGTTTTACTGTTATGTGCGCCACCACTTCGAAATATATTAGTCAATATTATAATACTATATTGCGTATATAATATATGAATATAAATAATATATTTTGCGTTGAAAATAAATGAACAAAATTATATAATTTTCCTATTAACAGTCTAAAAAAGATCTTAAAAGAAAATTACAATCGTGGTTTATTCTATATAATCTCTAGCAATAATTTTACAAAATAAAAGGACATCAAAATTAATATTGGAACACCGTGAAAGGTCATGTGTTTTAATTGCTCGTGAAATATGTTCTAAACGTAGCCGGTATCTGGAACAAAGTGTGGGGAGTCGCGTATCGCTAGCACAATAATTTACTCGATTACCCGAAGCACGTCGCGTGCCCACTACCGCTACAAATAATTCATACGACCTGTCCAGTAATGGCCTTTTAGCTGCTCGTCTAACTTCAAATGTTGTTAGTCTGATGTGGTTACAAACTATTGCTATTAAAGTAGCCACTAAAACAACCAATTTGTACTGATACCACAGAAAGCCACGAGCTGTAGAACACTTTGCCAAATTGATTACATGATATTGTCCCTTGATAATACTAAGTAATATGGCATGTCAAGCAAAAATAAAAATACTATCTAATGAGTTGTCCTTTTAGAAATACTTATACGATCTTTACTGTTGCTATGGATTGGTTTGCTTTTTTTTTAACCGACTTCAAAAAGGAGGAGGTTAACAATTCGTCAGAATCTTTTTTTTTTATGTATGTTACCCGATTACTCAAAGACGCCTGGACTGATTCGAGAAATTCTTTTTTTGTTTAAAAGGGTATACTTCCCAGGTGGTCCCATTGGCACCAAGTCAGGATCTGATTATGGGATCTCAGAAAAATCGAGGGAAATCTTCAAATTTTATAGAGACGCATAATTTGTTTTTCATTGAAGTCGGTGTACTTTTTATGAATTAAAAAAACTTTTATGATTCTACTAAAAATAAACAGTACATTGCCAAACTTCAGCGATACTAATTGGATTATTTTAGGACATACATACACGACTGTTGAAAATATGTGACTTAAAAAGTATCAGAAAAGCCGTAGGTAACAATTTATATTATTGATATTTATTCTACATATTTTTATAATATGTTGTTTTTTTAAAAAATAACGTGTTTGTAAATTAAGAACAGAGTTAAATATCTTTTACAACGGCTATTCGCAGGAAATAAAAATTATTTGAATAAATTTTACATACAGTATCCAATTATTATTATAAATGTAAAAGTTTGTAGGTTTGGTTGTTTTATACTCAATCACGCAAAAACCGCTGATCGAATTTGGATGAAATTTGGCACACAGATAGTTTATTAGATGGTCTGACACATGTGTTTTATCCCAGAAAAATATTAGATTCTTAATTAATTATCTATTGGGCAAATATAGAAATATGTAATAGCTTAAGATGCCTACATAGACTGTTTACCTTTTCTTCCAAAAATATTTTCCACACGGGCGGAGCTGCGGGCAACAGTTATTATGTCATATATTATTTATTCGTGAACAGCTAGATGCGTAGTGCTGCAACGACCTCTCAACAGTAATTGAGTCCATTAAAGGTTCGTCGTTTTCAATCGGAGTACTAACGTCATGTGAACTGTACGGCTCAGCCATACTGCGTTATATTTCCACATTATGGCCTAGACCTTTTAGGTTAATGTCTAAGGGTGAACGCATTGTGTCCCTTTGGGTAATTATCATTCAGTTCGGCCTACAATCTTCTACATAGGCCATGGAGCAGATTAAATCAAATTCAACCTTTTGGATTCGGATAACCCTTTGCGAAATCTATCGTTTATAATTGAATTCGCTTAGACTGAAATATGATTATATTAAAATAATTGGGTTCATTATTTTTATTTCTATATTATTAATAATAAATAAATAGCACCCAAGAGTCACACACGTAGTCCTGATCCCACACTAAGATACGAGTCTTGTGTCGTTCGAATTAAAGAACTACGAGGGACTACTGTGTGTTGTGAGACCGAAAGTCTCACGCAGTTCATGATACCCGGAAAAAATTGCCTCTTACTGAGGGGTTAGAACTATGCGTGTGACATTTGTTTGTATTATTTATTAATGAAAATATCCGTATTATTATACTAAATCTGTATTAAGCTAAATGTAATGAAAAGTAATTTTAATCGCTTCCTCCAAGTTTGTATATTTTATAAATGACTAGTTTTCCCTAAAGAGCAAAAACTAATTAGCGACCAAACAACTAAAAGCCTTAAATTATTAATTTTAAGTTTGTTAGCGGGAGGAGCCCACAATCATTTTACAACGGCACTGTAATTTGATGCTGAGTGTAGTCGCAAAGTTCCTTGTTTGGGACATGTTTAACTTCATTAAGCATAATACGAGGCGCTCGCAACATACTCGTTTAAGTCCAATCTAAGTTGAGAGAGGACGAGTTTACATGTGAATAAATTATTATCTTGCAGTAAGCAGTGATGGTGTGAAGCGGCGACGCCTACACTGCGCCGCGCCGCGCCGCCTCGACGTCGCCTTACAAATTCTATGCAATGTTCGTCTTTGAATACGTGCTCTTAGTTGCTTCTGCATTTGTTTAACTTCTAACAATATTCTATATAAATAACACCCAACAGTCACACACCTAGCCCCGACCCCATACTAAGATACGAGTCTTGTGTTGTGGGTTTCAGTGACTATGAGACACTTTCGGTCTCACAACACCCAGACCCCGGACACAAATATCTGTCTGTCACACAAACATTTCTCCCGGTGTGGGAATCGAACCCAGGGCCTCTCGTTTCACAGCCAGCTACTCGCCAACGGCGCCATGGAGGCTGTCAAAGTCAGAGTCTATATAATATGGTTGTTTATAAAAAAGAAAACTAGTCTTAAACAAATGACTACTGCAAATATGCAAGAAACAGGAATATATTTTAATATAGATAATATCTTCTTTCTGGTATTCAAATGAGGTACTCGGTAGTTAAGTTGTCGTTTATGAAATTTTATGGGGTGGTTCCTAAGGGTCATAGCGAAAGTTTTGAGTGAGGTTAATAGGACGTTCTCCCTTTAATGAATTAGTGTGATAATGTCCTTATTACTACGCTAACTGTCAGTGATAGCCTACTTGCGCTGCCGTATAGCTGGGTTGGCGCGAAAAACACTTCTATTGCTATATTCGTGTCTTTCAAAATAATATTTTTTAATACCAATTTCGGGAAATATAAATTTCAGTATTATCGATGAGTTAATTTCAAATAGGACTTGACTCAAGTTGTCACTTATTTCATCATCATGGGACGCTTACAAAGAAACAACAAAAACTTAGAACGTTGTATTTATTTATAAACTTATTAAATAAAAAAATGGGCTAACATATTCTGAAAATGAGAGAAACACCGTTTTATCGGCGTACCACATTCGCTTGCCCGTTCTGAAGTTTGCACAGCCACTGAATAATTAACTCGTTAATGGCCAGATCGCAAATAAACTCCAAATTATTGCACTCAAACTTTGCCCATGCGTTAGATCTATGAACATTATTGAGTTTAGAAACTGCATCGGAACTTTTTAAACGTGTTATTATGTGTTGTGTCCCGTAACTGGAGACGGCATATTCGTTCATAGTAATAGTTCTATAATAAAGTTTAGGTATTTTTAATAACACTAACAAATCAAAAAAAAAGTTACTAGTCGAATCAAAATCGGTTTGTAAATTATAGTTTTGACGTTTACGAACAGTATTAAAGTCTATGTAGTACTTTATGGCCAGAACACTTGGTGTCATAGTGCATATCTTTATATATATAATTCTACTTTACGTGTGTATGTCACTGAACTCCTCCTAAAAGGCTGGACCGATTTGAATTATTTTTTTGTATGCGTCTGGGCTTGTAAATTAGTCAGAAAATCTTTCTGATAAACTGCTTTTGACAGATGAGAACGAGCAACTAATAATATGCAGACAGTATGGGATGGAATACAATATCAAGGACCGTAGTTGAATAGTGCTCAGAATAAGCTACCGGCATGTTCAGTTGATTATCTGTTGTTTAATAATAGGCCCGCATTGGATTGCACTGTTCACACGTAAGATGCGATCTTAACTGAAAGGTGTGGGTTAAGTGGCGTGCCCCCGTGGCGCAGCGGGCTGTAAAACGAGAGGCCGTAGCTTCGATTCCCGCACCAAATGTTTGTGTGACATACAGATATTTATGGTCTGGGGGTTGTGGGACCGTAGTCCATTATAGTTCTTGATACCCACGATACAGGTTTTACCTAGTGTGGGGTCAGAACTAAGTTTTCGAATGTTAGGTGTAAAAAAAATAAAAAGAATAGTACGGCTAACGAATGACATTGGCATATTGGAAAAGTTATATTAAGAACTAGGTTTAGAGACAAAAAATGTTTCGACGCTTGTAAGTTGAAACCACACTACAGTGGTGAGGTAAAAGAAACATTTTTTTTAATAATATGTAACAATTAGATCCCAAAAAAAGTTTTTTAGGAAAACAAGCATGAGCTTATGTAATACTATTAGCTATTGTTTTTTAGTTAAATGCTTTTTGAATACGTGTTTTACAAAACATTTCTTTCGTTGCTACAATAAACATTTCGCCGAACATTTTTCAACGGGTGTACAATTTGAATATCGCTCAGGGGGATGTGTGGCAGTTTCAGTGGGCCCAGTCCGGTATCATCGCGTAATACCTTCAATTGAGTGTCCACTGCAGCCGATTTACATAAACGGTGATCGTGGCTGCCCATGAAACTACGCTGATTGTTGTGTAATCAAATCCCAATGTTAAAATTTATTGACTTATTGAGATATCTTTTAGCCATTGATTGTGACAAATTTGTTCTAAAGAATATGTGGATTGGCAAAGCAAAGTACTCAACAGTTGGATAACATGATATGAACAATAGCGGCATTTCTTTTCAAATTGCCAAAAGCGTTCTCCAGAAGAATAAGTCTTAAATAATATTTTTTTTCGACTCATTTGATTTATTTGCTTTATGTCTGTCGCAGAAAGTTTTTTATAAGTAATCACTCCGGTCCTCTTTAGCGGGATATTAAGGAGCCAGGGAGAATTCTCAAGGGCACCGCGATCACCACATTTACAATGAACGTTAAATTTGTATTCAGCTCGCAAGTTTACTTATAAATCTTTAGTCACAATTTGTACGAAAAAAATTAACTTCTTTAGATCTGTAATCATTCAACTAAAAACATGATGAATACTCGTTTAATAATATATTTTTTAAACAGTAAAAAATATTTATAATCCTACCAAACTTTCTTATTATTTAACACGAGGAAAAGGTACAAGTAGACTTTCCATTTAAAACACGCTATTTTACCAAGTGTATACAAAATGTATTCAATATTCTTATTTGGCCAAACACGACAGGTAAATATGTGTTCACGTTGTAACGCGCACGTTCTAATTAAACAATCTAATTGGGTCAGGAGTGTGGCCTGTAAAATTCACCCCTGGCCCTCGCCCCATCCAACATGGACGCTGCCGTCTGACGACTGATCACCGCGGCCTGTGGTTGCCGCATATGATTTTACATTCGGTCAAATATTGTGCCCGCTGGGTTTCCGTTTATGATGATTTTGGACCGGCGATGATGTTTCCCTGTTTAATTTATATTGTCATTGTGTGGTCTCGCTATATTCGACGCTTAACAGTTACCGTTCCTGGCTCGGTTGTATTTATATAATCCATGTTAGTATAGATCAGATAATTTTATACAATACAAATACTACAAATTAACATAAATATTAATAACTACATAGTAATATTGATGTATCTCGCGATGTTCTGAGTACTCTAACACTAGACCCTCGACCGCTTTTTTACCTTCTTGCCCATGGCGTAATGTGAAGAAGCAGGCCGGCATGATTGTGTTGAGTAGCGGGGGATTGTCTCTCACTACTAGATACTCTAATTGGACGGCACTGCGCTTACCATCAGGTGCAGTGTGGTCACTTTGACGTGCCAGGATAAAAAAAATATATTATAAACTCAAGACAAAAAAATCTATAATACATCACTGCAATTATATTTATAGTAAGCTCGAAATAGAATTGGGTGCTAGACACAAACTGGCCGGGTAATGGCCCAAGTTGGGCTAAGCCCGAGGAAGCCCGTATACGTGTGAGGAATGCGTCCCATCCCTGCCTTATTACATACGTGATTCTTATTTATATTATATTTGAACGGAACGCGTTTCCGATACACGAGCAGGATTAACACATTACCTTTTCGCGTTCTTAGTGCTTACCGAGTCGGCTTTATATAAACTTGCTCTTGACTATTAGGAAATGTTTTATTTTGGGGCTTAGCTGCTCTTCCATCGGAAAATTATATTCTCAAACATGCAGCTTGTGTGACTTTTAATATACTCTAATAATATATCTTATTTGAAAATAATGTTAAATATGTCCTTAGTTCTTGTTTCGCACAACCCTTTGTGAATCAATATAAAACATCCGGCGGCAATATATTAAACGTGTGAAGTCCTTTTATAATGTATTTTCGGCGGTATCCTATGGGTTTGTTCGAGTTGTAAGAAAACCCGGTTTCCCTAGTAGACCGGATTCGCCGCTTCCGTTCCAACCGAAGCGTGACAACTGCTCGCCAAAACTGCTTTCAATCGATTTTGTTTAAAATAGATGCCAATATTAGGAACAAACATTGGTGACTATGTTATTTGGACCGCTACTTAGGAATAAATGTTTTAGTGCCTGGATAGGCAGACGAGCAGACGGGCCACCTGAGGGTGAGTAGTCACCGCCGCCCATAGACTTCTGCAATGCCAGAGCACAGCAGAGCCGCTGGTTATCGTTAATCACAGAAATATTTCTTACCGCCCTGGAAAAATACACGCGTACATACCTGCAACAAAAAAATACTAGTAAGTAAACATAAAAGTTGAATTTGTACAAAGAAATTATATTTCACTGCGTAATTAAGAAGGATATTCATCAGGAAATTTTAACGCAATGTATCATAATAATTATAAATTTCGTTACCCTATTCATTTTCATATCCGTATATCATAATATTACTCGCGTTAGTACCAATTAGAAAGACGTAGATATGGCGAAAAAATAAACCCATAAATACAATTTCAAGTAATATCTGTCTAAATTATAGCGAAGCGCAATTACTCAAAATTAATGGTGAAATTAATACTTTGACCGTTCATGTTAATTAAGAGCTTTATTTCCAACGGAATTTGTGTTGTTGATGTTTTAATTACATTACACGATAATATGAATTTGTTTTGGCCTTCATGTTTGACACATTCAGCACTTTTGGGACCTATTTTAACTTATCAACATATCTATCGTGTTTGTAGTTTAATAACCAACCATGGCAGAAAATGGGCAACAATAATACGCGAGGATACACCAAGGATACGTAAAGGACATAACCGCTTCTGTAGGTTGTACATGAGAGAATATATATTGTAACAATTATAGTGGTAGAGCCACGCTGTAGACATATTTGTCTGCAGCATGAATGGGCCGGCTCGACCGGCGTAGTACCACTGTCTCACAGAAAACTAACGTAAAGTGACAGTTTACTGTCGCGTTTCGTATGGTAAGTGAGATATCCGGAGGCCCAGATTCCCCCTTCCCTTCCCTAATCCCTATTCCTGTCATTTAAGGCCGACAGCGCATACATGATACTTTCGGTATTGTGGATGTTTATGGGCGGTGGAGATCACTTAACATCAGGTGATACACGTGCTCGTTTGTCGTACTATGCAATAAAAAAAAAACTGATACAAGGATACTATTTACATATATAAGATTGAAACAAAATTTAATTTTAGTAACTATATACCGCTATAAGATATAGATAGCATTAGTACAGGAGCTAGATAATTAATTTTATAAAACTTAATAATCAGTGCAAATATTCAATTTTACCATTATATATTATAATGGTAAAAGTGACTGCCTCGGTGGCGCAGTTGTAATTGCGCATGCGTTACGACTGCTGTGCTGAGGACTTCGGGTCCGATCCCCGGGTCGGGTAAAGTGATATTGGGTTTTTCTAACTAGAAATTCTCAGTATTAGCCCGGAGTCTGGAACCTATGCCCGATAGGCTCGCCACATTATGGGACCGAAATTCGGCGAAAAGTGGGTGCGGCGTGAGTGTGAGTGTATATGTTTGTGTACAGGCGTGAGTGTATATGTATGTATTTTAATGCCCTAATTTATCAAACTTCAAGTATAGTAAACCATGGATATTTACCAAGCACTAGCCTTTAGTAACATAGCGTAAATGCATCAAAAGTTGGCGTTTGCATTACCAGAACGTTCACGCGAACCGAAATATTCCGAGCGTGTTTCACAATTTACATGAACTCCGTCGTCATTTCAGATGTATTAAGGAAATGTTATTTTATGATATGCAGTAGCAATGCACCCGCCATTGTGTGTAGAATAAAGTGGGATTTATAACGGCTGCTATTGCTTGTAAAGAACGACCTTTGGACATGTTTATGTCTTATGGTGCCATGAATTATTCTTTCCAAAATTCTTTTGTGCTACTTTTTCATGGAGCTTGAAACTGGGTTTATTGTTATAAAATACTTGGAGGTCGTTAGTTGTGTCTTTCCCCTATTATTTTAAATCTATTCTTAAAGCAAATGTAAATATGTAGTAAGTGGTAGATCTGTAGTACTAGCATCATCATTCTAGGCGTATGTATGTAAGTACGAATTTGCATCAATGTATGCCAGTAAAATTATTAGTTAATTTAATTTGATAGTGGTGAGGGCAGTGCTTCCATCCGTCAGTCCGAAACACCCGTAAAATTAGTTTTATTACAATGTGTTTTTTTAGTGCCTCGGTAGGCAGACGAGCAAACGGGCCATCTCATGGTAAGTAGACACCACCGCCCATAGACTTCTCCAATGCCAGGGCACAGCAAAGCCGCTGCCTACCGTGTAAACATAAGAAACCATTTAAATAATAGTAAAATATTTATAGAAAACACTTTCAAATATTCATTTATTCAATCTTGACAGTCATCGTGGCGCAGAGGTCGAGTAGTAGGCTGTGATACGAGAGGCCGTGGGTTCGATTCCCACACCAAGACAAATATTTGTGTGACAGACACGATATTTGTTTCGGGTCTGGGTGTTTTGGGGCTATAGTCCCCTCGTAGTTGTTGATGCCCGCGATACAGGTTTTACTTTGAGTGACGTACTAGGTGTGTGACTGTTGAGTATATTATTAAAAAAATATATCAACAGATACAACAAAATAAACTAAAGCAAATCTAAATTGGGAATAATGCTGTCTAATGTACTTTAGCTACTTACTCCTAGTGCTCCGTCATCATCAATATGCTGAATAAAAACTGGTGGCTTTCGACTTCTTTATGATGAGGTAGTTTTACGAATACAAGATAAAATTATTTATTTTATTTTATTAGTTTATTGAGTAGGAAATATGTGTGTATGAGTAACATCAAACAAACCACGCTCTTTTGAGGCCGGTAATATGATAGTTTCTTTGACATGATAACGACCCGCGGCCCGCCTTCGCCGGCTTATATCAGCTGAATACATTATATTGTATTGACGTGCCGCTGCACCGACCGACAGCGGGGCAAATATCGAAATATAAAAACATAAGTTATCATTCTCTGAATCTAATATAATTCAAGACTTAAGATCTCTTAGAACGAACAAACTAAGTCACAAATAATATAATAATACTAGCCCTGTATTAAACATTGTCCCACGGCTGGGCACGGGCTTCCTCTACTAATGAGAGGGGTTAGGCCTTAGTCCACCACGCTGGCCTATTGCGGGTTGGTAGACTTCACATACCTGCGAAATTCGTAGAAGAATTCTCAGATATGCAGGTTTCCTCACGATGTTTTCCTTTACCGTTAAAGCAAGCGATAATTAACATTTAATACACACATAACTTTAGAAAAGTCAGAGGTGTATGCCACTTGGGTTTCGAACATACGACTTTCGTCTTGGCAGTCCGTACCGCAACCAATAAGTCACATATAGACTTAACTAAATATTTAAATATAAATTTGAATGTATTAAGGAACAAAACTACTGCGGCTCAAATCAAACCTTGGCTTAGTTATTGGTTCATTAGCTGATCTACTAGTAATTAAATAAAATGTACCAAAAATTTTGCTTAGATTCCGTTTTGTAATAGAGTATTTGAGAACAAAACGATTTATGTAAAAAGGAAAAATTAAAATCGAGACAAATTTAAATGCGTTGATGCCTCGCGCTGCAAACAACCTAAGCTTTCAAAAAGATAAAAAAGTTTTAATTGGAATTTTTTGTAGATTAAAACAATTATTACCGGGAAGTTTGTCGGAAGTTGCAGTGAAGAATAACATGGCGTCGTTAAGTGAAATAAAGTTGTTTTACTAATTGGAGCAGCTTATGACCCTTTCCAGAGATAATTCCAGATAAATATCGACTATTATATATTAAAAAACAGATGTTAATGTTAATTATTATTAGACAAATAGGAATGAAGTGAGCCGATAATATTATGTGTAGAGATTTGGTTAGTGGAATTATTTTGTCAGTGAAACAAAAGATCATTGTTTAGTTTTCGCTAAGTTAAATTAATAAATAATCAATACACCAAACATCACACACATAGTTCTGACCCCACACTAGGTAAAACCTGTGGATGTCAACAACTACGAGGGACTACGGTCCCACAACACCCGAAACAAATATCAATTTTTCACGCAAATATTTATCTCGGTGCGGGAATCTAACCCACGGCCTCTCGTTCCACAGCCGGCTACTCGCCCGCTGCGCCACGGAGGCTGTCAAAATTGGACGGCATTATTGAATAATTTTATACAATTTAAATCTGTTGATATTTACAGAATACTATCCTAATTTTTCGCTTATGGTTTTGCAGTGTAGAGTATGGTTATATTAAAATTTTAAAGTTCCGAGTATATTTCGACATAGACTACTATTCGATGGTAGGTATATTTGATACTTAGACGGTAGAAACATATATTTTTATTTATTGACAGCCATATTGAAGTCTGTAGTTATTATTAACTCGATTACAAACTGAGTAAAATGTGGTTTCTATCTTTGTATAAATAACATAGAGCGTGAAAGGATGTGTTAAAAATTATGGAGTTACTGTTTGTTGGTATGAAAATCTCATAAAGCACAAAATATATTTGATTTTTAATAATTTGCCTAGTGCGTATAGCACGTTCATAAACCATTCCGACCCGTACTAATCCTGATTGTAGCGTTAAGCACAAAGACAATGCAAGCCTTTGTTGCACGGTGCGGTTTTAATTTTAAAATGGCGAAATTAAATTTCATATCATAATAGTTAATCCTTAACCAAACATGGCGGAGTGAAGCCGGCGCATTAGGCGCGTCACTCATCAGCAGAATGAATCATTACTTGAAGAGAGCGCCAGTGGCTCGTGTCAAAGAGTCTGTAGCTCAAAGGTCCTCGTGCCATACCGCTCCCCACCCTCCGCGCCAAGGAAGGGCTGATTGAAGGGCCACTCTAAAACCTCGGCCACCCGCTCGTTCGCTCGCATTCAAGGGTCGAATCTGGATTATAGGGCGCCAAAGTCTGCACCTTCATCGGATATGTATAAATATGTTTGCAGTGGCGGTAATTGAAACGCCGAAAATTGTAGTCCTAACGCAATTTCACGCCATTGAAACTCCGAACTGAGTATACACAATGAAACTGCCTTATTAGGCGGGTTTTATCCACCGACCGTAATAAGTTGAGTGAGTCCGAGTTTGATTAGGTTATGATATATTATTATTTTCTGCGTTGTTAAAAAAATATTCCAGGATTATACGGTTTCTACACACTTAAGTGGATGTGTATACATATACTACAAGTAGAGAGGTGATATAGCGCTACATATAGCTATCCGTGCCTTAAGACGGAGTTGCTTTATAAGTTATTATAAGAGAGGTGCGCCGGGGGAAATGAATGTCGAGTAGGTCGACCCGTTGTCATTCATATTAGCTGCGACGGTTTAAATTTGTAATCATACTGCGCCAATTCATGTTCGTCGCCTCATGTAACTGATGAAAACGGGAAAACGAAAAAGTAAACGGCCATTTTAAAACGCAGCGCTCGCGTTTGAGAATACTATGAATCAGATAGTACCTATCTACACTGCAAACAACTATTGTCTAGAATATTCAACAGATCCTTTCAATGATTGCGGTGGAACAAAGGGGACGCTCGCTGTATTCGGGTGTAATTTAAATCTGTTAGTAGCTACGTATTCTGAGATATACAATTTTTAAACACGCGCCATAAATCTGCGAGGGAACAGAAGCACCTCAATAACACTCACGAGTGACGAAGTCTGTCGTAATACAAAATGATTACACACATAAAGAATCTTATCTCTTTACACTCTGTACAGGCATAAACCGGTTACAGTCGGGAGTAACCGTTCCGCAACCGCTCGAATGTTTACGGGTGTTTTACACATCAAGCTTGCCACCGCTAGAAATTGAAAACGGAATTATGAAGAGATAAAAATGGCACATGAACTTTAATATTTCAAAACGTAGTGAAACTTGGTACGATGGACCATAAGAACGGACATGTGGCCGAGGCCATGCAGGTGTTTGCTAACCAGCAGGAAATGTACCATGTGCAGTCGGATATCGGCGAATGTGTTTGAATTTTAAGTGAGTCAACAAAAACTGATTCAGTTCAATTTCACGTAAATACGACGAGCCAAGGTATGATTATGATTGCGATTGGGCAGGGACAGTGCTGCCTCGACAGCGACGCGACGGCTTAATTGAAGGCCTTTTAGAAAGCGTCTTTGAGCTTAGCCGTTGACAAATGTTGCGTTTTCTGGCTGGAACACCATAAGCGCCGGCCATAATGTTCGGTGAAGCTGTAAAAGCAACTATGAGCTAACAGCACAAATCCATACGAAAAAAAAAAAAAAAAAAAAAAAAAAAAAAAAAAAAAAAAAAAAAAACGACGAGCCAACGCGACGCTTTGATTGAGCCAAATCCGGCTCGACGCTACGCTCGTGCAACTGTTGACTGTTGGCTACGGGCGCTGTATCGGTCTACGATGGGAAATTCGTATCCCATCGTAGACCGATACCGATCTATCGCAATAGATACGCGTGTAGCGCCGCCTACGATACGTCGCGTCGGCTGCCTGCTGCGTAGATTTAACTATCATAGAATATTAACGCTTTTGTTGATTCTTCACTGCATCTGGGTTATCTCACGTTATTATTTGAAATCGACGTGTTTTGGTAAAAATAGATTTGAATAAACTTACTACACGTGCAATAAAAAAGGTGTGCGTACTCCTTACATTCCGATATATACGGGTTGGGTATGTTGCCATCCAAAACATTAGACTATACTGGTAAGAATGTGTTTTAAAAAGAAATACAATATAACAAGCGTGAATCCAAGGAGTGTTGAGTGTGTTACAATGAATTGGCATAATAAGACGGCGCCGATATGGCTCACAATGCCGCAGAAATATTGTAACAGCAAATGTGCGGCTGAGACCGGAGACATTCTTGTTTGCCGTGTCAATGTGCTATACGATGTGCATTTCCAAGTTTCACAACGTTCAATTCGAGTTTAATTTCTTGCGTTTTGTGTCGCATTAGAACAATCAGAGGTTCTGATGAAATTTGAATGACCTTGTTGTATTTATTTTATTGTTTCGTTGGTTAAGATAATATCATGGGTCTAGTGTGAGCTAAATTAAACCAATAAAAAACTGAATTCAGGTCGGATTGTCATCATTTTGTGTTTTTGAGTTTTATATTTGACACATATTTTTTAGTGCCTCAATAGGCAGACGAGCAGACGGGCCACCTGATGGTAAGTAGTCACCGCCGCCCATAGACTTCTGCAATGCCAGGGCACAGCAAAGCCGCTGCCTACTGTTGGGTACATGAGTTGCTCAAGATTATCTTTATTAATATAAATATCATTAGAAATTGTGCCCTAAATTATCGCCTAGAAATATTTCGATAAGCTCCCCATCTGTCATGGGTCGGTAATAAGCTCAGTAAGCCACGAGTATACACTGGTTGAACTTCTGCCTGCCACCTCAGTGATACAGGCGTGAGCTTACGTTATGTGCGTTAGTATATTAATAATAATAATAATTGCATTTTACAACTATTGTAACAAAAGTAAGAATTAAGTTTATCGCGACCAAATCACGCCAACAGAAGTAATAAAGATATGTTTTGAATGGTGTGCTAATTACAAACGTTGACGTCGCTTTATCAAAATAAATAACGCGAAAATCACAGCGACACTTGGCAAATGTGTTTTTAATTATCACACATGGGGATGAATATAAATGTAATTGCTTTTGTAAATCGGACGCTCAAATGTTTCTGTTGTTTGTCTAGCTCGCTGTTATCGTCAGAATCTCTTTATATAAAAACAATAGGGAAGTTTCCTGAATTTAATTTTGTAGATTATTCGATATGCAACCGAATATAAAAGCAAAACAAAAACTATTTAGTGAAAACAGAATCAAAATTGCTTGAAAATGAGTTAAAAATATTTATTTTTAATCTCACTCAATCATCTCACTATCTCCCTCGAACAACGGCAGAGTATTGGGGATACTAAGAGGTGACGTCACGGCTCATATCCTTTTACTGTTTGACAACTACCCTTTCCAGCAGATTTGAATGGCGTCTAATTTATTTATTTTTGTTCGGATTCATAAAATTCTTTCGATAATAGGTTTTAGGTCATGTAACTTATTGATTAAAATAATAAAAAAACGTGTCCACTACCCTATTCAATGTACCATTAGTTCACTTTTTATTATTCATAAATATGAAATTTTTATTAGAAAATTATGTGTTATAGTGTGAAATGTGCTAACAACTTTTTCATGTGAATTAACTTGTGATTATTGACATTCCTTAATGTAATTCATTATGAAAAAGTATTCTTTTTATGATTTCAGGACTTGGCACCTCATAATATTTGTATGGTAATAAGAATAGAATCTAAATCAGCTTATATAGATATTTTAATTAAATAACGAGTTATTAAACTAATAAAATTAACGTATATCATTGGCCTAGTATTAGGTTATCATGCGCACCGCTAGAGAGTGGAACTCTTTGCCGGAATCTATATTTCCCGAAAGTTATAACCTGGGTATCTTTAAGTCAAGAGTGAATAGGTATCTTCTAGGCAAGCGTGCTCCACCGTAGACCACATCATCACTTACCATCAGGCGAGATAGTGGTCAAACGCAAGCCTATTTATAGTAAAAAAATAAATACAAACATAATGTAAAATAAATGACAAAGCTCGAAGCATTCTCCAAACAACATTTTATAAAAAAGTGAATTTGTAAAACTTTGTTTTGGCCAGGTCAAAGCTCGTCACATTACATCGGCCGGTGAATTTGCATTTCAGAGCGAGTTCATTGGGTGCATCTGATTTCGCACTTAATTGCTGCTGAAAATTAGCAAGTAGTAAGTTGTTTGAATTAATTGAAGTGAAACAAACTTTATTAAGGGAAACGTTAACTTAGTATTTTGCTCTGCTAATTGGTAAACAAAAGCCCTTTTATAGTGCTCATTGATGTTTATTGTTCTATTTTAATTTACAATCATTTAGTTCAGACCATAGAATATAATGTTAGTAAATTATTTTAGGTTTGCTAGGTGGTACAAAAAGAAACGTCTCATCCTGTTTTGTATTTAGAACAAGATTTCAGCTGAACAAATAGATACAAACATTTCCAATGATCTGTAATATTTTAAAATTACAAATATTAGTCACACATTTGAGAATTTCAAAGGAACCGCAAGGAAATCAAAACGTGCTTGTAACGCATTCTTGTTTTAAATCGGCAGCCAGCTAACTGAAAGCTGCAAAATAGGACAGTCTGCAATAATTGCTCTTTTTGCGTCGGAAACAAAGGATTTATAGGCGAACCGAACTGTTCCACTGACGGCCCGATGCTACGCCACTATCAATGGACTGTAATGCCAATGACTCGTAAAAATAAACACAGTAAAGATTTTTTTTAATATAAAAAGGGGGCAAATTGCCAGGAGGCTCAGCTGATGGAAAGTGATCACCGCCACCCATGAACATCTGCAACACCACAGGGCTTGCAAATGCGTTGTCGGCCTTTCAGGAAAGGATATGCTCTGTTCTTGAAGGTTCCCAGGTCGTAACGGTCCGGAAGGACCGCCGACGACAGCTGGTTCCACAGAGAGGTTGTGCGAGGCAGAAAATGCCGTAAAAATCGCGCTGTTGGGGAACGCTGGACATCGAGGTGGTGCAGGTGTAGATGTATAGGCTTTTTTCATTTCATTGTTGAATTGATTTGAATTCTTAATTTGGAATTTTATCCCGAAATAGAGTGTTACTAAGTTTTCTCTTACAGTACATACAACATTACAAGTATGACAATACAGTCCCGTTCCCGGATGTAAACTCGATCATAAACAGGTGTCGTTGACGTGACTATGAAATGTGAGCTGAAGGTAGGGTCTGCAATATTGAACTAGCTCACTCCGCCGGTAAACATTTTTGATTGAGTCCGTGGGTACTGCCGTTTTCCTCCGAACGACTGAAATATTCTTTTTACATTTGCATTTGGCCTTTGCTCGGAAAAATATATTGGACCCATAATTTCGGTATAGCTTATTTAACAGTTGAGACTAATTTTAATGTACCGCAAATTTTTTCGAAGATTAAACCAATCCTACTAATATTATAAATGTTTGGATGTATGGATGGATGTTTGTTGAAATTTGGCACCGAGATAGATTTTAGTCTGGAATAGCACGTTATTACATTCCGTGGGATAGTTTAGTTTTTCTCAGAGAAAGGGATCGACATGATTTTTTGCATAGTGGCAGTTTAGGGATCAGAAAATGACATAGGCAACTTTTTATCCCGGAAAAATGCATGCTTCCTATGGGATAGCAAAATATAGAAAGGTGTAATAAGATGCCTATGTGGATTGTATACCTTTTCTTCCAAAAATAACATCCACGCGGGCGGAGCCGCGGGCAATATCTAGTAAATGCATATATTTGCTTTTATTGGTATGCCTGTTCCTTTAGAATTGTCTTTTACCTTAATGGAAAGAGCATCTGATGGTAAGTGCCACACCTGTTTGAAAATAGAGGCACCAAACTCTTATCAATTTGCAATGCTAGGCAGTAGTTAATATACTGCATGGCATTGTTAAGTCTCGTAATGGTTACTTTACTGGATTCAATGTCTTATATATGCTTGGATAAAGCTGCTTGGCAACAGAAATAGACTAAGAGCCTATACTAGGTACCTACTTTACCTGTTGCAAACGAGAGAATCATATGTTATGGTATTACAACAGTCCCACTGATGGTCACAGACTTCCTCATCTAATGAGAGGAGTGAGGCCTTAGTCCACCACGCTGGTCTAATGCACATTGGTAGACTTCACATGACTTCGAATTTCTTATTTAGAAGCCTCAGATATGCAGGTTTTCTTATGATATTTCCTTTACCGTGAGCGAGTGATCAACAATAAATAGCCATATAATTTAAAAACGTCAGAATGTGAACCCTAAGGATTGGACTCGTCAGGACATACCTCTTTTGTTATGTCGTTGTTCTCTTTGCTAGACTATCTTTACATATCCGTTTTAAGAAGAGACATCTAGTAAACGTACTCAAATGTGTGTCTAATCTAAAAATAAAAGACAACTGCTTTGTTAAAGTCACTTAATTGTATAAGTGGACCAAAAAGTAGCACTCTACTTAATTATGTGAGAGAGAATAAACTACTAGTGTACTGTAAAAAACAAAACGAAAAATAATAATTTTAATAACAATTGAAAACTGCCTTTTACTATTTATAGTGAATATTTTGTAATGTCTAACAATTCCTTAACTGGTGTAAGGAGAAGAATAAACGGTTGCGTTGATTAACGATGGCTGCGACATCTGTTCAAGATAAATGCAAAACGCTAAGAAAATTCTTTATAAACTCGGCATTTAAGTGGCACATTAAAGGTGAAAACGAAACGTCTAGCTTTAATTACAGCGGCTGGTTTCTTTCCTTATCTAAATTTTATTACAATGACAATACACAAGAGCACGCCTGTTGAATTATTTGGAAAAGGCGAGCCGGTGTTATATCGTAAAAAACATTTCGGGTAAATGGTGTCAAATCATCCTTGTACGGCAGGATGCAACATAAATCATAATATTCGTAAAGAGCCTTTTACAAGAAACTCACGAATATTTTACCAACGTCGTTAAACATCATTTAAAATATGTGTTCACCGAGCATATGAATTTTGCAATAAATGTAAAACTTTTTAAGAATGTTCAACATTTTGAATTGAGCAAGTCTGAACATTTCCATTCAAGAAATTCGAAGATATTGTATAGCAAATTAGAGAGCAGTCCTAAATTATGTTTATCAAGCAAAATACTTCCTACCTTTGTTCTGTTTAGGCGCAGTAAATAAGTAGAATAAAAATAACTTCGGTATCGCGATAATGATAAAGAGTTTCATGACAACCTAATAAATTATTTTGGTTCAAACTTATAATAGAATATATTACTTACTTAAATGTATTTAATAATTTTCTATAGTTGATATTGCTTCGATCAACGGAGAAAATAGTGATAGTTCATATAAGTACCGCAAGATGTCGCTTTATTAAGGTAGATCAATATTCAAACCCTATTACTAGATGCCTTAGCTACATAAATGTTATTTTCTGTACTCGAAATAGACAAAATTATAACATATATAGCCTCAACTACGTTATTTTCGTTCGCACTACGTAGTTAAAATTTACCTACCTGAAAAATAAAGTTGTCGCTTAATAAGTCAGCTATAATCGGAGTACCTTTGCGGTTGACATGACTTAGTACGCACAAATGTACAGTTATATTGTCCTTGGATACACGTATCTAAAATTCATGCTCTAAATACGGAGCTCCGTGGTTGAGCACACACTTGGTGGGCTTTTATTGCAAACCACACGAAAGCAATCTTGAGCTCGGTAGGCTTGCGTACTTTGCTTTCGTATTTTTACTTAAAATATAATGTTCAATAATTTTACACAGCCTCCGTGGCGCAGCGGGTGAGTAGCCGGCTGTGAAACGAGAGGCCGTGGGTTCGATTCCCGCACAGAGACAAGTGTTTGTGTGACAGACAGATATTTGTTTCGGGTCTGGGTGTTGTGGGACCGTAGTCCCTCGTAGTTCTTAATACCCACGATACAGGTTTTACCTAGTGTGGGATCCGAACTATGTGTGACTGTTGGTTGGATTTGTTTGTTTTAAGCGAGATGTACTTTATTCGGGACGTTGTGACTCTCAGTAATTCATATTAGAGGAGGTGTGTTTATTCTTATCGGCAATATTGCAGCCTCCATGGCGCAGCGGGTGGGTAGCTGGCTGTGAAACGAGAGGCCGTGGGTATAATTCTCGCACCGAGACAAATGTGACAGACAGATACTTGTTTCGCGTGTGGGTGTGGGGTAGTCCCTTGTACCTACGATTTAGGATTTACCTAGTGTGGGGTCAGAACTATGTGTGTGACTGGTTGGTGTATTTATTGAATTCGACATTCTAATAGGGTGTCCTGCGAATTGTGTATTTTAATATTATATGTTGAAATCCATTTGGCCTTTAGGATGATACTGTCTGTGTGATGTTTATATTAAAAATAATTAAAAAACCAATATATGGGTAGAAAGTATTTTAAAGTATTGCATGAAAATGTAGTTAAATAGCCTCCGTGGCGCAGTTGGCGACTAGCCGGCTGTGAAACGAGAGATCGTGGGTTCGATTCCCACACCGGGACAAATGTTTGTGTGATAGACAGATACTTGTGTCCGGGGCCTGGGTGTTGTGAGGCCGAAAGTCTTTCGTAGTCCCTGATACCCACAACACAAGACTCGTATCTTAGTGTGGGGTCGGGGCTATGTGTGTGACTATTGGCTGTTATTTATTATTATTATATCATGCTGCCTCATGGTTTTAATATTATATCCATTGAGACAGCCCTTTCGCTAAGTTTCTTAGAGAAATAAAGGAATCGTTCAGAACAGACGCGGGACGGTTTAAACAATGCGCATCATTCAGATATCCCATTAAATCGTGCGATTTAGCTCGCAGGAGCGAGTTCGAGTAAATTAAGCAAATTAAGAGCCCGCTCCTGAGACAGTAATTACGGAGCGTCTATACTTGGCCACCGACCAACTCGGAACGCGCCGGGTTATCCGCCGTATGTACGGGCTTTGTCGCGGTCCCATGGAAAACGAAAAACTAACGGCATTTGACTAAAATGTTGCAAGTTTTTGTAACGAACGCGAAAAATATACGCTCAGCAAAGGATTTTGTCAGTATGTTGACTATGTTATATGTATAATTTGTCGTTATTTTTGTATATGTAGTAACAAGGCTGTTTAGTAACTATTCATTATATTTTCAAAAGCATCTGCTATGATAGGACAGATTGACTTATTTGAGATCATCAAAAACGAACTGTACGCATATTAACTTAACTAATAAATGTAGAATTTGTATTTAATTTTTGGTAATTTCTCCATCGTGGATAGTGCGACGCGGCGTTTCCTATTCGATTTATGCGGGTGCCGATTTTCCGATTACCGAATGTAACTCAATTGGTCGAAGCCCCCTGGGTTCTGTATGGATTATGAATGTTGTCGTAGCGAAGCGCCTGTAGGCGTGAAAAAATTTAAGCTACTTATTGACTTAATCTTGTAGATTAATATTACAAAATAATACTTGAAGACAAATTATTTTCATTGCGCTGAATGATTCTTTAAATTTTCTTCAAAATAACATTCTTTTTATGGTTTATTCAAAATTTATTTCTATGAGTAGAATTTATTTTATATTGAACCCTACGTAAATGACATAACTTCATACGTTAAATTAAAGTATATTCTGCGTAGTTTGCCTTTAAAATTGATAAAGAAATGTCTTAGTGCGCGAATCAAATGGCAAGGGATAGAAAATAAGATTTAGTAGGTGTATGCGGAACGATGAAACAAAAATAATAAAAAAAGATTCCGACGAATTGAGAACCTCCTCCTTTTTTAAGTCGGTAAAAAATACGTAGCAAAACGCGTTATCAAGTAAAACAGCTGTAGTGCAGGCGCGTGGGCGGGCGGCGCGCCGTGGCAGGCGGTAGCAGGAGGTAGCAGGCCTATCGACTCGGCTCGCCCTCGCGCGTGCATTCACTCACCTCAAGGTCGCAGCGGCCGACGACCAGCACCCGCCGACGCGGCCCACCGAACCCTACGCTCGCCTCGCCCCTCTTTACATTTTGACTACCCACTTTAAAAATTCAAGTAAACCTCGTCCTTCCGACACATTTTCCCGGGTGAGGGCGACCGGCGCCCTCTGCGTCCCTGAGAAAACTGACGGACGTCACCGGTCTTCGACGGGTTTTATAGGCGACGGTGGGGCGGGGCGTCGGCGCGAGTTGCGCCGTCGATTCGCGAACTCGATAAATAAATTAATTAAAAGTGCAAGTGAGTGATCGCCTGCGTGCAGCCGACCTGCGAAGTCGTCTAGAGTTTCCCCTTAATTGGAATTTCAGACCCATCGAATGCCTGGCTAAGACTCACGATTGTTTTGTAGTTCAGGATTTACGAGTGAGTCACAGCCACGCCGCTGAAACTAGCGGCTGATTCTCAATGAGCCGCTAAAAAAAATTCTATTTCGACATTTTTTCTTTGTCTGTGACATATTTATTCATTTGAGATAGAAGACCGATCGATCGTTCAGTTTATAAAGTGTATGCCTTTGAATTATATTTTAAATGTAAATTGTCTCAACGTAGGTATATGCCAATGTATGGTCAATTGTAAATGTGGGTTTAATGCAATGATACACCATTTCATTTGTTTTTTTTATATTTTATCAAGATTTACGTTTTAACGGTGCTATGTATGCATTAATCCATATATTGTATCCATATACAATATGTTTATAAATTTATTATAATGAGAAGAAAAAAAAATGTTACAATTGATGACGAAAAAAATAAGCCCGGAGTTTCTTTCTGCCGTTCTTCTTCGGGTCGTCATCGCTTAGATAGTTAGTGAAAGGCTGGTAGGTTAGCTAGGGTTTACTTTCCTTCCAAATTCGTCCTGTTTCCTTTCAACTTCTCCCCTCCCATTCCTGTCCTTCTCCTGAACTACTTCCTTTACCGACGATCATGATTCCTTTCATTTTCCGGTCATCCTCTTTTCTCCTTTTCCAGTCCTATCCTCGACGTTGTATCCCTGCCTACAAGCTCTTGATGGTAGATTCCAAGTTCCTACGCCACTAACCATAATTACTCATTCCCGTATGGAGAATTTCCATTAGTATTTTGACCTGTCATAAGTGCCTTTTATATGCCTACATGATGAATAAAGATTTTTATTTTATTTTTATTTTAGCCTACCTCGAATCAGGTTTATATTCATCCCCTAAATATAATATTTCATACTAGGAAATATATTATATACAGACGCAAACAATTAGTCTTGTGGTAGTCCAAAGTTCATACGCAAGTGTACACAATTCCAAAGCTTTCGTAAAATTACCATTTCCAAAAACAATTATCATTAGAGTTATCTGAAATGTAGTATGACATGAAACGGGAACAAATACCAAGATAAATGTAACTACTAATATTGAACGTTTAATCCGTTAACTGTATTGATTGACAGCCTCCGTGGCGCAGTAGGCGAGTAGCCGTCTGTGAAAGGAGAGGCCGAAGGTTCGATTCCCACACCGGAAAAAATGTTTGTGCGACAGACAGATATTTGTGTCCGGGGTCTGGGTGTTGTGAGACCGAAAGTCTCTCGTAGTCCCTGATACCTACAACACAAGACTCGTATCTTAGTGTGGTGTCGGGGCTATGTGTGTGACTCTTGGGTGTTATTTATTATTATTATGTACAGTACTCTTTATTTAAAAGGTTAGGTTTTATTATTATTATTTATTATTACATTCGCGTGTTGGAAATATTTTTCTTTTGCTATAAAGCTTTCTAATCCCTGAAACACGATCACGTTGATGTTAATTAAAATGTATTTTATTAGTCTTCCTTTCGCAAACGTGGTTTGTTATGTACACGGTAGGTACCGAATGAAATTGAAAAAACAAAAACAATTACCAGTTTTAAACTTGCAGCCTTTTATGTGCGGTATTGAGAAATTCACCAAAGAAAAATAATAAAGTTTTTGAATGGGAAGCCTAATCAACATTAACTTGGTTTGTTTTTGTACAAATAAGTTATTTATATTTTGTTTCAAACTCAATGTTTTACCTTGCTCGGTACTTGTTGTGGCGAAATTTCTTTCGCTTTATAAACGTTGATTACCAGGCAATTGTTTTATTTCCAAGCGTGGATATTTCATTCGTTGGAAACAGAAAATCTCAGCTAAATAATTCACAAAAAGTACACCGACTTCAATAAAAACAAATTATGCGTCACTATAAAATTTGATGGTTGCCCTCGATTTCTCTGAGATCCCATCATCAGATCCTGACTTGGTGCCAATGGGACCACCTGGGAAGTACACCCTTTAAAACAAAAACAGAATTTCTCGAATCGGTCCAGGCGTCTTCGAGTAATCGGGGAACATACATAAAAAAACCGACGAATTGTTAACCTCTTCTTTTTTTGTAGTCGGTTAAAATTTACGAGAATCGATGTGAAGCTAATTACTCCTTTATATATCTAAAATCAAGATACATCTTTGGTTTCCAGGAAAAGCTGATTTTATCACGAAGGCCATGCAGCTATGAGGTCATTGTCACTTGGTACACGCGTAGTTGAACTATAAATATACATTATGTTATTTTTATACCATATCTTCATATGACCATTACGTATTGAATACTTCCTTTTATAATAGAAAACATTGAGAGTAAATGTAAATTGTGCGTTACATAAGTGTATTAATAATATTAGTTATACTGTTTTAGCGGTTTTAAGGTTTCGCAGCTAATTCTATAACGCGCTGCCTTGCTTAAACTATATTTAGTGGGGCGTGCAGCTTGTATGTAATAGCTTAGTAGGAAATCATTTTAATAATCCTTCGTATATAGGTGATATTTACCTAAGTTTACCAAAACGACCATTCCCAATTAATTCTATAAACAGCTTACCTCCATTTTTGTCCATGTTATTGTATTAAGAGTTGGCACATTATTGATGTGATAGGAAATCTGCGTTGAGTAATATTTGCCAAAGAATTTATTAATTTACATATAAACACACATTTTACATTTCGGTGGAAAGAGTTAACAAAATTTTATCTTGTTATAAAAATATGCAATAATTATTGAACTGAAAATCTTTTTTGAAAATGTAGTAAGACATATAGCACATAGTAAGATTGTATGTATATAAATATAAACTATTCATGAAAAATCTGGTTTCGATTAGTTATCAGTACTCTTGTAGTGAGTACTCTTCATTTTAGGTTTTTTTTTCATAGTCCGACAAACGAGCCAGTGGGTCACCTGATGTTAAGTGATCTCCACCGCCCATGAACATCCACAATACCGAAAGTATCACGTATGCGCTGTCGGCCTGAAGAAGGTGAAGAGGTGTGAAGATTAAATAAGCTTACTAATATTATAGATGATAATGTTTGGATGGATGTTTGTTACGTATTCAAGCTAGAACGGCTGAACGGATCTGGTTCAAATTTGACACAGAGATAGATTATAGTCTGGAATAGCACATAGGCTACTTTTTATTCCGGAAAAGTACGATACCCGCGGGTTTGTTTTTTTCACAGAGCAAGGGATCAACATGATTTTTTGCCTAGTGGTAGCTTAGAGATTAGAGAGTGACATAAGCGATTTTTATCCCGAAAAAATGTATGGTTCCTATGGGATAGCAAAATATAGAAAAATGTTATAGCTTAAGATAACTTCATGGGCTTTATACCCTTTATTTCAAAAATAACTCTACCAGTGTGGAGCCGCAGACAACAGTTAGTATTACATAACAACAAACTACTGTGCACCTCAATATAAAAGTATATTGAAATAAGAACGAAATATAAGAAAGCTTTTATATTGAGACTGTAGTAATTGAAACTACGGGAGACAAATGGCGTGAAAATTACGAAAGAAATAATGAACGTGTCGTCAATTATAATGCGAGTGTAATGTGTTTTTTTATGGTCCATAGTAAGGATGAGAACGAAGAACGAGGAAATGTGACAATAATTTGAGAAAGCCTCCGTGGCGCAGTTGGCGAATAGCCGGCTGTGAAACGGGAGGTCGTGGGTTCGATTCCTACACCGGGACAAATGTTTGTGTGACAGATAGATATTTGTGTCAGGGGTCTGGGTGTTATGAGACCGAAAGACTCTCGTAGTCCCTGATACCCACAACACAAGACTCGTATCTTAGTGTGGAGTCGGGGCTATGTGTGTGACTGTTGTGTGTTGTTATTTATTAGTTATAATTTAGATGTTAATTTCAAGCTGTAGACATATTTGTCTACCGTTTACCGTGTTCCCTCCTTCCTATGATCCTGTGTCCTTTAGGCGTAATGTGAAGAAGCTAAACAGCAGGCCGGCATGATTGTGTTGAGTAGCGAGGGATAGACTGTCTCTCGCTACTTGATACTCTATCTGGACGACACTGCGCTTACCATCACTGTTCACTTTGCCGCGCCAGAATAATAAAAAAAAAGTAATTACTTTCTACTCATTATAATTAATAACCTAAAATAACAACATGGTCGTCTAATGTTAATCTAATCGCATTACGAGGTCACGTGTGCGAGCCATCCGTCCGCCCGCAGACCTGGCATTATTCTCTATGTCCTTAAAAAAGCGTAACGATACGCGTTACGTTAATTGCGTGTTATTCACATGTAATTCATATGTTATTCAATTCTGTAATGCCATTACATTCGAATAACATGCAGTTAACCGGTAGGGTTGCCAACCCCGAAATTGAAATATCAGGATATTTTTAGTTTCTAAAGTTAGAAAAACCAGGACACTTTAAAAACCCAGGACGCTGTTGAAAAACCCAGGACGCTGCTTTAAAACCCAGGACGCTGCTTAAAAACTATCCAGTACGTCCCAGGACACTCTAAAAACCAGGACATGTCCTGGGAAAACAGGACGATTGGCAACTCTAAGTTAACGTAACGCGCCTCGTTACGCGTTTGTAAAGAGATAGAGAATAATGCCACTGTTGGTTATGGATTAGTGATTCCGTAACCGTGCCTGGTTGGCTCAAGTCAGAGGTCACATCACACCATATCAACGTTTATAAAAAATTGCGAAGTTTATTTTCATAACCACCCTCATTCCGTAAATAGCACGATCAATACCCAGTTTAAAATAGGTAAATGGCAATGTTTATATTGCTAGTATGTATTTTAAAAGCATCTAAATATAAAAATCAAATAACGAATACATTTTTTTCCTGGCGCGGCAAAGTGGCCACACTGCATCTGATGGTAAGTGCAGTGCCGTCCAGTTAGAGTATCAAGTAGCGAGAGACAATCTATCCCCCGTTACTCAACACAATCATACCGGCCTGCTTCCTCACCCTACGCCATGGGCAAGAAGGTGAAGAAGCGGTCGAGGGTCTGGTGTAAGAGTACTCAGAAGGCCGCAAAACGGCCAAACATCTTACCCCAACTCTAGACCCCTAACAAAAACTGGATGTACACCGATTAACTGATTGTTTTCTCCATGAGTCTTTTTATGAGAAGTGCGATTCCACTTTTTTCTTTGTGTCCTCTAAAGTTATAATATACTTCAACAACCATTTCATCTTTGATTCGTGTAAAGTTAATAAAGCGCTATGAAATAAAGAAAGAAATTTATTATTCACTAGCTAGGACATGTTTAAAATGAAATGACTGCGAGGAGGTATTTTTTTACGATATTGAGAACAGAAATAGACGTTAAACTGACGCGTATATGTATAAAATATGATGTCCTGTCGCAATCTCCAAGTATACCACCTTGTGGAGTACTAATTAGGTCATATTTTAATAGTTTAAAAACACATTTGCTAGATGGATTTTTTTTGGGAAGGTTAATACTTAGTTGATTGCAAAAATAATATTAGAAAACAGGAAAAGATTTCAATAAGATTACCCGGAGTATCAGAATTGCGTGCTCCGACTAAACGTTTAATTAGTTTGAAATATTTTATATTATATGTAGTAGAATGTTAATATTCTAAATTAAAATAGTAACAACTGTATAAATATGTTTAAACAGAAGACTATCTGATTCCAATTAGTAATTTGGCCTGATTCAAGCAAGCCCGGATAGCTCAGTCGGTAGAGCATTGGACTTTTAATCCAAGGGTCCAGGGTTCAAGTCCCTGTTCGGGCGGCTTCTTTTTATTGTTACTTTTTGTCAAGCTATTTTTTTCTCTTTTTTTTTGCCTCCTCAAAAAAACTTTATAAATTTAAGTCTTAAAATAAATATTAAAATATTTTGTTCTATATTGTATTTTTAAACGTGCTTCACAAATATTGGTCGAATAAAGAACTGCAAAGTGATCCCAGGGGAATGTGTTATCTCACAACATCGTATAGTAGTCATGGATATGACTTTCCATCAGAAATCTGCTCCCAAGCCTCAAAAAGTACCAGAGATTACCAAGTGGTGGCTCCTAAAAGGTGATAAGGCTGCGGAGTTTAGACAAGAGATGGAAGACACGATTATAAGTATGGATGTTGACGTGAACTCGATGTGGAAACAAGTATATTCACAGATTATGAAGGCAGCAAACAGGATCCTAGGCCGCACTAAACCAGGTAAAAAGTCACTGAGGGAAACTTGGTGGTGGAGTGCTACAGTGCAAACGGCGCTACAAGAAAAGAAAAGAACATTCAAAATCTGGCAGTCCACAAGTTCACAGGAAGATAAAGATGTGTATAAAACAGCAAAGAAACGGGCAAAGAAAACTGTAGCCATTGAAAGGAGAAAAGCCTTGGGATCTTTATACGATACGCTGGAAAGTGGAGAGGGGCAGAAAGAAATATTCAAACTTGCTAAGTCTCGTAGTAAGGCATCGGAAGATCCAGTAAAAACAAGGATCATCAAGGGTAGTGATGGGGCAATGAGGTATTCAGACGAAGACATCTTAACAACATGGCACGGTTACTATGAGAAACTTCTTAACACAACATCTAGATCTCATACTCTCCCTGAGATGAGCAAAAATTTAGGACTAATACCATCGATAACACCTCAGGAAGTAAAAGCTGCACTTAAAAAGATGGCTAACAAGAAGTCACCAGGACCTGATGGAATACCTGTGGAAGCATGGAAGTGCCTAGGAGACAAGGGTGTTTATATTCTCACGCACCTGTTCATAAAATCTATGGAATCTTCACGAATACCGGACGCGTGGAGATTAAGTACCATCGTTCCCCTCTACAAAGGGAAAGGCAGTAGGTATGAGTGCAATAACTACCGTGCGATAAAACTAATGAGCCACACGATGAAGCTATACGAACGAGTTATTGACACCCGGCTAAGATCAGAGAGCTCGTTATCTAACAGCCAGTATGGATTTGTCCCCGGCTTATCCACAATCGACCCAATGTTTGCCATCAGCATGATCTCCCAGGAATTCAGAGCTAAAGGTAAACCAATATATATTGCGTTTTTGGATTTGGAAAAGGCATTTGACCGCGTACCCCGTCCGACAATCTGGTGGAGTCTTCGTAAGAAAAATATCCCAGAAAGGTACGTCGATATCATTGCTGACATGTACAGGGACGTAACATCGGTAATCAGAACCACAGTGGGTCAGACAAAACCAATAGCGGTGACTGAGGGAGTGCATCAAGGTTCAGTACTCAGTCCGTATTTATTCTGCTTGGTGATGGATGCCCTAACTGAGACTGCTCAAACCCTGGTGCCGTGGACATTTATATATGCTGATGATGTAGCTATCTGCACAACGTCCCGAGGCGAGCTGGAATATGCTCTTGGAGAATGGAAACATCAGTTACAAACAGGCGGTCTAATGTTGAGTGTCCCAAAAACCCAATACATGGTCTGCAACGACCCAGACTCACTAAATAGCCCTATTGTCATCGATGGGCAGCAAGTTGCGATATGTAACGAATATAAATATCTGGGTACTATGTTGCATAATACGGGAAATGTCGACACAAACATTCAACATCGAATTGCGGCAGCTTGGCTAAAGTGGCGAGAAGTAACCGGTGTAACCTGCGACCAAAGAATGCCTGTGAAACTTAAGGGACTTATATATAAAAGTATCATCAGACCAGTCCTCACCTATGGTAGCGAAACGTGGGCTTTGACTCAACGCCATGTCCAGTCCATGCAAGTTGCGGAAATGAAGATGCTTCGGTGGATGTGCGGAGTGACCAGACTCGACAAAATTCGCAACGAGTACGTTCGCGGTAGTCTGGGAGTACGCGACATCGCCGACAAGCTACAAGAAAGCAGGCTGCGATGGTTTCGGCACATCAGAAGAAGGCCCCCAGAGTACATTGGAAATGTAGTGACCAATCTGAACATTACAGGGCCCAGACCCAGAGAGCGACCTAAAACCAAATGGACAGATGTGGTCAAAAAAGATCTTAGTTCCTGCAACGTGACCGAGTACGATACGTCGGACAGAGCGAAGTGGAGACAAAATACCAGGAAGGCAGACCCCACCATCAGATGGGAATAATTAGTGCACAGGAGAGAGAGAGAGAGAAACGTGCTTCACAATAATGTTAGTAAATTATAATAATTATGTTTTTTTAATTCTGTTTAAAATTTAGGTAATTTAAAAGCAATGGTTAAATCTGTATTATTAATTTTAACTTTAAATATAAATCGACCCCGTGATCCTCGTGATATGGATAAGGCACCGTCTACTTACTAAGGGCTAAGCTTTTACAAATCGAGCGGTTGGAAGTCCTATTCACCGCTAGATAGCGTCACAAAAGCAATAACGATAGCGGCGCAAAAATACAGCTGCCCACGAAACTTTATGCTAAATAAATTTTCACGACATTTCTACCTAAGCTTCGACAACTACCTAAGCTGTCCCCATTACCTTTTATTACGAAAATTTTAGTTTACTATTGTAATTATCAATGAGATATTGTTTTTATAGAAAATGGAGCAAGTGGCAAGGGTAAGCAGATCACCTGCATTGGCAACTGCATCTTCTTTCCTTCTAGGTCCCAATGCGTTTTACTTTAGAAATAAGATATCTTTTCTTGTTGCATATTTTTGATAATAAACGTATATTATCTACCTGTAAATGTTATATGTAGGATCTTTTTTTAGATCTTTTTTCTATGTTTAGCTTATGCTGAAGACACACAGTTATATCTGGAAGTGTCCTTTATTGATGATTATCTGATACTGCAGCACAATTTAAATTTACTTTATGATTGTTGCGTAAATAATTTAATGTTCTTAAATATAAAAAAACACCCAATAACTAATAATTGTAGTATCACCCTGGTTGTGAAATGAGAGGCCGCAGATACGATCCCCGAAATGTTTGTGTGATCCACAAATATGTTTCGGGTCTGGGCGCTGTGAGAGTGAAAATTCATTATTTACTAATACCAAAGAAGCAAGAAGCGTGTCTTGTGTAGGGTCAGAGCTACCTATGTATATAAGATGACTGTGGAGTGTATTGATTGTAATTTATTTATATTCGTATAAATTTAATCTGCTCCTGTACGCGAAGGAACTGTGTGTTTGTTCCTTCAATAATAATTTTAACACCATTTAAAACAATAATTTATATATTCGTCGTCGGTTTAGGACATTCAATATACGCATAATAAGCTCTTTATTACGTCGTACAGTCGCAATAAAGAGCAATAGAAATTGTGAAATGCCTTCAATATTGAAATGTCGACCCAGTTTGTGTGGCAGCGGGGCGTGCACGCTAGGGGAGGTGAGGCGGGACGCGCGGGTGTGGGGGGAATGGTGACCGGTGCCCATGGTGTGGGGTGGCTCGCTAACTCACTACAATTAATATTGCTCGTCATAGTCGTCATCTGTTTTATCACCTAAACTGGTACTGGTACGACAAAGTTACAACCTAATGTAAAATCATTTGATTATGTATGTTGCGAAATATTTGAAACATGGAACAATGTTAAATATATATTACATTTGTCTAAGGATAAAATGTTGTTGTAGACAAACAGATGAAGACTAGTCTAAGAAGGTAGATATAGTAATAATTCTATTAAACATGTGTAAATGTTTATGAGGATATTCTTAGTTATTATATTGTAGAGAGTCATATTCAAATATTTTTCATGAGGAAAACTGGTGTTTTCTTTTAAGTGAAATGATGCGACTGTGTTATTCAATTTAATTTCCATTACAATGTTACTATGACGTGATGTGAGCTTCATATTTCAAAGTATTCTATTGCGAATGCTGTATTATGTTGCAGTGTAATATTGCACATTTTTATCTTACATCACGTTGGAAAATTATGAATTTTATTCAATTATTTTAAAGTCTGCAATATCATTTGAGAATTCCAATAGATTCCTAGATATTAAATGGATTAGTATCTTCCAGAATATACATTTCATAACAATATTCATAGTGTTAGTAAGTGGGAATGACAGCGCCGCGCACGGCGGGAGGCGAAATGCGGCTGTCACTCTGCTGTCCGGGACACAGTGAAAACAATACTGTTATTTCTATGTAATAACTATCGTCATCGGATGTCTAGAACACAGATACGTCTATTTACATTTATTGAGATAAGTGCAACAAGTTACTGTGGAAGGAAATTAATTGAAAGACAAGCAAACCCAGAGCCATCAGCGTAACATTTTTATATACCTACTGCTTTACGTTCTGATCGCGTTTCGCTCGGGTGGAAGTCTTTGCCGAATTTTAGGCACGAGTCATTGTACTATATAAACGTATAAATAATTCAAAGTACCTTTCCTTAGGTAAAACGGATAAATCAACAGAAATAGTTTATTCATTTTCATTATCAAATATAATGTATATGACCAGTTTTATTAATTTATGTAACCACTTGTATGTTTCCTAAAAACAATTGCACACCAATTTTTGTGTTTAAGCTTACCGCGGCATTTGGTTGGCACAAGATAGCGTTGTTAGTTTTATTGCTTGTTTGCACAACAAGCTGTTATGGAGGACTACAATATTGACAGACCATTAATTCGACAGGAAATTGTGCTGAAGCCGCTCTCACTGCAGGTGATTGTGAACTTTTCAAATTATCCGCATGTACCGTGCTTGTTTCCACTTCAAATAGACTGGAGTGTCTCGACTGGGCAGCAAGTCCGGCTTTTTACTCTTGGGATATCAAGTTGAATAAACTCTACATGGTACAACGCACGTCATGTACGTAGGTATATACATCCGTGTATATAACCGCTGCCGGCGACAACTTATCGATTTTTCTTCAGTGTATATAAACAAGTACTCATTAGGTACACATGTCATGCAGAGTCTTCATTACGAGTGACTTGTTTCAAGAGTGAAGTTAATTCATGTGGTTTACGCATCAAAACAAATAAGATACTTAACTATCTGCGACATTTATCTGTATATATAAAAGAAGAAACTGACTGACTGACTGATCGATCAACGCACAGCCTAAACGGCTGGGGTTAGAGACTTGAAATTTTGACAGTAGGTACCTTTTGTGACGTAGGCGTCCACTAAGGAAGGGTTTTTGGAAATACCACCCCTAAGGGGGTAAAATAGGGGATGAAAGTTTGTATGAAAATCCGTCATTTTTGAAGTTAAATTCATGAAAATTTGTATTTGGCATTTTAGTTAAAAATAAAAAATATATGTTTCAGGATTTTTGGAAACTCCGCCCCTAAAGGGGTAAAATAGGGAATGAAAGTTTGTATGAAAATCCGTCATTTTTAAGTTAAACGCATGAATATTGGTATTTTGTATTGTATACTTTTTCTCCCAAACATGACCTCCACGCGGGCGGAGCCGCGAGCAATTTATTATATGGCGATATATCTTTATCATTCGGTATGGTAAGTTCGTTTGTTAAGTCGTTCAAAGCGTGAGCTTCTAATCCCCGAAGGGGTAGGCAGAGGTGTAACCAATACACCATCATGTCGCCGAATTTCGAAAATTTATGGTAGGAGTTTGTTCAATATTATTACATTTCAAGTTCTTTGCCAGTACCTATGTTTTTACTGTTTTCAGTTCACAAAATATTCCGTCTCTTAGTTAAGCAACTAAACTAACGAATGATGCAAATATGAGCAAACCTAACCTACGTTAACACGTCTGTATTCTCGACTTTGCCGACCTTATTTCCGTCTCAGGATGTCTGTCATAAGTGGCCATCATTACAAACGAAATAAATTCTCAAAGACGAGTTAAGATTGTCCGACCTGGGTTTCGACACTAAGACTACATCGGTTTCTTATCCATCTGCCATCAGATCAATGAGAAGATACTTATACCATAGCCACGATTATATGTTAAGGTTATGTCCCAATAGCGCTTTACTACAATAAAATCTATCATACATACATACTTATACACTCGCCTGTAATCCCCGAAGGGGTAGGCAGAGGTGTAACCAGTACACCCACTTTTCGCCGAATTTCGGTCCCATAATGTGATAGGGGGCGACCCTATCGCCATACCAGGCACAGATTCCAGACTTCACCGATCGAAATCACTCGATCGAAATCACTTTACCCGACCGGGGGATCGAACCCGAGACCTCAGTACAGCAGTCGTAACGCATGCGCAATTAGAACTACGCCACCGAGGCAGTAAAAACTATCATCTGTTGTTATTCATATTAATTATAAAATATAATACTAGCCCTGTATATAACATTGTCCCACTGCTGTCCACGGGCCACCTCCACTAATGAGAGGGGTAAGTCCACCTTAGTCCACCACGCTGGCCTAATGCGGGTTGGTAGACTTCACATACATTCGAAATTCTTATAAGAATTCTCAGGTATGCAAGTTTCCTCACGATGTTTTCCTTCACCGTTAAAGCAAGCGATAATTAACAATAAATACACACGTTACTTTAGAAAAGTCAGAGGTCTATGCCATTTGGGTTGGTCTCGAACATCCGATTTTTACTAACCGACTTAAAAAAGGAGGAGGTTAACAATTCATCGGAATCCTTTTTTTTATGTATGTTACCTGATTACCCGAAGACGCCTGGACCGATTCGAGAAATTATTTTTTGTTTAAAAGGGTATACTTCCCAGGTGGTCCCATTGGCACCAAGTCAGGGTCTGACGATGGGATCTCATAAAAATCTAGGGCAACCCTCAAATTTTATAGTGACGCATAATAGTAAAACGCATATAGTTTTTTTATTGAAGTCGGTGTACTTTTTATGAATTAAAAAACTTTTACTTTTTATCTTGACAGTCCGTACCGCAACCAACTGCCTAGTTGGCATTAATATCGCTGCTATAAAAATATAGCTGGTTAAAATACTTGACATGTTAAATACTATTAGTCATGTTCGAATTATAAATATTAACTATGTCACACACATGCAAGTAACGCACGTGTAAGTTCGATATTTATGTATTAAACAAACTCTACGGCAAGTCCGTAGTGGCGTAGTTGGAACACGTCAAGTCGGTCAAGTCTCCTCCCTGTTTACTCGGAAATCGAAATATCCGCCCTCCGCAGGCGTCAAAGGAACATATTCTTTTAATTAAGCCACGCGGAAAGCGTCGTAACTTTTACGAGGTCCGTGATTTAACTATTATTTGTCATCAATTTTATGTGGCCTTAAAGCAAATAAGTAGTACATTCGGAACAGTATCATAAAACGTGGCATTTAGACTCGCCCATTGTCTGTTTGTGCTTATATCTACTCTACTTAGCATTGAGCCTTGTGTAGGTATCAGGTATCTACCTGATGATGTCATTATGAAATTATTATGAAATTTTCTTTTTTAGTACCCGTCTAGAAGGGGGGTGTTGAATGTTGTATACATATTTAAAATATTTGTTAGTCTGTCTTTATGTGTATTTGTATCTCTTAGTAGCCTAAACGAATGAAGCGATATGCTAATATTTTTTTATACCTTAGGGTATATAAATGCTTGCGATTTGAGTTACGATTTCTATTATTTTCAATTTTCATAGATTTTTTTGTAGGATTTTTTTAAATAATAGTTTTTTTTATTATTTATAATAAATGTTGCTTTTTTAGATAAGAGTTGTTGCCTTCAACGTCATAATAAAACAATTTTCCTAGCATATGGACAAAATAATCTCTATTATATTTTCAAAAAATTACCTACAGACTGTTAATGTTGTATTTAAAACCTAGTTGCGCCATCTAGTTGTGAATACATAAAAACGATTTATGTGGACGTAGAGCGCCATCTAGTACAAACTCTACAGACTGAATACTTACATTACTACATAAAACTATTTGGACTAACATTCATAGATGGCGCTATTTTACAATTTGTGTAACGATAGCATAAATGAAATACATGATAATATATTTTCAGTATTATAAACAATTCTAATTTGCATATCTATTTTTATGTATAAGTTAACATTTTACCTACCTCCAAGTTAAGTTGGTGTGTTCCCACTTTTGTCCTTGAACTGCAAATCTTTTTTTTCTGTGCCCGCTTTCGGTCTCCCATTCTTCCCTGTCAGGTCTACCACATCGCTTTTGTTTCATTAAGTTTTTCGTAGCGTCGTCTAACTCACCCGTTACGGGTATACCACCGAACTCCTATAAGAATAAACGTAAATACCCGTAAAAAAAAGAAAATAATTTGAATATTAGTTTAGCCCTTGTCATAAACATACCTATTATTTTTATGATAGCTAGACATGGAAACTGTTGTCACGAACAGTGAACGAAAAATCATATACCAACATAATATGTATACTATATCAAAACTTGATACAAAAAATTAACGCAATTCAATATGTTGTGTGAGGTAAGATAAATCAATTTAAAATCACTAGTAAATTATTTACTTACTTGTAATGTTTTTATCGCAATCCTAAAATCATCTTCGTATGACTGCGTGGTGTCTTCCATCAACAAGTTTGCAATTTCCGGTCTCTTTGTACTTAAGTAGCCAAACCTTTCTAAGTAGCCTCTCTGTAAAAGAAATAAAAATTTGAATTATAATTGTGAATTAATTATCAGAATAGTTAAAGCTACTTGACATCCATGTTCCTATGAGTTCTGTGAATAGTTTTTAATATTTCTAGATCATTTAAATAAAAAAAAAACAGAGACAAGAAGAGTCCTGACCTGTCTTGACGATATGGTACGAGTTTTGTGGTTTGAGTATCAGGAACTGTAAGAGACTTTTGGTCTCAAAACACCTACACCCATTATTAGTGGATGAAACAAAAAAAATTCTCGGAGCGGGGATCGAATCTGCGGGCTCTTGTTTCACAGCGGGTTACTCACCCACTGCGCCACGAAAGTTGTCAAAGATGAATAACATAACATTATTTACTAAATATATACATACATATACACTCACGCCTGTAATCCCCAAAGGGGTAGATGTGTAACCAGTACACCCACATTTCGCTATCGCCTATTACCGTCCCATTATGTGATAGGGGGTGAGCCTGTCGCCATACCGGGCACAATTCCAGACTCCAGGCTAATGATATTGGGTTTTTCTGCTTAGTGCATTTCGTGACAGAAAAACCAATATCAGTTTAAAAAATTAATGAAGATTTGGGAAAAATTGTTAATAAACAGGGAAAAATCTTTAAAAATACTAACAGTGGACCCACCTCCTCCCATACTTAGACATTAATAAATAGTTGATAACAACAAAAATATCGTTAATTATATATAAATGTAATATAAAATCATATTCAGTAGATTTATTAAATGCCGACCTAGATTGTACTCTGAATAATAATCAGCTGATTGAATAGGAATGCAATTTTGAAATTTGCACGGTGTTACCGGTGTGCATTCGAAACAATAATTCACTGAAATGAACTACGTGTTATTGGATTATGTGCACGCATTTCCATTGTAATATATATTTAAATAACATGGTTACATTTTTTTTATACTATAGAGACAATATTTAAAGCCAATAGTTTGTAATATATTTTGTAAAGGCATTTCATACTGTATGCAATTTGTACATACTTAATTACGGACAGTTGCACAACATTTGCGGACATTGTAATAGTGTCAATTTCAAACGCACTCGAGAAAACGTATAAAGATAAAATCGTTCTTTGAAACATTGTCCTTTTTGGGATAAGCATATATACTTATTTTTTGAAGTTTGCACCACTTAATGTGGCGATAACTTAGTGGAGAGGTTAACTGACTGCTGAGTCGTAGGCATATCGCGGGTTCAATCTCAAATCCCAGCACCCAGGATACACACCTCTGACTTTTGAAATTATGTATGAATATATATAATAATACTAGCCCTGTATTGAACACTGTCGCACTGCTGGGCACAGGCCTCCTCTACTAATGAGAGGGGTAAGGCCTTAATCCAACACGCTGGCCTAATGCGAGTTGGTAGACTTCACGTACCTTCGAAATTCTTTTGTACATTCTCACGATGTTTTCCTTCACCGTTAAAGCAAGCGGTAATTAAAATTTAATATACACGTAACTTTAGAAGAGTCAGATGTGTATATGCCATTTGCGTTTCGAAAATACGTCTCGTCTCGACAGTCCGTATCACAACCAACTAGGCTATCGCTTGCTATCTATGAATCGATTAATTATTAATTTTATCTATAACTAAGGCGGTGAAGAAAAACTCTGTGAAGAAATCTGTATACTTGAGAATTTTAAATTAGAATAAATATAAATTGGTGTATTGGGGTTTAATCTCTGTCTTTCTGTTTAATCTGCTGATAACAAACCACTTAGACGTAGATGATGGGCAATCTTTTGTATTATTAAAATGTATTCGCGTTAAATTATTGGAATCAATTTACACAGACTGAAGTACGCATAATGTTTACTATTAATTTTATAGCTATTCATATATCAGAACAAAATGTCAAAATATATTCATTGATCCTAAACTAACCCTACTTTGTTAGTCAAACATCCGCTTTTTTACTTTTAATTAAAACCACAATTGTGTTGTGTTGACACAACACACATGTGGGTTGAACCACACAACACACAATGGTGTTTTAAACGAACCCCTTTGTGTTTTTACAGCGTTTAGATTGAGAATCGAATTATAAAATTTTGTTAATACGAGTAAAAGTAATGGCTATAATAAATCATAATTTCTACAAAGAAAGCTCAGCTAGTGTTTGTTGTTTGTACATTCCTGGGCGTTAAAACCATATCAATAGTAAAAAATCTCAATTTTGTATGTAGATATTATTATATCAAAGCTTGAATAAGCAAATGTTAAAATAATACATATTTTTGTCCAAATACATTGTTTAAAAAAACTACCGAAATACAAGTAAAATATGCAGGTATTCCTAATATAATCGTCTTGGAATCCCGGCGTTTACCCTCGGGCGAGCAAAGTTTGTTTAACACAGAATACCCCCCAACTTTACGACTAACAATAAAGACTTTGTTTAGCAATCTGCGTCTATTACTCACTCCCTTAACTTATCTCAACTCCTAAACGTTTCTGTAGGAGTGTTTATTTACATATACCTGCATTTGAAAGGGACTTAAAACAGCGTTTTCAAGATGAGCAAATTAAGACAATTATGCCTTTGTGTTTCAAACAGCATGTCGATGACATTTATATATTTCTGTTTTGTTTGTGATATGGTAATATGGTTATATTATCTTTAAATAATAAGTAGATTTCGCGAAACATTAATGTGTGTGTACTTAACAATACTTTATTTAATGCCTATATGAATCATAAAAATAAAGTACGTATAAATATGAATATTATATTTCGATACACTGATGCCTAGTGAAAAGATCAAGACATTGAAGTTGCATATTGTGTAATTATTCTAATGCATTATAATTATTATACTATATATGATATATAATAATTACTAATTAGTCCTACGATCTTATAAAATAATATTAGCTAATTTCAGTTTTTTGATAAGGATTATATCATCGAAAAAGAAAATAAAGTTTTATTATTATTAATAACGATTTTACGAGATACTATTACTTTGGTAAAATTATTTGTATGGCACATTAAATTTATAAGCAACACGAGTTAGGTGTGGTGTTAATTTCAATTTATAAAATGTATTTCTCGTCGCATCATTAGTGCGTAACAAATTATAAGATTCACATTACGATTGTCCCAGTTCCGGCGGGGTCAGCAGGAGCACCATAACTCACGGGTCACTGGGCGGGATTATTCCATCGACAGAAATGACACGACACCATAAATATTACACTGAACTAGAACAGTGTTAAGACTCGCATTTATTTAAATAAATTTATTTGGTATAACAAGAAAATATATTTCTATTATTCACGCAAATCCGTAAATTAAAAATATTCATTCATTTTTAATTTATAGTCCCTAAAACTAACTTAAATTTAAATCATAAGAAAATAGTTTCGCATATCGCGTTATTGTGGTGTCGGCTTAGAGTATTTGGTTGCCTACTCTAAGGGTGTCGGTGATGGATATTATTTTATGATTTTTTAAGAAGTGAAAACTCAAAAAAAAAAATGAGTATCGTTTCGGTGCAAAATCACACAAGTACAGTTTGTGGCTTTGCATATTATATTAGTGCATTTTTTTATGAAATTGTTAAATATTTACATTACATTTAGTACATCATAGCCCACATTTATATCTGCACTATCTACTTTAACTGATTTTAATATAATTTAATTAAATAAATTGGTCCTTAGTGGCTAACATACTTTCGTATCCCATACGTACTTTTTAACCGACTTTAAAAAAGGAGGAGGTTAACAATTCGTCGGCATCTTTTTTTTTAATGTATGTTCCCCTATTATTGGAAGACGCCTGGACCGATTCGAGAAATTCTTTTTTTGTTTAAAAGGGTATACTTCCCAGGTGGTCCCATTGGCACCAAGTCAGGATCTGATGATGGGATATCAGTAAAATTGAGGGCAACCCTCAAATTTTATAGTGACGCATAATTTGATTTTTATTGAAATCGGTTTTTATGAATTATATGTAAAATATTTTTTTCTGCCTTCGTAATTCTTAATACTCGTATAACACCGTGGGATGAATAAGGGTGTTATTATTAGGTGATATATATTAATAAGTATTATATTAGAATATATACATAATTAGTATGAATTTTGAAGATAGAACTTGAACTTCCTGGGAACCGATCAAGCTGAGCAATAAATAACAAAAGAGATAAAAATATTTTTAATTAACTGATGACCTTTAACTAGAATTCATGGTTTAGATATTTGATTTTTAAACCTATATATTAGTTCTCCATCAAGTCACACAAAGTAATTTTCAAAGGTTCAAATTCAATGGCACATATTTTGCCTTGTTTCTTTTTATTTGAGGTTCGCTAACGTGCATTCAAGCTGTAGTTAAATTAAAGGTTAGATTGCAAAATTATTTTAAAGCCAGTTTAACCCGCAAAAAATGCCATCAATCAAATGTGGCATTTTGTGGGTTTTATATAGAATCAAAATCGCAACGTTCCTTGTCACGTTTATTTTTTATATTAAGTGTTGTAAAGGTATTAAAATATTCTGTTTTAAAATGTCCACAAGATCAGAGGATTACCTAATTCGTTATCTGGATGCAATTTGCCTCGTTTACTTATAAGCAGTAACAAAACCACTAGGAACTATAAATTACAAAGTAGTAGCTGGCACTGGACTGTCGTCACCACGAGAAAAATTATCGTAATGTTCTTTAAGTCAAAACTCTGACAGTAGATATAGACAAAGCAGTGGGTTCTCCCTAGTAGGACTCTCGCATATGCGAAAGTCCTAGCTTAGATAGTCCTAGGCTCTCTACAATCTGCGTAAAACAGATACGAATCGTCATTTTATGCACCCATAGGAAGCAGCATTATCTCTGAGAGGTATAAGGCTATTTTACAATGTGATTATCAGCAAGAAATCAGCTTTGTCGCCAGTGGAGTCGTGAGTGTAAGCAAGTCTTTACTTTTTCTATCAAATAGATTATATTCAATTTTCAATATCAATGAATGACGTTATCTTAATAATATAAATATGAAAATATAGTCTTTGCTATTCACATGTTTATAAGATGATTTACAATGATATGCCAAGCGTAGTGTGGGCGGTTTTCATCGCTATCCGATCCATAAATGATAAGCTAAGACAGTAACTATACGAGACGGGGCGTAAACAATCGACGCATTATGTTTATAGTTTGATTGCAGACGTGACGGTTAATATAACTTTATTTGGATAATGTTATGTGTAATCTCTACATCACGTGTGAATAAATTGCGGTTTCAACTGTAATCATGGACATCCCTAAATCTTTGAAGAGTTCATTGAGGCGTAATGGGGAGCCCAATTGAATACAGAACGGTCTGAGAGCCAATAAATGTCGCGTGACAGTAGCTCTTCTGTAATGTAATTAATTAACAAATCTCTGCCATTAACCTGTGCCACTTCCTTTAATTACTGTTTCTAGTCGTTGTACATTTATAGGTCAACATGATTTAGATGTCTCTTATTTTAATCACTGTTTATACCATTTAGAGATTGATATTTTAAATATCTGCTGAAAATGTTAGATCTATATTTTTTAATAGTAAAAAAGTAACGTCAATTATTGCTTGTTTAATCTAGTCGTGTTTAGGCGATAAATAATAAAATAAATTAGATCTGCTTATATATATATATATTATGTATCATATTTTTCAATGGATACTTCTGCCTCGATAGGCAGACGAGCAGACGGGCCACCTGATGGTAAGTAGTCACCGCCCCCCATAGACTTCTGCAATACCAGGGCACAGCAAAGCCGCTGCCTAAGCAAAGCCGCTGCCTAAGAATCACCTGACGCTGGCAGTATTATTTCTCATTTTGATGGACTCTGATATCCTTAATAGTAAAGCTATGAGACAATATTTAGCAATTTTTTATTTATTCTTATTTAGCGAACATATTGCACAAATAACTCTTCTAAAGACTACATTAAACTATCGTGCTGCATCATAATATGTCCAAATTCCATTTAATTGCATCGAAATAATCATTAAAATGTGGTGACTCATTAAGGGAGCGGATCATGCCCGAAGCACCCCACATGCAGCGCTGTCATCGTACGCTAATCAACCAGGGGGGCTGTTATTAAGGGGCAGTCAAGCAAGAACATCACTGCACCATATTGATTGACGTGTTCTAACTTATAACCAAATATGAAAATGAATGATGTGTAGTATAATGGATTAGTGCACGCTAAGGAACGATTAGCATAGACGCGGTTGGGTAATTAAGTTATTTTTTTTTATGAAAATTTTTGCATAATATATGGGTAATATTCATTATATTAATGTATAATGACAGCCTCCGTGGCGCAGTTGGCGAGTAGCTGGCTGTGAAACGAGAGGCCGTGGCTTCGATTCCCACACCGGGACAAATGTTTGTGTGACAGACATATTTGTGTCCGGGATCTGGGTGTTGTGAGACCGAAAGTCTCTCGTAGTCCCTGATACCCAAAACACACTCGTATCGTAGGTCCGATCGGGGCTATATGTGTGACTGTTATTTATATTTATATAATCATTAACATTTAGGTACGCCAGCCAGCACCTGAACTGTGTACAGTTTTATATATTAACAATATTTAGTCATACAGTTCTATTGATGAATACTCGTATTTCTGTGAACTTTAAATAGCTCTGCACAGACGATATTTAAACAGCATGTGTTACCGTGTGATTCAACAGTCAGTGTTAATATAGGAAGCCTAGCAAATGGTTAATAGGTCGACTTCGTTTGATAGTTGAGGAACATCTGTTCAGCCGACAATGATATGGTGCGTGGGTATCCTCCGCGTGTTACATCGACAGACCTTTAAATTATCATGTGTTTTTTGTTTATAATACTACTAGATGTTGCCCGCGGCTCTGCCCGTGTAGTGGTATTTTTTAGAAGAAATATACAATCTATGGAGGCTTAAGCTATTACACCTTTCTATATTGCTATCCTATAGGAAGCGTGTATTTTACCGGGATAAAAAGTAGCATATGTCATTTCCAGATACCTAAACTGTCACTATGCAAAAAATCACGTCGATCCCTTGTTCTGTGAAAAACTAAACTATCCCACGGGAACTGAACATTTTTCCGGGATAAAAAGTAGCCTATGTGCTATTACAGACTATAATCTATCTCCGTGCCAAATTTCAACCAGATCCGTCTAGCCGTTGTAACGTGATTGAGTAACAAACATCCATCCATCAATCTAAACATTCGCATTTATAATAACAGTAGGATTAGTAGGATATATCATATTTATAACGTTTTAGGTTATGTATTTTTTACTTATATTGTGGTTGCGTTATGTTTACCTAACCATTGGTCCATTTGTTGTGGAGAGTAATAGAGTGGTAGAATCATCTTAGAAAATAACATCAAATTCTAATTGGTGTCTCGATGGACTCTACATCTTAACTGATAGACCTATGTAGAAACCTTTAAATACATGTAATTTATAGTAAAAGTGGTAGAGCCACGCTGTAGACATATTTGTCTACAGCATGAATGGGCCAGCTCGACCGGGGTAGTACCACTGTCTCACAGAAAACCAACGTAAAATGACAGTTTACTGTCGCGTTTCGTATGGTAAGTGAGATAACCGGAGGCCCAGATTCCCCGTTCCCTTCCCTAATCCCTATTCCTGTCCTTTAAGGCCGACAACGCATACATGATACTTTCGGTATTGTGGATGTTCATGGGCGGTGGAGATCACTTAACATCAGGTGACCCACTGGCTCGTTTGTCGGACTATGATATAATTAAAAAAAAAAAATCTTAAGAATTTGCAAAAACCCGATTGTTCGAACTTTTCCTCTGTGAATCATTGAATTGCATTCCGCAGTAAGCACTGTATACTAACGTAACGTCATATTCAGGGGACAGTCTACGGGAAAATTCGCATGCACATATAAGAATACAAAGCAGTAGGTTTAAACATTAACACAATATGTCATTGAATATTATACGCACTTCCACAACGCAACAGTACCATAGTATGCCTCTAGGGAAAAAATAATCGGATTTAGAATTCGGAGTACAATGGGGGATGAATTTGAATTTCAAATTATTTATGAGTGACGGGCAATGGTAATGATATAGAAAAGAACAATGGCATGGCGTTAATTAGTTTCTTGCTTTGACGTACAGCAAGTTAGTTGGAAATGTAAAAATATATTTTCCTGTAGTTCTGAGGGGAGGGAAATACCAATTTAATTGGTTTTATCGGAGTACACATATAAATTTTTAACCACCGGATAATATTGCACATATAAATATATAACAGTAAAAATATTGTTAAACATGATGAATATAACAAATATATTTGGGTATTATACCCAACAGTTTATTAGTAATACATTTTGAAACAATTTATATTTAATATCTATGACTGATTGCTTATCTGTAATGGATTTACTAAATAAATATTTATACAGCTGTTTGGATTATTGGGGTAAAGTATTCAAAAAACTTAATGAGAGAGCATGTTTGTCCTCTGCATTAGGCTAATGTTTTACAATAGCAATATCAGGTGATACTCTTTTTAATGTATGTTTACATGGTTGATAGTTTTAATGCTAGAGTGCTTCTTTAACTAAACCATTATAATAATATGGCTGACACTAAATGCGACTAAATTTATGACCCTGCCAGTTTACGTTTTACTTTTATTGTAGTTTTATTATTATTAGAGTGAAAAATAAATTTCGAATTACGACGCACATTACGAGGCACATTTTTTGTCCAGACTTTACAGGTGAGTAGATTTTAATTCATTTAATTATTAAATAAATAATATTTTAAATTATTACCATCGTATTTCTATTATTTAATTAAATTTTACCCTCAAGCCATATAGAATGACAGAGCTTTTGAGTAGTTTAAAAAATATATATCTATATTTAGAACATCACGTGTTTAACTTCATAGTTTATATTCATCATCATCTATAATAATTTAAACTACCTACATACATACATATATACACACGCCTGTAATCCCCGAAGGGGTAGGCAGAGGTGTAACCAGTACACCCACTTTTCGCCAAATTTCGGTCCCATAATGTGATAGGGGGCAAGCCAATCGCCATACCGCCATTAAACTACCTGATCTTTATAAATCATGCCTAGGTAGGCATGATTTATAAAGCAGCAGGTGCTGACCACGATTGAGCAGTAGTTACACACCAATATATTTTTCTTAACTGCCTCGGTGGCGCAGTTGTAAATGGGCATGCGTTACGACTGCTGTGCTGAGGTCTCAGGTTCGATCCCCGCGTCGGGTAATGTGATATTGGGTTTTTCTATCTAGTAATTCTCAGTATTAGCCCCGAGCCTGGATCCTGTGCCCGGCCCGATATATATGTATATATATTTTCCTTAACATAAACTGTTTTTAATACTACCTAATTATTGATGTAGGTAAGGGATATTGCTATTGTAATATTCAATAATTGCTATATTTTATATTATTATAATTATTAAAATTATAATATATATTAAGTGATAAATTGTGTTACTTGTTAAATAAGTCATCGTACGGTATGTTATATGAGTGATAAATAGGTTGAAATATTCTGTTTATATTTTATTCACAGTGCTATTTGATGTATATTGACGAATTTACTTAACGAATGTTAGTACGTCTATAACCTTTGATAATATGCGAGTACCTCCAACCGCCGAAAATGTATGAGAAGATGTATGAATGTGGAAGAGGCGAAAGAAGTGTGTCAGGATCGTAGCTTGTGGCAGTCAATAGTCTCTGCCTACCCCCATGGGATACGGGCGTGAGTGTATATGTATGTATGTATGTATGTATTATATGAATGAAGTCCTGTGTGAATACCTATGTTCCTACAAATAAAAATATCTTTATCTTTGTCTACAGGGAGAGGGAAGCTCCAGTCTAAAGTCTAGACATGCAGTAACTTTTGTAGTTCGAGCTTACGCTTTAAATAAAGCTCAATTTATTTTTATATATCGCACACGTTTGTATGGGAACTATTCTATAAACTAGAATGTGGTCATATATTGTTATTAGGTATTATGTGTCTTTTAATATTATGTGTATATGGAAAATTGAAAAGACATCTGATTACTAATTTGAAATAATGGTCCTTTCTCAAGATCATACGCGTATTAAACGTTACCTAAATAAAATCAAATCACAAGTTTATCTGCCATCTTGGAATTATTTTTATCTTCTGAATAACAATTGCCATACTGTAAATTGGGGGAATAACCACAATCATAATTCGAGGACGTAGTGACAGGCATCAGCTGGTTTAATAATAAAATCAGTCAATACTTCCTGTACATTATAAGAAAATAAGCTTGAATTCAAATGGCTGTCAAAAGTGCACATTTTATGAAAAATAAATCAATTTGACTGCTGCGGCGGCGCAGTTGTAATTGCGCATGCGTTACGACTGCTGTGCTGAGGTTTCGGGTTCGATCCCCGGATCGAGTAAAGTTATATTGGGATATTCTATTTAGAAATACTCAGTATCAGCCCGGAGTTTGGAATTGTGCCCGGCATGGCGATAAGCTCACCCCCTATCACATTATGGGACCGTAATAAATTCGGCGAAAAGTGGGTGTACTGGTTACACCTCTGCTTACCCCATTCGGGGATTACAGGCGGGAGTGTGTGTATGTATGTAAAAAAATAATTTCAATGAAAGCTCATGACGTCAATATTTATTAAAAATAAGGATTATTAGGAAACATTATCATATGCGATGGTTTTAAACATTTGACGTTGTAGTTATTATTCTTCAAATCTTTAACACGATGTTGTGTTATGTAAGAGCCGTACTCGTCGGGATGAGAAAGAGCCGAGTTATATAAGAAAGTTGTGACAGAGAGATGGGTGATGGAAGACACTTATACCTGCGCCTCAGTTGACCTAGTTTGAAAGTTTATGTTCCTCACGGTACTCTGTAACGTCATTTTATATAGCTGTATACACAAATAAATACTTAGTTTTAACTCAATAAAAAGTTGTAGACCGCTTTTTGGTTTTTTCTTCAAGATTAAAAATTACCCATGATTTAAATCGTATTACCAAAATTATATTTTTAAAGAAGATCATACTGGTAAGCGTGGCGCCGAAGTGATTTTGGTCCTTATCTCATGGACACCTAGAATATGAAAAATGAAAGTATGGAAGGGCAATAATTAGAGTGGGTGGGGATCTGAGGCTTAAAAAAATTGTGTACTGACTTGACCGATGACTTGTTATCAGCTAAATTGTTCAAAGGGACAGAGCCAAAAACATAAAAAGATAAGTTTATGATTTTTAATATGTAAAATGTAGTACCATTTACCAACTTATAGTGAACATTCAAAACAAATATAAAAACATATAACCATATACATAAAGTTTGTTTAAAACTTTTGCTGAATGTGTTGATTTTAACATCCAATTTAATGTTTTAACATAATAATTTTCGAAAGTTATAAAAGCTATCAAAATATTTTTACTATCTTTAAAAATACAAAAGGTTGTATTCAATGCAATGGTTAATAATTATTGGCATACCTAATGTACAGATTATGAGTGTCGTTATAAAAGTTATTTTCATAAAAATGTAACAAAATTCAGTCAAAAATATAATACTGTGATAAATGTTCAATTCACAAAGATGTGTTACAGTTGGGTGGCTAGAGAGAACCTTTTTAGCTGTGGGGAAAATACCAAGGATACCCTTTTTTATCCTAGAACGGCAAAGTGACCACACATCACCTGATAGTTAGTGCAGTGCCATCCAGTTAGAGTATCAAGTAGCGAGAGACAAACTATCCCTCGCTACTCAACACAATCATGGCGGCCTGGTATTTAGCTTCTTAACACTACGCCTAAACGACCCAGGATCATAGGAAAGAGGGAACACGGTAGCTGGCGAACTGTTCCTTTGGACCCGGGAGTGTAGAGATGATTACTGACTCCGATCCAGTACACATCCGAGTGACTGCTAGGTCGAAGCCTTCACCAATTTTCTTAAACCGACAACATCGACTAAAATGCCAGAGTCACCTCCTTCCGCGCAAATGTGATGATCAGATCATGGTATGCTGTATGTACCGGCTCTGCGTATTGCGATTTACAAGCTCACATACAATAATTACGCCCTGGCGTCTAAGAGACAAAGGTTTTGCGCGCCCCACATCTTAATATGAACTGTGAACTCACTAAAATATATGTTATTCCATATCGATTCGTGGTAAGTGAGAATAGACATAAATATATAAATAATTTTTTTTTCTTGAAATATTCGACGTTTTCGGTCACTAAATTATCTTCAGCATACACTTAAAATGTCTCCGTTTCACATATCGAGGCATATTTCATTTATGGCATAGATTCTGCGTGAAGCTTCATAAATCATTCAAGGCCCAACGAGTGACTGCAGTAACATTTGTTGGTATAATTACAATCAGATAACTACCATGCTTCCGTTCAACTGTACATCCACTGTGAATAGAATTGTTAAGTACTTGAGCATCTCGAAATAAACAATGCTTTTAAATCTGTTTTTTTATTAGTCTTTGACATTTTTATTGTTGTTTTAAGTAAGGCTATGTTACAATGCACTAAAATTATAGAAAAGAAAGATAATGATATATTATAAAGAACAATAATTAGTTTTATTATTATATACTAGCTGTTGCTCGCGGCTCCGCCCGCGTGGAGGTCTTGTTTGGGAGAAAAAGTATACAATAGGTAATACCAATTTTCATGTGTTTAACTTCAACTTTTCATATTTTCATACAAACTTCTATCCCCTATTTTACCCTCTTAGGGGTGAAATTTCCAAAAATCCCGAAATATATATTTTTTATTTTACTAATTTATGAATACTAATTTACATGCGTTTAACTTCAAAAATGACGGATTCTCATACAAACTTTTATCCCCTATTTTACCCCTTTAGGGATGGAATTTCCAAAAACCCTTCCTTAGTGGATGCCTACGTCATCTATCTACGTATCTACTGTCAAAATTTCAAGTCTCTAATCCCAGCCGTTTTGGCAGTTGATCGATCAGTCAGTCAGTCAGTCAGTTTCTTCTTTTATATATACAGATTGTTTAAAAAGGTATTAATAAAAGGAAAACAATTTAATTTCTTAGTCTTTAAATATTCTCTACTTTCATTATTCTGGTTACAAATTTCATTCGATTTTCATTTTATTATTTGAGGATTGCCAACGATGTTTACAATATAACATACATAATAACAACAATCAGAAAATATAACTAATTGCAACTCAGACTACAGGCAACCACAACATGCGTAATTTACCTAATTAAACATTATAATAATTACAAAACCTTAATTGCTTTCATGCTTATACTGAACAAAGTATTTCTACACTGCTCTAAATAAATAGAGCTCTGCATCATTATAGAAATATCTAAGTCACTTATATACTTTCCTTTGCCCTTAGTGGAGCTAAGTAACCTGAAAAATGGAGGGTACAGCTTAGATTTTTATAAGCGACGGTAAGCAGCGGCTTTGCTGTGCCCTGGCATTGCAGAAGTCTATGGGCGGCGGAGACTACTTACCATCAGGTGACCCGTCTGCACGTCTGCCTATCAAGGCACTAAAAAAAGAGCTATTTTTTTTCCTGACGTAAGTGTTTGAAGTGCAAAAAGCCGACTAATGTGTTCTAAAATTGACTAAGACATTGTCCTGTGTTCATTCATGACTATTTATTACTGTTGTGTACTTATTTACTACCAACGTTTTAAATTGATTTCAAAGCTTTATTGCTTCTGGTTAATAAGCGTTTGTGTGTACTTAAAATATTTCAAAACACTCCGCTCAATTAATTCGCAAGTGCTATCGCGTTACTTGTTAAGGCACTAGAAATTAACTTGTACAGTCGGCAAAAGAAATTTCAAGAAGTGACATTTGTAATGCAATTTCAATTATGCATTTTATTGATATCTTTAAGTAAATTTTTAATTAACCGACTTCAAAAAAGGACGAGGTTAACAATTCGTAGGAATCTTTTTTTTATGTATGTTACCCGATTACTCGAAGACGCCTGGATCGATTCGAGAAATTCTTTTTTTGTTTAAATGGGTATACTTCCCAGGTGGTCCCATTGGCACCAAGTCAGGATCTGATGATGGGATCTCAGAAAAATCAAGGGATACCCTCAAATTTAATAGTGACGCATAATTTGTTTTTTTATTGAAGTCGGTGTACTTTTTATGATTTATATATAATCGGATGGTAAATGGTTATTAAGGTTAACTGGTGATCAACAACCTACATTATTTCTAGATTGCTCAATACACATATTCATCGCACTCAAAATGTGTACGTGTTTAGGGATTTAAAACGTTTGAAAAAAAATTCGTGGACGTTAGTAGAAGAGTTAGTGTATCAAATAGACGCAACTATACCTCGCTACCTGTCACAATCATGCCGGCCTGCTGAGTAGCCACTTCACACTACGCTTAAAGGACCAAAATTGTGTGTTATACTATGGTTATTACTCTTGGAAATAAATGCAAGTAATCCTGCTATTCTACTTCTTACTAATATTATAAATGCGAATGTTTGGATCCATGGATGGATGTCTGTTACTCAATCACGCTAGAACGGTTGGGCGGATCTGGTTGGAATTAGGCAGCGGCTCTGCTGTGCTCTGACATTGCAAAAGTCTATGGGCGGCGGTGACTACTTACCATCAGGTGGCCCGTCTGCTCGTCTGCCTATCCAGGCACTAAAAAAAAAAAAAAAAAAAATTGGCACAGACATAGATTATAGTCTAGAATAGCACATAGGCTACTTTTTATCCCGGAAAAGGTACGGTTCCCGTAGGATAGTCTCGTTTTTGTTTTACACAGAGTATGGGATCGACATTATTTTTTGCATAGTGTTAATTGAAGGGTTTGAAAATGACATATGCTACTTTTTATCCCGGAAAATGCACGGTTTTTATGGGATAGCATAATATAGAAAGATGTAATAGCTTAAGATGTCTCCATTGATTTTATACCTTTTCTTACAAACATAACTACCACGCGAGCGAAGCCGCGAGCAAAAGCTATTATCTATAAATTTACTTAATCGAAAGTCAGCTGAGTATCATGCTCTGTAATGCATCATACACAAGTGCAAAGATTATGATGAATAGTGAGCGGTGTTTACTGTGTAGTAAGATATAGAGTGAATAACATCCTGACTGTACATTAACGAACTCGTGAGACGGGGCGAGCCGCAAGCACGATGCGCCTCTTCAATGCGTCCGTTGTGCGGTGCATTCGCAATTTGTTCGGTGCGTGAGAAAACCACGAGCGGGTCTCAGATTTTATGAAGGCTTCATTAACAGAGCACATTTTATAAATGTGTTTTTTTTTAATGCATGATGATTTTTTAGGTTTCCAAAACGTAACCTACAGCACTCGGTGGCGCAGTTGTAATTGCGCATGCGTTACGATTGCTGTGCTGAGGTCTCGGGTTCGATCCCCGGGTCGGGTAAAGTGATATTGGGTTTTTCTACCTAGAAATACTCAGTATTAACCCGGAGTCTGGAATGGTGCCCGGTGTGGCGATAGGCTCGCCCCCTATCACATTATGGGACCGGAATTCGGCAAAAAGTGGGTGTAATGGTTACACCTCTGCCTACCCCTTCGGGGATTACAGGCGTGAGTGTATATGTATGTAACCTACAGCAATTTTTTTTGTCTGCCTAATGTTTTTGACTATTAACTACAATTTAGATAAATATTAGGTTATACTATCTTTTACACATTGCAACTTGTTATTAGATTTACGGAAACGGTTCTCTCAAAGCTATTGAGTGTTGACCCAATTGTTCTGGCATTTAGTGACTTCTCGGGAAAAGTGTTACACTCACACTTTGACATTAATAGTTGTGTGACAATTAAGATCGTCGTTCTTTAATAGTAATGTAATACATACTATACACGTCTTATTCAGTCAGTCATTCGAGTGGGTTAAAGATGTTTGAGTATTTGAGTTGTAACTTTAAGTTTAAGGTATGACCCATAGACATAGTGAATGCTCTATCCAGCTATTAAGGGAATACGGGCAAAAAAAATTAGAGAGATAAAGCGAACGTGCGGCCAGCAGTAGTCTTTTTCTAGAATTTTGATTGGTCTACGTCACAGACTTGCAGGAGCGAAAAGAAATAGGTATTGGCCGCACAGTAGCTTTGTCTCTTTCTATAAAGTGGTCATTTTTGTGAGGATTTCACTCGGTTCATTCTCTAAATTGAGGGTACTCTGGTGTTTGTAAGTATGTTAAATCCTTTAAAGTCACACATTAACTATTTAGTACTTATGTAGTCCAAATAAATAATGTAGTATTTTTTAAACATGTAATTTCTATTATGCAAATTAATTAAACAAATTTAAGTTTCCAGACTAATTGAATTAAAAGTCTAGATAAGTTACTTTACATTAATTTATTTGCCCTCATATTTAATTCAATAATTCGCAACACAGTTTATAGCCTTTAAAGTGTGAAAATTTAATAAAACCGAACAATTTTGTATAAATAAATAATGTTTGTGTACCTAAAAGTTTTAAGGGCGAAAATCCTAAGTTAAACCTGAATTCTACAAAATAACCCGAGGGTCGAATCTTTAATTCCAAGTTTCAGCTATTGCCGCAGAGTAAATACTAATATCGGCATGCGTACCAGGTATGGATTCAGTTAACAGTGGTTGAATCAAATTTTTGGTAGGCGCCTTAGGATAGCACGGAGACATATATGCAGAATGATATAAATCATTTATTCACTGATTAGATCAAACATTTTCGCCACCGCACCGCTTAAATTGAATCGAACTCAAGTGGGTAGTATAATTAAAATATATTAATTAGACTATTAGTAGCTCTTAACTTAATTACTATTCATTATAATGTAACAATAAGTAAAGTAGTCTCTGTTTTAGCATCCCGATCATCCTATTATTGACAGCCTCTGTGTTGCAGCGAGCAAACTGCGGGCTGTGAAACGAGAGGTCTTTGATTTGGTTCGTCTATTGGAGAAACTATTTGTTAACATAGTCCGTTCTCTGTCTAGTAAGTCATTAAAATGCTTGTATTTTTTCATAATTTGGAACACATTTTTATTTACCTACTCATCTTCTAAGATGTTATATATTTGTAAAGTAAAACGTGTACGTATGCGTTTACAAAAAAAAACCTATATTGTGCTTTGACACTTTTATTTCCCTGATAATATTTCTAGATACGTGTCTGCTTTCCGGAGCTATAAAATAGCGATATTGGCCGACATTTACGGACACTTTTAACGATTTTCAAAAGGACCGTTTGATATTTTACTGCAGAACTTACATCGTATTATGTTCATGAATTTAATATACTCTATACGTAATAGAATTTGGTTTACCATATTATAAAAATATGGTTAAATTAATAGCAAAGATAATGAAGTAACATGAAGTAAATGAAGTAATATGGAAGTGGTAGAGCCACGGTGTAGACAAATTTGTCTACAGCATGAATGGGCCGGCTCGACCGGGGTAGTACCACTGTCTCGCAGAAAACCAACGTAAAGTGACAGTTTACTGTCGCGTTTCGTATGGTAAGTGAGATATCCGGAGGCCCGGATTCCCTCTTCCCTTCCCTAATCCCTATTGGCCGACAGCGCATACATGACACTTTCGGTATTGTGGATGTTCATGGGCGGTGGAGATCATTTAACATCAGGTGACCCACTGGCTCGTTTGTCGGACTATACTATAAAAAAAGTAACATTCACATACGTACAAAAATCAATAGTTAATACATTCCGTGTTAAAACTATATTATATTTACAATAAAATCCAACTATTTTAATAGTTAATCTGTTTAAAAAATGAAAAATCACCAAATTATATTTAAATTTTTACATACATACATATAATAATTATTTACATTATATGTATATAGATATGTTGAGGGACATAATTTAATATATTTGGTTATAAATTCCAGCTGATTTCATATTAGTACTTAAAAGAATAATATTTGACAGCCTCCGTGGCGCAGTTGGCGTGTAGCTGACTGTGAAACGAGAGGCCGTGGGTTCGATTCCCACACCGGGACAAATATTTGTGTGACAAACAGATATTTGTGTCCGGGGTCTGGGTGTTGTGAGACCGAAAGTCTCTCATAGTCCCTGATACCCACAACACAAGACTCGTATCTTAGTGTGGGGTCGGGGCTATGTGTGTGACTGTTGGGTGTTATTTATTTAAGTCCACTTATATATTTGTACCTCATTACATATTACGCTAGTCATTGTAATAAACGATGATTCAATGTGACCAGCTGCAAAACTGCTACTAGCGTTTAAGGAAGCTGAGCCTATCATACAAAGTAGAGATATAAATCCTTTTTTGTCGAAATTCTTCGTCATCTCATAAATATTAATGGCTGTGTATTTGTTTAAATAAAAATAAATACGTAGCGTTAATGATTGCTAGTTTGTTTTAGTTCACAAAGGCATTTTTTTTTATAGAGATGGAATGAAATACGTGTAACAGAGCTAACATTCCCAGATATTTTTAAATATCTAATAATAAACAAAGGAATTTATTTATATTTCTCTTAGATCCTGCGCCTGTTATCTCGATATACGTTACGCACGCTTATCAACCGAATGCAGTCGGTACATAACAAACTCATCATAGACAGCAAAGAAATCGACCGTAATTGATACATTGATTGCCAATTCGTTATGATATCGTTGAAAATGTACATTTTAAAACTCGAGACTACCAAAGAGGTATCGATCGGTTTGACATAATGAACTCATAATACCATTATTATGAGTTCATTATGTCAAACCGATCGAAATCGGTTGATAAGCGAGCGTAACGTATGTCGAAACTGCCGGCCCTGATAACTTGACACAAGAGATGAATCTTAATGTGGGTTCAGAACTATGTATGTGTGTGACTGTTAATTGAATTTATTTTTAAACTGTCAAGGTTGTCGCAGACATATTGTCTCCGGATCATAAATGAATCGCTAAACAATATTTTTATCAACCTTCATATTGTAACTCATATCAATTAGGATCGTAACATATACTTCGCCTAGAGATCAGCGCTGCAGTACTGCTCAGGTTGTACTGCAGCATATCGCTGAATGAGGGGACCTGTTACGGAGCAAACAGTTTTGTTTTTTGTTTTAAGTTTTATTTTGTATTTTCCTTGTATTTGCTCTGGTAATAAAATCTTTTTCTTTCTTTCTTTCTTTCTTTCTTTCTAGATAAGCTAGTAAACTGCATGACGGTTAGTCAACTCACAGTCACCACGTTTTTTTTTTGGTATATACTGTATTTGGGTGGCAGTAGACTGGAGCAGACTATAATAGAATATTGAACCAGGCGTAAATTCGGCATCGTCCTGCCATGGCCGTGCCGATACCCAAGCTTTGAGCTGCTCCAGTTACGAGCCTTTGTTGACAATCGAGAACAAGTTTGGGGTTCTTCAAGAAGGGAGTAAATAGGTTTTTGAAGGGTCGGCAACGCGCATGTGATACTCCTGGTGTTGCAGGCGTCCATAGGCTACGGTAACCGCTTATCATCAGGCGGGCCGTAAGCTTGTTTGCACCAACGTGGTATAAAAAAAAAACAAGGTAGGCGGTACTGATGAAGATAGAGTCTGCGATAACTGATTTATAATAATAATAATACTAGCCCTGTATTAAATATTGTCCCAATGCTGGGCACGGGCCTCCTCTACTGATGAGAAGGGTTAGGCCTTAGTCCACCACGCTGGCCTAATACGGGTTGGTAGACTTCACATACCTTCGAAATTCTCAGGTATGCAGGTTTCCTCACGATGTTTCCCTTCACCGTTAAAGCAAGCGATAATTAACATTTATTGACTGATTTATTGTATTTAAATTACTACCGAAATCACCTCGCTTCTGCAGAGTAACCAAAAGTAGAATCTCTATGGAGTTTTTTACATGCATATCATAATTTTTTCATTTCATATTCCCTATGGAACATGGATCCGAAGTTATAGATATTGATTCATGGCATGTAGACATGAAAGCAATAACCTGATTGCTTTGTTATTGTGCAAGGCTCACGTGATTTAAGAGCATAATATATTTGTTATTTGTAAATTGTGTACTATTAAGGCACGAAAACATACTCGATGCTTTCGTTTTTATGTTTTTGGAAAATATAAACAGTATAGGTAGGTAAAGCCGACTAACTCGGTGGCGAAGTTGTAATGCGCATGCGGTATGACTGCTTTGCCTAACTCCTACTATAATATTATAAGTGCATCCAAACGTTCGCACTATTAATATTATAGTAGGATATTGCTGAGTTCCTAGAAGTACAATAATGGCACTAATTGGTTTCCTTCCTTCTTCAACCCGGTTACGTGGAACGAGTCACGCAGAAACAAGTAAGGGAACATGTCACGAGAGCGCTGCACTGTCCTTTGAGCCAAATAGAGCGAAGCCGTTCGCGGGAACACATGGCTTGTTACTTCTATCACTCCTTTACAGGCAGTAGTCTTTACGGCGCGGCGGTTTCAAAGTTCAAGAATTTTTTAACCGACTTCAAAAAAGGAGGAGGTTAACAATTCGTCGGAATCTTTTTTTTTATGTATGTTACCCGATTACTCGAAGACGCCTGGAGCGATTCGAGAAATTCTTTTTTTGTTTAAAAGGGTATACTTCCCATGTGATCCCATTGGCACCAAGTCAGGATCTGATGATGGAATCACAGAAAAATTTTATTGTGACGCATAATTTGTTTTTTATTGAAGTCGGTTTACTTTTTATGAATAAAACTTTTTTTATCAATAGTCACACACATAGCCCCGACCCCACACTAAGATACGAGTCTTGTGTTGTGGATATCAGGGACTACGAGAGACTTTCGGTCTCACAACACCCAGACCCCGGACACAAATATCTGTTTGTCACACAAACATTTGTCCCGGTATGGGAATCGAACCCACGGCCTCTCGTTTCACAGTCGGCTACTCGCCAACTGCGCCATGGAGGCTGTCAATTATGATTATGAGATTATAAGATAATTATAATGTAGATTTAAACATCTTTACAAAATATTTTGGTAATCGACTCTAAAAAATTCTAAGTTTGACGCGTATACTTTTTTAATATAACGATGTTCTCTACACAGAGTGATTTGATTATCAGAATAGGAGCTTTTCAGTATTATTGGGTCAGTTAAATTATTACTGCCTCAGTGGCGCAGTTGTAATTGCGCATGCAGCGTTACGACTGCTGTGCTGAGGTCTCGGGTTCGATCCCCGGGTCGGGTAAAGAGATATTAGGTTTTTCTCTCTAGAAATTCCTCAGTATTAGCCCGGAGTCTGGAATCTGTGCCCGGTATGGCGATAGGCTCGCCCCCTATCACATTATCGGACCGAAATGTGGGTGTACTGGTTAAACCTCCGCCTACCCCCTCGGGGTTAAATGTTAAATTATTACTGAAATATAAAATCACTTATATTTTTAGCGTATTATTAACAATACTATATTGGACAGATAGTTTATTTAAAGGAAATATTTATTTTAAAATCGTCGTTAAATAAATAATACCTATTATTATTTAATTAAAATTTTAAATAACTGAAAATAAATTAATAACGATAATGATTTTATATTATATAAATCAAACCGTTTTCTTAAAAGCAATAGGTCATAGAGGTGAGCAAAAGCTTAGGCACACTTTATATAATCAGCTTGTGCTACTTTGCTAATGCGAAGATTCTAGTGAAAGTAATGTAAATAAGGTTTCTAACGAAGGTACAGAAATTAGATTTTAATGGGTAAAAGTGGGAGCATTCGTAGATATATCGTGAATATATACATAATTACTTAGTTGGAAAAACCTTTAGTAGTTTTAGGTTATTAAAGGTTTTTTAAACGTTTTTTTCAAAGGTTAGTATATTAAACATTGTCCCACTGCTGGGCACGGACCTCCTCTACTAATGAGAGGGGTTCAGCCTTAGTCCACCACGCTGGCCTAATGCGGTTTGGTAGAGTTCACATACCTTCGAAATTCTTATCAGAATTCTCAGGTATGTTTCCTTACGATATTTTTCTTCACCGTTAAATCAAGCGACAATTAACATTTAATACACGCCATTAGAACATCTTTAACTTAACAGAAAATAACATTTTGAGTCAACAACACTGACTGACTCATATTTGGCTAGCCAGTGTCTTGGCACATTGTTCATTGTTTATCACCTCGCTGGAAGTCAGAAAAGGAATTATAGGACTTGACAACTTTTGCTTACGATTGGTCTGCGTGGATGTCACAGTGATCTATATCTTTATATATATAATTCTACTGTACGTGTGTATGTCACTGAACTCCTCCTAAACGGCTGGACCGATTTGAATGAATTTTTGTGTTTGTGTTTGGGTGGCGCCCTGGATGGTTTAGATTTAAAACAGCCCGGCAGATGGCGCTGCAGTCGGTGTGGTGCTGCTTTTCCGGGCAGGACGACGTCTGCCGGGCCCGCTAGTTAATATATAAAGAGGTAAAGTTTGTGAGTTTGGATGTTCGTGGTAATCTCCGGCACTACTGATCCGATTTTGAAAGTTCTTTCACTGTTAGAAAGGTATATTATCCCTGAGTGCTATATACTACTTTTTTTTGTAAATATATATTTGGTTAAAAATAACGTCCATGCGGACAGAGCCGCGGGCAACAGATAGTATGAAATAATTTTAGTTGAACTTCCTAATGCACTTTAGGAATGACTAGAACGATGATTAACAACAAGGTAAGTATCGTTGTTAATACAATATTAATTGAAAGTTCAAGTATTGTCAGACACAAGTACTGGCATGGCGTCCCACTAGGTCAAAGCTCCAGCGTAGGTATCAAGAAATACGAGGGACTATGGTGCCACGACACCCAGACCCGAAACATATATTTATGGATTACACAAACATTTATCTCAGTACATTAGTAACCTTCTCAAGATAAAATAATCTATACTATAATAAAGCTGATGATGCACTTTTTTGGATTTTTTTTTTTTTACTTGATTCACTATTTTTGCAAAATTTGAATTGTAACGTGTATTATTGATATATAATCCAAATAAATTGTTTTTTGAATTATGGTCTGTCTGTCTGTCTGACAAGGCTGATCATGTCCCAAGTACTGTATTACGACAAAAGAATTGACAATAAAATCATAGAGTGTATCTCGAGATAACATTTAATGTTTATTTCATCTAAATCGGTGCATTCAATCAAAAATTATACCTGTTTGAACGAATATCTGTATAATGCAAAGAGTAGCTGTGAGATATGAAATGATTTTATAAATAGTATAATATATATAAGATAACTCCCACGCGGACGGGGCCGCAAGCAACAGGTAGCTTCTAAATAAATTAAAAATATTATAAATTAAATGATACGCAAATTAACAAATGAGAAATGTGGTTAGTCAGTAATTCAAAAATAACTGCAACATACAAACACAGCTGTAATAATGTTATAGATGAGTATTACGCTGCTAAATGACGATGGCCATCTCTGATTTATTTTACGCTCGGCCAAGTCCAATTAGATATCCGACAGGATTCCTCATCCAATATTATTGTTTGTATTTAATGGCCGTTGACGTTGCGTCAGTCATTGAACCGAGTGCTGGACTCGAGTTGTCCCGACTAGTCCCGAAGACAGTTTGAAATTATTGCACGCGTTACCGCGAAGTGGTAGCAAACGTGAATCACTCACGCGACCGCGACGCGAGCGAAACAATGAAAACTTTGAAGGGTTAATACTCCGCCGAAATACACTTTCATGAATGTATAAGTAACGGAACTGGTACGTTTAGGGACGGTATGATGGATAGCCTATAATAGCGACAGCCTCCGTGGCGCAGTTGTGAAACTAGAGGCCGTGGGTTCGATTCCCGCACCGAGACATATGTTTGTGTGACAGACAGATATTTGTTTCGGGTCTGGGTGTTGTGTAAAATTTTAAGTCAACTGCTCCAGCTTGAAAGTAAATGTCACTTTTATTAATAGTTGGTAATGTTAGCGAAACTATTGCAACTTTGGGAACATTTCAACCTCGATTTTCTGATTCGAGTATGAATCAAAACACATACATATTTCCATTATCGGGCCTGGGATTTGAGTCCAGGATCCCATCGCTCTCTGAGTCTATTCTATGCATGTTCCCACTAGGACAATGAGGTGATTTATAATAACACCACCCTAATATTTATAAAATTAAACAGATTAGTGGGACATTGTCCTGATGATCATTTGTATATATAAATTAAGGCATTTATTTGTATACTTTTTCATTACATTTTGTAAAGGATGTGATCATGCATCGAATCATCACTTAGTCTTTTTCTTCGTAAAAACTGAAAAGTCAATACAGCCACGTCTCCGATTCATAATCTTTCTAGCAAATAAAAAACGGGGTCTGCGCCATGCAACGTGCTTCTACAATTATAACACAGTTGTAAGTCAATGACCGTGTGCTTTGCCGATCGTATGTGAGGCGGGGGCGGCAAGCGGCAGCGACAATAGCAAGGCCGTTTGACGTGAATGAGTACTCTGAAAAGTGATTTGCACTCCAGCCGCTGATTCTTATGTGACCCATTTCACGATCTTTAGTTACTCATGATTCTATTTGAATTGAGATTTATGTAGTCATCTGATCTTTCATAGTTAGTGTTATTAATATTCAGTTGGGTTTCAATAATATGCGTCCGGAGTAAAAACATACCAAATTTTACACGCTGTAAATTAGCTTGACCTGTATCTAATGTCTATCTATATGTAACGGAATCTTTCAACGTAATTTTCACCACGTTGAAATACATCCGATTTACTTGAAAATTAATTATTTTGTTGATAACTTAATTGTTATTTGAAAATTATTAGAAATACTTTAATTATAATAAACCAGTGAACTTTATATAACTAAAAGAGAACTCTCCACATTTAAAAAAATAGTTTCTACCCTTTTAGTTCGGCTAGCTTTTAAAGCGTGTTTTTTATGTTATTAACTCTAATTAAATTACTATTTCAGATTTATTAAAGCTGGTTAACTACTGTTCGAGTTTGAAGTTCCCTTCTATACTATAAGACACATTTAGCGAAACAATAGCGAATATGTAATAATAAATATAAATTAATAATACGATTTCTTAATATTTATGATTTAATACGTATTTGAAATAAAACAATTTTTACGGATTCTTATGTGGTAATATTCGCGTTAACATAATAACCATTACGTATTTTAAATAACTTACTATTAAAAAATCATGAAGTGGTGTCTAAACAAACCAAAACAGGGATGATAATTCCGGGTTGCCTTATTTTAAACAAACTAGATTATTATTATGCGAGAATCTCTAACAGCAATGTAACACATAAATTTAAACTAGAAAGTAAATATTTCCAGAATATTATTCTTCTCTATGGTAAAAAGAAAACAAACCACATGTCTGATGTATTAAATTAGTTATTAATCTGTACACTATTGAGTTCAATGCTTTGTTTAACGAAAACATCGAAAGAAGCCTAGATTGCCTAAATAGAAAAATCTGGATCTATTCCGTCTATTTTGTGTTTATTGTTACACCAGTTTCAGACAACAGGTGTATATAAATGGACCGTTGTGGTTTGGGGAAGTTGAAACATATTGCCGATGAATTGGGTCAGAAGAGTTCGAAACAAAAGTGGTTTGAGTAATGGCTATTTATATTGGGTGAAGATAAATCTTAATCACGCACTTCATTGTTATAGTGTTTATGTATACCTAAAAACGAAATTGATTGACTTGCAGTAAGTTTGGACATTTTGAATTTATGTTACATTATTTGAACTTAAACTACTTTTTTAGTAAGCACAAAATAATGATTTACCTTTTTAAGCAAATGATTCTTATCAAACTTTCAAAAATTATTCATATAAACACATCTTAGATTTTCGAAGTTATGAGTGTGTTTATTGACATGAAACTAATTTTACGGATTCTATCGCGGTTTATTTAACTTTTTTTAAACCCGACGTTTTTAAAGCTCCCTCGTAGTTCTTGATACCCACAGGTTTGACCTAGTGTTGGATCAAGACTATGTGTGTGACTGTTGGGTGTATTTATTTATTATTATCATCGGAAACTCCTTAGGAAGTCTGATTAAATATGTCTGTCTGGTATAGGGTGTTTTTAAAATATATTGTCGAAGTTTTTTTTATTCTGACACGGCAAAGTGACCACACTGCACCTGACGCGTAGTGCCGTCCAATTAGAGTATCGAGTAGCAAGAGACAATCGCTACAAAAGACAATCATACCAGCCTACTCCTTCACACTACGTCATGGGCAAGAAGGTGAAGAAGCGGTCGAAGGTCTAGTGTCAGAGTACTCAGAAGGCCTTAAAGCGGCCAAACATCGCACCCCTACTCTAGACCCGCGACAAAAACCGGATGTACACTGGCTGATCCCGGAACGCGACACACTTGCGTGTGCCACTATGGCGGGTTTTACACCCTGTGTTCAGTGGTCAATATCCGGGCGGATACGAATATCCTACCACCAGCAGTTTTCATGGAAACAAAAATAAGACTTAACTTTTTTTTTACAATAGTTTATATAACTTCTATTATACAAGATACGTATTCTTAACTAGTATAATTAATGCTATCTAGCAATAAAGTTAACTAGCACGTTAGTGTATCAGAACGTATTTGGTACTGTCGGAGCGCAGTTATCTAAACTATTAGCTGGCGAATGGACTTTGTCACGGTATTGTGATAAATTGAAGTAGTCCTTGGACATATTAACGTCCCTTAGTCGTTGGCAATGAGCGTGATTAATTATCGTGGACAATACAGACAGACTGACAGCCAATTCGGGTTAACGCAGTTCACTGACTTGCGAAACACCGCATGCGGTGCCAGTGCATTGTATGCATACAGTCTGCTTACTCTTTGTCAATATTTGTATGCCAATAAACGTTTTATAACGTATAAATAGAATGCAGACGCTGTAATATTAGTCTAATAACGTGTTATTCCAACGTAATTACGTTTCTCGTTTAAGTAAGGTTATGATGTTCGCACCCAGTGTTTGCTTAACAAATTTCGAAAGAGCGCTGTACTTACAAGTAAAATGCTGAGGTCAATCAGTTGGTTCTTGACCTAGTACGTTCAAGGGCCTTTTACTCTAATTTTATTATCTACATTCACATTACATGTTATGATTTATAATTAACTAACTGTATCCTGTCCATACGAATCGTTCAAAATCTTTGCTGACAAGTTATTTGAATACAGACTTTATTTCATTGTAATAAGGATTTTAGTAAAGCATTATGGGGTTATAGCGGACACACGTGTGATTCAGTTTGGAGTTCTCCGGCCGCCCGCATTGTTATACAATGTGTTGGCCCACACAGAAACAATAATGAGATCTATATTCCTAATCATATGCTTCTATTTACATTTCTATCTTTTCTGTGTTACTCTAACGAGGATGTGAGTTGTACAAACACTAATGGATTCAATGACTATGCAATTAATTTCTATTTTTGGTGTGGCTCACGCACATATTGTAATGCAGCTGTATTTTCTTTTTGTATGAGACATACGGGACTATTGTAGTTTATTTTATTATCAGAGGTGTTCAGGTGTTCATATATAATTTATTTGCACATATTGTCATTGCATATACAATAATGTTATGGTTAACAAGGTCATTTGATTAGTACGCGGTTAATTATGGCCTTTTGACCCCTGGCTTGGTAAACGTTAATATTTACCAAAAAGTTACATTTCACCATATGTGCCGCTACTTTATTGAATGTGATTGTAACATAAATAATATATTTGCAGTACAAACTGCTTTTGGCGCAAAATGAAACTTAATTTCCAAGTGCATAAAGCGTATTTCTTATTAAGCATAGATATAGTGAGCAACGTTAGCAACGAGGTCGGGATGAGTCAGGGCGTCATCTCGGCGCCTAACATTTTCGCGAGCCCACATCTTCCCGTCTACCGTGAACCCTAGGGAACCGTGTAATCTATTTTCACTTCGTTTGATGTGATAAAGTGAGTCCATCAGCCTAGAAAATGGCGTATTAGCCACGATTAAACGAAATCCCATACCCCACAAAGGTACCTCTATGAAACATAGCTACCTAAGATGTTTTATGTCTATCCATACATAGACCCGTCTAGTGTCTACGGAGCCTTTGTGTGCATTCAGATGTGCAGATTAATGATAGTGTCTGAATAATGAAAAGAAAATCAATAATATGGACGGAGAAATTTTGTATATTTTGATTTAGTGTGCATCTTTATTCTCTCTAATTTTGGATTATTGTGTTTTGATACAATTGAACAAATATTACAATATGGTTTCTAAGTGTGACAACACTCGAAACCGGATATAACGACATTAAAGGGACCGTTTATCTAAGGACGCTATATCCGATGGTCGTTATAAGCAATATACATTTTTTTTACGTATTTTAATATCATTCGTTTCAAAATATTCATATTTGCGATATGATGACGTAAAAAAGCGCGATCCAAACTAAATCACAACGATATGCACTTATGAACCGCGCTATTAAAACTGCGGGCAGTATAACTGGTGAGCCACACAGTCTACCGTAGAAGCATGTATAAAGATTGCCAATTTGAGTTCCTTCGATGGCAAGTCCAAAAGCTGCGGTTTTAATCGCTGGTCTATGACCTTAAAATATGAAGTTGTTGTTTTAATTATACCAGGTCTGAATTATGTATTATCGCACTGCTGGGCATGATCTCCTCTACATATCAGTGGATATTTTACTTCACCAGGCTGGGCTGGGCTGGTAGACTTCACAGAATTCTTCAGTATACAAGTTGCCTCGTGATGTTTACTTCACAGTTAAATCAAGTTATAATTAATAATCAATACGTACGTAATTTCGAAAAGTCAGCTGGTTTCCAACCTGCGACTATCGTTTCAACAGTCTGTACCATCCCGAACTAGCCTATCGCCTAGGTTTTGATGTTTTCTGTATATATAAAAGAAGAAGCTGACTGACTGACTGACTGACTGACTGATCGATCAACGCACAGCCAAAACGGCTGGGGTTAGAGACTTGAAATTTTGACAGTAGGTACCTTTTATGACGTAGGCATCCACTAAGGAAGGGTTTTTGGAAATACCATCCCTAAGGTGGTAAAATAGAGGATAAAAGTTTGTATGAAAATCCGTCATTTTTGAAGATATATTCATGAAAATAAGTATTTGACCTTTTAGTTAAAAATAAAAAATATATGTTTCAGGATTTTTGGAAATTCCAGCCCTAAGGGGGAAAAATAGGGGATGAAAGTTCGTATGAAAATCCGTAATTTTTTAAGTTAAACGCATGAAAATTGTAGTATAGCTTAATAGTATTACATAAAATATTAAACAAGAACGTGGGTGGATTTATTGTTGTGTATTGTTAATGTGTGCGGATGGTGACTGCATAAGTGATAAGAAGGGCTCAAATTACAAAGACAGCGGTGAAGCGACTTGAGAAGATCTGGAGGAATAGAGGTATCAGTAAGAGCACCAAATGCAAACTGATGAGAACTTTGGTCTTCTCTATATTCCTCTACGCTTCGGAAATCAGACTCTGAAAGCACGCATTCGGAGCAGGATTGACGCATTCGAAATGTGGTGCTGGCGTAAAATGTTGGGTATTCCGTGGACAGCGCGCCGCACCAATGTGTATATTCTCTCGGAATTGAAGATCAAGTGCCGCCTATCGACCATGCGGCTCCAACGGGTCCTCAAGTACTTCGGACACGTAACCAGACGAGAACCCGATAACCTAGAAAAGCTTATTGTGGTAGGACACGTGGAAAGAAAGAGGAGCCGCGGAAGAGCATAGACCAGATGGACCGACACTGTGAAAGAAGTCTCTAAAAGCAGTATACAGACTTCCACCCGGATGGCCGAAAACCGAGCGTCCTGGAGAGCCTTGGTGCACAAAGTGACGACCTTAGATAGTCACGACTCGAATGAGGAGGAGGCGATGAAGAAGAAGATTGTTAATTTGAAAACCATATTTTCCGGCTTTCCTGCATCTTCATAATTTTGGCTATAGCTTCGCGTGTCAGTATTTTGAAATATTGTCATTTCAAATTATGATGTTGAAGAAATTTTGAAAATACGTAACATAAAACTGACTACACAGAGGCTCAACATTAATTACAGTATCACAGAGGCGCGTTAATTACGAGATAAAATGGGGTGACAAAATCTTCTTGCAAATAGGACTTAATTAATTTATTCGGCGTGAAGTTATAACGCGTGTCGCCGAATTCATTATGCAGATTTTAAGCGGAACGAGACTAAACGCCACGTTTTATTATCCGAGTAATTTAACGTTAAATATTGGATGGCTTGGTGTGTGTTAGTTGTTTAGCATAAAGCAGTCTTATTAAAAGTTTCAACGTCTTAAAGACCAGCATCAATAATGTTAAACGTGTCTTTGTTGCTTAGCAAATGTATCCTAAATGTATACAAGACATTATGAAATTATAATCCTAATTAGACACAGAGTAAATACAAGACTACTAGTTTGTAGGTCTTTCGTATTGCTTTCTCTTTCCGTCAAGCTTCGGTTTAAGCATTTTAATGTTCCGAATTGAATGACATTCAAGCTTAGACGAAACAACCTAATTTCGTCATTGCATTAAAGCCAGTGGCATTTTTTTACATTATATGATCCGTCATATTATGTCTCAGCCAGCAGCGATAGCCTAGTTCGAAGTGGTACGGACTGCCAAATAAAATAAAAAATAAAATAAATTTAAACAATTTTTTAAACACCCGTAATATTTACAACAGTTATTATCATTTAGAAGAAATAAATATGAGAAGTTCACTTTAACCGATTGTGAAAATTGATATACATTTAACTTTAACTTTACGGCATAAGTTGAGGATTACGCTCAAAAACATGGTTTGTTGTATAATGCCTCCAAAAGCTTATTTATGGTCTTTAAGGGAGTCGGTGGCAAATGCCCTGCATCTGTTCCTGTCTTTAAACTTAACGGTACTAAGCTGGAACAGGTTAAGCAATTTAAATATCTAGGTCATTACGTTACCGATGACCTTAAGGATCATGCTGATATTGAGCGAGAACGTAGGGCGCTGGCAGTCCGCTGCAATATGTTGGCGCGGAGGTTTGCACGCTGCAGCGATCAAGCGAAAGTCACTTTATTTAGAGCTTATTGCCAAGTGTTTTATACATGCAGCCTATGGACCAATTACACGCAGCGGGCTATTGACGCCCTTCGAGTCCAGTACAACAACGGACTCAGGATGATGTTGGGCAAGCCTCGCTTCTGCAGTGCGTCGACAATGTTCGCAGAAGCACGTACAGACGACTTTTTTGCCATTATGCGTAAAAGGGCGGCGTCGTTGCTCGGCAGAGTGCGGGCAAGCTCTAATTCCATCCTGATGACGATAGCATGCAGATACGATTCAAGCACAATTAATAAATGTATACGAACTTGTATCACTTCAAGGCAAATTGTATCTAAATTATGAATTTGTATTGTATTTTGTGTCACTTACTAACATAGTTATTTAAGAAGTTTCAGTGTCTACTAACCTAATATGGATTATTAATTTGTCCGAAATAAAAAGAATATTATTATTATTATTATAAGTTTAAAATGCGGCCAGACTTCCAATAAATTTTATTTTACACTCCCAAATGTCACTAAAATCCTACAAAACGGTCACTTAATATTATTTACAGTACGCATAATTCTTTTGAACATTTTTACGTTGTCATTGTTACGCTCGTACTGCGGCAATGCAAATGAAAGTGCACAATCAGCTACAGTACCTTTACTGAATAATAAAATACAGAAAATGTACTTATTATATTTTATTGCGAGCTTTTATGATGACTATTGGTAATTTTTATATTTAAGGCGATTCCTTTTGAGTTGCTATTATGTTGCAAATGCTGCTGGAATCATAAATTAGCACTTATAGGACTAACTGATTTTAATATATAAAAACAACGTGTCAGTGTGTACACGCTCCACGCTAATCGCTTTCAATGAAATTTTGTTAATCGCTGTTAACGAGATCATTTTTTTTATTTTTCTATGTATATTTGGCTACTAGCTGTTGCTCGCGGCTCCGCCCGCGTGGAGGTCATGTTTGGGAGAAAAAGTATACAATACAAAATACTCATGCGTTAAAAAATGACGGATTTTCATACAATCTTTCATCCCCTATTATACCCCCTTAGAGGCGGAATTTCCAAAAATCCTGAAACATATATTTTTTATTTTTAACTATAAGGCCAAATACTAATTTTCATGAATTTAACTTCAAAAATGACGGATTTTCATACAAACTTTCATCCCCTATTTTACCTCCTTAGGGGTGGTATATCCAAAAACCCTTCCTTAGTGGATGCCTACGTCATAAAAGGTACCTACTGTCAAAATTTCAAGCCTAACCCTAACCCCAGCCGTTTAGGCTGTGCGTTGATCGATCAGTCAGTCAGTTTCTTCTTTTATATATATACAGATTAGAGGGACGATGGCAATAGACATAGCTAGTAAATATAAATAAATGAATATATAACAACAAACTCATCACGTGCCTGTATTTTTTGGTTTTCTGCAACGCTATTTTGAACTTATTCGGTAGACTCTATGAATATATTTTTAAGCTGCCTTGGTGGACGTGTGGTGATGGTAAAAAGTTATATGTTTATAAAAATAATCTATGAAAGTATTATAGCAACCAAACGATCAGTATTAATGTTTTTAAGCTGAGTCCATATGCATGAATCACTTTTTACTGTGACTGTACAAGAGTTGAATACATTGTTGTCGTCTGAACGTAACGATTGTAATTTCATTATTTAATCATATATATGATTTGTGCACAATGTATCAGACATATTGACGTGTTAAGTTTCAAGAAGGCAAAGAGTTATAAGAGAAAAATAGCATACCTTAACATTGCTTGTATTCTAAATTATGTTGTTTTAGCTCTCAATTCTTCTGAGTACTCTGCCACAAAAGCTCTAAAGCTTTGTATGTATTTTTAAGATCATTATTTATTATCTATATTCCACACGAGTAAACTAGTAGTACTGGTCGTTTTCAAAATATGATTATACAAAAAAATCTATGCCCCTATCCCAGACGGGATAGGCAGAGGAGCAACTAATGCACCCACAGGCACACTAAAAACTATGATGCAAATGATAATAGAATAATCCAGTGTCTCACTGTCATAGTCGATTTTCTCAGATACTATAAATTAATACACATGATTTAAAGGCATAATTTGAAATACTTCATGGCGCAGCGGACGTGTAGCTGGTTGTGATTCCCGCACCAAGACAAATGTTTTTATGACAGACAGATAGTTATTTCGGGTCTGGATGTTGTGGACCCTAGTCCATCGTAGTTCTCGATACCCACAATACAGGTTTTACCTAGTGTAAGGTTAGAACTATGTGTGTGACGGTTCGATGCTATGTAACGTTTAAATATGCAAATACACAAATTTGGAAATAGTGAAGTCTCCAAAAGTCTAACTCTTCAAATAAAAGCAAGCGGATACTTCATGTTGGTATTCTCTAGATACATGTGCAACCCCGGTCGAGCTGGCCCATTCCCGCTGAAGACAAAACTGCCTACAGCGCGGCTCCACCACTTCCACTTAAAAGTCACGAGAGACTTATTCTACTATATGGAATTTCTATATTTATCCAAAATTTATTCCAAGCCACACTTTTTATCCGATTTCCCATGTTTACGTCCGGTTGGCACATTCAAATAGCCTTTATTGAATAAATAATCCTTGGAACGGACAATGAGTATCCGTCCGGCCATCCAACAAACATCATCTCGTCTGAACTGCTTCCTTTATTCAACAAAGTTAATCCGAATTTTGTTGCTGCTTAAATTTTTTTGTTTTGTTCACTCACTTCTAAACCAAGACTCTCATAAATAAATATGAATGAATGACTAATGTAAAAAAATAAAATCATTGAGCGGTAAATTTATTATTACGTCATGTTAAGTGAAGTTGCATCGGTTTCAATTGCCATGCAAGACTGTATAGTCCTATTACATCATTCGCGGTATATAGTATACGCGCATAATTGAGAGTGAGCGACAATCATATATGACTAGTTGTTGCTCGCGGCTCCGCCCGCGTGGAGGTCATGTTTGGGAGAAAAAGTATACAATACAAAATACCAATATTCATGCGTTTAACTTAAAAATGACGGATTTTCATACAAACTTTCATTCCCTATTTTACCCCTTAGGGGCGGAATTTCCAAAAATACTGAAACATATATTTTTTATTTTTAACTAAAATGCCAAATACTAATTTTCATGATTTTAACTTCAAAAATGACGGATTTTCATACAAACTTTCATCCCCTATTTTACCCCCTTAGGGGTGGTATTTCCAAAAACCCTTCCTTAGTGGATGCCTAAGTTATAAAAGGTACCTATTGTCAAAATTTCAAGTCTCTAACCCCAGCCGTTTAGGCTGTGCGTTGATCGATCAGTCAGTCAGTCAGTCAGTTTCTTCTTTCATATATACAGATATACGTAATCACTTCATCAGGCATTTCAACCAATAACTTTTTAAAGTATCAGAATATACTTTTAAAAGTTGAATCGCCCAACTTACTTCAATGATTTTTTGTGAATGTGTATAGTTGGTTTTTGTTTTTTTTTATCGAAAAATAGCTGCCATGGGTTCAACGGCTATAGGCCTGCTCTCGCGATTTGTTTATTTTTTTATTGAGGAGATCTTACATAATGAATTACTCTTTTATACCAATAATAATTATATTAAAATTCTAAATAAAATCTAAATCGTCTGTCTAAATTGTTGTGCTATGATGAAGCGACGGTGGGGTCCAGCTGAAAATCAGTGCTGTTTTTCAGCAGCTGAGCTGGTGCCCCTTCCACCGCACATGTTGCAGCAAAATAGCCAAATTATGTAACTAGATAGTATATAATTTTTTTTGTTTGTGTATTGTGTGTGTGGAAAAATAAATGGTTTAAATGGTTTAAATATTGTACACCTGAATGTTCCGACTTCATTTAATTTAGCATTGTACTGTTCGTTGATAAAACTATGCCCTTGTTTAATCCCAATTATTTTATGAAACATGTGTTAAATTGGCTTTTCCCATAAAATTGAAATGACCTCCCTTCTCCTCATCAATAAGAGTCATTAAAATCGCTCGTGCAGCGACTACATTTCTCAAATTCCCAAGATATATTTTAAAAATTAATTCCAATGTAGTAGTTAAAATTGTTTTTATTGATGGTATTTTACAATCATGGCCCATGCATGACACCTACATATTTACCTCAAAATGGTCAGGTAGGCCACAATACTAGAAACATTAAATATTTATAACGTATCCCGAGCAAGGACAATGTTCGGACAAACTAATTCGATATATAAAACGAAATTTCTCATATATACGCAGATGTTTCAAATATTTACATTTGAAAAAACTTCGTAAAAATGTAGGGTTCTGCAAATGAATGAAATACAACTCCCGCAGGACATTATAAAATATGATAAATCGTGATTGATTGAAGTGTTTGACATTGTATTTGGTCAAGGAGCTCTGAGCTGATTATGCAGTTCTTTAGGCTGCATAATCAGTCCTCGCTGGTTAATGTACATGGGGAATGGTAGTTAATACATAATTTCATTAAACATTAATAATTATTTATTTGCGAGCTATTTAATGCAAAATAATTTGATTAATTGAAGTTATTGAGTCTTTAAATATAAGTACAGAACCCGAGAGTTCAACACTAATGTAATTGCTTGTAAAATTCAATGAAAAGCTATAAAATTAAGCGACACTGCGACAGATGGGACTTTATGTCGTCGCTTAATTGATTGGATAAAAATCCTAAAATATGAACGAGGGGTGCATAGACCGTTAAAGAAACAAAAACTGTTATAAAAGTGCTTTTATAACGGCGTGTTACATAGATTAATTAAATGTCGAGTTTTTTTAATGTATCATAAATAATGCTTTCTTATATTTACGCGAACATTATACATTGAAATATATCTAATTTTACGTATTCTATCGCGGTTTATTTAACTTTTTTATCCCGACGTTTCGAAAGCTTTACAGCCTTCATGGTCACGGGGCGGACTGGCCAGTTTTATTTCAAAGTATCATAAAAAAAAATTCAAGTATTTTACTGGACTCTTTGGTAACTCAACATCATCATCACTCAAAAGTAGGTAAACAATATTTAATACCTTATAGCAAGAGAAAGAATCTTTTATCCACATTCAATAAGTTCGGCTGAAGTAATTGCCCGCTTGTAAAACACGCAGTCGTAAATGAACTCAACTGTCTACAGATATGAGTAATTTGTTCGCGTAACAAAGGGTTTTATTTCGAGATTACAATCTTTATATGCCATTTGAAATGAAATAAAACAACATATGCCTGTATTTCTTAGACAGTAATGTACTTAAATTGCAAGAGATATACTGGATCATATATTTGTGTGATATTATATATTTATGAAATTTTTTAATAGTAATGACATATATAAATAAATTTATTTAAAGTCCTGGTATAATTTATTAATTATTATAAAGTCCACTTTAACGGTGGAAGAAAACATCGTGAGGAAACCTGCATACCTGAGAATTCTCATAAGAATTTTGTACAGGATCAAGCCATGTATCTTGTATATAATGTAAATAGTTATAATTAGTTATTATTATTATCGTATTTTGTGTAAATTATTAGCGAACATCGAGGTGCGACATTTTGCGGCTGAGCGCGGATTGGCCGAATCATCGCGGCCGTCACCTCGCCGCCCGCACACCTCTGCATCAAGGCTCCCCGGCGACATCCGCGGCGTCCGGCGCGCGCTCTGATTGGCCGAGCGCGCACTCGTCCCATGGCTGACCCCGAGCTGCGCGAGCGCGCCCGAGACGCCCGGAAATGAAATAAAAGAAACGCCCCGGGCCACCGAAAGTCAGTTCGCTCCGAGATCGCTCCAGCAACAAGAAGAAAAGTCAAGCAAGAAAAACGGGAATATTGGAAGAACGGGAAGCCTGAAGAACGGGAAGCCTGAAGAACGGGAACCCTGGACTTTTCAAGAAAGAACAACGGGACTGCAAGGCGTCATATAGTATATTTTGACGTCAAAAGTATTGTAACCTGGTCCGAACAATATACTGCTACTTTATCGATCTGGTCATTGAGTTTCTTCTCCACGCAATCCCAGCATCCCCCACATCGTCTTGGTCCTTCGAGCCGGATCTACGTGGAGAAAGATGCCAGTGACTAGATCGGTAGGGCGCAGAACTGCTTCGGCGACGGTGACGACGGACACCACGACTGAGGTCACGGGTACTTCCGGTACCACGACCGAGGTTACTGGTACGTCCGGCACTACGACTGAGGCCACCGGTACCACGGACACCTCCGGTACCGCTACCGCCACCGCGACCGCCACGGAACGCTCAACGGCGGTATTAAGAACACCACCCGCCTCAAGACCTGCGCCGGAAGATCAAAAAAGCATCGTCGCAGAACACCGCAAATCACCAAGCCGAAGTCAAGCCCGTTCAACAAGGAGCAAGAATCCCTCAAGAACACGCCGCTTGGCACAAGCTAAGGCCGAACTCGTCCAGTTGAAGATCGAGCTAGCCGCCGCCCGCATTGCCGAAATAGAAGCGGAATCGGATGAAGACGACATGAGCTCTGTTGTCACCGAGGCTGAACAGGAACAGCGCGTACACAGCTGGCTAGAGAACAGCCGGTTACTCGCCATAGACAGCCAGCCTCACCAAGCAACAGAGGCGCATATAGTTACACAGCCGCCGGCCGAACCTGCTGCCCCAGCGATCACTGCCGCATCCTGGGACACACCGGCGTCTGCACCGGCGGGAGTCACTGCCGCACCCCCGCCATTATTGCGTCTCTCTGCAATCGAACCGTCAACGTCTCATTCTCATCCTCATCCACAGCCAGCAACGTCAACAGAGGGACCGCCCACCGCACTTCCAGTACACACTACGGGAGCTGAACCACCAGGAAACATTGCAGCCTGGGAATCTAACCTGGGGCCTGCGCAGCCGCCTACGCCAGTGATCACAGCCGCATCCTGGCGACCGAACCTCGGGACTGCGCAGCCGCCTCCGCCAGTGACCACCGCCGTGTCCTGGCAATCGAACCTCGGAACTGCGCAGCCGCCTACGCCAGTGATCACAACCGCATCATGGCGACCGAACCTTGGGACTGCGCAGCCGCCTCCGCCAGTGACCACCGCCGTGTCCTGGCAATCGAACATCGGGTTTGCACCGCCACCTCCGCCAGTGATCACCGCCGCATCCTGGCAACCGAACTTTGGGGCAGCGCAACCACAACAGGTAAACCATCCGACTGAAGATGGAGCTGTCACCGTCCGGCAATCGCGGACGGATCTGCTAGAACTCGCGTCAGCCATCACCAGTGCAGTCCAAGCTGCGCAACATCGTCAACCGTTGAAGTATACAGAACTTCCCAGCTTCAACGGGGCTCATCAAGATTGGCTGACATATCGCGCCGCCTACCTCGAGACAGCGCACCACTTCACTAGCATAGAAAACATGTCCCGCTTACGCAGAAGCCTTCGAGGGACAGCGAAGGAAGCAGTGCAAGGATTGCTGATCACGAACGCGGACCCGAACAATGTCATGAAGACACTAGAGATGCGGTTTGGACGTCCCGACTCCATAGCCATGGCGGAGATTGACCGCCTCAGAACCTTACCGCGTCTCACCGAATCGCCGCGGGAACTCTGCACCTTCGCCACAAAGGTAGAAAATACAATAGGCACTTTACAGGCACTCAACTGCATCTTCTACCTATACAACCCCGAAGTAACTAAGAACATGACAGAGAAGCTGACGCCAACCCTCAAGAGGCAGTGGTACGAATTCGCGGCCACACAGCCAAAGGAAGAACCAGATCTGCTGAAATTCGGTCGGTTCATACAGCGGGAAGCGGAAATGTGTAGTCCGTTCGCCCAACCCGAACCTATTACCGAACGAAGTCTCAGCAAAACGAACACGGAGGGCCAACGCCGACAACGAGTACACACCGTCAGCGAAAATTACAAGTCAAACTGTGGCCTCTGTAGTCAACAGGGTCACAGCATCGTAGAATGTACGCGTTTCAAGGATGCGAGTACGGACGCGAGATGGGATATCGCAAAGAAACACCGCTTATGTTTCAGATGCCTGCGTTTCAGATCGAAACAACATAGCTGCAAGCCTAAGAAGTGCGAAACCGACGGATGCATTCATCTTCACCACAAACTCCTTCACTCGGTTAAGAAACAAATCAAGAAGGAAGAGAACCCCGAACCAAAGGAAGATGAACATGTCAACTCAGCGTGGACGCCCAAGGTCTCATTCCTCAAGATCGTACCGGTACACATTTCTGGACCGGCGGGAGCTGCGGATACCTTAGCTCTTCTGGATGACGGATCGACCGTCACTCTCATCGACGAAGAGTTGGCGAAGAAAATAGGAGCCGACGGTCCAGACGAACCTCTCCACATCATCACGTACAACGGGGAATCCGGAAGCGACCTACAGTCACGCCGAGTTAACTTCCAGATTAGAGGGGCTAATCGACATCAAGATCGGATCCAGGCACGCACCGTCAACGACCTCAAGCTAGCAGCCCAACGCGTCCCGAAAGAAGCCATTGAAGAGTGTGAACACCTGAAGAGTATCCTGGCAGAAATACAACCGAGCGAGGCGGCACCGAAGATATTAATAGGCCAAGATAATTGGCACCTCCTCCTCGCTACGGACGTACGTACGGGCAGGAGAAACCAACCTGTTGCGTCATTGACGCCGCTTGGTTGGGTAGTTCACGGGGGTCACACTCGTACGCTGGGTCACAGGGTCAATTTCGTGAAGCATATCACGACAGATGACCATCTGGAGGAGATGATAAGAGAGTTCATCACGATGGACAACCTCTACATCGACCCCAGACGACCCGTCAGCGACCCGGGTGAAAAGGCTTTAAGGATCCTTGAGAAGCACACAAGAAAGACCCCAGAGGGCAGATATCAAACAGCCCTGCTTTGGAAGTCGGAAGATGTTGTCATGCCGAACAATTACGACAACACTTTAAGAAGACTTCACACGATAGAACGGAAGTTGGACCAGAATCCTCAATTGAAGCAGAAATATAACGAACAAATGGAAGCCTTGGTGACGAAGGGTTACGCCGAACCCGCACCTCTGACTTCAAACAAGAGGACCTGGTACCTACCACACTTCGCGGTTTTCAACCCAATGAAGCCGGACAAACTCAGAGTTGTCCACGACGCCGCCGCGAAGACAAGGGGAACGTCGCTGAATGACCAGCTTCTGACTGGACCGGACCTTCTTCAACCCCTTCCGGGGGTCATCATGAAGTTCCGACAACACCCGATCGCCGTGACAGCTGACATCACAGAAATGTTCATGCAAGTAGAACTACAAGAACAAGACAGGGACGCACTAAGGTACCTATGGCGAGGGGACAGGAGAGACGATCACCCACCTCAGCAGTACCGCATGAAGTCGCTGATCTTCGGGGCATCAAGCTCGCCAGCCACGGCAATCTTCGTGATGAACCTCAACGCGGAGAAGCACCGACACGAACACCCGGAGGCAGTCGAAGCCATAAGGAACAAGCACTACATGGATGACTACTTAGACAGCTTCGAATCCCTCGAACAGGCGGCAAAAGTCACGCGGCAAGTGCGCGACATTCATCGAGAGGCTAAGTTCGAATTGAAAAAATGGACCTCGAACTCGGCGGAGTTACTACAGACTCTCGACGAGGTCACTGAACTCGAACCTACTGTCGACTTAAAAGGAGCCGAGAAAACCGAGAGGGTACTCGGGCTCATATGGCAACCGAAGAACGACAGACTCGCCTTCAATTTGGACCTAGCTCGCATTCCATCGGCAATCCTGAACAACGCAACACCCACCAAGCGGCAAGCATTGAAGATAGTAATGTCGCTCTTCGACCCACTTGGCCTCGTATCACCGATCACGATCAGGGCCAAACAGATTTTACAGGAAGTCTGGCGAAGGGGAACTGCGTGGGACGAAAACATTGACGACGACTTGGCAGCCGACTGGACTAAATGGTTAGTGGAATTACGAAGCCTAAGCGCCGTATCTATACCAAGAAGCTACCCAAGTTACAGCGCAGCAGTGTCTCTCCAACTACACGTCTTCACGGATGCCAGTGAATCCGCATACGCGACGGCGCTGTACTGGCGCGCCGTGGATGATCAAGGACGGGTCAGCGTAACTCTCGTCACCGCCAAGGCCAAGGTCGCACCACTGAAGGTAACATCAATACCGCGAATGGAACTACAAGCTGCGGTACTCGGATCTCGCATGGCAACAGCTGTGAAGGACGCCCACGAGAGGAAGCCCGACGCAACCGTTTACTGGACGGACAGCCGTACGACCCTGACATGGATCAGGACAGGGTCTAGATCTTACAAAGCGTACGTCGCTCATCGTGTGGCCGCCATCGAGGAACATAGCAAGAGCAGCGAATGGCGATGGGTACCGACCAAAGCGAACGTGGCTGACGACACTACCCGAGACGTACCGGACGACTTCCACCAAGGACATCGTTGGTTCAACGGTCCCGACTTTTTACAGAAAGGTCCGGAGTCGTGGCCGGCGGATAACAGGAGCACAGCGACACCGACCGGAGAAGAGCGAACATACGCGGTCATCGGGGTTCAACGACCGCGAAGCCTCAACGCGGCATTACCGGACGTCAACAGATTCTCGAAATGGTCGAGATATTTGCGAGCAACAGCGAGGATACTACACGCCATTGAGGTATTCAAACAGGCTATTAAACAGCGAGTCAACCACAAGAGGACCGCGCGGAATCGAACCCGCGACCCGAACTGGCAACACGCCAAGAACACGACACGACCGTTGAAAACTATCAAAGTGTTTACTAACGACGACCGCTACCTTTATCTTCCCGCAGAGCTACAACGACGTGCTGAAGCCCTGATCTGGCAGGCCTCACAGGAAGACTCCTTCCAAAAGGAGGTTGATGAACTTAAAAAAGGAAATCAGGTCCCCCGCGATAGTCGTCTCTACAAGTTGAGCGTGGAACTATCCGACCAACAGCTGAGATTAAAAAGCAGAATAGGAGCAGCGTTGGAGGTCTCTGATGAGCTGAAGAACCCCCTGGTGATAGACGGCGACCACCGAGCGACTAGGCTGTGGATTGAACATGAACACCGTCGACTACATCACGCAGGAGCCGAAGCAACAACTAACGAGTGCCGACAACGACACTGGATACTCCGTCTACGACCTACGGTCAAGAACATCATACGACAATGTGTACGGTGCCGCATGAGGACAGCATCTCCACCGCAACCCATGACTGGAGACCTACCGCATGGCCGCCTAGCACATCACCAGAGGCCATTCACGTACACAGGTCTAGACTACTTCGGCCCTCTCAGCATCACTGTAGGTCGAACGCATCAAAAGAGGTACGTGGCGTTGTTTACCTGTCTCACCACACGCGCTATACATTTAGAGCTAGTGCAGTCACTTAGCGCCGACTCAGCGGTTATGGCGCTCCGACGGATGATCGCACGCAGAGGGGTACCGAAGCAGATTTGGTCCGACAACGGAACTAACTTTCACGGAGCTGAAAAGGAACTCAGACATGCCCTCTTTGCAGCCACAGAAAAGGAAGCATCCAGGAAAATCATAGATTGGCGGTTCATCCCACCGGGTGCGCCGTTCATGGGAGGCGCATGGGAGCGGATGGTACGCTCCGTCAAGACTGCTCTCGCGACGGTACTACACGAGAGGCATCCCGCGGAAGAGGTTCTACATACACTCCTCGCCGAAGCAGAACATACGGTGAATAGCAGACCACTGACTCACGTGTCAGTGGATCCCGAGGATCCGGAGGCGCTCACCCCGAACCATTTCCTCCTGGGCGGACCAGTCGGAAACACAGCCCCAGGAACGTTCAACGACCGGGACTTGAACCTGCGGAGCAGCTGGCGCGCTTCACAACGTCTCGCCGACATGTTCTGGTCGCGATGGCTGAAGGAGTACCTACCGGAACTCAGGAATAGAAGAGACCCACACGGAAAAGGCCCCGAGATACAAGTCGGAGATTTGGTGCAGATCATAGACGGGAACCTACCACGCAACATGTGGATACGAGGACGCATCCACGCAACTCATCCCGGACCCGATGGCATCGTACGAGCGGTCGACGTCGCCACCAGAGGAGGTATCTTGCGGCGCCCAACGAAGAAACTTATACTTCTCCCAATGGAGAAGGCTGATCCTGCACCCAATTAAAATGCATCGTCAACATCCAAAGAGTGACGATGCACGGCGGGAGAATGTACAGGATCAAGCCATGTATCTTGTATATAATGTAAATAGTTATAATTAGTTATTATTATTATCGTATTTTGTGTAAATTATTAGCGAACATCGAGGTGCGACATTTTGCGGCTGAGCGCGGATTGGCCGAATCATCGCGGCCGTCACCTCGCCGCCCGCACACCTCTGCATCAAGGCTCCCCGGCGACATCCGCGGCGTCCGGCGCGCGCTCTGATTGGCCGAGCGCGCACTCGTCCCATGGCTGACCCCGAGCTGCGCGAGCGCGCCCGAGACGCCCGGAAATGAAATAAAAGAAACGCCCCGGGCCACCGAAAGTCAGTTCGCTCCGAGATCGCTCCAGCAACAAGAAGAAAAGTCAAGCAAGAAAAACGGGAATATTGGAAGAACGGGAAGCCTGAAGAACGGGAAGCCTGAAGAACGGGAACCCTGGACTTTTCAAGAAAGAACAACGGGACTGCAAGGCGTCATATAGTATATTTTGACGTCAAAAGTATTGTAACCTGGTCCGAACAATATACTGCTACTTTATCGATCTGGTCATTGAGTTTCTTCTCCACGCAATCCCAGCATCCCCCACAAATTTCGAAGGTATGTGAAGTCTACCAACCCGCATTAGGCCAACGTGGTTTTTTTACTGCCTGAATAGACAGACGAGCAGACAGGCCACCTGACTGTAAGTAGTCACCGCCGCCATAGACTTCTGGAACGCCTACCCCTCTCATTATTAGAGGAGGCCTGTGTCCAGCAGTGGGACAATGTTTAATACAATCGTCTTACCAGGCACAAATTTCAAACTCCGGGCTAATACTGAGAATTCTAGATAGAAAAACCGAATATAACCGTTCGTTACCCTACCCGGGGAACGAACCCGAGACTTCAGCACAGCACTCGTAACGCATGCGCAATTACTTTTATTAGTTAACAAAAAATTAAGTTACGAGCTATTTATATCAAGACAGAAAATAAATTCTTTATACGGGACTATACTAAGCGTTTTTTTCATTCTAGCCGTCTGGTTGCTGAGTACAGACTTGTTACGTTGAAGCGAAAAATAAAGCAACACAGAAAAGGTCGTGTTAAAGTAAATTTTATTTCCAGTGTTGCAGATAAAATATGCTTAAACAAATGTGCTAAGTGAACTTACACCTTTCTGCGCCGCACGAAACGCACGCGCCGTGTCATTGAATTTTATCACCAATCATCATACGCAAATTGTACGCGAATAAATATGCGATAATGCGTAATCCTACTAATATTATATAGCGAATGTTTGGATGGATGTCTGTTACTCGATCACGCCAGAACAGCTGGACGGATCTGGTTGAAATTTGGCAGAGAGATAAATTATAGTCTGGAACAGCACATAGGCTACTTTTTATCCCGGAAAATTTACAGTTCCCGTGGGATAGTTTAGTTTTTCACAGAGCTAGGGATCGACATGATTTTTTGCATAGTGGCAGTTTAGAGATCAGAAAATGACATAGGCCACTTTTTATCCCGGATAAAAACACGCTTCCTATGGGATAGCAAAATAAGGTTTATTGTATGGTTTGTAAACCTTTTCTTCCAAAAATAACTTCCAGGCGGGTGGAGCCGCGGGCATCATCTAGTAATATCATATATCAAATACTAAAATTCTATGAAAGCGGCGCGTGCGGTTTGTGCGGTGCGAATGGGTGTAAGTGTGTTCACGTTTAAGTCTATAAATAAGGATAGGTCAGTATCGCACATTTTAATAAATTAAATGGATCTTTTATGTATGCCTCGTCATTATGTACGTGGATAGTATAGTATAGATTCACGTAATCAGGTAAATTTTCAAAATTACAACTAACTGAACTAAATAAAATTAATGTGCGTAATGTGTAAATTAGAACTTCTATAAAACGCTAAGTTTATTATAAATGGGCTAGTTTAATAAAATTATTGTTTGAATTGTTTATAAATCGTATTAATTGGAAATGTTATGTATATTATTCCTTTTAAATAAATAAATACACCCAACAGTCACACACATAGTTCTGACCCCATACTTGGTAAATCCTGTATCATGGGTGGGTATCAAGAACTACGAGGCAATATGGTCCCACAACACCCAAACCCGAAACAAATATCTGTCTGTCACACAAACAATTGTCTCAGTGCCGGAATCGAACCCATGGCTTCTCGTTTCACAGCCGAGTACTCGCCAGTTGCGCCACGGAGGCTGTAGTATTTAAACCCATCAATATACTTCGCGACACCACTGGATTGTGATCATCATCGGTCTTTCGTTTATTACTTTTTGCGTCCCATATGCAGTACTTTTTATTTTTCACCAGTAACTGTCAAAACAGAAAATTATGACTAAACTAGATTGATTGATGTATCCGTGATAACCATAAACAGTTCTTTGAACTTGAAAACTAGTATGACTTATATTACCAAGTACTGTATTGAATTTTGAAGACATTGTTATTAATGTTCCGATTGACTTGCGAAATGACCTATCAATTTCGCAATATAGTTCGCTAATAAAGTGAAAATGTATTGTTCCGTTAGGAGCAGCGGCAAACTTCATCAATTTTAGGTCATGAGTATATATATATACATTATTGTATATAATAAATCTGTATATATAAAAGAAGAAACTGACTGACTGAGTGATCGATCTACGCACAGCCTAAACGAGCTGGGGATAGAGACTTGAAATTTTGACAGTAGGTATATTTTATGACATAGGCATCCACTAAGGGAGGGTTTTTGGAAATACCACCCCTATGGGGGTAAAATAGGGGATGATAGTTTGTATGAAAATCCGTCATTTATGAAGTTAAATTCATGAAAATTAGTATTTGGCCTTTTAGTTAAAATAAAAAAAAATATATTTCAGGATTTTTGGAAATTCCATCCCTAACGGGGGTAAAATAGGGGAAGAAAATATGTATGAAAATCCGCCATTATTGAAGTTAAACGCATGAAAATTGGTATTTGGCCTCTCAGTTAAAAATTTAATATATATATTTCAGGGTTTTTGGAAATTCCACCCCTAAGGGGAGTAAAATAGGGGATGAAAGTTTATATGAACTCTTTTATCGGGTGTTTATCAATAATCTTACTAATATTATGAATACGAATGTTTGGTTGGATGGATGTTTGCTGATATGATGATGTAATAGCTTAAGAGGTCTCCATGGATTTTATACAATTTCTTTCAAAAATAACCACCACGCGGGCGTAGCCGCGGGCAAAAGCTAGTAATAAATATAACATAAAGCACAAGCAGTCACAATTTAGATTTTCCTCGATAGTTTTAATGCTGATGTTTGAATTTGACGATTAAGAATTATATCATCCTACACATTTGAATTTCGAATAGTTTTTAAAACTGGCAATTTTATATTTAGAAACCAGTTTGAACATCGAACGCAAACTTTAACCTAAAATGTTAGGCTATTAATAAAAAAAGTAGACATTGAATTCTTGCACATATTTAATAGGTATTTTGCTGACTCGATAAAAGATTTTCCAATCGACAGTTTGCCTTTGCATTGTTGACGGAGTTTATTCGAATAGTTTCTAAAAGGATAAAACCAATTGCCTCCTTGTCTGACGTGTAAAAGTTCAATGAAGCAGATAAATTAACGTGTCTGACCCGTGCCCTCTTCACAGAAAAAAGGGCGAGTTTGATGTTATATTATACTTTATTATCCCTTTTAGCGCACAAGTAATAAATGAAAAAGGGTAAATATTTTCTGATTATCTCTCTAGCTATAATAATTTGCAAGCAAAAGCGTTCGTGGTTTTTATTCAAATATGTATACATAACACTGGATTATAACTTTTGGGTAATGGAGTTCACTCGCCAAAGGCACCTACCAATACTTTTAAAATATTCTATTTATGTGATAGTTTAATATAGTTCTACTTAATAATTGTATTGTATCGAACTTTTAAATATTTTACTAGTTTTATATGACCAAAACATATTATTTCTGTTTAAAATATACATTTTACACGATAATAAGATAACTTCTGAAACCATTTCGTTGATCCAAAAAGTAGTTAGGTAACCATTTTCAATTACGGATTAAAAATAAAACTAATTAGATGTGTGGGGGCAATATGTCATCGACTGAAGAACTGTCGTGGTTAATAGAATGCCATCATGATTGCTCTTTTATGGGAGATCGTTACGTGCCCATGGTTAGTCCATCCAACTTAATGTTTATTACTTCGTCATCAAGCGTTCCCACTGGAGACTTAAAATATTTTATAAATAAAACACCACTTGTTTTACTCATACCTTAAATATCTGTGTTGATTAAAGTGCATTTTAAAGTAGTAAGATTGAAAGTGAGTTTATTGTATAAAAATATTTAATTAAAGGTTTATAAAAATAAATTGTCTTCATAGCAAATTTTTTTTTAATTCTGGCGCGGCAAAGTGACCGCACTGCACCTGATGGTAAATACCAAGTTCCAGTTGTGACCGCGTTCCACATTTATAAGATTGACAGAATGATCAACAGAAATATTTTATATAACAGTTTAAGTAAATATAAACATTATATATACAGTTGAATAAATTTTAAAACATATCAGCAAGTTAATTAAAACATAAAAATTAATTATAATCGTCAATAATAACAGTTTATAGCGCAACAGTCCGTCCATTCAATCTAATAATGACTCGTAAGGTCATTGCTACACAACCCAGTATTTTAATCATAGAAAATTAAACTTTAGCACTCGGATAATAAGGTTCAAAATCTACTACAGTTAAAACTACGTTTGTAAGTTCAGAAAAGCTTCTCAATGGATGTGATAGGTCACATCCTGTGGTTTCAATTACATTGCAACTGCAATTTACGGTTTGAATGTATACAAAAATTGCAGTATTAACATACATTATGTGTCTTTATGTTTGTAAATTGTAATGCTTAAGTCACATAACTGAATGACAAGTTAAAAAATAACGTTTAAAATTAACATTAAGTAACGGTATGTCGAGTAAAAATCTTGACGTGTTTTTTCGACTTAATTTATGTAAATTTATTTATGTACTCACATAATAAGTTGTCGAAGTTAATTTGTCTGCGGTTCGTTGATTTGCTTGGAGATTACTAATGTTCTACTCAGAAAGTTGTGAGGACAATTAGTGACTAATCGTTAGTAGTACACACGTGAGCTTTGTGTTTCCTTTTTGGAATTTTAGATGCATGACTGGCACCTCTGATTATTATCTTGTAACACTTATTTAATGCGACTAAGCAAAAATTTTAGTGGTACAAAAACTTGGGCTAAATTAATTGTATCACCGATCAGGCCAGTGTGAGTTGATTTAAGAAATGGAAACTGATTTAAATCTTTTAAGCATTTTTTTATAATAATATTATTGTACTTGTGTTTTTTTTTTAGTGCCTCGATAGGCAGACGAGCAGACGGGCCACCTGATGGTAAGTAGTCACCGCCGCCCATAGACTTCTGCAATACCAGGGCACAGCAAAGCCGCTGCCTACCGTAATGTGTGTGTTCAATTAATCATAATAACATACATGAACAATGAATAATATAACATGGTAAGCTGTTTGCATGAAATTTTAATCTAAGTATAACATTATTACTTTGGGGTTCGACTAAAACCTTACACAAATATCTCAACTCCGTAAGAAGAATAGACCCTGAACCTATTAATCTGTGTCCCAAACACTGATTCATAAGAAAGATGTTGCCCGACACAATTTGTCACAGAATGTTTATAGCGAAGTTGCATCGCTGCAGGCGCCACGGCGCGTCGCGGTCATAAAGTGCACGTGTTTTGAATCTGTACTCCTCACTCAACATCTGTAGGTATAGTTTCTTATGGACGAGTAAATGTAGAGCGAAATGCACTGTCAACCGTCGTTGCATGCTCATCGGTAATTGATAAATTTTAAGTCTTCCAGTTGTTATTAGCAGTCGGGTTTTGATTTTTAATTTTTATTATATTAAAAAGGTCGCCTAAGGCACGCAGAGAAGTTACTTTCAATTATAAGGTAAGTACCAGTCATCGTGTCCCACATATCGTTGACTCACTACGTTTAGTCACTTCTTTAACTGTAAAAGACTTGAAACGAAGATAAGTAAATTAAATGTTCGTGTGAAAGGTTTCCAAATGTTTCAGCTGGATCGTAATATAATAACATACAATTTATAACTTTAAAACCAAATACGTATGCAAAATCTCATGAGTGTTATAAAATGTAACCAATAAAACATTTCATTGAAATATTCAGTCGCCACCCAATCTTTCGAATAAATTCATGTTTGGAGAATCCTTTAAGAATTCCATTTGCGAAACCAATAAAAGTTATTTATAAAACTTCACTTTTCAAAGACAACAAAATTAAATTTTATAGGAGGCTAAATTGTTGACGTTTGGAATTTGAACCATCTCTCTTATTGAAGCTACTTGCCCAAAACACTACTTTAAATATCTCGCATCCCGTTTTTATTTATAAACTAGCTGTTGCTCGCGGCTCCGCCCGCGTGGAGGTTATTTTCGGGAGCAGAAGTATACAATCCAAGTAGTTATTTTTTCTTGCAATTAAAATAGCCTGGTGTTTCTGTACCTATTTCTATAATTCTTTTTTTATTAAATTAAATAGGTAATAATGTTAACATTTATGAATTAGGGATGATTGAGAGTGTTATAAACGTAAGAGTAGACAAATATAATCAGAAATCTCCGAACTGCTAAGCTATCGGGATTTACACGTGTTATTGTGAGTCAACCATAAAATATAGACATTTGCTGTCGTGGAATATTTTTGATATAATTTTAAGGAGAACATTTCCGTCATACATGATTTCTGTGTAGCTTTAACTATTAAGGCTGCACACGCGACGGAAGCTTAAAAAATGGAGTAAGTTCTCCTGTTTTCCTAACATTTCCCTTCACTGCTCTGCTCCTATTGATCGTAGCGTGATGAAAAGTATACTATAACCTGCCCAGGAGTATGAAGAACAATTATACCAAGTTTTGTTGAAATCCGTCGAGTGGTTTTTGTTTCTATAACGAACATACAGACAGACAGACAAAAATTTTACTGATTGCATTTTTGGCGTCAGTATCGATCACTAATCACCCGCTGATAGTTATTTTGGAAATAAATAAATAAATAACACCCAACAGCCACATACATAGCCCCGACCCCACACTAAGATACGAGTCTTGTGTTGTGGGTATCGGGGACTACGAGAGACTTTCGGTCTCACAACACCCAGACCCCGGACACAAATATCTGTCTGTGACACAAACATTTGTCCCGGTGTGGGAATCGAACCCACGGCCTCTCGTTTCACAGCCGGCTACTCGCCAACTGCGCCACGGAGGCTGTCAAATTCTGTTTCATGTACAGAATTGACCTCTCTACAGATTTATTATAAGTATAGATAACATCCAACGCATTAATATAGGTTCAACCAATCCAACTTGTTTCACGTCTTTAACTTTTGTGTGAACACTCAAACAATAGAAAAAGTTTTTTAATTCATAAAAAGTACACCGAATTCAATAAAAATCAAATTATGCGTCAGTATAAAATTTTAGGGTTTCCCTTGATTTTTCTGAGATCCCATCATCAGATCCTGACTTGGTGCCAATGGGACCACTTGGAAAACCACCCTTTTTAACAAAAAAGAATTTCTCGAATTGGTCCGTAATCGGGTAACATACATAAAAAAAAGATTCCAACGAATTGTTAACCTCCTCCTTTTTAGAAGTCGGTTAAAAAGCAACGGTAGGCAGCGGTTTTGCTGTGCACTGGCATTGCAGAAGTCTATGGGCGGCGGTGACTACTTGCCATCAGGTGGCCCGTCTGCTCGTCTGCCTATCGAGGCACTGCAAAAAGCAAACAGCAATTATTTAAAACGGATGAATTACAAGATAGAAACATTGCACGGACGTAGGAAGCTTAACAGATAAATCCCGACAGGTCAATTACCGGCTCCATTAACCAAATGAGAGCTGCAATGAGTTATAATTCGTATAGATGGGCGCCAGCCATGATTAATGGCGTGCAGACACGAGTCCACCTCGTCAATAAAACGGCAATAAAGTATACACCGGCGATCCATCGAATGTCTAATGAACCGTAATTCAAGGCGTTTGCAGAAGACCGTCTTCAGTAAATTTACCAAGATTTTAATTTAAAACTAGTTTAATTTATTCACTGTTGTAAAAATGTACATAATCTTTTTAAGTTGCTATTTATATAAGGAATTTTGAGTTAATTCTATTGTTCTTAAACGAAGTACGTTAATATGATGAATTCAAGTTTTCTGACGAAGCATATAAGCAACTGTCTAAGAAGATAAAGAAAGATCTTGGTTTAAATTTTAATAACTTATGTTTCTGTGATCTGTGAGAGCATTTTTTTTTGTTTCTCGATAGGCGAGACACTTGATGTTAAGTAGTCACCGCCGCCTATAGACTTCTGCAATGCCAGGACACAGCAAAGCCGCTTCCTACCATTTTATAGATCAGGTATAATATAATGACGTTATAATTTTATAATCATATTACCATTACCTTATTTACATTAAGACAAATTGTCGGAAAGATAATATTCCGCCGTTTGAAGTGAGCCTAACGTGCGTTGTAAAAACTTCAACAAGATGCATTCACACACAAACTGCATTATGACGAATGGGATCTGTTCAAAAGCGTTTGTAAATAAACATGTTTTGATTTCTTTATAATCTGATGTAATCAAACACCGCCGATGCACTCTGTACTGCCAGTACGAAAAATACATAATATAAATAATAATTGACTTGGGTTTCTTTATCAGATAATTTTTATTTAGAGGTCTCAAGTCAGATTTGCTGACCAAGATCGATGGGTGAGTGATATGAAATTGGCAAAAGGTAAATTGTATTTATTCATAATATTTTTTGTATGAGAAAATGCACTAATCATGTTGTTTATTGACCACTAGCAGTTGTCTGAGTTTTTTAAGAAATGTTTCTTTTACTGTATTAAACATCATTCAGTAATACCATATAATTATTAAAATAATTAATACAAATGTAATGGTAAGTATAACTTTTATAGTACGTGTAACGGGAATAACGCACATCCTCAGACACCCCGATTTAAAAATATTATTACATTCATAATTCATGTATTGTAATTAGACTGCGATGAATATAAACATTGTTTTTTATGAAATTAGTTTACTAATTTTCGATATAAAGTTCGTAATTTTAATTATTTGATTTTTTAAAGTGATCGTTTATTATTGCATTTATAAAAGACTTTATCGCATCGAGTAACGTCTCAGTTTCGTTTGTCTTGAACGTTACATTAAAGTGTGACATTATTTATTATTATCATTTATTACCTGAGTGTTAATTATTTTTGCAAAAAAAAATTAAAATATTGTTGATATCGATTCAGTCGCTTATTCTGAACAAACTACTTTCAGATTGTGCATTAATCATGTTACATGTTGTATATTCCAAAAGCTCGACTCGAACTTCTGATGTCATTAACAAGAGGATCTACGAGAATCTTTGATCACTTCTCAGTCGGTCACTCGGTTAATTAATAGGAGTTTGCACGGTACTTTGATTAGTTTAATCGTTTGATACTTGGTTATAGATACAGACTCAATTCCATTATTTACGTAAATACGTTATAAGTTTTTATGCATTAACTAGATGTTGCCCGCGGCTCCGCCCGCGTTGAGATTATTTTAGGAAGAAAAGGTATACAATCCATGGAGGCATCTTAAGCTATTACACCTTTCTATATTTTGCTATACCATAGGAAGCGTGCATTTTTTCGGGGTAAAAGGATCCTATGTAATTTTCTGATTCCTAAACTGCCACTATGCAAAAAATCATGTCGATCCTTTGCTCCGTGCAAAACTAAACTATCCCACGGGAACTGTACATTTTTCCGGGATAAAAAGTAGCCTATGTGCTATTCCAGACTATAATCTATCTCTGTATCAAAATTCAACCAGTTCCGTCCAGCCGTTGTAGCGTGATTGAGTAACAAACATCCATCCATCCATCCAAACATTTGCATTTATAATAGTAGTAAGATAAGATAACGAATCTAGTGAGTGAACCCAAAAAGCTATTGGCTACAGAAACTATATGTTCACACAACTGGATTTAAGTTAATTGATTTTCAATAATATAAATGCAATGGATAAATGAAATTGTGAAGGAAAGAATCTTTGAGAACTTGCATACCTGAGAATTCTCATAAGAATTTCAAAGGTAATGTGAAGTCTACCAACCCGTATTACTCCATCGTGGTGGACTAAGGCCTAACCCCTCTCATTAGTGGAGGAGGCCTATGTCCAGCAGAGGGGTAACCTTAATACAGGCTTAGTATTTCATAATAAGTAACCGACTTCAAAAAAAGGTGGAGTTTCTCAATTCGTCAGAATGTTTTTTTCATGTATGTTTCCCGATTACTCGAAGACGCCTGGACCGATTCGAGAAATTATTTTTTTGTTTAAAAGTGTATACTTCCCAGGTTGTCCCATTGACACCAAGTCAGGATATGATGATAGGATCTCAGAAAAATAGAGGGCAACCCTGAAATTTTATAAGGACGCATAGTTTGTTTTAATTGAAGTCGTTGTACTTTTTATGAATTAAAAAACTTTTTATCTATGCAAATCGTGTTTTACCCTTGCGATAGATATCATTTCTTCAATTAAGCAATTCGAGTATTAATTGATTGCATCATCAATGCGGTGGTTACAGATCGATTAGACAACGTAATGTCAAGTCAATAAACAAGTCATTCACCTATTCGTTGGGATAGTCGCCATTGATTTGTTTCCGTACATTGGGCTCGACGTGATATCAATCTTTGTTCTGATTGATGACTATTGATGTCAGAACAGCTAATCATGAAAGCGCATGTTTCATTAACAATGCCTTTAGTAGTTCCTCTAAGCGTGGAATGTATTCAGAAGGACAATAACGCAAAATAGGCGTGGTAAATGATTGGATGCATGCGCATTTAAGGTTTATTACCTGACTATCAGAACAGATGGAAGGTTTTAAAAGTTGTCTGCGTTAAAGATTTTTGCTAGAAAAAAGAAGCCTTGGTATTTTAAGCAAGTTTTATCAAAATTGAGTCAAAAGAACACCCAATATTCACACACATAGTCCTGACCCCACACTAGGTCAAACCTTTATCATGGGTATCGAGAACTAAGTGGGATTACGGTCCTACAGCACCCAGATCGGAAATAAATATTGTGGATTAATAAATTGTGGATCACACAAACATTTGTCTTAATAAATATATGTGAAATAAAAAAAAATGTCCATAGCGATTTGCCAGTTGAGACATAATGTTTTATCTACAAAAGTTAGTTTAAAAAACCCTATCCGTATCAGTAGTTAGCATGATCTATTAATTTAAAATTGCACACCTATGTACAAAGTGACGGGTACCAACTTCAGAAAACAGGAACTTAAACAATTTATAGTTTGTATATGAACCTTTTGGTAGGCAAAATACCGGAGAAAAGAGCCCCCAGCCGACAAGAGCATAAATAGTATAAGCGCATGAAAGAATGGACGACCTAATTGTATTCCAAACGTAAGATAGATACATACATATACGCTGACGCCTGTAATCCCCGAAGGGGTAGGCAGAGGTGCATCCGATACACCCACTTTTCGCCGAATTTACTTCGGTCCCACAATGTCATAGGGCGAGCCTATCGCCATACCGGGCACAAATTCCACACTCCGGGCTAATCCTGAGAATTTCTGGATAGAAAAACCCAATATTACTTTACCCGACCCGGGGATCGTACCCGAGACCTCAGCACAGCAGTCGTAACATATGCGCAATTACAACTGCGCCACCAAGGCAGTCAATATTTGATAGAATCGCGAACAAGTTCACCAGTTGAGCTACAAACTTCAAATTGAAGATGACACCTCATAATGATGATGTGAGAGTTCTCAAGACACCGTATACGTAAAGGAAAGTTGATCATAGTTACTTATTTGGAAGAGCCACGTTACGCGATCAGCAACAACAGCATAAGGATAAAAATATATTATTTAACCAAAATAACTTACTCCCATTATATATTTCACACCCAATTATCTTAATATATCAAACATCATAAACCTGTTGATATTACAAACCATTATATTTTTTGTTAAATAGCGTACGTCCTTATAGAAAACATGTTATTTTCGCGTAAATTGCAAAATTACTTTTGATACGCTTACGCGATTAATATAGCAGCATATAAATAATATTTATAAAAACTAACAATTGCGATTAATATAGCAAGCGATATTAATATAGATAGCCTAGTTGGTTGCGGTACGGACTGTCAAGACGAATGTCGTATGTTCAAAACCCAAATGGCATACACCTCTGACTCTTCTAAAGTTACGTGTATATTCATTGTTAATTATGGCTTGCTTAAACGGTGAAGGAAAACATCGTGAGGAAACCTGCACACCTGAGAATTCTCATAAGAATTTCGAAGGTATGTGAAGTCTACCAACCCACATTAGGCCAGAATGGTGGACTAAGACCTAACCCCTCTCATTAGTAGAGGAGGCCCGTGCCCAGCACTGGGTCAATGTTTAATACAGGGCTAGTATTATTTATTATTATTTTAATATTATTTATAAAAAAAACTTTGTACAAAAGCTTTATTTATCTATACTTGTAGCTAAAATTACGCATATTTTAACAAAATGTTAAGAATATGGCTTGGTTTGATCGCATAAGTTTACTCTTTAAGAGTAATATTAACTTAAGTCGTGTTTTAAATTTTCCACGTCACAGAGTTCGCGAAGGTTAGTGGCGAAATTCAACTAAAATATTATACAATTATGTTTATCTTAAAACGTGTATTTAAAATTTTCATCATTTAACTTTGGTCTATGCCTGTCAAGGTTTGAATTAAAACTAAACTGTTATCTTAAGTTCATTACATAATACTATCGGGCATACATTCTTGCGTTATTTTCTTTGATAAAGTTGACTAATGGGCCTGACTTGACTGATAAATTACACCATACTTAAATATTATCAAGTAAAAATAAAGTTATCAGTAAGACTGTAAAACTAAGTTTAAAGCTACTCTTGCACGCATATTTTAGTCATTGCTAAACTTTAGTAATTTTCTATGGAAAAATATTAATACAGCATCGAATAGCGAACCCTTTAATTTGTAGTCGTTTAATAATATCTTTATAAAGAACATTAATAAAACAGGTTATACAATTTATTGCATTTCGATCTATAGGATTATTCAATTATTTTCAAAATAATCTTTTTTTTATGAATGAAGACTAGGCCTAGAATAAAAATAAAATGATGTGTCAATTACGGTGTTTTAATTGGATTTTGTGTTCACCCTTTACTTTTTTCCATATTGCTATTATACATCATTATCCAAATCGTACGCTGAATGTCATGCTACGCGTGGCAGCTGTATAATATGTTAGCTTTAAAGACCACACTTGCCCACAATGTTATCACAGGTGTGATAAAGATCTTTTATTCAATTAACTATTATAATAAACGCATGTATTGATGTTATATAAATATTGAAAACTTCTTTTGTTACGTCTATAACTTGTCTATGAAATGCAAAAATAATATAAAAACAACTGGGCTACGAAGTATTAGCTATCACATGAACACCCCTGGGAATTTTTTTGGAGTATCTATATGACGAAAATTAAAAAAGCTGAATAAAGAGATGTTGTTTATTTATAAACTATATTATGCACGATATACATTTTCAACTTTTACCATCAAACCCTCTGTGATACATTATTGAATTATTTGTACTTGATAATATATCGAGTTAATGCTAAAGTTATGTATCATTAATAAATAAAAATACTCAGAACTTTATCGAAGTTTATTTCGAATAGTTTTCGAGAAAAGTAGAAATGTATTTATCCCAGTGGAGTTAGTTATTTAGGTTTTTGGCTTCGATCATAAAAAAGTCAGTGTGGCAAGACGCAGGTCTCAGTGCCTGGGGTGCGAAGTCAGGAAACCTCCACGTGGTGCACCCTGGGCAACGGTGGTCATGTTGACCAACGGCCAATTTCCTGACAAAAGGTGGTTGATGGTTGTCGCTTTTGTGACGACCATTGCTCGAAGTTCGGGCTACTCCCGAGTTTTATCTCGGGGGTGTCGGCGGGCTCGGTGTGCGCTCACCCCGCCGCCGAGCGGGCAGTGGGGGGGACGCTCTCTCCTGCTGTCACCGTCGTGCATCGTAATCCAGTCAGGAGGTCCGTGGTCATGTCTCGCGCTCCGACTGGACCGAGGGTCTTGGCTTAACCGCCCGGGCTGCGAGGGAGAAAACCTCTATAAAAAGTTACCCCGAATCCCAAGCGGCGGCGCACCGCGAGGGGATGCATGGCCGATGGGTAGTTCGGTCGCTAGTGCGACTCCCACTGGAGTCCAGCTGAAGCTTCGAGCGGGTTATCGCGACATACCGCGTTGGCTTACCCAGGTACAGGGGGCTCTGCCTGGGCGGACTTTTTATTTCCCCCATACTCGTGGGATTAAAAATGAAGAAAATCTATAAACCCAAAAACAAAGACGATGATATGGAGAATTTGTCTTTACCGGGGGACGCAAGTGACCCTGGAAAGAAAGACGACGCTGGGCGTAAGTCCAAGAAGGCGGCTGCTGGAGCCGCTTCGACAGCTTTGGCTTTCGAGGCCCAAGCCGTTTCGAGTGGAATGATGACGCGGTCAAAGAGGGCGCTAATAGCCCGTCAACGGGACACGTCCTCAAGCGAAAGCGACACCGAACCGGCACGCAAGGTGATGGCCGTGTCAGAAAGCCCGACTGCAGTGTCTGACGCAGACTCTGCAACGATGGAGGTGTCAGCCACAACAGAGGTGGCTAGGTTAGAGGCTGAGAAGGCGGCAATGGCGCAGCAGATCGCACTTCTCAAGGCCTCCCTGGCTGCCCAACAGAAGGTAATGGAGGAGATGCTGGTGACTGTCCAGTCTCTTGGACAGCCGCAGCCGGTGACCCAAGATGGGGCCAGCTTAGAAGGAGGAGGTCTCTTTGTGCAGTTCGAGCGCCGTATATTAAGTATAATAGACGCGCGCTTGGAGGCATTAAGCTCGAGGCTTCCTCCGGAGCCCATTACTCGGCCTCCTCTGGCTGCTGATAAGGCCAGAGTTAGAGTGGCGTCACAGCCGATTTACGGCATCGTCGGGTCCTCTAGGCCAAATATAGTTCCTGGGCCCTCAAAAGCCCTACCAGATGTTGCTGGGCCACCGGTCACCCCGAAGGGAAAGGGGATAGGAAAGGGAAAGAGCAATAGCAGGGCTACCACTGCTGACCCTCCCTGTCCCAGACCTACTCCTGTTGTAGTTGCTGGGCTGACGGCACCGTCAACTTCTATGGTGTCCCCAAATCCCCGGACATCCCGAAGGGGAGGGAAAAGGGGAAAAATAAAAAAATGAAGCGGCACCCCCGCTGCTCGACCGCCCAGGGAGCCGAGGCCACTTCCCCCTGCTCCTGCTTCGATGGAAGAGGGGTGGAACGTGGTGGCCAAAAAAGGGAGGAAACATCCCCAGCCCATGCCAAGTGCTGCTGCTGCGGCTTCCGCACCTCCGCAGCCGCGTCGGCCAGAACCAAGGATCCACCTGCCCCGCAAGGCAGCCGTCTCGTTGACGGTAACGCCAGAGGGGTTAGCACGGGGCATCACGTACGCCCATGTGCTGCGTGAGGTACAACGATCCGTGGATCTGGCTAGCCTCGGCATCGCGGAGATGCGAGCGCGCCTAATGGCGACGGGCGGGTACCTGTATGAGGTGCCCGGCCCGGAGTCCGAAGCGAGGGCCGACTCCCTCGCCAACAAAGTGAGGGAGGTGTTCCGCGGGACGGAACTAGAGAACGATGTCCGTGTTTCCCGCCCGTTCAAAACCGCGGAACTGCGAATATCCGGGTTAGACGCGTCAGCTGACCCGGAGATGGTCGCTGCGGCCCTCGCAAAAGCGGGATGTAATGTGGCAGAAGACTTTAAGGTCGGGGAGATCCGCCCCGACCGGTCGGGCCTTGGTGCGGCGTGGGTGCGCTGCCCCGCCAAGGTAGCCGACAAAATTTTAAGTTCGGGCCGAGTGCTGATCGGCTGGGTAGCAGCACGCGTCCAGCTCCTTGAGCCGAGGCCTATGAGGTGCTACCGCTGCCTGCACAGAGGACATGTGCGGGTGCGGTGCACGGAAGAGTGTGACCGCAGCGGCATCTGCTACCGCTGCGGTAAACTGGGCCACAAGGCCAAGGAGTGCTCCGCGGAGCCGCATTGCGCTGTTTGCGCAGATGCTGGTAAACCCGCGGGGCACCAGGTGGGCGCCAAGGCGTGCGTCGCCTCCTCCCGCCCTCGCCGCGCAAATCGTGGTCGGGGAACGGTGGTTGTGACCCAGCCGGCAGCGCTCCCCGTAGAGGAGCAGATGGAGATCGCCCATTAATATGGCGCAACGTTTCCTCCAGGCGAACATTAATCACTGCGCCAGGGCCCAGGACCTGTTAGTCCAGAGCATGGCGCAGTGGTCGATACAAGTGGCTGTGGTCGCCGAGCCTTATTTTGTTCCCCCCAGGGATGACTGGGCAGGGGACCTTAACGGTTTGGTGGCCGTCATTACTCGGGGCGCCGCCGGCTCCCCACCCTTCGAAAAAGTAGCGAAGGGATCGGGATGTGTGGCGGTTCTGTTGGGGGGGGTCTGGATTGTGGGTGTGTATTTCTCCCCCAATAGATCACTGGCCGAGTTCGAGCACTTTCTCACTCGGCTAGGGGCCCTGGTGGTGCAAGGCAGTCAGCCTCGCCCCGTTCTCGTTGCCGGCGACTTCAACGCCAAGTCTCAGGCTTGGGGTTCGTCGGTCACCAGCAGGCGCGGCGAGGCCCTGGAGGAATGGGCGATCTCGGCCAACCTGGCCGTCGTGAATCGCGGGTCGGTTAACACGTGCGTGCGGCATAATGGCGGATCGGTGGTGGACCTCACGTTCGCCAGCCCAGCTATTGCCCGCCGTGTCCGTGACTGGAGAGTTCTGGTGGATGAGGAGACGTTGTCGGATCACCGATATATTCGGTTCGACGTCGCCTTGTCCCCTAACCCCCAGTCCAGTGGAGGACCGACTGGCCCGCGGTCGGACGGCCCGCGTTGGTCGGTAAAACGCCTCGATGTTGAGGCCCTGAAGGAAGCCGCACTGGCCCAGGCGTGGCTCCCTGCACCGGAGGCACCGATGCAGGTCGAGCAGGAGGCGTCGTGGTTTGGGGCAGCGATGTCGCGCGTCTGTGACGCGGCCATGCCCCGAGTCCGACGTCTTCCCGAAAAGCGTCAGGTGTTCTGGTGGTCGGCGGAACTTATGCGGTTGCGTGTCTCCTGCGTTGCCGCCCTTCGTCGTCTCGCCAGACACCGTCGTCGCCGGATCCGTCTTCCCGGCGACGAGGACCAGGTGCGGTTGCTTCACGGCCTCCACAGGGAGGCGAAGAGAGCGCTGCGCGTAGCAATAGCTAGGGCAAAGTCTGCAGCTCAGAAGGAGTTCTGGGGAACTCTCGATAACGACCCTTGGGGGCGTCCATATCGCGTGGCGATGAGGAGATATCGCCCGTGGGCGCCCCCACTGACGCAGAGTCTCCGGGGCGACCTAGTCGAGGAGGTCGTCGCAGCTTTGTTCCCTGCCACTGAAGATGTCACTCCCCCACCGATGGCGTCACATCCATCGACGCCATCGTCGTTGAGTTCGGCAAGGGTTATTTCGGAGGTTTCGCCCGAGGAATTTCGGGCGGTGGTGCTTCGGCTGCGGGGCAAGAAAACAGCCCCGGGTCTCGACGGTATCCCCGGACGTGCGTGGGTGTTAGCCGTCGAGCATCTGGGGACTAGGCTTCGTGGCCTGTTCTCCGCGTGCCTGGAGCAGGGCCGTTTTCCGTCTCAGTGGAAAACTGGGAAGTTGGTCCTGCTCAAAAAGGAGGGGCGGCCCGCAGAGTCGCCATCGGCCTACCGGCCCATCGTGTTGCTCGACGAGGTCTGTAAGCTCTTCGAGCGTATCATTCACGCTCGCCTCGTCGAGCATCTTGAAGGGGTCGGGCCGGACCTGGCACAGTGCCAGTACGGGTTCCGGCAAGGCCGATCGACAGTACACGCGATTTTGCGGGTCAAGGCACAAGCGGAGGATGCAGTGGCTCGGGGTGAAGTGGTGGTGGCGGTGTCTCTAGACATCGCCAACGCGTTTAACACCCTGCCCTGGGCCTGCATACTGGAAGCACTGCGGTACCACGTGGTGCCACCGTATCTCCGGCGTCTGGTGCACTCGTATCTCTCAGACAGGTACATAGTGTATCCAGGCGCCGACAGGTGGCACCGAAGACCGATGGCCTGCGGTGTTCCACAGGGCTCAGTCCTGGGCCCTCTCCTGTGGAACATCGGCTACGATTGGGTGCTCCGTGGTACCAATCCCCGAGGCGTCGCTGTCGTCTGTTATGCAGACGACACGCTAGTAACAGCGACAGCCAGGTCTTTCCAGGAGGCCACCCTGCTCGCCTCGTTCGCAACCGAACAGGTGGTGGGCAGGATTCGGCGACTGGGCCTTAAGGTGGCCCTGAACAAATCCGAGGCCCTTTACTTTCACGGTCCTCGGATTCGGCCACCTTTAATGCCCCACATCAATGTGGAGGGGGTGCGGATTCCCATCGGCTGTACAATGAAGTACTTGGGATTGATTCTTGACAGCCGGTGGGATTTCCGTGCCCATTTCAAGGAGTTGTCGCCGAAATTGGTGCGGGCGGCGGGCGCGCTCGGACGCCTGCTGCCGAACCTGGAGGGACCTAATAGCCCTTGCCGAAGTTTATACGCTGGAGTCGTGCGGTCAATGGCCCTGTACGGATGTCCCGTATGGGCTCAGTCCCTGAAACCCCGCTGCGTCGCCTTGCTGCGCAAACCTCAGCGTTTGTTGGCGCAGCGAATAGTAAGGGGCTACCGCACGGTCTCCCACGAGGCGGCCTGCGTATTGGCCGGCACCCTCCCTTGGGAGTTGGACGCAAAACTCCTCTCGTCCGCGTTCTTCTGGCGGGAGGAGGCGTCCAGTCGCCGTCAGGTGAGACTGGCCCCGAGGGAGATTGCAGCCCGCTTTCGCAGAACCGCTGTGGAGGAGTGGCATACCAGGCTGGAAAGCCCAAGTGCGGGCTTGAGGACAGTCGCGGCAGTGCGTCCTGTCCTAAAGAGATGGCTAGACAGGCGCCACGGTGCGCCAACTTTCCGTCTGACGCAGATACTGACGAACCACGGATGTTTCGGTTCGTTCCTGTGTCGGATCGGAAAGGAGGTGTCTGCCGTGTGCCACCATTGTGGCAACTGCCACGAGGACACGGCCCAACACACGTTGGAGGAGTGCCCAGCCTGGGACGAAGAGCGCAGCGCTCTCAGAGCAGTCGTCGGAGGAGACCTCTCGCTGCCGGCCGTGGTGTCGTCCATGGTCGCCAGCCGGAGGTCATGGCGTGCGGTGGCCCACTTCTCCGAGAGCGTCATCTCGCAGAAGGAGAGTGCCGAGAGGGATCGGGAACGAAATGATCCCTCCCGCCGCCAGAGAAGACGTAGGAGGCGCCGGGTGGACGACTGACCGGCGTCTCCCGCCCTGTGGAACGGGGGCGTTTGAATTCCACCACGGTAACACCTGCCTGTCGTAAGAGGCGACTAATTGGGGCCATCGGGGGTCGCGGGCTCGCAGCGGGGGGCTGTCAGCCCGAATCGATGAACTCCCAGTTTCGGAGCATCGTGCGACCCCGAGATGGACGGCAGCGCGTGTGGTAAGGCCTCGTTCGCTGTCGTTGTTCGGTGCGCGGGGGCTCCTAAGCCCTCCCATGGAGATGGGCTGCTACGCAGCACCGCGCAGGGGCGGTTCCGGCAGCAATTCTAGCACTCCTTAGAATACCCCGGGATCGCTCCGTAAGCGCCGAAGAAGGCCACCGCGGGGTTTTAGCTGGTAGTGTCGGGTGGGGTGTACATAGGGGGTAGGGACTCGGCCCAGCGGCTGCCCGGATAGCCATCATCCGGGCGAGGGGGATGCTGGGTCGTAAGACCGGCTAGTCCAGCATAACCGTTTTATTCTTATTCCGCTTCCCCCCGGAGCGGGCGGTAGTAATAAAACGCTTTCCCCGCGACAACAACAAAAAAAAAAAAAAAAAAAAGGTCTCAGTGCCTATATTCAAAACAAGATCAAGTATGAAAGCATCTGTTTAAAAAAAATACGTCGACGGTGACAGTATTAATCCCTCAGGACGCTGTAGACGAGTAAATAACTCAGCACTCTTTTTGTTTCTTTGCCTTTTTATTAGTAAATGTTTTCACGAGAATTTTAAAATATTTTTATCAAAGTTTTAATAAGATTATCAAATTCCAAGCAACATAGAATGTATGTAGCAAAAATTATTTATTGATGGTTTTATTTATTTTAAACATTTATATGCGTTATTTGTAACATATATTAGTAGTGAATAGTTTCATTAATTTAATAAGTGTCGATTACAGTTCTATCTTTTCCTTATCACATCGTTGTCTTTGGACGCACGCCAAGATGGATAATATATTAAATCTATGGGTCTGATCGACATTATTTGACAAGCAGTTTCAAAGCGAATTAAATTCAATATATTTTTTATGACAACATGGTTATGCCAATCGATCAGCTGAGCGGTACAAAGGTCAGTTGCGGTGTCGTTGACCCCGGTAATCGATTGCGTTTCCCAACATAATGAATTGTGTCACCTTCATTGAATAACAACGATGAGCGTGTGTATTCCTCTCAAGTATTTTTTGTATATGTGTCAAGGGCCTAGAGTTGGGGTACGATGAATCAGACTGGACTTTAATACTCTACAGCCGTGTGCTAATAAGAGCCTTGAGAAGGCTCCGTACCATTCAATGACATATAATATTTTTACAGACTCACATATATTTTTATATAACTTTTAAGTGATAATTCCTGGCTCCGTTGCGCAGTAGGTGAGTAGCTGTGAAACAAGAGGCCATGGATTCGATTCCCACACCGGGACAAATGTTTGTGTGACTGACAAATATATGTGTCCAGGGTCTGGGTGTTGTGAGACCGAAAGTCTCTCGTA